>CM042440.1:7217417-7817417 GCA_023631565.1 Gymnocephalus cernua
CTGCTGGCTGGCTGCAAACTGTGGAATAGATTTCCTGAACGGAGGCGCGGCTCAATGAGACACAGAGTGATGAGACACGCCCCCGCTCAGGAAATCCATTCCGCAGTTTGCAGCCAGCTAGCAGGATAGTAGCATGAGCAGCATTGTGGCTAGCTCGATGCTATCCTGTGTGTCCGCTGTTTGGAAATACTTCACAGTGGAAACACCGCAGAGCAAGACAGCAACATGCAAAAACAAAACAGGACTTTCACAACCGTCGGTCCCGGTGTTGTCGCCGGCTTTTGGCGTTTCGTTTCCCCGTTGTTGCGTCCACCAGAGACCGCGGATCGTACGTGTCCCGGCGGCCGCTGTTTCAGCCGTGAAAACAGAGGTGTGTGTGTGTGTGTGTGTGTGTGTGTGTGTGTGTGTGTGTGTGTGTGTGTGTGTGTGTGTGTGTGTGTGTGTGTGTGTGTGTGTGTGTGTGTGTGTGTGTGTGAGAAAGATTTTTACACTTGCACTTTTCTTATATTTCAAGACTCAAGTATTTGACATTTTGGGAATGTAATACATATTGACATGCCAATCAATTTGAAACCCTTACAGTTGCATATCTGTTTTCAGAATGAGATTTTTCCTGTTTTTCTGACTTCCTTTTCTGACCTTATACTTACCTCAAGTTGCCTTTTGGGACATACATGCATACATACGTACATATTATACTTGCCTGTTGAGAGGAGTTTATTTCAGCGTCATATAAAATCAACAATAATGATAATAATAATAATATTAAAGCAAACAGCTCTGGTATCGGAATAGTATCGGTATCGGCCGATATCCAAATTCAGGTATCGGGATCGGATCGGAAGTGAAAAAATGTGGATCGGTGCATCCCTAACTGTATGTCTATATCGTTCATAAAATACCTTTACAATGTGCGATGTGGTTGTACGTCAGTAGCCTACATTAAATTACGTCCCCCTTCCATTTAGCGCAGACATTGTGTTACTTGTGTAAAGCGTCCGTGGGTTTCATGAAATGCGATATTAATCTAGGTTATTATCACGTTGGTTGCTACAACAAACTCCTAATGCTTTGGCTCATGACACAGTGACAGTGATACCCGGTCTAGCTCACGATACATCCAAAGTAGGCTAAGTTACCGTATGCAACACTTGAAATGGAACAATGCATCTGTAACTTATTCTTTTATTGTAAATTGATGATTTTCTGTCTGAGCAAAACATTCATTGTGACTGTATGACCTCCCAGTAACGCTAACTCGGTAATACAGTGGGAAATACGGCACCGTAAAGAAAAGACCTAAAAACAGTACCGCTTTTGTCCAAAGCGGCCGCTAGAATCAACACAAACTGAAAGTTACATTTGGCCACTTTTGGCCACTAAACTTTCAGGTCTACCTCTGCAATGTAGAGAGATAGGGTATGGCGTTATTTTTTAGTCAAAAGTTATGAGCGTGCAACACATGCTCACGAGCACATTATGTTATTTCACACGCGCAAAAATGAACCTTCAGCTGGCATGATAAAAGTACTCGCGCACAAATTCAACAACCGAGAGGTGTAGGTAGCTGCGAGCGAGCGCCTGGCATACTCTTACTCTGCTTGTACAGTGGAATCCTGCTCGCGCGCAGCGGGCTACCTGCTCGCGGAGTGCTGTTTTGTTCGCGGAGTGGATTTCTGCTCGCTCAGCTGATTTCTGCTCCCTCGAGTACATGACTTTTGACAATTTGGGGGCGGAAACCAAGGAGGGCACTGACCCTCTTATGATTGGTCACTTTCACACAGGGACATCCTTGATTGACAGCTCTCATTACAGGAAGCACGGAGTCAAAGTATCTGACGGAGTTCAGTCATTCAGTTAACACTGCACAGTGGACGGAATGGCGGCGACACCTGAAGATGTAGGCGTAAGTGATATTGATGATATGATGGGGGCTGTGTGTTTGACAGTGTTATAGCAATTTAATCTGAAATTTGTTGAGAATAAACTTATTAAATATTGAGAATAAAGTCGTTGTGTTTCGAGAAAAAACTCATTAAATATTGAGAAAAAAACTCGAAACACAACGACTTTATTCTCAATATTTAATGAGTTTATTCTCAAGATTGTATCTCGACTTTTTTTCTCGTAATTTAATGACTTTAATCTCGCATTATAATGACTTTAATCTCGAGATGGTTTTATTTTTTTATTATTGCTTGGCCCTAATCCTCTTCCGTATATATCTGATCTTAACAAGGTGAAAAAATAAAGAAATAAAATAGAAATAAAAACTTAACGTTAGCCCCTGATGAGTTTGCTAGCTCGCTAGCCTAAACTTGCTAGTTAAGGTTGATTAGCTTATGTCAGCTACTTACATGTTCCAAACAAATTTCAGATTAAATTGCTATAACACTGTCAAACACACAGCCCCCATCATATCATCAATATCACTTACGCCTACATCTTCAGGTGTCGCCGCCATTCCGTCCACTGTGCAGTGTTAACTGAATGACTGAACTCCGTCAGATACTTTGACTCCGTGCTTCCTGTAATGAGAGCTGTCAATCAAGGATGTCCCTGTGTGAAAGTGACCAATCATAAGAGGGTCAGTGCCCTCTTTGGTTTCCGCCCCCAAATTGTCAAAAGTCATGTACTCGAGGGAGCAGAAATCAGCTGAGCGAGCAGAAATCCACTCCGCGAGCAAAACAGCACTCCGCGAGCAGGTAGCCCGCTGCGCGCGAGCAGGATTCCACTGTACAAGCAGAGTAAGAGTATGCCAGGCGCTCGCTCGCAGCTACCTACACCTCTCGGTTGTTGAATTTGTGCGCAAGTACTTTTATCATGCCAGCTGAAGGTTCATTTTTGCGCGTGTGAAATAACATAATGTGCTCGTGAGCATGTGTTACACGCTCATAACTTTTGACTAAAAAATAACGCCATACAGTTTGATCCCTAAACATTTTAATTTTAATTAACATTGGCTTCAGGTTTTGGGTTTTAGCTTTTAGGTAATACGTAATAATATTATCCATTTTGTGACAAGAAAAGCCTATAAAATGATGTTAGTCAATAAAAATGGACTGGTAAATGGACAGCATTTATATTGTACTTTCAATTGAACTCTAATTCACCAATTCACATCTTTGTTAGCCTCAGAGTTTTTTTCAATGAACTATAATTTATATCCCTCTGCACTGTGGGGAGGTGTCACATAAATCTTGACCCAGATTCAATCAATCTCACAACATTCAAACAGCAGTGTAAGTCCCACAAAAATGTACTTTAAGATGACAAAACGGGAATGGCACATTCCGTTCAAGCAATATTCTCTTATGTCTAAGTAGTTAATGCTAATTTGTGTTACTTCAGGCTTTTGTTTGCATTGTTGTATTTCCGTCTAGAATATTAGCCTTTTATACATCTAAAATGAATCTGTTTTAACCTTAAAAGCAATTTTTCATAGGCTTCTCTTAATGAACCGAGGGCTTCTCATGAACTGAAGTCTCTCACGCTCATTAGTTTTATTCTCAAGACATCTATATAATTATACTCTGGAGATGTAATCTGTTTAATTACTCTTCTAAACTAGGCTAGATGTCCTAAATCACCCCACGCCAGTACACAGTCCCTCAATCACAGAGAGCCTTCCAAATCAAAAATGCAAACCCAATTATTTAAAGAGTAGCAAACATGCGTATAAAATGATTGATAAGAAAGTTGGTTCAACTAATTCCATCACTACTGAAATAATAGCAGGTGGCTTAATTCCTTTGATGACAAAACAATAACGCCGCCTTTAAATGATTAACTCATTGCTCTAATCACAATAGGATTGACAATATGCAGCCTGGTGCGTTTATGTGATCTAAGAAGACAGTCATTACATCCTGACAGAAAAGCAACATGGTGGCAGTAAGTCTTCAGATAAACATATAGAAACATCATTGTCATAGAGAGACTAGTCTCGCATTGCCAGACCCTCCTCCACAGCACTGTAGAGGAAGGTCTGGCTAGTCCACATTCCGGGATGGGAGAAAAACGTGCTCTGGTTTATTGGCATTTCATTAAACCAATCACAATCGTCATATGCGGTGCTAAGCGCCGGACAGAGCTACAGTGCCTCTGCAAAATAGCCTCGGGAACGAACTTGTTTTGGTGGAACACGTGTACGTTCAAAGGTTGTTTTAGTTGTGCAACAGAAAAATCTAGCGATCTGTCTGGATTTACCCTGCAGAGATCTGAGGAGCAGTTAACCATAGTCCTCATGAATCCACCGGAGTTTAAAATTCCAACATAAAGAACGTGGAAGGTGACGGACATCGGGCAAAATGTGGGACAACTGGCGGAATTTCCAGCGGCTCCTGAACAATCGCAAAAGTGAAACAGTGTCGATATAGACTATGGACAGACAAGATTGAGGAGAGTCAATAAAAATCTACTTGAACATCACATACAGTATGAGAAAAAAAGGCAGCATTGGAACTAATGTTGCAAAATATATTATTTTGTCACCACTTAGTTTAACAGTTGAACCAAAAGGTATTAAATTCATATTTTTATGATTTTATTTTACTTTTCAGAAGCTATGATATGGCTCCCGGCCAAGCCATATCCTCATATTATCATTGTTTTATCTAACAGAAGGTCCTGGGTTCAAAAACACCAGCCAGCTGGTGTTCCCGTGTAGAGTTAATAGGTTAATTTGAAACTCAAAACCTTGATAAACGAAAAAGGTTTGGAGCTTTGCCTCATCGCAGACAATGGAGGCTGTGGTCAGGTTTGATTCATGGCGGCTACAGTGGATTCCAGTAATGAAGAGTCACCATTAAAAATCCATTGCAACCAACATAAATCCAAGCCAACCACAGCTGTCATTCTCTGTGAAGAAGGAGCCAACACTGTCAATGCTACAGGGAGTGAATGTTTGAAACTCAGAAGTATTAGTTTAAAGGAGAATAAGGAATCAGTGCACATGGGTAGGCACATGTAATGACATTTCGAACATGTTTAGAAGTTAAAAACATGTTTAAAACCTGCCCTGTAGGTGCTAACTCTAGTAGGAGGATAACACGTGTAGGCAACACCGATTGTTTTTTTCATTTTTTTGCTACTGACAGCACTCCAAATTTACGAACAACAGAGCTACGTGTTGAAATCGACCGGAATTCTCCTTTAAGGTTGGGGTAAGCCTCTAGGGAATACATGTGGAAGTCAATACAATATCCTCACAAGTATGGTATTACAGGTGTGTGTCTACCTGTTTTAAGTCCAGAGTAATAGTCACATAGTGGTACTCCATTCCATTCTTGATAGAGGGACTTTGCCACCAACGGTTGGTCCCATCTATGGCATATTCTATAGGATGTTGTTCTGTAAACACACACACACACACACACACACACACACACACACACACACACACACAAAGACAGAGAAACAGAGAAAGGGCATATCAGTTGTTGCATTCTAGTAACTGTAACTAGTAATTTTAATAATTAATTTAATTTCCAAAAATCATTTTCGTCTCCAATCCAGCATTGTTCTGAGGGGGGAAATGTACCTCTTTTTTTATAAAATTCTGGAATTCCAACAATTTAAGGCCATATCAAAGCACATTTTTCCTACCCTGTAAAAGAAAAAATTATATATTTCCTTGCCATTTCAGATGGTTTTATTATACTGTACTTCTTAAAACAAAAACAAATGTCATCTTATTTGCATACTCCTGGCCTCTGTTACTATTCCACACAATAGCTTTAATGAAGACACATTATTCGTTTATTACATAGCAAAGCTCACTATGCAGAACTCTTAGTGAGTGTGACAGATTATTTCTAAGTGAAAATGTGTTTTTCAGACTTGCAGCTGTCAATCACCGGGCTACTTATGTTTGACATTTCTGTTCAAAAAAACATGGCAACTATCCCTAGCAAAATAAAAGAGCTATACATCCTTTGGTAAAAGAATTTTCTCTCCTGTCTTTTTGAAATATAATATAAATATCACGAGATCACGTGAGAATTTCAGGATCACAAAAACATTTATGTCCGGACAGCAGTAAACCGAACCACCATTGGGTGAGGAGCTACTGGCAGCTATGGGTGTGGTTTATGTGCGTGTATGACGGCCGCTACCGTTCGTTCAAAACGAAAATGACGAACGTGATAGACAGATGGTTCATCCAGTCACCTGCCAGGTTTTTTTTTTTTAACATGCCTGCCCTTTCCCAAACAGTTTCCAATGACGGCTTCTCAGATGGTCCTGTGTAACAAACCATCTGGCGGGTCAGGTTATCCTCTCCTCTCATTTAGTCATAATTCAACATTTTGAGTAATAGGCCTACTCTCTTTTGAAAATTAGATGAGGAGATATATACCACTCGTATATCTGTCCAATAAATTTAAAGCTGGGGAGAGGAAACTGTTAGCTTAGACTGAAAACAGGTAAAAACAGCTAGCCTGGCTCTATCCAAAAGATAAAAAAAATACACCAACTATCACCTTTGAAGCTGACTACCTAGCAAAATATACACTGTATTATTTCATACAAAAAGTGAAATATAAAAACAACTTGTGGTTTTACATGGGGGTTTTGTGATAGAAATAGTCCACATAAGCTCCCAGAAAACCGCAACGTAAAAACGTTTTTACACTTTGGTTTTTGTAAGGATTAAACAAACAAGATACAACCTGACAGAATATATGACATGTTATACAAGCAGATTGTTTTACCTTCAGAAAGAACCAAGCTAGCCCTTTCCCCTTGCATCCAAGTTTTATGCTAGGCTAAACGTATGCCTACCATACACTAGAAAACTTCAAACAGACTTTGAAAAGACTAAAGTCTGACACCATCTCACATCTAACGTTAAAGATTGTCATGATATGCATGATATGTAAAGACTGGAGATCTTGCAGGGTCACAAATTGCAAGACTACAACTAGATTAGTTTTGGATAATGTAACCAAGCTAGCTAGCTACCACTAGGGTTAGCTGGTAACTTGAGGGAAAGGTTCTGTTTGGCGGATATCTTAACGCGGTGCCATAGCAACCACAAACAACACTTGCTCTAGCCGTTTGCTGCTTCCTTGTGACAAAAAACATCAAGACGGGAAAAAGACTCGGACTGAGTTTTATGACCATCTTACACCAAATGATTGAGACGACAGGAAAGCGGCCCAACTCTAGCAAGACTCTCATGGTCATTTGGTGTGAGGTCGGCATAAACTAAGCGCCTCCTGTATCCAGCTTCATATGGGATGGAAAGATATGTCCGTGGTATCTATCATCTAATCTCTTCAAAGCAAACAAGCATATTTCTCAAAATGTGAAACTATTCCTTTAACAATGAGCAAGTCCGTCAATCAATTGATCACTTAAATTAAATAAGTCTTAGGTCATAGTATTAATTGAGATAGAAGTGTTTTAAAGTTACCATTTTGGTCTCAGTTCATCTCTCTTATTTTTCAAGCTTTTCATTTTCATCTATCTCATCCCCTTTTTGCAGGAGCAACTGTATATCCTATCCTTCTTTTTTCCTCACATCCTGGTTTACTAACTGCCTGACTGGTAAGCTAACTATGCAAGTAACAAAAGCTAATTGGACTCACTAGCTGGCTGACTGACTGACTGCATCAGTGACAGTTGGCTGTGTGACTGGCTGAGCGGTTAGCTGTATCATTGATTGACTAAAAAGCTGACTGTCTAGTTGGCTGTGTGAATTATGATTGCAGGCTAATTTTGCATTGTCATCTTGTCAGGTAGCGATTGATTCCTCAGTTCATTCAGTAATTATCATTTCAGACAAAATGATTGGTTAACATATGGCCAATCTGGCACTAATTAACTAATCTAGCATGATTCATTATTTTAATCACCCTGTCTATACTGTAGGTCTTGTGTGTTTGTATGTGTGAATCTCTCTTACCAACTGCTTTTGTACTCTTTTGGTTGCAGATTCGACACTGAGCGTTTCTAATAGGCTGGCCTGGTACATGTTCCACCAGCTTACAGAACATTTCTGGACCCAGTGAACCACAGGTAGCATTAGCGGATATATCTGCCATGGATGCCAGGTTCAACACAGCCGGGAACAGTCCTGCAATGAAAAAAACACAGGCAATTACATACAGAAAAAACTGATAAAACAAACACCTGTATGTATTAGTTCTGCCGCCTGATATACTGTATAGAAGCAGCAGAACATTAAAAGTTGGATATTTTGGGAAATACACTTGTTCATGCTTGACAACAGATGAAGTTGATGTCAATCTACTCATTTGGCTGTGAGTTTGAAAGCAAACAATGATATTTCGAAAAATGCCAGACAACTCCTTTGAATCCATTAAATATCACAGAGATTTAGCTATAAAGTTGAAAGGTGAATACACACAGAAATTGCACCAAAGTTCTGCTAAATTGTTTGGTCAGATTATCACTAATCACATGTTCCAAGTACATTCAGAGCAGTTAAAATGAGGTCGGACTGGCCTATTCTTCAAAACAAAAAAAATGTGTTAACATTTTTTGCCAGAATGCAGTACAGTAGGGATTATTAGGAACATCCAACACACCCTGCTTTGCACACAGATTTTGTATTTAAAATCATTACAATTATGTGAGTTTCTCTATATAGTCTTGTTCCAAGTGAGCCAGGTAGCGCTGTATGGCTGTTGTTCTGAGGTTATGAGTAATTAGTGTGGAACATGAGGGGGGGTGGGGGCTGGTGTTTTATACCATCCAAGTTAGTTACTCTGGGTGTATTTTCCGTGCAATCTAATGCAGTTAACATCATTTACCCCTCAAAGATAGCGAGAGCCGTATTCACTTTATCTTTGGATAAAAGAAGCATGCAGAGAACAGTTTTTTGGCTAGCGTTCAACTGTGCAGACTTTGAGCAGTGTAATGCTACTATATCAAAGGATTATTCATTTGCATTATGTTGCCCAAGCAATTCTTTTTCATTTCCTCTCCATGGATATTTTTCACTGCTGGAAATGAATATAAACTTGGAGAGAACATGCATTATGGAAAACCCTGCACAGTACACAGATTTCTTTCCAGGATATTGTTGGAAGTCATCAATAATGTTATACTATGCAAACATTACTTTGCCCTTATTGGTGGTTGTGGTATTAAGCAAACACCTCATAGAACAGAGTTTCTCAAAGTGGGGGCCGTGGCACTCTTCCAGGAAGTTTGTGAAAGGTTTTCAGATTCATTCATTCAAATAATCATGTTTACTATCAGGCTTATAGTTCAACAAATATAAAAAATTTTACTTTCTAAGATAACAAATCTATAACTCAAAATCTGCTAATATGTTTAATATATGTCTAATATATTTCTCTTGTGTTGTTTTTTTTAAGTGTAAAAAAAATGGGATACCTCATAATATTCCAAGGGTCATATATGAGTAGGTTCCCGGTATATTCTCAATCCAGTCCCTCCAGAAAAACGTGATTATGCGATCGCAGAATTCAATGCATAATCAGCCAAAGTCCGCATATTTATGCAGGGGCTGCATTTTTTCAAATACGCCGCACTTTCGCCGCATAAATTGCCGATTTCCAGGCAAAATATGCGGGGCTTGCATGACTTCATAATCCCCGCATTTTCGTTGAAAAAAGTCACATATATCTCAGCAGAAAGTTGAAAAATGTTGCGTTTACTTCACACAAGAGCAGCCATTTTCCTCTGTTGCCACGGGAACGTTATGAAGTGACGTAATTTTTGCCCGCAACAATCACAAAAATACTCAGCGTTTTTCTGGAGGGACTGTCAATCTTGTGAGGGGCTAAAAAACGATTGAGAACCTCTGTCCTAGAAGAGATGTAAGTAAAACTGCACATCTCAAATTCTCTGTAGTCCATTATAATAAACTCTTGGAGGCATATGATTACAACCAAGGGGAGTGTGCTCCAGCCATGAGGGGCTCACTAAGGTAGCAAATACAGGGTGAACCTCTTCTCCTACCATCCTGCAACATTTTATCAGCTAAACTGTTTTTTTTCGCCAGAGAGCCACAGTGGACTTTATATTAGGGCTGCGACTAACAATTAGTTTCATTATTTGCCGCTTTTTTTTTTTAATCGATGGATCATTTGTACTATGAAATGTCAGAAAATAGTGAACAATCACAATTTCCCAAAGCCCAAGTTGATATTCAAATAGCTTGTTTTGTCCAACCAATAGTCCAATACCCCATGGTGTTTAGTTTACTATCATAGAGGAAGAAGTAAATATTTATATTTGAGAAAATGGAACCAGTAAACGTTTGGCATGACATGTTTAGTAATGCATGTACTGTAGCTGAAGTCAAGGTATGAAAATAACAGATAGAGATCATTTTGTCATGTATCATATTGTTTAGTCAAAAGCATATCTATGAAAAAATATATATATAAAATAAATCTGTGACTGCTAACAGCCAGCAAGCCAAGTAGCTCATGTAACCCAAAGAAGAAATAGAATGAACTGATAACCTCTTAAGCCAGAGAGCTCTAAACAAACGGATCATTATTTACGTCTGCATGTCATCACCACACAAATGCACCATGAGACTGTATTTGTATATGAGAGGTATTTGTTTCCAGCAGACTCCGCTGTGTTGTTCCCATGGTAAAAGCACATTAGTCCCAGAGTGAATGACAAGCTTGTTGGACTTAAAGTACTGGAATGCTCAACAGACTGTGCACATGGTTCATATTTCCTGTCTGGCAAACACACACAGACAAACACATGCACGTACACTGTACAATGTAACGTCAGATATCCCTGTTCTGGTTTAAGGTCAACAACTTTTATAGTTAAACAGCATGTGCACTGTTATACAAACATAAACACAGGGACACATACATGTACAGTAACTGTACACAAAGGAGACAGACAGGAAGGGAAGATCAGATGGAAGGAGAAAAAGTGTAAGAAAAATACAGAGGCGAAGCACTGGGGAAAGCATGGACTGTGTGTGTGTGTGTGTGTGTGTGTGTGTGTGTGTGTGTGTGTGTGTGTGTGTGTGTGTGTGTGTGTGTGTGTGTGTGTGTGTGTGTGTGTGTGTGTGTGTGTGTGTGTGTATGTGTGTGTGTGTGTTCAGATGAGTCCAGCTGTTCGGCCAGATGTGACCACTGATGAACTGTGAAGAACATCTGAGACACCCAAAGTCTCTCACACATGTGTACACATTCTCACACAAGTACTCACAACATATCAAATACAAACTTAGTCAAACGCATACCTTCCAAACCTCTTAGTAACGGTATCTGAGAGTCTACAGCACCGAGGGAGCCCAGATTTCCATAACAGTGTTTTCATAAAAGAAAGGTTCTCACTGTTCCAACAAAATGGGGGTGGATAAGCTAGTTCCTCATCCAGGTTGTTTGTCAAAAACCACTTAATGCAGCTTTGAGTAAATTAGATAGCAGTAGACAACAGCTGGTAAGGGAGCTGACCTCAAGAAAAGAAAATATACATCATTACATTACATTTCATTTAGCTGACTGCTATATATGTCAGAGGCAGGGTTAAGTGTCTTGCTCAGGGATACATTGGTTGATGTATCGCAGTGGGACATACATAACACACATATGTCAAGTTTAAATATACAAAAAATTTATATTTGAACTTGACATATGTGTGTTATGTATGTATGTTTATGTGTTGCAGTTTGTGTTGTTCTTGGCGAATTATATTCATCAATTCATTAATCGATAATGTCACTTCCAATATGTTACCCAACATACAGTATAGAAAAGACTATTGTCACACATATAACACAATAATCACAATGCTTAATTCCCAACTCTATCTTAAAATAGGTGAAACTGCTATCTGCCCCTCAGCTTGAACATTGCAATGATAGTAAAGCTGCTTTTATTCATGTTGTATCAACGTCTTTTCAGTTCCATCTTTTCATTGTGACACAGTGTTTGGATGTCTCAAGATCTCAAGTCTGATATTTGGTCCACATCTCAAAGACTCCAGTCAGTGGAGAGCAGGTTGAACTCTTTTTTCACTGCGCTCTTTTGTTCATTTTATTCCCGATTTGACAAGTCACAGCGGGCAAAAGGACAAGCTCTAAAAGAGAGTAACGGCATGCAGGACCCATATGCTTACTGGATCTATCCTCCCATGCACCCATTACA
Source organism: Gymnocephalus cernua (assembly GCA_023631565.1). NCBI lineage: Eukaryota > Metazoa > Chordata > Actinopteri > Perciformes > Percidae > Gymnocephalus > Gymnocephalus cernua. The sequence continues at coordinate 7,229,543 of CM042440.1, forward strand.
AGAGCAAACTAAAATAATGCACCATCTTGTTGTTATGTTGCCAACACAGGAAATCCTGTAACCAGACTTTAGTATAAAAATCTGTTATTTAAAGCCTTAATACAGATCAAAACAGTTGCTTTGAAACATATGTTTCATGGTCCTTCTCCATACCATTTACTGCCTCCTGCTTCTGCCAGAAAATGAAGCCAACATCCTGCGTATTCCTGGGTTTTGATCCACAACCTGGAAGAGTCTCCAACCAGATACAAATGTATGTGGGAGACAATCTTTAATAGTGTCATTTTACCTTCATTTGAGACAGCTAATACCTTAAGCTCCCTCTCAGTTCTGTGTCTGATTTACATAATCACAAGGGATTCAAAACCACATTTCTGTTAGCTCCATCTCTTTCAATCTAGCTGGGAATATTTGGTGCAGTGTTAAAACTCTTGCATGGTCACATAACATGACTCTTAAATACATTTTTACAAACTTTAATTATAACACGTTTTAAAAAAACATCTTTGGAAAGTGTTTAAGTCCTGCTTTTCACCAAATAATGCAAGAACCACTGAGACCATTTCAACTACATTTTTCATGGGTTCTCACTGTCTGTGTTGGCTATCATAGTAACGTTAACTAAACATCCAAATCTGACCATGTGTACCATGTGCCACTCATTAAGTGGCATATGTATGACACGTCAATTCGTATGCCATTTTGGCGTGTTATCAAGACGCATACTCGCTTTTTAGCGTGTTTATCAATGTCGTTTGGCCTCCATTGACTTACATAACCTTGCGATTGCGTATGAATTGACACCGTAGAGAGTAGTATGAAAGGGCGAAAATCCATATAAGGAGATTGGTCAGTGTGGTGGATGGGTAAAACACAGGACTTTCACCCAGAAGAGCGGGGATCATGTCCCGCGTGTCGTGTTTCCTAAACTCAACTGTCGCTTTCTTCTTTTAATAAACCCAACCGGTTCTTCTTTTCCTAATCCCAACCGATTCTTCTTTTCCTAAACCCAACCGATTCTTCTTTTCCTAAACCCAACCGGTTCTTCTTTTCCTAATCCCAACCGGTTCTTCTTTTCCTAATCCCAACCGATTTTTCTTTTCCTAAACCCAACCGGTTCTTTTCCTAAACCCAAACCGCATGTCACGTTTCCGAAACCCAACCGTAGCTTTCTTCTTTTACTACATCCAACTGTACACAGCGCTCAAAATGCGAACAGATAATACGCCACTTGGCTTTAGAAAGTGGCGTGTATGGTTACGCGATAAAGTGCCGTGTATGTTTACGCAAAGTCATGATATCGCCTTGACGGCTCCGACTTTGGCAACCGATTCTTTACTGTATTTTGAACAATGACGTGAGATAACAGAGAAATGGAGAGGGCTGGCTAAAAGAGAAAGAGAGTTCAGATTTCAGATTCCCTGAATGACAAGGGCACAATGACTGTCTGCCTTCGGCTCTACGGCTGCCTCACACACACCCGCATGCACGCACGCACGCACGCACGCACGCACGCACGCACACGCACACACACACACCTAATCAGGTTCATCATCTTCCATTCTTTTCTCTTTGCTCTGATAACCATGGTAACCTGTCTGTCTGTGTGTCTGTCTGTTGGCCTCTCTATGCTGTGTCTACGCTCTGTTAACCAGATGTCTCAGAGGATTTACTGCCATGCAGGCTCTAAATTATAATACTGTCAAAATGTATAAGTACACCCAGTGAAAGCTGGGCAATGGCATTGCCAAAGTTTCAACACCCCAATGCTGATGACAAGGCAACATCCCTGGTAAAGGTTGCCGATTTTTTTTACATGACCCACCTTTTAGTAACCTTGACGCGCCAGATGGTTTCTGTGTACAGAATCATGTAAGAATATATCATTGGAAACTAAAAGAGCAGGCACTTTCAAAAAAATACCTGGCAGGTGATTATTGTTGTTTTGAACGAACACACGCCTAAACCACGGCCGTTGCTGCCAGTAGTGATCCCGCGACTGACGCGTGATTTTCGAGAGAATCCAGCTGCCGTGCGAGGTATATAACTAACGGTTTTTGATACCGCGGCTCCACCGCCTGTTCACTACTGCGCAGACTCTGGCTCCAAAATGATAAGATGGCCTGTATTAGGGATATTTTGGCTTCACTTTTGTACAGTGGGAGGAAGTGGAGACGCAGCATCCATTTTTATATACAGTCTATGAGCAAACCTCATCTGCTGATGTGAGATGTGGCTAAAAGCTCCTTAAAAAATTATATAAAAATAAGTGGACCTTGTGATAGGTATAGTATTTATTTTATATTGGTCAAAGTATAAACTTTTACCAATGTTTGTTCCCACTCACCTATGTATCCCCCCATTTGCTTTTTAACTGTGGTCATTGTATTCTAAAAGTGAAATTCATACACCTGGCAATCTACATACAATATATATTGTAGATATATTATATATATATATATAAATATATAATATATCTACAATATCCAAGGACACTGTGCGTCAATGTGGTAAGAAGGACAATAAAATATCAATATGGGAGTTAAATACACTTGAGAAGGAAATGTCCAAATATGACTGGATTTCCACAACATTAAGGATGACAGCAAAAAAAATTATTGTATAAAGACTTCTTATTACATTGTGAATAAAACTTTATTTGCTTTTTCTGTCATGGTAGATGATGACTGCACTGTGCATGTGTGTGTGTGTGTGTGTGTGTGTGTGTGTGTGTGTGTGTGTGTGTGTGTGTGTGTGTGTGTGTGTGTGTGTGTGTGTGTGTGTGTGTGTGTGTGTGTGTGTGTGATGGATGTGTTATTGTTGAGTTTTGAGGCTAGATGTATGCTTGATGGAATAAGAAGAAGGTTGAAAAAGACAGGATCATCTCTCTCTGTATCTCTCCCTCTCTCTCTCTCCCTCCATCCTGAGTTGGGGGGGTGAGAGAGATATGGATGCAGAAAAAAATAGAAAGATTGATGGAGATGGATGGAGGGATTCCTAGAGAAAGATAGAGTGTTGTTTAAAAGGGTCAGGGCCAGGAGGGGAATGAGGGATGAGACTGCGATAATCCTGTATACTCACAAGCACACACACATAAACACACACAGAGCCTTTCCATACAAATAGCTACATACAGAATGTGTGTGTGTGTGTGCATAAAAATAGAGATGCAAAATAGTGAGTAACAGATAGGATCGCCCCCATGTAAAACGCATGCAAAAATATACATTCACAAATATGTTATAGACAATTAAACTACCATGCAGGCACACATATGTGCACAGATGTATATGTATGATACTCATGCACACCCCACACTTAAATGCATTTTTAACCTAATACACCACATTTGATAGAACCAGATTTACACCAAGAAGCAAACACTAATCAGTCCTGGACTCATCCTCAGCTTGGTGAGGATCTCTCCTAGAAAACACATCTGCTTATTTTAGCTCAGATGTGCACTAAACACCTGAAATATGATTTTTCTTCTACTTCTGAGTTTCACAAACAAGACAATCCAGGAAGTGGGATTTTAACAGTTAAACGAGAACAGAAGAATTCAACTCATGTCCCAAACTGGTGGAAAGATATACTCAAAATGTCTTAATTCAGGTGAAACAGCGGCAGTGTCTACTTCCACACTCTCCAGATCATGACTTCATTATTTTATTATCCGGAAATATCAAACTTCTATAGACAATGAAAGAACCAACATTGTTTTCTTGAGATCACAGCTACTTGCTAACTTTCTGGCTGCATTGTCTGCCTGTGTCTGATCATAGCCACAACAAAACAGTCTATAATTCAATGCAGTTTCTCCTTCAGACAAAACAATCTTTGGTGTCCACTGTGGTTACATTGTACTAAGCTCACAAAGCTCCTTTATCATTAAGGCAACAGTAATGGGGCAAAGTTATGAATCACACACACAAAAAAAATCCCACTTTTCAGAAGTTGTGATATCGGGCTAATAAGAGAATATTATACACACTGCCAAGCATTGATATGGAGGCTGATGGCAATTTTATTAATTTATCATTTTTGTTTTTATCCTGCAGTCTTCATATCAGAACATAATTATCTTGCTATTTTGATACATCAATTTTTGTTGTCCTGTAAATAATTTTTTTTTTCTACAGACAATTACTTAAATTGGTAAGCTGATTGTAGCTGCGATGGTAGCATGAGTCATAACTCAACAACTGTAAAAAAAATAAAATAAGATAAAAAATGATCTAAAGATATTAAGATAGCAGAGAGATAACAACAAGCACATAGAGCTGAATTACAGTAAAGCATTCTACCGATAAAGAGCTGGATTATTATTAAGTATAGCATCACGACGACAGTTCAAGACCTATGTAAAATTATTTAGCAAGGTATTTAATTAAATCATGATCTCAAGAAAGTAGAATGACGAGCAGTAATCATTGCATTGGAAATATATACGCATTATATTTAGTTCTATATAGGTACCTCATCTGGAACATTATGTGTCAGCTCATTCTTTGAATAAGGATTTCTTTTTTTATGTTGCATTTTAAATGTAATCAGTTAATAACAGAAACCTTCATTCCTCACCGAAAGATAGATATTCTTGAATAACACCTACATGGTACAAACTAAGTGGCATGACTAAAGTATTTTAGTGATTGAAGTTTGAATAAGAATAAGTTCTTGAATTGAATAAAATAAAACGGAAAATGAACCCAGGCACGACTAGCATAATTGTACAATCACTACAAATGAAAATGGTTTAAATATAGCATGTGATCATCTTTGTCTTAATCAAATCAGACGCAGAGACTCCCACACACTGCTGCTCGTCATAGCATTTATTGATGATTTAACTTCTAACAAAAAGGTTTAATATTAGCGCGCGCACACACACACACACACATACAGTTGTCAGTGTTGCGTGGTTGCTGCGTATTGTTTCTATGATAACATCGTTTGTACCGACATGTTGGATAAATGAATTACTTTTCTAATAGATGCTAAATACCTTTCCTGGACATTGACTGGCTCTCTGCTTCTGTCACTCTGTCTCTGTGCCCATACAAACTTCTACATTCAAACATGGAAAATCAGCAAATAGCCCCTCATCTCCGTGCATGGCTTGACCAGGGATGATTCTAGGATCAGACCTTTAGGGGGGCTCAGCCCCCATTGAGAATGTGACACTGATATATAGTGCATGCAAAAGTGTTACACACACAGGATATTAAACCTGTTTCAAGCTCTTTGAACCTGTAATTGTTTATCCTCTATCACTAACAGACAAGTTTGCAACTCTAACTTAAACACTGCCCCCCGCCCCAAACAAAAAATTAAGTAAAGGAATTAATGTTAAAGTATTATTATTTTCTTCTTTCTTTTACACACCGTGGTATCGACTTTGGTATTGTGTACTTTTGTTGGAATCGGTACCGACTAGTAGATTTTTGGTATCGTGAGATGCCTACTACCAACCAACTAGTCTACATTGCTATCCCTTGAGCCACGCCGCCGCTGTGACTAAACAAAAACATAAAGGACAGATAAGACCTAATCATCAGTTACGTTACTTGAGATTTGAAATAGTTGCTGCAAGTGTTGACATTTACAGAAACATTATCCTTAAATGTCATGCTGAGAAAGAGATGTGGACAGATTGATGCTGGTGTGACCCTAAGTTCATAGCTATTTTGCAACATGCTTACAGCTTCAGTATTCATAATAAAATATTGTCATGATGAGCCTGCTATGATTCCTGCATTTTGGGAAGGTGTACAGTCACTGGACTTTATGTGTCACTCTGTCACAGTCTCCTAAACCGTCACAGAGTGAATGTATTACATATCAAGCTAATTGCAGCTGAAAGTTTTAGAAGAGTGTCACGTTATTAGTCGCGTTATTATGTAGGACAAAGATGATGGTCTGCCTTTGATTCACTTTCTCTGTGTCTGACTTCCTTGGCTGGTTTTCACAATATTATCTCTCCATACCAGTGCTGTAAATAAATATGTACTTTTAGTTCTCTTGTTATTACTTGTCTGGCGTGATAAGAGTTAAAAAAAGTACATTAATCTATACTTTTCTTTCCCTGCCTGTATCTCTGGCATTACATCTGTTGGCTGCTCTTCTGTCGACCTCTGGGGGGGTTTCAGGGAAAGTTGAAATAAGAACTAAGTCAACATCCTGCTCTCACTTCCTGCCCGTGTGTGTGTGTGTGTGTGTGTGTGTGTGTGTGTGTGTGTGTGTGTGTGTGTGTGTGTGTGTGTGTGTGTGTGTGTGTGTGTGTGTGTGTGTGTGTGTATGTGTGTGTGTGCGCGCCCGTCAGCAATGAAGCTCCAAAGGAAAATGCAGACAGTCAGTCACCCTGCCTTGAAAGACAACAAAGAATGGCTTATTATACAAAGACAATAAAGCTAGAGTAGAGAGTACTTGTAGAAGAGAAAGAAAGAGATTGCAGGCTGATCAGAAGGGTGAGGACGTCGCCCCATCTCACTTCCCTCGTCCCTCTTTCAATTAAATTCATTTCATGGACTTACACCCACATGACAAGACCTCCCTTTCTCTCCCATTATCCCATGGCCATCCCACATCCCATGTCTACTACTGAGCTGAACTTTTTAAATAATAACACAGTTTTCCTCTATAAGTTATAATTACTGTAATTGGTACAAATGTTAGAATTCACATACAGTACCACACATACAATTACATGTTTCATATTACTGTACTGTATATTTTTATTCATCGTGCCCATGTGCATCAAACTTCTGCTCGCAATTGCGATTTCAGAAAATTAGAGACCCAAATGTCCTTTCCAGATGGCTACACACTTGCCACAGAAGAGTGTGTGTTTGTGTGTGCGTGCGTGCGTGCGTGCGTGCGTGCGTGCGTGCGTGCGTGCGTGCGTGCGTGCGTGCGTGCGTGTGTGTGTGTGTGTGTATGCACTTGTACTTTTGGTGTGTCTGTATGGTTGATCTTTGCAAATGCTGTCCTCTTCCAGACGGTCATAAACTCAGACTAAACAGGAAAACCACAAAGTTAAAGATGGTTAATCCCCTACTTAAGCACACTCATACACACACACCCAAACAATTTCAATGAACTGACTACGTCTGCTGGAGGCAATGGTGATCACTGTGCTTACAGACTGTGTGTGTGTGTGTGTGTGTGTGTGTGTGTGTGTGTGTGTGTGTGTGTGTGTGTGTGTGTGTGTGTGTGTGTGTGTGTGTGTGTGTGTGGTGGTGGGGGCGGGGGGGGTGTCTACCTGTCTCCCAGGAGGCCCTACTGGTTCTCTCAGATTCATTTTTCAGACTAGAATGCAGACTATATTACAGTCCTTCTACAGTGCAGAAACGTAGGATGGGCATTTTAGCGACATAATATTGCCTGGTTTACCCTCCGCCTGTGTATTGCACTCCCTGACAGAGTCCCCGACATCTCCAGATATTTAGCCTGCTGGATATCTATGTGCCAGCGACGGACCAGCAAGCCTCTCGTTTTGCGTTTTTGAACAGTTCACACATTGTGCGCGAGCGTGTGCACGCGAGTGCCGAGCTAATGCCGATGCCTATAAGTCCGATATGGGGCTTTTGTCGGGGAGCTCCAAAAACTGTTGCCAACAAAAATAAGTATGTAAATGGAAGTTTAAACTCTCACGAAAGGATGTTGAAATCAAAATGCAGTGAATTAAAAACCACACTGCATACAAACTTGGGGGGGAGATACAGGGGAGACAGGGGCAGAGAGAGGGAATGTTTATGTGCAATAACTCCTGGATAAGTGGTTGAAGTGATTTAGCTGAGCTCAGACCAGCCAGCAGTAAATCCATCCTGCAATGGACCAACTGCACTCTCTCACACACACACACACACACACACACACACACACACACACACACACACACACACACACACACACACACGCACACACACACACACACACACACACACACACACAGTGTCCATACCTGATGAGGCAGTGATGAGGACTTTGTTAAATCATCCACAAGCACCTCAGAGACACAGTTGTGTGAGTGTGTGTATGATTTAAGTACAGTAGGAACTCATCTGTGCTAGCATTGGTTAATACTTACAGTCTAGCCAAGGCCAAGGCCACCACACACACACACACACACATACACACACACACACAGAGTCCGTCTCGGGAATATGGGGAATATGTTGGTGTTGGTAATGAAAACATGCCAGTGAGTAGATTTACAGGACGGAGCAACTTGACCTCTGGCCCCAGAGAGATTTATAACTGGTAGAGGATCCAATCTTCTCTTAGCTGCAATCACTATTTTCTGCTCACAATCACCACAACAATATAAAATAGAATAGAGTAGAATAACAAACGTGCTTTTCTTGGTTCAATCAGTTTCTTTAGCTCAGCAATTGTTTCTCCTCACACTGACATTTTAGCAACCAAACAACTAATCGATTAATCGAGAAAAAAAATCAACAGATTAATCAACTATGTAAATAATCGTTAGTTGCAGCCCTAGCATTTTGAGTGCAATCCTGATACTGTCAGCCAAGTTGTATGTTGACGCATGACAAAGATCAATATGTATATAGAAAACAGAAAAAGATATATCTTATGTTGGGAATGGATGTAAATGTAATGGGAAGATAAGATGGAGGAGAGGAACAGGGTGGAGAGTATGGCTGTGTCTCAAATCGCCTACTTGCACACTTCACACACTTAGTTTTAAGTATGTAGTGTAGATAACGAAAAAGTCAGTGCACTGAAAGTACCCGGATGACCCCCTAAAAAAAGTCAAAAAGTTCAGTGTAGAACGATGGACACTACGCACACTAAACCTGCGCCATATTGACTACAAAGCGGAAAGGGGAGGGACCAGGGACGTCGACCGGCAGCTGATTGGACGAACGCGTCACGTGCATATTAGCTCTCGCAGATTTTACATCCGAGCTTAATGGCGGCCAGATGGCGGCTCGTTTGGAATACGATCTCGAATTTTACGAAAATAGTTCACCGAAACGTGTTTCTGAAGACATTTTAAGCGAGAAATAGGCCATGCAGTTGCTTAATCTGTCTTCATTTCAGATCAACTAAGGTCAGTTTAGAAGATTTTCATCAGATTTTGAGAGGCGGCGAGCCGAGCCGACCGCTCGTCATTTCTGGTAAGTGCTTTATCATAAGTGTTCCATTTGGGACGATACTAACCATCGACAGTGGGCACTACAGCAGTAAGTGGTCAGTGTACATTAGCAGTGTACTGACCGAAGTAGGCGGTTTGAGACACAGCCCATGACTGTGTGATGACTAGAGGCCTTGCTATGCGCGTAGGACTTGTGTGTGTATGTATTGTATTGTATTGTGTATTGTATTTTGTACATAGATGCATTTTGGGAGTGTGCAGGTCTTCCTATCTTGAGTGTGTTCTGTATTTGTCAAGTCAGGAAATAACATCATTCTCTCGATGCGGCCGGTAGGGTCACACGGGATTGTGGGTAATTGGAAATCCAGATGGACGTGCATGAGCTTCCAGGAAGAAACGGTTACCAACGAGATTGAAATGGAACACAGGCTAAAACGTTAATATCGCTCATCTCCGTCTGAGCACCTTTCTTATTCTCTCACTTTTCCTACACTTTCTCATTTTCCTCATCGGTCCTTGTCTCGTGGCCTTTCTCCACTCCTCCCATCTTTTCTCCGTTCAATTGACTTATGAATGACAGGGAGAGACAGGAAACAGTGTACTATTGGCAAAAGAGTTGAGTGGGCGAGTGCATGGGGACCAATCAACAACATGTACAAAAGGAACAGCCACTTATGAGTAATATTCACCGTACACGCACAGAGAATCAATGTCAGTAGTCTTCTCTGGGGAACAGCATCTTCACAGTACTGAAGAGAGAGCTAGCCATCACTGAGACTGGTAGTAGCTAGACTTGCTGCCATTAGTCTCTCTGTTAGTTAGCAGAGGCCAGGACTGGCCATCCAAACATCAAAGCACCTCTTAATATGTTACTGCTATGATAATAGCATAGTATGTATGTATGTATGTATGTATGTATGTTTTGTTCTATTCAATCCAAACTTCCATGAATGAGACAATGGAGCCATGTCTCTGCTTGTGCACATGGTGTCTTGATCACACACATTTCTTATAACAACATGAAGCCATATTGATTCCCAAAAGCAGATTTCCAGCTCGTCTGCTCTCTCACAGGGAGGTCAGAAGTCAGGGTCAGCTAAAGTCTAGTGATGGCAAGAAAAATCATATAGAAAGTTTGATGTTATCTGGTTTGCTTTGAATTGCCATTTCAACATTTTATGTTATGTTATGACCTTGCAGGAAAAGCACAAGTGGAACTCGTAACATGAATTATGGGTGCCCTTCAGCAATTATAGCAATGCCGCAACTAATGATATTAATTTAAATGATATTAAGTCATTCATAACAATAAAAATCTAAATGCCTGCAGTCTCTTCAACTTTACTTTCACACCCCTCTGGTATAAAGGATAGAGCTCAGCAAGGCAGCTGTAGAAAGAGCTTCTTTACATCAAGCAGCAGCTACCTAGCAACCAGTTCATACTGTACACACTTTATCTCCAAAACATATCTTTGTCTCTATTTCTTTTCTTCAAGTATAATGGACTGTATTTCAGTTAATTTTTTGCATATTATTCCCGATATGTAACATTTTTAATATGTTTACCTAGGTCTTAAAATCACACACTGAACATCATAACCATGCACCACACATAAGCGGATAAAACGGGAATAGAATTCACAATGAAATGATTGAAATAGAAATGAGCTCACCGGGAGTTTGGAGGGTTCTCACACACAGCATTAAATAATGGCTATGGATTTTGACAGTGCTGAACTCCAGGTTGCTGACTCATCGTTTTTGACCAGCACTGATGACTAAACATCTACTATTAGCTGGCCCCGGGCTAGCGCTAACTGCTTTGGCACAGGAAATGTTCAGGTTACATTGAGCGTAACTGAAATGTATGTTTGACAATATAGAATCCATTACGTGTGTGTGAGAGCTTAATAGGCATTATGTGTGTGTCTACAGTGCTTCATGAAAGTATTCAATCTTTTATGCTTCATGATATTGGGGTACTATATTTTTTGCCCCGCAGTCAGCCTCTTTATAGAGACATGCATTGAGATACTCTTGCCTGTTTCAGTGAGTGTCTTCACATGAGGGACAAGTAAAAAAGAGTGACATTGAAAGAAGAGGAGACAAAACTATGTGAGAGAGATAAGGAGAACTAGTTGCAAAGAGAGGGAAAGTGTGGGTGACTGTGGTCGATTGACTACAATGTGTTTCATCTCACTGAAGTTCAGATGTATGGTTCACAAAAGTATTACTATTACTGTTACACCAATGCTCAGATACTCAGTCTGCTGCCATTTTGTGTGTGTGTGTGTGTGTGTGTGTGTGTGTGTGTGTGTGTGTGTGTGTGTGTGTGTGTGTGTGTGTGTGTGTGTGTGTGTGTGTGTGTGTGTGTGTGTGTGTGTGTGTGTGTGTGATCGAGAGAGAGCTGTGTGTGTTGGAGTATATAGCATTCATTACAGTGGCGCTACAGACAAACTGCTCCCTGGATAGACATTGATTTTCACCCAATGGATCTCACTGTTAGCAAACCTAATAGCTTGGTGGGTAATGGGTACATGTTATGAATGAGCCCCTATGGGCAGGACAGGGGAGGAGGTGGAGGAGAACGTGAATAAACGGAGGAGATGAAGACAAAGAAAGGAGAGGAAGACGTGAAAAAAAGAGAAGAGAAAAAATACCAGAGGAGAAACCAAAAGGAGAAGAAAAGAAACTTGAGGGCAAAAAAGGAAGACAAGAAGAGAGGATGTCAGTGGATCTGAAAAAGGAAATAAAGCTGCAAGGATTAGTCAATTAATCGATCAAAGGAAAAGTACTTGGCAATTATATTCTGATAAACAAATAACTGTTTCAGTCTCTTTTTAAGTTGTGCCAGCCTTTTAAACGTGAAGAGTTGCTGCTTTTCTTTGTCATACATGCTAGTAAACTGAATATCACAGAAAATAATGAACTGAATCAGGCAATAATTGTTAGTTACTGCTCTAAAAAGAAAACAGGAGATATTAAACAGAAAGTGGGGGAAGTGATGATGAGTATAAGAAAGGACAGAGGGATGAAAAAGAGAAGGAGAGAACGTAGAAGAATGAAAGCTATCAAAGGAGAGAAACAAGGCGAAATGAGAGGAAGCAAGTGAATAAATCAGATGTGGGTTGAAAGGGGAGCTGCTATTTACCATTACTGCTAATAGGTTTCAAAAGGAAGCAAGTCGTTAGCTAAATGGATAGGCCCTAAATGACACATTACCATGTTAAAGGCTGATTCCGCTCAATATTGGAGCTCTGAATCCTCCATGCATCACCAGCTAGGGCTTTGAGCTGGCCACTGGTATACAAACCTGCTGCCTCAGCAAATACACACCCACACCCACCCCCCCCCCCCCCCCCCACACACACACACACACACACACACACACACAGGTAGAGAAGGACTAGGGAAAATGGTCATGAGAAAAAAGATCTTCTTGCCTGTGCTCTGTTCTGAATCAGTATGTAAATCCAATCAGAAACCATAGAAAACCTGGTTTTCCCATTAGGAAAAGAAAAACAGAAAACAGAAAGAGTTTGTGTTTTTGCATTATGAAGCATTATTCCATCATGGAAAGCAAATGTCAACTGGGAACTGAATCCAGCCCAGTGTCCTATAGCATTATAATACAGCACAAAGTACTAAGTCTATGACACGGCGTCTGTTGTAAAACAGATGGAATTTCTGCATTAAACACACTATATTTTAGAAGAAGAAAAAAAAATCACACACCAACAGAGAGAAAGTAAGTGTTATTAACAGAGTATGTTTCTGAGTGTGCGAGTAATTCATCAACCACAGACAAATGTTAGTGATGGTTGTGAGCCAAGAACCAGTCAAGTAAAGTCAATTTTATTCATATAGCTCAATATCACGAATCACAAATAAATATGTGTCTAGGGTCTTTCAGTCCATGTCTAGCAACAGTGAAACAGCAAAAGATGACTGCTTTAGGCTGAACCTGGTAGATACATGTCACTGTATACTGTATATGCTCATTACAGTTGACTTTTTATGAAACTGCAATTTAGTGCCAAACTTAGCAACACAGAGCTAATTTTAAAGTGTGAATGAACTTTGAAGAGTGATTAAAAAGGACCCTATCATACCGCCCAGAGATGCTCATAGTGTTGATCAAGGATCTCCAGCAGTTAAATTGTGATTAATAATATTAAGAATACATTTTGCATCCCCTTCCCCCTAATTAACCTACTTGCATTTCATTTGATACCTTTTTACATTACCCAGGAGTGATTTGCCTAGATTATAGACTTGTTTTATTCTGCTGTTGGTGATGCACCAGCCTGCCAATAATTTTATGTAGGCCAAGCTCCACCACGGTTTCACAATAACTTTTAAAAGTTTGGTTAATGTGAGTTCCAGACTGACTGTGTTCAACACAGGCGTATGATGTTTATACATGTTGCAATATGAAATAGTGCTCCCAAATGAACACTGCTGTATTAACATAATGAATGTAACTGATACAAAGTAAATGGCCTTTACTAAGTTCGCCTACATTTCTTCAAAAAATTATATAAATCTACAATGAAGTCAGTGACATGTAATTGTGAGTGTGAGTGGACTACCACTGTTGATGTCAGGGTTAGTCTTTAAGTCTTTAAGCTAACTCGCTTCTGAGTTTTTCGAATGAGACACCCCTATAGTTGTAGGTGACGGCATAAGGACACCAAGCTAACCAACACCAACAGAACACCAAAGAGAAATCCATGTTCCGTAAAAACATTCTGTCTGGTAGCTGCATTGCATTCGGGACTTCCAAAGCTGCTGTCAGCCTGTCTGTGATAGATTTCTTACTGTATGACTTCTGAGCATCTGTACAAAATGGTCATTTAGGACTTTGCTCACTTTGGTCACACAATAATTTGAAACAAAATATTGATTTAAAAATGATTTTATTGATTTAAAATATGGTCCTCCACAGTCTATGATCAGAACTGCGTCCATAGCAACGGTCTGCTATTCAGAAATAACAGACTGTAGAATGCTGTAATTGACCAATCAGAATTGAGTATTCAACAAAGCTGAGTTGCTGATGTTGGGTGACCTTACTTCTTGCTGACGTTCGAAGTATTGTCAAATAAAATGCACAGGCTAATTATTGCTAACTAAAATGCTAGTTAACATTAGTAATTAAACTTAAACAGCTAATGTAAGTCGAAACTGCCTGCAAGCTTCTCCTGTACTATACGGCAATTCCTGTACTATGCGACAGTAAGTCGTGTGGTTAAGACACAATCGTTAGCCTATTTTTATAAAAACTTCTGCTACGGAGCCATAACGTGAGATACAAGGTAATGGAGCCTTTTATACATTGTCGAGGACAAATAAAGTCAAATGTATACTTCAAATGTAAAGTTATTGGCTGTCAAAGTCACGTCAAAATGAATGGAAGTCAATGGAATGCTAACGGCGGGTGAGAGTCAGGTAGCATCAAAATGGCGCCATAGGAGCTACGCGTTGTGGGGAGAAGCTTACCCCCTGGGTGCTAACTGCTGCTGCGGTGATGGCTCAACCAACTCCTTGTCGGTTATTGGCTGGAACACTGTTTGTTATGTTTCGTGGTGCAGGTTGGCGCAGTTTGTTTTTGTTGCCGTTTGTGGAGCCTGGGCTGTCTACAGAGGCCGTGTTTTTTTTACAGTGTGTTCAGGGGACAGGCAGCTCGCGGATAGCGAGATGTTTGCTGTATGTGACAAAAAATGTAGCCTAAAAAACGCGTGACATTGCTTAGAGCACCTTTAATAAACCATTGGACATGAAGTTGCATCACCAACATCTGGCCTGTCATCCACAAAAATATAACACTGAACAACAAAGTGGACCCAGGAATGCATGTGCAAAGTGCATTACCAATCTGTTTAAGGGAAGACATTACGTTTGAAAACAGCTCTGAAAGTTTCAAGTAAGGTTTGCATGAATAATACATAAATTAAGTAACCATAACCTAAACCTGCAGAGGGATATTCCACTGGTTGGGAAAAGCACAACTAGATTTGGCATGTAATAAAAATAACTTTAAAAAAATGTAAAAAAGCTGATCTGAGCCAAACCCCTACATCTCAAACTAACAGAAGTCTTTGTTAACAAGCAAGCAGAGGACAACAAGCTGGTTGAGTTGCTAGAACAGAGCAGTGGGCTCCTCTAGGAATAAATGTGCTGACAGACCACCCACCTCCCACCCACTGCCAGAACAAGCCTTGGGCTTGGCTGAATGCTTAGGTCTGCTTTTCTCCGCGGGGCCAAACAAGGTCAGC
Organism: Gymnocephalus cernua; assembly: GCA_023631565.1. Taxonomy (NCBI): domain Eukaryota; kingdom Metazoa; phylum Chordata; class Actinopteri; order Perciformes; family Percidae; genus Gymnocephalus; species Gymnocephalus cernua. The sequence goes on from CM042440.1 coordinate 7,244,948, forward strand.
GGAAGACACATGTATGAGTCTCACAGATATTAAAAACTGGAATATATGAGGTTTGGTGGATAGGAATCTGAAATATTTTCCAAATATGTTGGCCATTTATTGATGGAAAGGGGCATTTGCGCTACTTTTAGGATACGCTAATACTTTGATATTTCAAAAGGTCAGATTCTGCGACATCAGACCCTCTCTTACACATTCACTGTTCCATACATAATAAGTAATCATTAGTTTACATAATAAAACAATCATTAGTTTACTGCTTAGCGAGTGGTACAATGATACTTTGGACACTAGTGAATCATCTTTTTGCACATTAGTCACATTGACAGGGCCGTAGCTAGCACTGAGGTCATGCCCTCGCTAATGATTCTGAAATTTTGGGTTTTAATGACTATGATTATGAAACATCCAAAAGAATACGAGTTGTGCGTGAAGGAATCAGTCACAGCTAAAATCTATGACGATTTAGCATTTCTGAATCCGAATCATATTCCTGGTAGTATTAAGAAAGTGTTGAAACATTTATGTAGTAGACCATCATGAAGGGAAGTCTAATTTAAAAAAGTAATAACTGAACAAAGTAGAAAATAATAAGAATATACTGCTTTTACTACTAGTGGCTTCAGTATTCCTAAAATCCTCAATAGGGACTAACGAAAAACTTTATTTATAAGCCAAGCTAAAGTGAAGAATTACATTATTTTTAGCAGGGATGCACCGAATCCAGGATTCGGCTTCGGATTCGGCCAAATATTGGGCTTTTTGACGGGGTTTGGTTTCTGCTGAACCATAGAATTTTTTTCCACCGCACCCTACGCTTGCGCTACGCTGGTTGACGTAATGACGCCGCCATTGATTACGGGAAGGTGTTTACATAGGTGGACTGTTCAATGCAGTAGGCTGTGAGAAAGTGAAAATGGAACTTGTAAGCAGAAAAAGTGTTTGGCAGTACTTTCAGTCAAAAGAAGGTGATTCAAGTCGAGCTACATGTTCAATTTGTAATGACGATTTGTCGCGTGGTGGCAAGGACCCTAAACAATACACAACGTCGCCACTGTTAAAACATTTGCATATGAAACGTCCAAAAGAATACGAGTTGTGCATGAAGGAATCAGTCACAGCTAAAAACGTGTGTTAACCAGACGACCATTACCAGCTTTGATAGCCCTACACCAAACAAACAGTGGGCCTACTGTGTTAATGGACTGAAGATGGGAGTAGGATTCGGTATTCGGTTTCGGATTCGGCAGAATATTAACCAGTGGATTTGGTATTCGACCGAACCCCAAAAATCTGGATTCGGTGCATCCCTAATTTTTTAGCAAAAAGTTGTCTACATGATATAGATGCAACAGTGGCTAAAATGGCTTAAAGAAATACAGTGCACTAGATAGCAAATAAACGCCTAGGGAGCCCAGACGTTCTGGAGCTCTCAGTGTCTGGCTCATGGACTCTTCAGTGGGTAAATGCTTTGCGATTTAAAGCTGGGTGTTTTGGTTCAAGCAAGGCAATAAACGCACCTGTAAGTTATTCAGCCAATATTACAGAGACATGTAGCCATTGCGGTTAATCAACCACAGGTACCAAGAAAAAGAAAACATGTAATCCCTCTGCAGTGATGCTGGCAGACACTCAGCAACAATATGACTTATTCCTCAAAGCTTCATCAAATTGAGTTTTTCTCAGTTTAGGCATTTCAGCTACATCTCTGCCAACCTCATTGTGACCTGAACAGGAAATGACATTGTGGAATAATTCACTCCATACCGGCCTTGTCCAATCACAGACCAGCGCCCAAAATTCCCGGGTGTCACTAGTCTATTATAGCAGGGCCGCAAAGGCTCTGTGGCCCCCATCAGTCCATATATACACACACACACAGCCCTTTTCACATATTTCATCTTGTGTCAGATGTGAACATTTGCTCTGCATTAGGCTCTCTGTGGGTTTGCCTTGGACCAGAATAATGGAAATACAAAAAATATAATGGAAATGTGAAATTACATACAGAATATGTCCCTATGTCCCTCCCTCTCTCTTTGTGTGTGTGCGCGCGCACATACACACACGCACACACTCACACTCACACACACACACACACACACACACACACACACACAATATTGATGAGAAAAGCAACTGGAATAATGGAAAAGCAAAAATGTATATACAACACATACCTTTTCTTGCTCCTTCACTCAACTTCTGCCTGCCTGTGTTTTCATTTCTTTGTCACACACACACACACACACACACACACGTGTGTGTGTGTGTGTGTGTGTATGAAAGTTAAACCCATGGCTAACCAGGCCAGTCTAATAGACTCTTATTCCTCTGATGCTTTATCAGCTCAATCACACAAACATTCAGCCCCAAAATAATGGCCTTTCTGTTTACTGCCTCTTTCTGTGTATGAGTGTGTATGTGTGTGTGTGTGTGTGTGTGTGTGTGTGTGTGTGTGTGTGTGTGTGTGTGTGTGTGTGTGTGTGTGTGTGTGTGTGTGTGTGTGTGTGTGTGTGTGTGTGTGAAGCTGTGCTGCAAAGAGTATACGTGCACTGCATACAGATTTGTCAGTAAAGCCAGCAACCCAGTTGGGTTAGGAAGTCCTAGACTTTCGTTCATTCATTTATCCACCGGTCAGTCAAGCCGGCTGTACATATTTGATTTTAATTAAAAGTTACAAATATGCAAAATCTACAAACTGACAGGCACTCTAGGAACACACACTAGTTTTACCAGCTAAAGGCTACAGCTGAGTTTAGTGTGTCCAATAAGGACCTCTAGTATTTGAGTTAAAGTGGTCATTTGCAGCAACTACTTTTTTGTTAACATTTCGAGTGGCCATTGAAGTGGTGTTTTTTTCACTGCACCTCCCAGAGATCACCTGTCTGTCAAATATTGTATCTTGAATTTTGTGTTGATAGTATTTGCTCAGTGTTGGAGAGTCTTGGAGGATGTAGCTGCCTTCTAGTCAGTAGTCAAGGAAAACATTTCCCCACTTAACTGATACCTATCTTGGTGATTCGAAATCAAGTACATACAGGCCCTAAAGGAACTCTGAGTTTTTACATTCATCAAAATTTGTAACACGTTCATGGGGACTCTAGGCTTCAGCACCCTGTAAGGCAAAAAAGGGCTCTTGTGCAGCCACTACACTCTAAGAGTAAGATTTTGGAAACCAACTGTACAACTGGTCAAACCCTCTCTGTATATGGCTAGGTACTCTGACTTGGACCACACACACCAGACTGATGTCATGATAACATAGGGTAGAGGGCAGTGACCCTGACAGGTCAAAGTCCATGAATGTGAGAGGTTAGAGGTTGCTTTAATATTAAAGGTTGTGACACAAAATCATCACAGCTGGACACACGCAAAGGAAACAACACATGCATCAACAAACATTCAAAGGCATTCTCCAACAATGTCTTTCTATGAAAGACTGAAAACCATGTTGTGACCATGTGTTGAACAAGGATGTCGTGCGTGAGGTAAGTGGGAATTTCTAGCAGCCTAAAACTAGCTGATATCAATCTTTAGACGACTTCAGAGAAACAGCAGTAACAAGAAGCCTCAGCTCAGACATTCGGACCACAGAGGCCCACAGCACACTTGCAAACAAAAGTGTAAAAATCATCTTTTGAAACATGATCCACAAATCATTTTGATGTCGGTGGGAGTCTGGTACAGTGAGTTTGCTGTCCACGCTTGTCCACTTTTACATTATTCTTCACTTCTTCCACAAATTATTATTCACTTCTTTCAATAAAAAGAACACTGCACTAAATGACATGTAAAAACTGATGTATTTTGCTGCATCCCCAGGTTTTAAATCTTTTTTTAGATTAGGCTTAATAAAGTGGGTTAGCAGCTTTGAGTATATGAGTTTTGAGAATTTGCTTTGTGAGTAAGGAATCCATTGTGAAGCCACAACAAAGCCAAAGAATCAGAGATTGTGAAGGCCACATGTGGTGCATTGAATGGACTGCAGGAGAAGTCACATTTGGCAGTATTGTGTTGAAGAATTAGGTTTTAGGTTGTACATTTAAATTGACTTGATTGGCTGAATTTTGGGTCAGAAATAGGATGTCATAACTCGTACACATAGCCTACCGCTTGAATCAGCGCAACTTACTCTCTCCAATGATAGTGATAAAAGCAAGGTCAATCAACAATAAACCAACAGGTCCTCCATATCAAATGATCAAATGAAGCTATGGAGATATGACACCCCTATTGGCAAAACAATAAAATCTGCAGTTTGTTTCTGATTTTTGAAGTTCAATCTGAACTCATCAAATTCAAGCATTGACTCGGTTTTGGAATTTATGTCATACCTACACATCTGACTTGTACAAGATAACACTGGTTAGTTTAAATCTAAGATTACTTACTGGAAACTAGGCCTGCATGATTCGGGGAAAAATAAGAATCACAATTTTTTAGCTAAGAATTGATATCAGGATTCTCTGCCACGATTTTTTTCTCACAAAGCGTAATGTTAATTACACACATGAACCATGACAAAACAAAACAAATTGGCAGTACCAAACACAGATTTTGTTTTGGCAGCTATAGCACATTGTGCATCACCACAAGCCTGTAAACACAGAGGCTTCAATGAATAAAGAAAATAAAGTACATGCTGGCCTTTTAAATAAAATAGGCTACCAAAAATAGTGACATATAACACATTGAACTAAATATGGGCCTGATACAGACTCTATCTGAACTCCTTCAACATGTCTTTACATAATTAAAACATGTCAATCAACATGCTGCAGCTACAGCTTCAGTCTCTAGAGAACTGGAGTTTGTCAATTGCCAATTTAAGTACAGTATCAAAAACAGAATGATTTCTTATCACACTCTTTAACTGTTTGCCCTTCATGTCTTCAGCTGTCCAATCAAAATAAAGGCCAAAAATCTAAATCTAAATCTAAAACAAAATCTAAGTCATTTAAAAATTAAATCGGGATCAGGGTGAATCGAGGTCGCAAATTTATAACGATTAATCATGCAGGCCTACTGGAAACCTACAATAGTTATGATGAACCTGATTAACACATGATTCATCCAACATCCCATCATCTCTGATTCAAATAAACCATATTGGTGCATTCCCCAGTTGTAGCTAAATAACCTACATAACACATAATGAGAGCTTAGAAGAAAAACAGCCCCGGACCAAAATCAACAGTCTGAGAACTAGTTCCCAAAGTTTAACTCTGGAAGAAAAGAAAAAACATACACAAATCAAACCCAACAAACAAACAAAAAAATCCAAAATAGAGAATCTGTCTTGCTTTATGGCTGTCTTTGAACTGCCTGTGTCAGACAGATTTCTCCTGGAAAAGACGGCTTGCTCCCAGTGTGTTGGCTGTGGATAAACAGAGGTTTTCAACTGAAGTGATTTGAGCTGAACAGAACAATAAGACCTCCAGAAACCAACGGTGAAGGAGTAGCAAGACAAACAAACTGAGGCCAGACACTGAGCTCAGCTATGGCTGCAGAGGTTGTCCGCGGTATTCCTACGTAGGATGAAAGATATAGATAGTGGAGAGGAGATGGAGGAGGAGGAGATGAGGGGGGGAAATGTACAAAGGGGCACAGAGTAGAAGGGGTATGATATGAAATAGAGAAACAGAAAATGCTTTAGATAGAGAGATGTAGAAGAAGAGATGTAGAAGTCCATCATCAATGAAAATGAATACACTTTCCCAAAGTACTATTGACTTTTCAAAGATTAAGACGTCATAAAGTGTTTTTCAGTGTCAATTCAACCAAAAAAATGAAGATTACAATCAGGAGGCCAAGGAATAAAAGAAGAGAAGGAAAGAAAGAGCAAAGAGGGGACAGGAAAGAAAGAAATAGGCGAGAGGGGACGAAGGATTATGAGTAGTGGAGGAGGGGAAAGTGGCTGCGTGTGTGTGCGTGCGTGCGTGTGTGTGTAGGGGGGCTCATTATTGACACCATGTGTTACCACAGGAAGCTCCTTGGGAAAATATAAGCACCCAGAAAGATCAGAGAGCGAGACAGAGATGAGAGAACGACACGGAGAAGGAAAGATGAAGAAACGGAGGTCATCCCAAAGTCTTTGCAGCTGCAGACGTGTGTCTCTGTGTGTGTGTGTGTGTGTGTGTGTGTGTGTGTGTGTGTGTGTGTGTGTGTGTGTGTGTGTGTGTGTGTGTGTGTGTGTGTGTGTGTGTGTGTGTGTGTGTGTGTGTTTAAGGGTCAGTAGCCTCTGTTTTAGCAGCTGCACATCTGTATGTCAGGAGTGTAGTGTTTTAGCCATAAAGTCAAAGTGTCAAATCCCATAGCCAACATTCACTCACATCTATCTTGCCATCTATCATACAGTAGACATGCATACATAAATTTTTCAAACGAACACTGTCCATTTTACTTGAAGGAATTTTCAGAGAACCAGAAGGGTTGTTAAAGTTCAGCTTCTTCAGAAAGTCTCAATAAAACCCTTGAAACAAGTTTAATGCTGCCTTTTTTGTGTGGGGGGAAAAATAGATATTCTAGATAGAGGTTGATAAGACAAATCTGATTAGTCTACTAGTATCAAGAAAATGTAATTTGTAAGGAAAGGATTAGTCAAATGAAAGAAAACTACTTGGGAACCACTTTGTTTATCGATTAATTTGAACTGTTGGACTTAGTCTCACATTGCTAGACCTTCCTCCACAGCGCTGCGAAGGAGGGTCTGGCTAGTCCACACAGCATTCCGGGATGGGAGAAAAACATGCTGTCGTTTATTGGCATTTCTTTAAACCAATCACAGTTGTCATGGGCGAGACACGGTGCCTCTGCAAAATAACCTCGGGAAGGAACTTGTATTGGTGAAACGTGCACGTTCAAAGGTTGTTTTAGTCGTGCAACAGAAAACTCAGATTGGACAGATAGTCTAGCGAGCTGTCTGGATTTATCCTGCAGACATCTGAGGAGCAGTTAACCATAGTCCTCAGAAATTCACCGGAGTTTAGATTTACAACACAAAGAAAGCGGAAGGAAACAGACATCTGGCTGAAAATAGTGAAATCCAGCGGAATTTCCAGCGGCAAATGGATATAGACTACATTCACACCGTATCATGATGGAATAAATATTCAGATTCTTTACTCAAGTAAAATTACAAGTAAAACTCCAGCATTCAAAATGTTTTGCAGAAAACTTTCTCTAGTCAGTGTTATATTCTCATCTATATATGGTATGTATTAGGCCTACTAGATTATATAAATTATGCATTAATGTGTAAGCAGGATTTTTTGTTGCAGCTGGTAGAAGTAAAGCTGTAGATGTAGATTATCCTAATTGTTGTCAATTTACAAATGACTCAATACACTGACTAATTGTTTCAGAACTGCTTGTGGCATGATCTGACGCTCAGGTGCTATGAATGGTTTTCCACTAATTAAAGAGTTAATTGTTTGGTTCCCATTTCTACGAAGGAACGAAGTAGAACGTTGTGGATATAGAGTAGTCGGATTACACAAGACATTTGAAAACGTCAGCTTTTTTCACATTCTTCTGGCATTATATGGACAAAAAAATGTATCGATTAGGAAAATAAAAAATAATTAGATTACCCTGAATTATGAAAAATATTTTGGCATTTGATTGGGAAAAGGCACATTTGTATGACAAAACTGAATGTGTTTTTTTGGGGTTTTTTAGCTGTTTTCAGCAATATACGTTTTAAGAGTCAGTGCTAGATTTTATTACTGGTTAATATGGGTTTTGCTACCTGGTAGGCTAAAAGTAAAATGCTACTGGAGAACAATTTACATACACAGCAGCAGAAGATGTGTGAGAAAATCTAAATGGGTCAGAGGAACCTCCTGCACTGGACTGGTGCTTCAGCTGGGTCAATTTAATTGTTATTTCTGCTCATGAAATGGCCCCACTGAAATTTACAAGTTGGAGTTCATGGGGCATGACTTCACAAGATACCCATTTTTATGCCTCTCAACATGAAGACGCTATTAAACACATTTACTTGAACTCATTTCCATTATTGTTCATATATATTGCTAACACATGGGATTATGTCTGAGCAGAATGTGGACTTAAATAAGAAATGTATTAAAACCAAAGATGGGAGTTGTACTCCAACCAAAAAAGTTTCTCATCCAACCTATTGTACAATTTTTCTTCTTTCCTACAAATCCATATTACAGTCTTGCTTATTTTTTAAGCACACATTTTTTTAACAGTCTGGGTGCAGTAGCTTGTGCTACACATGCACACCATGTATGAACTCACATGCACACACATTTACCAATGCATCAACTCATGCCCTGTTTCCTTCTGTGTCTAAGCCCACAGAAGAATGGAGCTGGGTAGAGCAGCTATTGTGTCCCTGGTAGAATGAACTATTGATTTTCTCCTCAGCGTTATCAATGCTGTTCTGACAACAAAACAGCTAGGAAACACTCACACACATGGCGTACACACACACACACACACACACACACACACACATGCACAGACCTAGATTTTGGTCAGTGCATGATGTGCTTAGTAGGAGGCAGCACTACCCCACAGGGAAAAGCACAAGTCAAATATTCACACGATATTGTAATAAGGACACTCTAGCAAATATGCAAACAATGATGCATGCAAATAATCAAACGTGCAAAACAAACTGAACCACATGTTTTGAGTCCTATCACACATGCAGTAGGATAAACACTGTCCCATGAAACATTAGACTGTGTTTGTGTATGACGTGTTTATGCATTGCTTGTGCAATCAGAACGTAGCCTTAATGAACCGCCGTAGACCTACATTTTTCCATAATTCCAGTCTTGTTTTCAAAAATTGAGACCATGATCCCATTTTCTTTCTGCAGTAAAGAGAAAGTCGCTACTTGTCCCACTACATTTTACTGAAACAGAAAAACATTTTATTTTTTTCACAATGTGCCACTGCAAGGAACTCTGAAAGCTTCAGTATCATTTCAGAACAGTATCCTCTTATTTTGTTTTGAGCAATTAAGCAATCTAGCAGATTTGCCACCAAAACTACACAAATTAATGTGCAATGTACAAGGGGCTTTAGAAGCTGCTATTGTAATCATTCTGATAATGTACTTTTGTGTTTACAGTAATTACACCATTATCTCACAATGTTTGTGCCCTTGCTCTATTTATATTCATATTCCACATGTAACACTTCTGATACTTAGTTTAATTCCAAAAGTAATATGTCAGTGCATATTTTATATTTTGAAATCTGCAGGTATCACCTAGCTGCAAGCCAGCGGCCTGACCTACTTCTGCCCCACACTGTGACAAGTGTCAAGAAAAAAACAACCCGACTAAGACTTTAACATTTCAGAGTCGGTGCCACCAAATCCTTCGCTCTTTTTTCTTCTCCAGCTTCGTGTCTTTCTTATTGACAGGAAGGATATAGCACTGTTCCAACTTAGCACCTGGCTAATTTTAGCTCCCCGTGGATTCCTCTAACACGCACACACACGCGCACACACACACACACACACACACACACACACACGCTTGTTGAAGTTCATGTGATCTGTGTCTTTGGCACAATGTCATTGATTAATTCTTGGCTGCCTTGAAGCCAATGACAACTTCACAAATACTGTCTAACAGTAAGCTACAAACAAACATATAGGAACATGCACATCCAAGTGCTGTAATGAGACTAATCTCATATGTAAAATCTGCCATAATAAGATTACTTTTAAAAGTGCAAGCAGACACACACGCACCAAGTGCCAGGTTGAGTGTAAAACCCCAAGACGCCCCATAATTAAAAAACCAAGACAAACTTTCTTTTCTGGTGGGAGGCCTGATGAACGATGAAGGATGAGCGTTATGTTAACTTTTATAATTCAATCAAAAGGTGTGTCACAGCAGAATCACAACAGGTACTTCACTATACTGTAGTTCCCTTTTCTTCCCATAATTTTTCACTGTCAGTTTAAATAGATTTAGACATAAGACTCAATGTCCTTGTAAGGTGCAGCAAACGGCAGCTGCCATTGACTTGGCAACACGTTTGTCCAAAGTGACTTAGTTTTTTTTTTTTTCGCATACACGCATCTGTAGCAATTGGGAGTTCAGCTTCTTGCTCAAGTGCTTTTTGAACGCTTGACATTTCACAGTTCCTCTATTGTAGAATACACTGTTTCTAAAGTACCTCAAACCTAGTTTAGCACTTCTGTACTGCAATTTATCAGCCAACATCTATATCTGCAAAAAGCAAATATCAGTCTATATGTCAGCCTAGTGGATTTATAGGTCCAACTCTATATTTGACATTTGCACATTGGTAGAAATGGGAACCAAACAATTAACTCTTTAATTACTGGAAAACCATTCATAGCACCTGAGCGTCAGATCATGCCACAAGCAGTTCTGAAACAATTAGTCAGTTTATTGAGTCATTTGTAAATTGACAACAATTAGGATAATCTACATCTACAGCTTTACTTCTACCAGCTGCAACAAAAAATCCTGCTTACACATTAATGCATAATTTATATAATCTAGTAGGCCTAATACTTACCATATATAGATGAGAATATAACACTGACTAGAGAAAGTTTTCTGCAAAACATTTTGAATGCTGGAGTTTTACTTGTAATTTTACTTGAGTAAAGAATCTGAATACTTATTCCATCATGATACGGTGTGAATGTAGTCTATATCCACAACGCTCCACTTCCGGGATTGCTCCGTTGCCGCTGGAAATTCCGCTGGATTTCACTATTTTCAGCCAGATGTCTGTTTCCTTCCGCTTTCTTTGTGTTGTAAATCTAAACTCCGGTGGATTTATGAGGACTATGGTTAACTGCTCCTCAGATCTCTGCAGGGTAAATCCAGACAGCTAGATAGACTATCTGTCCAATCTGACTTTTGAACGTACACATGTTCCACCAAAACAAGTTCCTTCCCGAGGCTATTTTGCAAAGGCACCGTGGCTCCTTCTGGTTATTAGCCAACTAGACTAAACTCTTGTGCATCCTTCCAATCTTCCGGATTCATTTTCTTCCTTGTCACCTTGCCTCCTCTCTTATTTTCTACGACACATTGATTATATTCACTGAATTTGGGTCCCAGGCTGAGAAAGTCTGAGCGCTTTCCCTCTGGTGTATTACATCAAATCCATTCAGCTAAGCTCGGCTGCTTTCACATTAACATAGCAGACTGAGATCAACATATTTTGGATGCATTATGACATCGGGATGAATTTACCTCATAAAAATGTTGATTTCTCTGATGGGAAGAAGAAAAAAAAACACTCTTGATTCACATCATATTCACTGCAATACCTCTGGTGAGTCACATCACATTCCGCCTGGCTTGGTTAAATCCACATTACCATACACTTATAAACACATCTATAGTTGATCTAAGGAGCCCTTTTGTCTACAAATTAACTATTTTTTTATTTAATTTTCAGCATAGATCCTTCCAAAGAGAAATCAGGCTGCACCTTTGATTATGCCAAAGTTCGATACACATCAACAGGGAAATCAATCAATTTTCTCCTGATTGCTTTTTTGAAGATGCAGCGTGAGGTTTCTGCAGGACAGCGATATTATGAATAAGTCGCATGGATTTGCTAAATAAAAAAATGCGATTCCTCAGTTGGTTTACAGTCCTGTCTGTCTGGATTCATTCCACACAGGTGTCTCTAGTGAGTTTACTACATATCCATTCATGCAAATCAGGCTAGTAACATTCACATTAATACACACATAACTCTAACAAGTCAACTTTTCTGGCAACTTCTCATAACTTTTAAAATTTTCCCCGGCGACAGCCACACATTCTTGACATTTACTATCTTTTATCAATATAGTTGTTTGGCTTGGCTCTAGAGTCTCATGCATCATACTGACACTCATTTGATGGAAAGTTCAAAATGGAGTTCAAAACTTATATTGCAAGAAGAATCATATTGATGTAAAGTAAATTATATAACGGCCTTCACAGGAGCAAAATAATTCATATTGTCCAAGCTATGTTAGAGTTTTGTTTTATAGGAACTTTTATATTTATTTATTTATTCACCTGTTTTGCACTTGTGCTTTTGCACAGATAGGACTGCATCCAGTTTTGTTGTACATGTACAACAACAATAAAGACTATTCTTCTTCTGTTTGTTTTCTGCTGATTATTACACTGAACTGTTCTGGCTTTATGATGATGCAGTGGAGTTTTATTTTTCGAATTAACATTTATTGACATTTATAATACAGGCATCAAACTGATATGAAAACAGTTTGGGGCTGCATCAATTAAAGCTGTATGTGTCTTTTCATCATCAACAAATGTTTCCATCTGTCTCCTCAAGCATGAAAGCCTTTTTTGATACTGAGGAAACCATCCATTTCCATTCACCTTTCCGTTTGTGTATACTTCCAGTACCTCACTAACTCTATGCTGCTTCAACCTCATTCTCTACTATGCCCTCTGAACCTTCCATCTACCTGTTTCACCCATCCTTTCTTTATTAGTTAGTACATTAGTTAGTTACAATTAGGTTTGGGCATCGTTTGGATTTTAACAATTCTGATTTCAATTGAGATTCTTCCTTTCGATTCCGGTTCTTATCGATTATCGATTCAGATTCTTTGAGGGGTGGAGTTGAAACGGGTCACATGCTTATTTCACAAATAAGAGGAAAGTTTTATTTTGATTCAATGGTGGGTTGCAGTTTTACCAGGCTTTTTCAACGTAAAATAAAGCCACACTAGAGCGCTGCTTACTGTGCTCCATGGATGCAACACAACAAGCGCCTGGCCGCTACGGAAACCAAAACTTGCACGTGTTCAATTTGGAGATTTGAAACCAAATCCTCCAAACAATTCCAATAAACCATTCCACTGGAATCGTAATTTTTGAACCGATTCCAAATAGGAATCGGTTCTCGACGGCCAATCCTACCTCCAATGCCTAACAACTCTTAAATGCAGCCTCCTTCCTCTCTCCTCTCTATTTTCAACCCTCCTCCTCCTCCTCCTCCTCCTCCTCCTCCTTCTCTTTCTGATTATCTCCTGGTGTCTCTCTGACCTCCGTCGCTGATAAAGAGCATGCCTGGCTGACACATCTGGTAATGAGGCTCCTAATGCAGATGGCCTCTACCGCCCTTTTCTACTCCCTTTCACTCTCTCAACACACGCCCAGTATGCAGGAACACACACATCCTGATGGCACCCCCCGCCCCTCTGCAGGAGGTCCAAAGCACTCCTGGGTTAAACAGTATCTGGCGATGTTTTGAAGAGGATAAATAGAAAAAAAAGCATAACGTGCACTAGATTTGTCTCATCTTTCAAGCGACAGTCACCAACGCCAAACCTTTGCTCAACAGACACACACATGCAAACAAAGCCTTCACACACTCATATGATCAAACAGCTTACCAATCATCTTCCCATATTGAAGTATTTGTTTTCATCTTCTAAAAATGCCCACTTTTACAGCATTTTTGTGGGGCAATTTGACTAATAATAAGCATCAGGAATTTTGCTTGAATATGTTGACTCGTATGGTGCGCCATGTTATATTGATTTTGCCCCGGCTGTCAATCCCCAACTCCATTGTTGCTCATTTTTCATCACTGACTATGTCACGGCCCTAACACACAAAGCATGCACATCAATGTTTCACAATCTCACAAATACACCAATTACATGTAAAAGAGCAGCGGCTCTTCTCAAGTGCATTTCATGACTCAGTTTGATCTTTGAGAGGGTTGGTTCACCAAATGTCTAAAACATGTAGGCTTATAATATGTTCTCACTTCACCCTGGTGGTATCCAGGCATGCAGATTGATGTGGTTTTATTTGTCTGGCTTTTGAGAGATTCATCTGAGATTTCTGCTCCGGTTCACATGCACAGCAATACAGTACATGTGAACCGGATTTCGTTTGTGGTGCTAAAAGCATTGAGAATAAGATGTGAAAAATTGAACATCAATGTTTCTTTCCAGTTCTAACTGGATAATCCACAACACACTGTGCACACTGTTTTATATAGACCATTTATTTGGTAGAAAATAGTTCAAACTCAGGACTGTAGCCTATATCGTATCTGCATGACTAGATCCCACTATAGATTAATAAAAAAAACAGAAAATGTATTTTCATAATTTGGGTGAACAACCTTCAAGTCATGTTGTGATTGATTATTAGCAGGGCCAGACGGAATCTGCAGACACAGATCACCGCTGAAAACTGAGAAGAAAAAAAAAGAATCTGCAGACACAGATCACCGCTGAAAACTGAGAAGAAGAAAAAAGAATCTGCAGATTCTGTCTGGGCCTGATTGTTAGCTTTCTTAGAGGAATACACAGAGGCCAGCCTGTTGGTCAGTTAACTAACAGATAGAAAAACTACATACCTAACATTAACAATCTGAAATTCATATCATTAGAAAAGTGAAACCTGGGCAAACTGCACAAATTCCAAAACCAATGTGCCACACTGTCAAAACTTATTTTATAAACTAAATTGTCTTTATCTTCGGATGATTTTTATGGCCTATACAGTAGGATACAGATCATTGTGCATTGACTCATGCACTGGAACTGTGTCAAAAGGTGAAAAACAAGACTCCCTAGGGGGTAGACATAACTTGCACTGGTAATGATAAACTCTGTTGACTAAGCAGTAACTGTAAGAAGACAATCCAAATGACATTAAGGTGTGCTGTATTGGCACAGTAAGTTTAGCTATGTCAAGGTATGTCATGTTGACTTGATTTATGTGTCTAAAAAATAACAAATCCAAATAAGATGTGTATTTCTCTGACCCCTAATGATTCATTATGTTTCTCAATGTTTTCTGGCTACTTAAATATCACAAACAACAGACAACTAACTTACAAGCATCTGTCATTGTCCATGTAATGTTAGCTACGTGCTCTCTTTTGTGTTTGTTTTAATTAGGCTCAACACGGTATGTCATTAAAAGGGGTTTCCACATGATTTGCCCTCTTCTGTTAATGAAGAACAAAAGTAAAGAAGCCCTCAGCAAAGCGAGAGTTGTTGACTGAGATAGAAACAAAGTGTGATCAATGAGGACATTTTCTTGCTTACCACACTGAGGTTAGGAAGTTTAAAAGCATATGTTTAAAAGCCTCTCGTGGTCAGACATGACACTTTTTATTTAGGTGTAAGTTAGCCGTTGACTGATTAGCTAGCATATTAAGGGAAATGAGCACTAGCCCCGAGTAAGTGACACGGAGCTCATTTGAGTGTTGTGCTGCGGTAAATGACTCTGGCGGTGCCGAGTATTGGTGTATCGATCGGTAGTCTTATCTATCAGTCTGTTGAGGACTCACCTCTCTGCTGGCCATGGCAGCATTGCCATAGCAACGCGGTCAGAAGCACGAGCCGGAGTCGCTTCATTTTGTCCTATCTTGAAGTTCTGATATCGTACCGCGCGCGCTGTGGAGTCAGCGCTGTCGTCCTCTCGCGCAGCTCTGTGTTGCGTTTAATGTCAGAGGAAAGTTTCACAGAAGTTGACCAAACTCTCTCTCTCTCTCTCTCTCTCTCTCTCTCTCTCTCTCTCTCTCTCTCTCTCTCTCTCTCTTTCTTTCTCTCTCTCTCTTTCTTTCTCTCTCTCTCTCTCTCTCTTTCTCTCTCTCTCCTCCCCTCCTCTGCTCTGTCCTCTCCACGTTTAATCTTGGGGCAGAGGAGGGAAGAAATGATAATGAAAAAATATGGAAACATGTAAAAACTGGGAAAAGATAGATAGATAGATAGATAGATAGATAGATAGATAGATAGATAGATAGATAGATAGATAGATAGATAGATAGATAGATAGATAGATAGATAGATGGATGGATGGATGGATGGATAGATAGATAGATAGATAGATAGATAGATAGATAGATAGATAGATAGATAGATAGATAGATAGATAGATAGATAGATAGTTAGATAGATAGTTTTTAGCACCAACATGTACTCAAAGTATCAAAAGTGTTGCAGAAAGGACCCATTCAGTGTTATAGTATAGCCAAAATTATGTAATTATTATTTCTGATGCAATAAAGTGTAATCAGCATGTTTAGCTTGTTGACATTGTGTTAATTTGTAATACTTTATAAACAGTTAGGTACTGTTACTAACAGTTAATTTAAACATTACATCCTGGGGTTAACAGTTATTTTAAACATTACATCCTGGGGCTTTTGGGAGCATTTATCAACTCTGAATTTGGGTAATCAGATTACTTTTTGTAGTAGTCCAGTGAGCTTTCAAGCGGTATTGTAAGTAAACTTTCTACAGCTTGTATAAAATATGAACCTGAGTGTGAGGAAGGATTGAATCCACAAAGGGTTTTAAAGCATAGCCTATACTGTACATTACAGTGTGCTGCGGAACCGGAGCAGTTTTGAAAAACAACTAAATGGAGCATAGAATAATGAAGTGAAGAGTTGGACAGAAGTTGTTGGTCCAGTGAGTTACACAACTGTTCTGTGGCTCCTCCTGCTGCCCTGCACAACTCACCACAGTCCAGGGCAAAACTGAAGAAGCCTATTATGAACATTCATAAAGCACAGCCAATTATACATACAGAGACATAAAATAGGGGAAAACAATGTAAATATATTATCAATTTGTATAGATAGGTTTGTATACTAAACTCAGAACGTTGTTTGAAAAGTTTCTAAAGTGAAATGTGAAACGTGAATTTGTTTTTTACTGGAGTGTAATGCGAAGGTTGCTAAATAATGACATACAGTTACTAAAACATAAGCACCTAAATCTGTAGGTTAACAATTTTAATTAGGGCATTGCTTTTTTTGAGAATATATTTTATATCAGCATATACACGTGTATATTTTATTCTGCACAAAATAAAAGTGAATGAAACTTATAGGTATCTACTGTGAAGGCAATTATAGCAGTTTACTTCTTCACTGTTGAAAACACTGGTATATTATAATGTTACAGCTCACCAACTTGTCAATCACTTCATACACCTGCATGTGTGTAGTTATGCGCGTGTGATTGTGTAATTGTGTGTGTGGCTCTGGTATGTGCAGTTTCTTTACAGGCAGACATAGTTAGTGTGTGTGTGTGTGTGTGTGTGTGTGTGTGTGTGTGTGTGTGTGTGTGTGTGTGTGTGTGTGTGTGTGTGTGTGTGTGTGTGTGTGTGTGTGTGTGTGTGTGTGTGTGTTCAGGGAGAATTTGTGTATGAGTATGTTTACGTGTCCAGTGTCAGTCAAGCTCCCCCCCAGACCCTTAGACCTCCAGATGCAAGTAGGCTGACTCTGCATACAAGGAGGCTGAAGATGGGCTCTCTTCGCTGGGCTCGGAGCTCTCGGCAGCCCTGGAGTAGTGCTGGGTCTCTGTGGGGCTGGGCACTATCGAGGCTACACCTAGACTGGACAACAAGGTGAGTCACATCATGGGATATATTCATTTATAGATTTACTGTATTATTGATTTACACATTGAAATAATAATATAATGATAAATACATATTATAATCAACAAAGCTGTTATGTGTTGAATTCTACATGTTAGTGAGCGTCATGTAGAGTATCTGCTAAGTTAATTGACACAGAATATTATTATTATTAGTAGTAGTATTATTATTTAGAAATGTATAAATAAATATTGTTTAGATTCCTCATAAATATCTACCTGCACTAATATGTGACATCATGCATGTTTACATTATTAGAAAAATAAATTAATTAATAAACTGTGTTTATAGCACCTTTCTATATGTATTTTCTTACTTTCTAGAGTGGCAAAGTACTTAGTCAATAGTCAACAAAAAAACTACTTGCTCTCTTTATATGTTAATAGTGTTCTTAATATATCATATATTTTTGTTGCTTTGATTTAGACTTTGATTTTAACTCTACAACATTCCAACAATTTTCCCCAGCATAGTATCATTTTTGTTTGTGTTAGTTATTTAAAACATATCCTCATAGAAATGGGTCTTCCTATTGGAATAAAATTATTCTAATTTAGTGAAGTGGATGAGGGCACAGAAACAATGAACTCAAAATGAAATGAAGTGGTTTTGATTAGCAGGTTGTTTCAGGAGGATGAAGAGATGCTGATTCTAACCCAATGTGATGAGTTGAACAGAACTTATGGTGAGGACAACATTACAAACAAAAATAACACAAGCTCTGATGACACCAAACGAAACAGAAGATTATTTGGAAGGAACAGCCTGTCTCTGACTGAGCAAGATAATCCCAGTATCCCAGGATGCACCAGCACATTATTGCAGGAGAGTCCAGCTTTTAAAGAAACCAGAGCTACTGTAATCTCCACTGGACCCAGAACCATCACCATAACTTCGGCGGTTTCTGATGCAGACTCCGTTTGGTTCAAAAACAACAAGAGTTATGGCAAAAGAAGAAGATCCTCTGAGATGCGTGCTGACAAAATAGGATGCAACGTTGAGAAGAACCCGAGTTTCAACCAGAGCCAGAGTAACAAGAGAGGATCCTACAGGCTGTTTAGAGGAAATGTGCAAAAACAGAGACTTTCTGAGGATGTAGAGAAGAAAAAGGAAGGAGAGGAAACTGTGGAGGGAACTTCTCCGTTCTATGCCAGCCTTGAAGATGAGACAGCAAGGATGAGTTTGACTAATCTAGTTCAGAGCCCCAGAACTGGCACCACTGGTCTTAAGCCTACTCTCACCATCACCGCCTGGGAGGCTGGCTGGAATGTCACAAATGCTATACAGGTACACTTATACAGTATACATGCATGGTCGGAAATCTTTGCAAAATCTTTGTTTTATCTTAACCCCAAATCACACCAATGTCAGGACAATGTGAACCATTGCCAAACTATACCTTCATTCTTTTAGACTTATGAATACTGTATGTTTTCCTACTTTCCAGGAAGTCTTGTCACTGTAGGGTTATCCCTCTTTGATCCCTTTTCCTGTTTCCTTGGCAAGACACAACCTCAAATTGCTCCCAATATGTATATGTGGGGGAGTCACCAAGATGTAAGCCTCTGCCAAAATGTAATGTAATGTAATGTTTCATGTAATGACATGGAACCTGAAACCAACATAACTAATTCATGCCAGACTGACCAGGTTCGACTGACCTGCGGCCCTTTGCTGCATGTCATTCTCCCTCTCTTCTTCACCTGTCCTATATAAATAAAGGCCTAAAATGACCAAATAATAATATTTAAAAAAAGACAATGTCTAAAAAAGCTTCAAAAAATGCAAAAGAAGAGCATAGAAACAAACGACAAAAATGTCAAAACAAGTGACAAAAACGTTGGGAAAAGCGACAAGTGTCGAAAAAGACGGCATAAATGTTGAAAAAAAACAACATTTCTTTACATTTTGACCCAGAGAAAGAAAAAGTTGCATGGTCGACGGGGAGACAACACAAGGGTTCATCATTGTATAGTTTCACATTACAGTCCCTCCTACAAAGCGTGCTGAAGGAGGGTCTGGCTACTCCACATAGTATTCAGGGAAGGGAGGAAAACGTGCTCTGGTTTTGTGGCATTTCTTTAAACCAATCAGAATCGTCATGGGCGGTGCCAAACTCCGCACAGAGCCGCTGCAAAATAGTCGTGCGAGAGGAAACTCAGATTGGACAGAAAGTCTAGCTAGATGTCTCAATTTACCATGCAGAGATCTGAGGAGCACTCAACAATTTTAGTCCTCATAAATCCACCAAATTGAAAGCGGAAGGAAACGGAAAATACATACATCCAGCGGAATTTCCTGCTGCACCGGAGCAATCCCGGAAGTGGAATGCGAAGGATATAGACTAATCATTGCATAGCAATCCAGTTGTCAAACGCAACTGTTCTTGGTTTCATGTTTATTGCAGCTGCAAACTTGGAATTCATTATTTTGTTGGTTCATTTTTAGCATGTCATTCCTTTTTCTCTAAAACTTTGTCTCCCTCTCTCTCTCTCTCTCTCTCTCTCTCTCTCTCTCTCGTCTCTCTCTCTCTCTCTCTCTCTCTCTCTCTCTTGCAAAATGCAAATGTAAAATGTAAATGCACCAAGCTGCACAATACATTCAAAAAGCATTAAACATGCAGACTAGTTAATCTGCTCCCACTGTGTTTTGATATTATTAAACAATGTTTTGTGGTCTTGCAGGCTGTTTGTCAGGCACTCTCCAGTCTGCATAATCAAATAAAGCGTGAATAAAATAAATGCAAAAATTAAAGCTCCCAGTCACAGTGTGTGCTCATGGCGGTAATGCTAATAGCTTATTATGCTGTAAATGCTGAGCTGTATTCAGCTGCAGCACTCTTGTAAATGTGTCCTTTCACTGAATGACTTTAGTGTAATTGGAGTGCGTTACTGGGTCCATAAAGAACATCAATACAGTGTACGCATGAGTCTGACTTTATGACCGTTTGGAAGAGGACAGCATTTGCAAAGATCAACCATACCGATACACCAAAAGCACACACACACACACACACACACACACACACACACACACCACACACACACACACACACACACACACACACACACACACACACACACTCACACACACTCACACAGACACACACACAGACACACACACACACACACACACACACACACACACACACACACACACACACACACACACACACACACTCACACAGACACACACACACACACACACACACACACACACACACACACACACAGACACATGAAGACACAATGAAGACACACATGCAAACACGTTCCTTCAGGAGTTACAGTTTTTTACAATCACTTTGCTACTAATTTCAGAACCTTGACGTCATTTTTCAAAACTCTAGACACAAAACTCAAAACGATCATCATTTGTAACACAGACTGTCCAATGTTCAAAAAATTGCATTGTGCATTCATATCTTTAAATGAATCTTGCACTTGCACAATCATTGGTTCAAAAAAGAAATTTATTGTGAAATACCATTGAAACGTTACTTTAGATCATCCACACACAAGCTACCCATAGATTCACTGGGTCATCATTCGTACAATCATTAAATATTGTAGTACAAAATAGGTGATACATGTTTCATTATTGTACTAGATGTAAATACATCCCTGTAAAAGTACTGCAGTAGTAGAGAGAATACTACAGACACAGTGGAATAATTGAACAAAACCTGAAATGTATTGATGAAAAACAATACTGTACGATCACAACATTATTTGAATCAAAGCAAAAATAATTAGCTACAAAATAGAAAAGACAGTACTGTAAAACATCAAATGCAGTGTTCCTCAACTTGCTTGTACTGTAATAAGCAAAACAAAGAAGTGATTACTGTACTTCTACATATTCATCAACTCTGTCTTGTGGATTTGGCCGCAGGTTCTCATCTACATTGAAATTAACCAAACATCTTGGAAAAACCTTCGGGCATGGCGAACAATGTGGTGTATATGTATATGTATATATACAGTATATATATATAAATATCTCAATCATCAGTAACGAGTTGGCAGAATTGGACAAGCAATTCCATGGGCTGCATGCATACAGTGCAGTACTATCAATACTGTAAATTGTCTCAAAGGTGGTACATGGGACCATAGAAACAGTGTCTGATAAAAAGTAGTACATTACAGTAAAGGTAGTACATGGGACCATAGAAACAGTGTCTGATAAAAAGTAGTACATTACAGTAAAGGTAGTACATGGGACCATAGAAACAGTGTCTGATAAAAAGTAGTACATTACAGTAAAGAATGATGATGAAATATTACATCCATAGATAATGTAGTCTAATTAGTTCATGCTCCACACTAATTGGTGACAATGAATCTTGTTATCTTGAAACTTTCATGATCTAAACATGGAATATTGTTTATCTGTTTCCATACAACTATGCATTAAGAGTCATGCAACAGTTACTTATCATTTTGAGTAGATGTATTGATTGAGCATAAGTTAGAGTTAGATAATGAATTGAATAGACAATCATCTGAAATCTAATGTGTGAATTGCTTTTTGAAATAATAGTACTTCAATGTTAAGTTGTGTCATATTGAACAGGTGATCTTTGTTAAATGAACAAATGATCTTTGGTTTATGTGTATTGTATCCAAGCAATTGAAAAAAGTGTTAGAGTTTTGAAAAAATGTGCATTTTGATCATTGGTTGTGAGTTTTGTGTCTAGAGTTTTGAAAAATTACGTCAAGGTTCTGAAATTAGTGCCAAAGTGATTGTAAAAAAACTGTATTGATACTAGACTATCTATCTGAGAGCCAGGATTCATTTTTTCCTGTAAGTAATAGAGACCAGATTTCTGTTACACTGGAAATCCAGAGTTCTCGCGAGAGCACAATTTGAATTTGCTCAGCGAGTCACTCTGGCATTGAGTAATGATGCTCATTAACTATGCCCTGGTAGCCGTGCTGCACCAATCACATCTGATAAAGGCGGGCCAGAGGCGAGCTAAACAGATGACGACAGTTTAAGCTACCAGTTAGCTCCGCTGGTAGCTAAGCATATGGGGCTCTGGATACGTCACCCAGTATATTGTTGTGATTGGTCGTAGTGTTAACCAATTGCGTGCAGTGAGATTTTCAAATACATGCTTGGTGCCACCCCTCGAGTTGGGCGAGTTTTCATTACTCAGTGCCAGACCCTTAATCTTTCGGATTTGGGTCTGGATTTCCAGACAAGGCACATAATCTGAGACTGTGATATACTCCGTATTTCAGGTTTAAATTGCCAATTCAAATCTATGATTTGTTACGTATGTCACCTCAATGCTTACATCTTTATTTAAATTAATTTGTTCCTTGAAACCACGCTGTGATTTAAATACTTCCTGTTTTACTGTATTTTCCCGCAGCATGTTTTTTTTAAACTCTCCTAAAACAGCATCGGCTTTTTTCCGGGGTTGTTGGGTTTAATGATTTATAGGTTATTCATTACCTGCAGCACACTGCAATCAGGAACCTTAACCAAATGGATTGCTCAGTAATCCCTTTGGTTGAGGTCACAGACAGGTTAAATTAAGGTGACTACTGGATGACTCACGTAGCAGAAAGAAGTCTTTTCATTAAAGGTGATGATTCACTGCATGCTTGAAAACCTCAGACGGTGATGGATGACCACATAGTAACAATAAAAGACGCAGAATGTACAGTATCTGATATATAAACACAGATCAGTGCCATGATGACAAATCCATTTGTTCTGAGGCTATTAATGATAAAAAGAACATCAGTTCTATCTCCTATCAAGGCTACAAAGAAAATGTGTATTTTCTGGTGGTTGTATATTGATGCCAATTTAGCTATGATATGACTGTCTGCCAGCTTAATCAAGTTTTTATTAGAGAGCAAATTTCCTGCCAAAAATGCAAAACAAAACCAGCTCCAGCTCTCAAGGCTCCCGACTTGGGAATATTCTGAAACTCAGTTTTAATTCCCGCCTGACTTTTAATTAGGCAGCTCCTCTTTGCATGTCTTCATGGCAGATTAGAGACCTGAACCTTTTTGTTTCTGACACTGAGGAAGAACTGACATCAATTTAACTGCCTATGATTGCTTTTGAGTGTCATTTTTACCTTCATGGGTAGGGAATTCAAGTTCCAAATTGGGTTTTTTCAAATCCAAACACTAGCTGAAAAGAATGTCGTAAAAGATTGCTGTAAAAAGTGATTTGGTTCATCATGCTGCCAAATACGTCCCGAGACCCTGTAAAAAATGAAGGCCGAAGTAAAATGTTGTTGGTTATCCAGTAAAAAAGTTAATTTCTGCAGTTCATGTTTACCACCATTCATTCGTCATTACCATTCCTCATCTCCACTATTATCTTCAGAACAAACATGTCATTATAATTTCCCAGAGCCAAGGTGACATCTTCAGATTGTTTGTTTTGATAATGAACGGCTATAGCTGACCTGACATTGATTAACCACAATACTGTTGTGAAGGTGTTGGAAAGGCAATTTTAACAAAATATGCTATGTGGTCGTACCCTGGAAATCCAGAGTTCTCGCGAGAGCACAATTTGAATTTGCTCAGCGAGTCACTCTGGCATTCAGTAATGTTGCTCATTAACTATGCCCTTGTAGGCAGGCCAGAGGCGAGCTTAACAGATGACGACAGTTTAAGCTACCAGTTAGCTCCGCTGGTAACTAAGCATATGGGGCTCTGGATACGTCACCCCGTGTATTGTCGTGATTGGTCGTAGTGTTATCCAATTGCGTGCAGTGAGGTTTTCAAATGCATGCTTGGTGCCACCCCTCGAGTCATCATTTTTATTATTACATTGCCAGACCCTTAATCTTTCAGATTTGGGTCTGGATTTCCAGGCTAATCTATGGGAAATGTAAAAACCTCTTTTTTGAAGTTTGTCTATGGACTAAAATTAGGATATCTCTGTTTTGACTTCTACCATATTTAAAAAAAAGAAAAGAAATCTGTGTCTTGTGAGTCAGACAAATTAATGGAAGTGCTTTACTAAATTGCTGCAATACCCCTTTAAGTAATTATTTACTTTATAAAGTTCTTTTAAAAATCCCTCCACAAGTTTCCACAGCCCAAGGTGCAGCTTTAAATAGCAACCAAGAGAAGATATTACATTTTCTATTATATGTGACGGACAAAAGCAGCAAATTCTATATTTGAGAATGTACGGTATGTCCTGTTATTAAAATGTCAAACCTGTCTGTTTCTGGTCGCTTCTGCTCTACCTTATCCCCTCATGGTGGTGAAAGACATTTCTCTATCACTTATTTGTGCCCAGGGCATGTGCTTGCATAAAATATTGTACATGACCTGAAGAGCAGCAGTGGAAATCTTGCACCTGGGAAGTTCAGACAGGAGCAGTGAATGTAATAATCTTTATTTTCTGGTGGCCAATATTGATTATGTAAGTGTAAGGTGAGAAATTGTGGCAGGATGAAGCTGAATCATCTTTCTTATTGTACGTGTTTGTGATTGGGAGCTGCTTCAAGTTGTGCTCTGAGTAACCAATGAGGAATTACAAAAACACAGAGAGAAAGAGAAGTGGTGGGAGAGAGAAAGAGAGATCAAGACAGAGAGAGGGAGGGGGGGGGGGGGGTATGTGATATGTGAATGTCAAACTGCTTTCATCCCCAGCAGCTCCATCTGAACATCAAAGCTCTATCAGCATGTCTAAACAGACATCAGTTACAAAATAGTAACTTGAAAGAGAGAGAATGTGTGCTTGTCTGTTTATACATCCACAGTGTGTGTATAGTGTGTCTATGATGTGCCTCCATAACTCTCTCAGTGAGTGTGCGTATCTCCATGTTCCAACATTCATAACGCAGCGGCTCCATCAAAGTAGCTTGCTCTGATCTCCCCTCGTCCTCCTCTTCCTCCTTCAACCTCCTGCTCTCTGTGAGGATGTTTCTCTCCTTCCTCTTCCCGCTCTCTATTCTGTTTCCTTCTCTCCTCATAGCCTCTTTCTTTACTTGCCTTCTTCCTCTTCCCGCCTCCATTCCCTCTTCTCCTGTCTCTCTCTCTCTGGCAGTCTCTGCCTTTCTGCTCCTGCTGGTTTCTTGCATCCTCAAACTCACCAGGCATTACGCCAAAACTTTCCTCTTACATCCTCATCTTCTGCTCAACTGTGAACAGTTTCTTCTCTTTCCGCTTCCTTTCCTTCTGTAGTCTTTCCTTTTCCTCATTTCTTGCAACATTTTAGACTTTACACATTTGAACAATTTCCAGGTTTTTCTTCTTCTTACGGAAACAGGTTAAAATGAGCATCAGGCAGTATAATGAGATTGGTAAAGTTAGAGATCTGATATCCATGTCCCTTGTTTATAGGAACTAACACTCAATTTTAAACCATTGGCATTTTTGTTTAGTTAGCCTTCCAGGAGTAGATAGGTCAAACAAACAGGACCTGGTGTTTGTGTCCAGTTTAAAAAATAAAAGTAAACAGCGAGTCATTTCAACTGTACGGAGCAAACGGAATTTCGTCAAATTCCCTGTCACGTGTGTAATGACGGTATGTACATTTGCACGGGAGTGAAGTACTGACTATAACCCAAAACACAACTAACGATTTTTTTCTAATCTTAACCAAGTAGTTTTTGTGCCTAAACCTTACCAAACTATGACCGTTTCACAATGAGACAGAACACACTTCTGTGGGTCAGACTTGTTAATATTTAGAATTTGTTGTAATTCTTACTTTTCCTCTTATTCAAATAATATATATTTTTTTATTGCACACTAGCCTTTAAGCACCTAGGAGCACCATGAGAGAGTTTTTGAGGCAGCTTTTCAAATTATGTCTTGATCTCTTCTCATTACTTATCTTCCTTCACAAACCAACCCATCTTTGTTCTTTCTTCCCATCTCTCTTTTCTACCTTCAGGGTATCTTTGTGTTGGGTTTACCCTTCGCTCTGGTCCAGTCAGGTTATGTGGGTCTAGTTCTGCTGGTTCTGTCAGCCTGGGTGTGTAACCACACGGGGAGCATCCTGGTGGCCTGTCTATATGAAGAGGAACAAAGGTATGCTTTTTTAAAATCATATTCTATTAATTTGGTGTCCATTAGCTAAGTGCAATATCACTTTATAATCAGTTTAAATCACTTTTACTCACTTTATCACTACAGTCGGCTTTCTATTTTACTGATGGCAGATGTACTAAGCAATTTTTGTAGCACTTCTGGGCTGTGCTTCCCAAAGAGCAGTGTGTCTGTTACTGGGATGTTTTTTTCTTTCTTGGAGTCGTTGAAGTTTTTGCAGATGGGGCTCTCCTCTCTGTATCTTCAGCAATGGCGACTATCATTTCTGGAGTCATTCTCATATGTATTCCTTCTCTTCTATTCAGACTCCTCGGGGGAATCTAACCCCAATTTTGGTATGAACACAGAGTGGAGAGTAATAGATACACAAACATATTATTCTGTTCATTCAGCAGTGGTGAGCCAGTCAGAAACACACCACTCCCACAGCTAAGAGAAATGAGAATGTGTTCTGCAGAACCGTGATGTTTGAGTTTTACTTTTGCCTCATTGATTTGTGGGGTTCAGTGAAATTAAATTAATCTTAGTTCAATTGACTGGAGTTTAAGTTTGAATATACATTTCTAGCTGTAAAGAAGAGGAAAAAAAAACCTCAATATGCTCCCTTAAATCACTGGAACACACGCTTCAACACAGATAATAAACACATTAGCCTACATTTTGGGGGGAAGTCTTTACTTTTTGTAAAATATGTATTTAAAATATGCTTAATAGTTCAAAGACCACATGCTGTAGCTTTGATTACTGTGACAATGGTCAAAAATGTGCATTTGTATCAGACACAATTTATCACAGTAAGAAGGTGTTTGCATCTTTCAGTGGAGGCTCGGTGTCAAAGGTCCGAGTCCGTCACAGCTACCAGGATGTAGTGGAGGCCTGCTGCAAAGGACTGTGGCCCAACTGGCCTGGACTGGGAGGGTGGATGGTGAATGTATCTCAGGTAACACACACACACACACACACACACACACACATTCTTTATTATGCAAAATCTCTATGCACATGTCTATAAACTAAGTCTTGACACTTTTCTTGTACTGGAATAGATTACTTTAAAAATGTTCAACATGTACATGTATAGTAGAGATGAACAGGTTTGTTTCCCACAGGAAATGCATGAAGTAAACATATCTCTTTGCACGGTGTTTCTTTTTTATCCCAGGTCATTGAACTGTTAATGACGTGCACCCTGTATCTGGTCGTCTCCACCGGTCTGTTGTCTGACAGTCTATCAGGGATGGCTGTTCCTCGATCAGTGTGTTCTCTGGTGTCTCTGATGTTCCTGCTGCCCTGCCTGCTGCTGACTGATCTCAGACCAGTATCCACACTCAGCCTGCTGTGCTCCCTGGCTCACATAATGATCAGGTGATTGAAAAAAAGTAGCAGATCAACAGATCAGCAGATCTGCATCAATTCCACAATCATATTAAGTAAAGACAACAATGTGGCCTTTATAATCTGCTCTCATTCTCACTCCTGTGATCATTTAGCAGCTGCTGCTGCTGGTTATGCTGTCTGCTCTCACCTGCTGCACACTGCTGTTACTGGTTGTTTCATTTCATTTCTCATGCCAGGTGTCTCGGGAAAATGAAGCTGGGTCTTAAAGATCTTTGGCTCCTGGATCCCTCTGGTTTCTCTATTCTTTGGCCATTAAGTCATGTGCAAATACACGTTCCTTCTTGGTTTATTCCCTAACAATTCAAGGCTTAAAGCTGTAGTGCGCAACTTTTTGATATTAATGAATGTCCGTTACATTCAAGCCATTGCCAAATGAGTTGCTACAAAGCTAATTAAGACTATCAGCGCCACAAAACTCACTCTGTATTTCTCAGTATGGCTATATTTACAAAATGGCGTAGTTCGGTGAGATTCGCGCAGCAGCTCGAGCGATGCGTTTTACGTCACCACTGACATAATGCCAACAGCAGCATTCAGCTTTGGAGACCAAGAGGACATAAAAATTACAAGATCATTACCTCTTCTGAAGAGTCCATCATGTTTTTTTAATCCTTCGTGTCCTTCTTGATTTGATGGGTTAAACTTGTGGATGCGCCGACAGTGTTGTTGTCATTACTTAGAATTCCTCAAGGGGGCGACAGAAACTATGCACGAGCTGCTGCGCGAATCTCACCGAACTACGCCATTTTGTAAATATAGCCATACTGAGAAATACAGAGTGAGTTTTGTGGCGCTGATAGTCTTAATTAGCTTTGTAGCAACTCATTTGGCAATGGCTTTAGGCAGAGGGGAAAATATTTGATTTGAACCGTTATCTATTTTTGCTGAATATCTTGCTCAAATCACCAAATGAAAGTCCATATGTTGCATACAGTGTACACATAGCCTACTGTAATGGTAAATGATAAACAAAACATTTAATTAGTTTTGTAAAAAAAAAATTTCAGTCAGTGCAGTTACTTTTTATCTGTCTCATGTTATTTTGTATTTTTTCATATTATTTATATTACTGTTTTTATTCATTTATATGATTAAGGATTATGTATCCTATTTTATTCCGAAAAAAACATAATGTCACTATCCTCTGAAAATCATGTATCTCCAAAATGTCAACCTTTCATGAGCTTTGTTTTGAAATTGTTCATTTAGCCAAGAAGTAGGATCATTTCTAACCATACAGGGACATTAATTCAGTTTATTAAAAAAAAATGGAGATACATGGTTACAAATATTAATAGTATTTGGACATTTTATTTTATTTAATGCAATTAATTGACTGTCCCTTTGTTCATTTCTGCTTTTATTTCTTGTATTTTATTTTCTATCATTTATATATTTCTTTCATTTTCCTTGCATGTCTTTAGGCAGAATGTGTGCTTGTATTGCCCTGTGTAACTGAGAGTACACAGATAATATATGGACCTTACTGTGCAAATACATGTTGAATAATAAATGAATGAAAGAATTATCCCCCCTGACAAATCGGTAGTAAAAGAGCATTGTCCTGTTATGGATCATGGTGAGAATGCCGCCACCCCTGCTAATCGGGCTAAGATCAGTTTTCACCTAGCTGTGCAGCAGCAGGGATAAATGAAGGGACATGTATCATATTGCATATTTAATCTTTTGGACTAATTCTTAAATAGTAAAAACGTAAAAAGTAATGTGATCGCATTCTTTATTGAGGGTTAAGTGTCCAACACTGCTGAAGTCTTCACTTGTAATTAGATAACGCTGTCAGGTCAGATTGACTTGAACTAAACATGTTGGTCTCATGTCTATTCAAAAAATCTCAACATAAAGTAACAATACATTTATTTTTTATGCTTCATTCATGGAGCACTATCTTTTCTCATTTTCTCTCCTTTTGTCTCTGACCCTGTGTCAGCCTGCTGGTCATGCTGTACTGTCTGAGTCGAGCCAGCAGCTGGTCCTGGTCCACTTTGTCTCTGTCTGTGGACCCGGAGAACTTCCTCGTCTCTGTGGGTGTCATCATCTTCTCCTACACTTCGCAGATCTTCCTCCCCCCTCTAGAGGGCAGTATGGAGGACAGAGGGCAGTTCAATGCCATGCTGGGGTGGACCCATGGTGCTGCTTGCATCATGAAAACTCTGTTTTCTTTACTGGTTAGTGACATATTGTGTGACACAGCAAATTCTCCTGTAATTTTAGTGACATTATTGGGTTTATAGAGTTGCTTGTATGAGTTTGTGATGCCTCTGAGGGGTCTTGATGAAACAGAAGTTAGTTTTGTGCTGAGTTGAATAAATATTGTGACATAGAGATAAATAAATATAGTAATGTGTCGATGGAAAAATATCCAAAGAATATTAAAATATATAATAAAAATGTTGAGACAGAAATAAAACATTTGGCTCAACATCTGGCTTACAGCAGCAGGTCTAATCACAGGATGGATAAAGGGACAGCCAAATGGAGTGATTGATTGACTGATTGCATTGATTGTTTCCCTCCTCCATTAGGCCGTATTAACATGGGGCGCAGAGACCAGTGAGGTCATCACAGACAACCTGCCCTCTGACCTCCGACCTCTCGTCAACCTGTGTCTGCTGGTTAAAGCCCTGCTGTCCTACCCTCTGCCATTCTACTCTGCTGCTGAAATACTACAAACCTGTCTGCTTGGAGGTGACAGCTCTAATTTATATTCAAACCGCTCACCTTGCCCAAGGTATTGTCCCCAATACATTAAGTAATAGTTCCGTCAGGCCATCTATTAAAGATCAAAGGTGCAATGGTTAACATAGTGACTGTAGATCTACATTTGAAACGTTACAATGACTGATTTGTAAATTACACATGGCCTTAGGAAGCATTACATATTACATATTACATATTTCTTAATACTCTGTGGAGCAGCAGAGGCCTGAAGAAGCAGGCTAAGGCTGGAGGTTCCCTGGATGGTCAATGAAAATAGCGTTAGGAAAGTGAATCAGTGACATTTCTACTTTCTCATACTGCCCAGTTTCCTTTGAGCATGACATTTAATAGAGGCTCCAGGGGTCTACAGTGGTAAACTGTGGTTAGACTGGGCAGCTTCCAGGTGGGTATATCTGCAGGTGTTACAGTTTGAAGAAAGGAGCATGAGCTCCCAGTTGACTTTCTATTAAAAGTTTGCGTAGCTCACGTATTACTACTTATGTTACATACTGGCATTGAGCCCCCATACCAGAATTATGGTTCCCAAGAAAAATAAATGGTTAAAGATGACCAACAAAGCAATTTTAAAGCTGTTGAGGAAATATATGTTTTTCTGAACTAAGCATTGTGTTAAGAGAAAAACTACATATTCCAAGAGGATGTAAGTGTAGCTCAGAAGTCAGCCTAGCGACTAAAAAACAGTAGAAATACTGTACAATTAATTAATTAAAGCTATAGGACAGCTACAGGAGGACACGGAGGATTAGAAAAACATGATGGACTCTTCAGAAGAGGTAATTATCTTCACATGAGCTCCTGCGCGCAAAAGTGTCCAGAGTACACCATTTTCTAAACATAGCCATACTGAAAATTACAGAGAGAGTTTTGTAGAGCTGATAGAGTTAATTAGCTTTGTATCAACTCATTTGGCAATGGTTGAATGTAACGGACGTTCAATAACATAGAATTGCGCACTATAGCTTTAAGGGCTGATCATGAGGGATGCACATGCAATGTAGTCCAATAAAACTAGCAAAACATATATAATTAAACCTTACAAATTATATAAAATATAACCTGTATAACTCAGAAAACAAGCAAAGATCTCATGTCAGTTATTGCCATTTGAGAGCTGAGTTATCAGGGAAACTTTGCTAATGTGTTCACTGTCAACACATTTGACTGTCAACAGGACAGTGCATCATGAAGTAATCACATTACAACACTTTACTTTTTGCCCAAGTGATGTAATGTGGTTCAAATTATGAATATCTTCACTGGGCAAACGAAAAGGCCATTTAAAGCTTCCCTGTCCTCTAGCACAACTCTCAATTCTTACAGTAAATAATCTCACTAAATTGGTCCTTGTACTACCTCTTTAATATGATGCCATACTGTAAATAAGTAAGTTGGAGGCTGGTAACACATCTACATAGAAGCAACTGCAAAAACAATGAGTCAGAACAGAGCACCCCATAAACAAAAGTTGCTTTTTCATGTGCAAGCAACTTCTCTTCTTCAATCTTTCGACAGATGTCCCATCAAACTCCAAACATGTCGGCCGAGGTGTGTCTCGTCCGGCCCTGTTGGTCCGCACCACCTTGCTGATGACATCATACCTACTGGCCCTACTAGTCCCCAGTTTCTCCTTGTTGATGGGTTTGACAGGCAGTGTAACAGGGGCAGCCATGACACTCATACTGCCGTGCCTGTTTCACCTCAGACTGCAGTGGGGCCGCCTCACTGTGAGGGACCAACTGATAGATGTGTGTATACTGAGTCTAGGGGTCATCTGTAGTGTGTCTGGTGTGATTTGTTCAGTGAAAAGACTGGTGGGAGCACTGTAGGATGGATGGATGGATGGATGGATGAATAGGTAAGTGGATGGATGGATGGATGGATGGGTAAGTGGATGGATGGATGGATGGATGGATGGATGGATGGATGGATGGATGGATGGATGGATGGATGGATGGATGGATGGATGGATGGATGGACAGGTCAAGCAGGTTGTTTGGAAGAAAATAACAGTTGCAAGCTCTCCTTTGCAATTGCAATTAGCAATGAGTTAGTCAAAGCATGTTCTGTCGCAATATAAGGACAGTAAAATTCTTAAGTTACAATGGTGAAATATAACACTGTTTTACCTCTAGATGAACATTTTTGCTGTGCAGCATTATTGTAAAATGCAGTCTTTTGTGATATAAATGTGTGTGAACTTTATCTTTGTTGTGTTGAAAATTGTCCTTTAGCCTATAGGTGAAATAAACAATACAAACTAAAACTTATCTTCTTTTTTGGGCTGGAGGAGATGTTTTTTCTTATCTCTTGTCTGAATTTGCAATTGTTAAAATATAAAATATTGTGTGTGTGTGTGTGTGTGTGTGTGTGTGTGTGTGTGTGTGTGTGTGTGTGTGTGTGTGTGTGTGTGTGAGTGAAAATAAGGTGTCTGGTTCTCCACACGTCATTCCATCCTTCTTTCCTTGTTCATGTTTTCCCACTTTTTTCACGTTTCTTTTTTAGGGTTAGGGTTGCAAGCTATCTACCTCTAACAGTCTCACACACACACACACACACACACACACACACACACACACACACACACACACACACACACACACACACACACACACACACACACACACACACACACACACACAGCTGACAGGTGACAAAGTCTTTAACCCAACACACCTGTCACCTCCTTACAGATATCATTCAGTTTCATATGGCGATGTGGTGGCATGTACACAGCATGTCAGTTGTCAGCTATCCATCATTTGTTTACATTCATTGTTGTCCCCCCACCCCTCTCTTTCTCACACACACACACACACACACACACACACACACACACACACACACACACACACACACACACACACACACACACACCCTTGAAGCAAAATGACAGATTCGGACATTGAATGCCATCTCAGCCATCCTTCACACCCCAGCAAACATTGTTTTTGCTGAGTTGAAGGTGAAAAGATGCCTGGGCGTCCACTTAAAACCAGCAGCAAAATAAAAGCTTCTTTAGATGTTTTTATATAGCCAGTTACATACCTTAAACACAAATGTGCCCCTGACAAATCGGTAGTAAAAGAGCATTGTCCTGTTATGGATCATGGTGAGAATGCCGCCACCCCTGCTAAACGGGCTAAGATCAGTTTTCACCTAGCTGTGCAGCAGGGACATGTATCATATTGCATATTTAATCTTTTGGACTAATTCTTAAATAGTAGTAAAAACCTAAAAAGTAATGTGATCGCATCATGTCTATTAAAAAAATCTCAACATAAAGTAACCTCATAGCCCACTGGTGCTAATGATACTGCACTTTACTATTTTATAATGTAGAGATATTTGGTGTTGTGCGGGGGGGAGGGAGGGTTTAGTGGTCCTGTTGTTGTCTGTTGTCTGTTGTCTGTCCGTCTATTTGATGAGCTGTATGGTGCAAGATAAATATCTATCTCACACTGTGCAGCATCAGGGCCGGTGTATTCAGATTACATAATTTAGAGTCTAGAGTCTAAACGACACTTATCAGTGTGAGTCTCTTCAGTGTGAAACTGCCAGCAACTGTGGCAGCCGTGAACCGGCTGTTCAAATCTCACCCAAATCAGATTCTAACAACGTCACAGTTTTAGGGTCAGTCTGGCCTTGACTTGTTGTATGACTGGATTTCTGAAGTAGCACACTATTCCCACCCAGGGATAGTATTTACAGCACATGTGTACACTTCCTGCTGTAACACACAAACAAACAGGGCAGTGTATCTTCTGAACAAAGGCAGAAATGAATTAACATGTATACTGCTTTGCAGTTTGGTCATTTAGACACTACTGGAATATTGACTGTGTAGGTCAACATTTAGTGTTGTAGGGGCAGCCCAGGGGTTTAAGGTGTTGACCATGTAAATGCAACGCCCCTGATTCTGGACCTTTGTTACATTTCATTTCCTATCAAATCTTTACTGTCAACTCTCTAAAAGAGGAATAAAATGAAAACTATATTTCTCTAAAATTATATGGACTGCATTTATTTGTTTATTAAAAGGTTCTTGTTCATAGCTGAATACTGCAATGTCCAAATGTGTTTTTTTATCTTCATCCAATGAAATGAACTGTGATAATGATAAACAAGAGATGGATGTAAAAATAAATTACTTGAACAGCAAACAAACAACACAAAAGACAAAAAAACAAACACTAGTCCTGAAGTTAACCAGTGGCCATTAAACACAACGGGAAAACAAATAGTGCATGAGACTAATATATTATTTAATGAAAAAGGAAATGTGTACTTTCACTTTTACAACAGCTCTGTCTCTTGCAGTGACTACAAAACAACGATGTCCATGCACAGAAGTAATTTCTTTTGCTTTCATCTTTGAATCATTACTGTGCTGAAAACAGCATTAAATTACAAGCAATGGAAGCCATACAAAAATAAGGAACCAATGTTCCCTCTGTGCTGATAGCTTGGTGACCTCTGGGTTTATTGATTTATCATAAAGCAGACCTAATATCTTGTTATCCGTCACTGCTACAGTTGTCCCCAAAATTGCATTCAGTATACCCGGAGCTGTACTTTTTGATAAATGGTACTATTTATATGCTGGGCTTTTGCCATACCTTTAGTGAATTACAGTAATAGCACTTAACTGGTGCAGCTTTTTGGTGATTTTCGGAGAGCATGATCACTTTCCAGTGAGGTCCTCTTTGAAAAAGTATCTCTCAGTCCCCAGAGTTTTACATTATGCTCTTACGCTTTACCCCCTCTCCTCCAAAATCACCCGATACTTACACAGGTACAGTATTTTTAGACCTTATTGGCTCTGATTTAGCCGAAAGCGTGGGTTGGGTTGTGCCATGTCATCCGGGGTCAGGTTGGAAGGTTGTTTTTGTCGATCCCACCGGAGCCAATTACGCACAAGATGTATGCACTCACCATACTGTGAGCTGCTCTGAATAAAAGTATCCATAAGGTGACATATGGCTATTACAATGGCTGTCCTTCAACTGGGTGACCCAGGTTTAAACCCCTGTGAAGACAATATCCTACTTTAAGGCCTGGTCACACCAGCATTTTAAAGAAAGGTTCGATATTTTGGTAAATTTGCTTATTGGTTTCTTTCTTGAGGAGATTTGGATAACAAGATTGATACCACTCTCATGAAGCAACCACCAGCGGCTGGCTAATTTAGCTTGGCATAAAGACTCCAAACAGGAAGTCTGGCTCTGTCCCAAGGTAACAAAATCTGCCTTCCAGCACCTTTTAAAGCTGACTAATTAACACATTTATATCTCATTTGTTTAATCCATTAAAAAAACAAAGTGTAAGAGTTTGGTTAAAGGTCCAATGCGTGGGAATTTCTCCCATCTAGCGTTGAGATCATATATCACAATCAACTCTCTCGCGCCACGCAGTTCAAAGTATGTATTACAGCTACGGTAGCCTTCACGCTTCAAAAAGCCGGTCTCTTGCTCTTTTCAATATCCTTTTTCTTTTTCTGGGCAAAAAAGAAGAAGACTCCTGTTCCTGAAATTTGGATTTTGAATACGTGTGGTCCTCCATGTTTCCTTTTTCAAACTTGCCGGGGCCGGGAAGCGACAATACCCATTAGCAGCGCTTGTGAGTTTATCATGTGACAGTGAAAACGTGAAAGGCAGAGCAGTATATCCTGTATGTCCCTTACCGCCATGCAAATGTAAAATTTCAAGCCAATAGGAATACTTGGAATTGATTGTGGTGGTAAACATTCATGTAAAAGAACAAGTTTGTGAACGGGCAACACATATTTTGATAACGAACAACTAAACACGTTACACACTGGACCTTTAAGGGCTGGCTTAGCAGTTCATAATGCAAACGAAGGAAGAGATATGGACATTCAAAATGCAGTTTGAACGGTGGAGATATCAATCTCTAAAGTCAAGAATACTCTCTGTCTGCAAATTTGAGGGTGAAGGTTTCAAGGAGCTGTAGGTGGGTGATTTCAACATAACTGACCCAGAGAAACATACATCAAACATTTGACCGAGGGAAAAAAGCATTGCTGAGAACATAAAGGCCTTTAAAAGGTTTCCTCAATGTGGATATTGAGCTAGTGAACGTAGAACCCTTGGGACATAAATACACTCCCAATGGAGGAAGCTATTGTAGCTTGTTAGCTGTGTTGCACCCTCCAGTTTTACCATTCCCAGGGTAAATCTGGGTTTAGCAGGGTAAATCTGAATCTAAACCTGCGCTATGCCTTTATCAGCACAGGACTTTAACCGCCAGAGGCATGGAGCACTTTCCAAGACAACTTCACCTGCCTGACAAAGCAAATCAAGAGCTCCTGCTGGAACCGAAAACAACAGAGGAGAAGGGGTGAGAAAGAAGGGGGATAGGGGTGAAGATAGATACAAGAAGAGAGGGCCAGACAGAGAGATCATAAGGTGAAGATGGAGGCAAAGATTGATAGAGAGAAAGAGAGGGAGAGGTAGCGTGGTAAAGTGAATTAGCTCCAGTGGATAAGGAGCTCTGTGCTGACTGCCAACTTTGCTAATCCTTCTCACATCTGGCTGATGAAGACACTGTGTGTATATGTATGTGTGTGGATGTGTATGTGGGAGTGCCTTTGTAGTTTGAATTTGTGTGTGCGTGTGTGAAAGTCTGCATATCAGTTCAGCTCAGCTCATATGGTTATGCATGTGCCTCCATGTATTCTGCACGTGTGTGTGTGTGTGTGTGTGTGTGTGTGTGTGTGTGTGTGTGTGTGTGTGTGTGTGTGAGTGTGTGTGTGTGTGTTTTCCTCCCACAGTACAGAGCTGCTTTCAGAGCGATAAAATTGTCACACTGAAACCAAACCACCCTCCCCTCTGGTGCTTTATTGGCTTAGTTTGGTGAATTGTTTCTGTGGAATAAAAACCTCACATCTCCATAATTTTTGTCACTGTTGGGCGAAAGGATGTATCTTCAAGTAAAAAAAAGCTTTTTTAAAACTCTTTTTAGGTAAATGTGGTTGATTTGGGCATTAAGAAGCAGGGACAAAAAATGTAAAGGTTTTAAAGGCTTTGCAGTAACTACAATGTCAAGCAAAGTTTAATTAAACCTAAGTATCACAAATAAAGGGCTGAGTTGGCAGGCAAAAAAAGGCTTTCATTGACCCAAAAATGAAACAATTTACAAAATATGTATACGTTCTGAGCACATAAGGGATCAACTAAACAGAACTGAACTCAAACTAACATCTTAACATAAACTGAATAGAAGTGAACAGACGTGCAAAGGTTGTTGGAGAAAGCTTTTTTGTGTGTTAATTCTCTGAATAGTCAGGAGCTATGCATTGTGGGTTTAGACAGGCTTCAGATGGTGCAAGTCCATGTAATGTTATGTCGGCTGGAGTACCTTGAAATTGAAGCAAATGCAAGAAGGTCAGGACGGGGCTAATGTGGTCATCTTTTTTAAATCCATGTTCACATTCCAGCTGCTGTTTTTTTGAACAAGCTGCAGTTGACCAAAGCTACATTTTGGTGAAGTCAGGGACAAGAGTGTTGCAAGTCAAATACATCAGGAGGAAAGAGATTAACGTTGCTTGAGTTTGCATAGTGAAGTTAGGTTATATTCAAATTAAAGTATCTAGGGTAGGATATTGTACTTGGGTATCAAAATACTGAAGTATTAGGAAACAGTTCAATGTTTTTCTAAGTCTTGAACTTCCATG
The DNA here is from genome assembly GCA_023631565.1 of Gymnocephalus cernua. Classification (NCBI taxonomy): domain Eukaryota; kingdom Metazoa; phylum Chordata; class Actinopteri; order Perciformes; family Percidae; genus Gymnocephalus; species Gymnocephalus cernua. The sequence continues at coordinate 7,283,257 of CM042440.1, forward strand.
CTTCTTTTAGAGAGGTAGTGAAATACTTATTTGCAAACTTTTATGAAGCTGCTTGTGTTTTTTTTTTATTCTGGCCTTTGTTTTACGTCACATTTTATACTCTATTTCTCTTCATCTCTGATTAAGTCACAAAGTAAGTAATATTCCTATTCTATGGTATGTAATTCACATAATGATGCAAAGCTTGCTGGTTAAGAGGGAATACATTTAAACTAAAGGGATCTAGTGGAGCATGCTAGGTGGGCCTCTGAGCACTCAACTTGGCCTGCACATTATAATCAAAGCACTTTGATCAGCTGGTGCTGTCATAAATATTAACGACTCATGGGCAGTCCTACAGGTCTATCAGTGCTGTACTCGCTCATTCATCAGACCAACTCATCTGCACATCCATCCCTGGCAAGACTCTGCTTTATCTGAGCCCACCAGTCCACATCTCCAGCAGCTACAGCAATTTCCCCCTCTTCCTCTCCTCCTCCCCAAAGCTCACACCTCCTTTGGCTGTAACCCACTCCACTGTGCGGCTGCCAATGACTGCAATGAGTTCCAAAATCCCTAAAATTGATCTTTTCATCCAAGCCATATCCTTTAGAAATAGGCTAGTCAAAACACTTTCCTTCCTGCACCTGCTGCCTTTCTGACAATTCCAAACCACGCAGGCCTTCTCTTTCTCTACATGTGTTTTGACAGTTGACTGCTTCCTTTACTGTACACTCTACTGTATGTTTGGATTCCGTCATAAGCCAGACTGCCTCTATTTGTTCATCTCTAAGACTTGATCCCAGCCCTGCCCCTAGCTCAACTGTCACTGCAAATAAGAATTTATAACCAGCTGACCTACAAGGTTAAACAAACCTAAATAATGAAATAATAGTATTGCATCACTGGCCGTAGCAACATAATGAGAGCATTATGATAATTAAACATCCTAATAAGCCTGGGTCATATTTAATCTCTTTGAGCTTGAGGTCAACAGATGTGGAGGATGCCTCGTCATAGAAATTGCACTCATAGAATGAACACAACTGTTTCATGTGAATATTCAGGTTGTGATTATCGTTCTGTTGAGATTTTAAATGCAATGTATGAAGCTAGAACTTCATACAGTTCTAGCTTGTAACTTCTGTCAAGGCTGATCTCACTTTAAAAACACATTTCTGTTCGTCGTCTGTGTGTTGTCAATCTTTTTTGAATTCACGTTGGAATTTGCATGTGTTTTACATATTCATTTGCTGGCTTTTCCAAATGCAATTCATTGTTACAAATGTTTGCTTCAGTTGCTTGTCATTCCCTGCAAACGTACGCTCAGGGGAGTTTGCAGGGGGAGTTGGGAAATAATAATAAAAAATCAAAATAACCTTGAAGAGAATTATGAATTATCACCTGAATCTGCAGCTCTCTTGGACTTTATAAATCTTTCTTGGTTTACTCTTGCAGCTCTGTTGTCGCTTTCGGCTGCAGCAGGCAGCTGTTTTCAGGGCAAAAAGCTGCTCCACACAAACCATAGTTGAGCATTTAGCAACTAAATAGTTAGGTATTAGAGATGGAGTAGAGCAAAAATGGAGATAAAAGGGAGTAAATATTGAACTTACATTCGCTAGATGACCCGAAACACAACTCAAAATGAATGCAAATGGTAACTGTTGGATGGGCTACTGTCTGCTAACAAGTTCACCACATCAACTTGAAAGTTGATGTGTCAGTATTGTCTTCACAACTCCTTTTTCCGCTGCAAAATTGCAGGTTTAAATAGACTGCCTTATTGCAAAAAATGCATTAAATACATTTTACATAGCAGTGAGAAGAGTGAATCCCCCAAAGATGGATGAATTGATGAATAATGAAGCTATTCGTAATATTAGTATTGTAAAGAATAACAAGGTTCAACCATAATCATGAAGCCCTGCTTATCCCCAAATTTGTCATCAGTGTATGCTTTGGTCTCAATGTTGCTAATTAAAAATGGCCCATTCTAAACAAGATCATACGCATTAGTTATGGGTGGCTATAGGCATACATATATTGTTCATGATTCTATCTATTCTATGTTTTCATTGATGTGTGTGTGAAAACAGTTGTGTAAAATGCAAGCCCATATTTCAACCAGATGCTTCCTAATGGCAGGTTGCCCTCAAATATAATTCTTGTTTTTGTTGGTGCTACAACACACAAGGATAACTGAATTACTGTTATTACAGTACTAACAGGTATATTTGGGAAACCCGGTCCACTCTAGTTTCTCCAGTTCTGTGCTGTGGCAGCTGTGGTGTGGACAGATGATGATTAAAATGAATATAATCAAACACAGATCACATACACAATGACCCACATCTGACACACACGCATACGTTATAGTACATGTGCTAATACACAACACACACATGCTGGTAGGCAAGTCTAGTGTGTGTCAGAGTGTGTGTATTTGTTGTATATTATGAGGTCAGTCATTAGTGATATTGGTTCTCAGCAGCTGTTGGTCTGCTCTGTTTCAACAGCAAGATACAGGATTGTGTGTGTGTGTGTGTGTGTGTGTGTGTGTGTGTGTGTGTGTGTGTGTGTGTGTGTGTGTGTGTGTGTGTGTGTGTGTGTGTGTGTGTGTGTGTGTGTGTGTGTGCGTGTGTGTGTGTGTGTGTGTGTGTGTGTGTGTCAAACACTTTTCGAAACAGAAATGCTGCTGCATTCTACTATACAATACAACTTTAACATCACACACAAGTGTCCACCTATCACAACACCTTCATCAGTAGATAACTGCCGTTTGTCATGGAATTTCATTTTTTTATATTCATAAATGGTTTTACAAGTTGTTGCGCTACTTTACTTCTCCCACAAAGTCTTTTTTTATTTTTATATTGGTTTATGACAATACCTTTTACAAAACAACTAGTTTTTATTAAATTCAGTTGGTGATGTTAAACTTTGCCCTTAGTATTAAAATGTGGAAGTCAAACCTATATGAAATAAATTGTGGAATATAGAGGACGCATTAACAATATACATCCCCACTGAATCACCTCCACATCAATTAAAGTAAATTATTACTGCTCTCAGCTTCTTGGTTGAAATGAGCCAAATGTGAAATGTCCATGGTGGTTATAACCATTAAAGTGGGCCGGTCTGTGAGTAGACCTTCAATTTTTTGCTGCTGAATGAAATTAAAATGTATTTCCAAAAAACCTAATTCAAGATTAAAGATGAACAATTCCACATTTAGATTTAGAAATGACTGCATTTCCAAAATCGACAGGGTGACAGTTAAATAGTTTCTTGAGTCCGGAGTTCTCACAGGGTTCATTGGATTTAATCATCATACAAAAGACCACATAACGTTTCAATTAAAATTTTATTTTCTGAAAAAGAAAAGTGGGACTATAGAGTCAGCATCTGAGTGCTTCAGTGGAAATAGCTCCACATATTGTAGTTTCTGCTGGAGATAAGGCAAATGTAGTCCTTCTTGGGGGAAGTAAAGGCTCTATGGTAATTTCCTGTAGAAATAGCAGCTTCAACAGGCTGTAGCAGTTAGTGAGATAGATGGTCCAGGAGAGAGGTGGGGAAACTACAACTCAGCATTTTTTACTTTATCTATTAGAGCGGTAATAGTGCATGATCAAGTGCGGGACACATTCACTCACACTCTCACTAACTCTCTCGATGTGTTCTTCCCTCTTTCTCCCCCTCTCTCTCTTTCTTTCTGTCCATTATGTTGAGTAATGGGTGCAGAGATTCCAGTCCATCCAATACTCACTGTCCCTCTTAAAGGGACACACCGAGCTCCACGTAATTGTCCTGCTGGTCTGTTTGATGTAAAGTGAGGAGGATAGAGACACCAAATGTGTCTGCAGGGTGCAACCGTGTTGAGTTATACTGTACAGTTATTATCCAAAACAAAGAGTTACCTTTTAGAATGAGCCATAGACTTTTAGGACATATAAGTCACAAATAGGACTTCTTCTTACTTAACTTGGCTGTAGCATTGTCACACCTTACTGTAAATATTTAATATGCCTGTGCCTTGAATGGACGTGGTCTCAACTATGTATCTTTGACACAAAAATTGTAATCCCCGTGGTTACCATTGTAACAGCAAACACTCGTTAAGCAGCTACTTTGTTAGAAATACAGCAGAAGATACTGGTGTCCCTATTTTCAGTGCAACCAAACAAACTCACGTTGTTTTACTGTTATAAAGAAGTCAGGCAAAAATAATTGCAACCTCAATCTAATTTTAATGGCAGGAGTAGTTTTCAACACGACAGCAGGACACAGTAACAGGAGTTGACTATCTTGCTCACTGTAGCTGCTCCTCATAAAATTGCTCCCAGTAATATATAAAACTGATCCACTGGCGAACAAATGCCAAAAAAGACGATTGTCATGCTTTGTAGAGACATATTTGTGGTTAGCATTAGCTATGTGCCAAATACATTACGTTTTCTGTGACTGCTTCACAATAAAAGTCAGCCTTGCCATTTCAACACTGAGTAGGACCAGGAACCAGGGGGAGTCTAAATGAGATGGAGGCAGCTGCCCGGATGAAGAAAAGCCTTGGTCAGGCTCCAAGATGTTATCTTCTGCCTTGTGCTTAGAAGTGGTACATTTACAGCTCACAGCAACTTACTGTAATACGATATAGTGCCTGGCTTTTGTTTCGTCGGCAAAACAATTGTTGCACATTTATGCAATTACAGAATGTAAATTCATTGAATGGTCCATCCATCCATCGTCCGCTTATCCGTCGTGGGGGGAGGAGCTCCAGCAGGGGACCCCAAACTTCCCTTTCCCGAGCCACATTAACCAGCTCTGACTGGGGGATTCCGAGGCGTTCCCAGGCCAGGTTGGAGATGTAATCCCTCCACCTAGTCCTGGGTCTTCCCCGAGGCCTCCTCCCAGCTGAAAATGAAAACCATAAACGGTATGAAAAACGGCGTTTGATTTCTTTGTGACATAAACCTAGTGGGGTGCATTCTTCAGTTACTTTATTGGTAACTTTAGCCTTCAGCCAGGAGCAGTCCTGGCGTCCAGCTTTCCTCCTCCCGCCTACTCCATATCCAGCAGGAGGCACGTTCTGCCTTCTCCCCCATCCGCTGAGCTGCTTGTTTTTTTACTCCTTTCGTTCAGGCCCAGAGCTGATAGTAGCCGCCAGGTTGATTTGGCGGGGAAACCTCTGCAGCCAACCTCCGCCGGGAACAGCCATGCCTGCCATCCCTTGTCCTTGCAGTCCTGAAGAAGGGACTGATACTTCGAGGCCTTCCTCTCATGGGCAATGTCACATCCCTCCTCCCAAGGCACCGTCAGCTTAACCAGGATTATTTTCTTGCCCTCAGTTGACCACAAGACAATGTCTGCACGGAGGGCTGTGTGCACCACCTCCGGGAACTACATCTTTTGCCCACGTCCACCCTCATTTCCCAGGACCTGGCGTTTTGAAGGAGATTGGGCTTTGATGACTTGGCGAAGGTGATTGCCCTCTTCAAGCTGGTACAGGCAGGCCTGCCTCTCCAATATGTCAGCTTAAACATCTTACAACTTTAAATGACATGTTCAATAGTCAGCATTCAGTGACCTGAAAGACTTGCAGACTTGTGACTCGCAATTTGCATATGAACATTTGAGACTTGACTAGGAGTTGCCTTAAACAGCTCGGACTTTTCAGTAAGTGAAAACTGTTTTTTTATTCAATGGCCTGGATCAGAGATAGGTAACTGTGTGTCATGGTGTTATGAGTAGGCATACATGTTTACCAGTTTTTAAACCAGCCAGAAAACTACCCTGGTTCATTTGAATGAGTTGTCTTCCTCCTGTGGGTGAAAACATATTACTGAAATCATGTGATTTGTTTACAGTAATGTGGCTGGAAGGAAAACGTTGCCACGAGTATATCTTGAAATGAAACATCATTAACTCAATGGAGCTGATGTAACTAAGCTTATCTGTGGAGCAATTTCAGAAGAACAAACATGTACTGTATTGATCCACTGCAGTTATTTGTAGTTCTACACAGACATCTGTTATCCATCACTCTTTTTATAGCAAAAAGAAGAGTAGCACCTGTCTGATTGATAGATAGATAGATCAATAGATATATATATATAGAGAGAGAGAGAGAGAGACATAGAGAGAGAGAGATAGGTAATTGAGTAAAACAGAGGATGAATGGATCGACAAACAGACAGACAATAGCAATAGGCAGATATAGACACTGTAGTTATGTTGAGATGAATATAAATCCTCTCCAGTGAAACAACAGAGAATGCAACAATTAGTCTAAACCGGGTATGGGATTTGTGCATGTGTGTGTGCATCTGCACTTTTTGCATGATGCCAACTAAATGCTGTGTGTGTGTGTGTGTGTGTGTGTGTGTGTGTGTGTGTGTGTGTGTGTGTGTGTGTGTGTGTGTGTGTGTGTGTGTGTGTGTGTGTTTGTCAGTTACCCCAGTGTGCGTAAGTGGATTAGAAACAATGAGTGCTCTGTGATGGAAAAACAATAGACTTCCCTCTACATCGCTCCCTCTCTCCTTTTGTTCTACCATCTCTCACACTCCAATCCAAAGGGGCTTTATTGGCATTAAAGTTGCAATAATAATGTTGCTAAAACATCAAAATACAATTTTTCCAGATTTTTGGACAGGAGAACTTTCTCTTTCTCCCCTCTCAGTCTTTCCAAGTGTGTGTGTGTGTGTGTGTGTGTGTGTGTGTGTGTGTGTGTGTGTGTGTGTGTGTGTGTGTGTGTGTGTGTGTGTGTGTGTGTGTGTGTGTGTGTGTGTGTGTGTGTGTGAAAGAGAAAAAATAGAGAGACCAGTGGTTATTAATCAGTAATTAGTGCTCTGTGATGTGTTGAGGATTAATTTACAGATTCTTCTATCTCCCATCTGTTAGCCACACACACACACACACACACACACACACACACACACACACACACACACACACACACACACATGCAGAATATATGGAGGCACATGCATAACCATATGAACACACACACAAAGGCCCTCAATCTTTGGGTAATAGTCTTCTCTGATTCCATGGTGTGTTCCACTGATCTCTGATCAGTCTGGTCCAGCTGGACTCAGCCTCCCTGCGGCTGCATAACGGAATCATCCTAAACTCTTTCTCAGACGATAAGCAGTGTGTCGCCTGCAGACCCACGCAGCCTCTCTGCGACATCCTTGTTTCTCTGTGGGAACACTTAAAGGAAGAAAGAGCAGAGTTTCAACTAGGTCTCCATTTACAGCCACTAACATTATCATTAGTTTGAATGCACTGGTGTCGAAGGTTCTTTCATTCGCCACCTTTGGTGCTGTCCAAACTAAGTTGCCCTTGAATTTTGTTGATAACGTTTGTACTTTTCTCTTTGTTTATTAACGGTTGCTCTCACTGTGATGCTAAATATTCAGCTAATCTTCCATTGACATTAGTTTGACAGATTAATCTGAAAATTCAGCACTAGATGAAACAATAAATAGCTCTTTTCCAATTTCAGAGTTGTACGGCTACATAATGTTATGTGTTTACACATGACTCCTAAATTTGTCTTGATGAATTCATGATTTTCTTCACATTTTCACAAAAGTTGCGTTATTCTCAGTACACAGAGAGAACAATATAGTCACCACATACAGTATGTGCGACATGACTGTACACAACAGACAACAAAAAGAGCTGCACCTCTTTGCGCTCACAATTCTGACCACTGTAACAGTACACACATCAGAAGAAAAACCATATGCAGCATGAGTTACCTTTTCTTCTCTGACAGAGGGATCGGGGCTGTCATGTCATTGGTCAAGAACAGCACTGCGCACAGACGGCCTCAAAAAGCACAACATGATTCGCCTGCGGTGTCACAGCTGTTTCCATGAGAAGGAGCCCGTTTCCTGCTCTGTCTGTCAACGGCTCAGCACTCACCTTTCACTGCAAATGACTGATTTATCAGTGGACGTCGCTTACAATGTGAAACAGCCTCAAAGAGAGGTGAGGCAGTGCCGAACACTGAACTCTCTTATGGATTTCTGACACTTGAATGAATTCATGTGAGGGTAAGATGTTTTGTTTTGCAAAGATGAAGTAACCATTCAGTAGAGTAGGATCTGCTTTGATTATATCATTCAGTTGAAAGCTCATAAAACCCGAAGCAAAGTCTTATTTTACGAATGTGCCGTCTTCATTTCAGTGTGATTGTGCTTTAGATTATTTGCACATGGAAAGCTATCATTCATAGCAATATCAGAAGCAATATATAGGCAGTCCCGTATTAATTACCTTGTTCAAGGGCACCTCAGCAGCGTATTTACAGCTGACAGACAATGGTCCTACATTCACCCTCTACATGTATTATCCTCTCAATAAAAGAGAGCCCGAGTGAGGCGTTGATCTTTGTAAAGAGAGCTTCTCCAGAGTAATGAAACTTGTCTGGAACAAAGAAAGCAGTTCTAATATCAAACTGTGTCCCATTACCATAATAACTGACTTTCTATTGGCTGAGAAGGGGAACAGTCCAAACCTATCGTTTTGATAACTACCTGGAATTAATGTCCAGCACAATGGAGTGCAGGCAAAGGAGGAAAAAGAAAAGGTGGATGGGGTGGCGTGGGTGGTGGAATTCATGTCTTTACAAGAGAGGAAGAAAACACATAACAAAGGGAAAAGGGTGCTGGGGGGGAGGAAGACGGTGAGGAGGAGGAAAGGTATCATGGTACAGAGATGTTTCTTCAAAAGGTCTCATGTTGAGAAACACTCGTTCTCCCTCACTTTCTCCCTTCCCCCATCATTGTCCCTCCACAGAACAGGACAGAAGAGAGAGGGGGGAAGGGGGAGGTGAAAGGAGAAATGACATTTTCATTTGTTCTTTTAAGGGCTCCTTATTATCACCTTTCAAGAGAAACACTCTCTTTCTTTGCCTCTCTTTCTCGTCTCTTTCTTTTTCTCTCTAGCTTCCCAACAATAGATTAAAATAGAAGTTTTTATACTCCCTCACTCTCTCTTTCTCTCTCTCTTCCTATTCCCTGTGTCTCTCTACCTCTCTCTTCCCCATCTATTGCCCCCCCCCCCCCCCCCCCCCCCCTCTCTCTCTCTATTCTGCAGAATAATTGCATGGCTGATTAATTATAAGGGAATCAGTAAGAGTGAAAAGAGGAGTTGACATTTCAACTTACAAAGAGAACAGAGCCCTGCACGCACGCACGCTTGCACGCACGCTTGCACACACACACACACACACACACACACACACACACACACACACACACACACACACACACACACACACACACACACACACACACACACACACACACACACACACACACACACACACGAACCCGCCAACAACAGGTTTTTACCTCTGCATTGTTTTGTACCAGGATGTTTTGTCTCCCAAACACACTCACTGTCACACACAGATCTGAAGTGATTTGCATTTACAATAATTTACATGTGAAAACAACACTTGCATTTTCAGCTTATTTTTGTTTTGTTTTAAGTTCTCCAAACAATAGGAAAAGTCTTTTTAGGAAAATCTTTTTCATTTGGCAATCATCTTTTCTGGTAATTTTTTATGTTTCTGTTCCTACTTACCTGCTGCACTGAGACTTTGATCACATACTTTTTTTCCGCTTCAATGACTTGAAGCACCCAATTGTGTTTGTGTAGGCACACAGGATGGCTTTGGAAAAAGCTTTTCTTTCAAAAAACATTCACATTTTCTCATCTCAGGGTTCAGCATTAGCAGCATCTACCAGCCAAATGCTGGTAAAATATGCAAGTGGCTGGTAGATTTGCTTCACTCACCAGCCAAAAAAACAATGGTAATCTATTGAGTGGCTGGTAAAATTTGAACATTCACTAGCCATTTGGCTGGTGGATGAAAAAGTTAATTGGAGGACATTTCTGAAAAGCCATTTTTTTGGGTGCGAAAATGCAAGTTTAGCGTGGACAGAAAGACAAAATTAAGAGAAAAAAGGATGCAAGTTTAAAATTAGCCAGTTCATTGTGGACATTACAGTAAGTCTGAGTATCTGCAGTTGGTTCTCTCATGAATATTCATAACCAGATCCTGGCCAGTTGGCAGGTTGCCATGAGCTATGCTCCATTTGCCAAGCCAGTCATCAACACTAAAACTTTATGATCATAGCATTGCATTAGCCTGTACGAGAAGTAGAATTCTGTCCACCAAAGACTCATCACGTTCTTTTGATAATGTCTTTTTAATCAAATCCCTTTATTCACTTTTGTCAATTAATCTTCAAATGCCCTTAAGATACTTTAATATGTATGGTATTACCATAGTCATAAAGGTATGTATGGCAGGTATACAACCGTTACCGAAATGTGCACGGTTTGCAGCCTCCTTCTTCTTTCTGTTGTTACAATCTGCTCCTGCAGCTAAAACATGTTGGGACCAGATTATCTGACACTGACAAAAATTCAAAGCAGATGTTTGAGTGTGGTATATAAAAAAAAAAGGCCTACGTGGCATGGATGGGAATCTCCAAACTCCGGATGACTGTTTACCTCTTAGCTTTCTCTCCAAGTGGATCAATTCCAGAGGATTGATGGAGTTTTTCGCTGCAGATTGATGTTGTCAATGTTACTGCAGAACTTGGATTCTGGGGAGCCCTAAATCTCCCCCAGTCTATCCCTCTGTTCCATTGTGTTGTTGTGTCTCAAAATCAGCAGCTTTAGCAGCATAATTTGGGGCACAGATTGTAAACATCCTATGACTCATCGTTGGGTCAAAACCAGGTTCTACTCTGTTTTCAGTTTTTCCCGTTGGTTTTAACGCAGTGAAATCCTAATCATGCAGTGTGTGTGTGTGTGTGTGTGTGTGTGTGTGTGTGCATCTTGCAGAAACGTGGGTTTGTATTTGCACGTGTGATTTTGTACATAAGTCTATGTTTGAATGTGTGCATTAATACCTGTGTAGTGTATGTGAGTCTCTTTAATATCTTTAAGCTTCACATGTATGTGTGTATTTGCGAGTGTGTCTGTGCACACGCAATCCATGATGTGATTTGATCAGACACCAATAAGAGCAAATCTCATTAACATCAAACTGCCTTAGTACTAATCAGGTTACCGAGAAACCAGCCAGCCAATGGCAGCTACTAATGCCATTAAGTCGAGCAGTGATTGGATTGGGATCTTATTTCAACTTCCTGACGGCTGCCAGCGTTTTAATCAATAAACACAAATGCGGTGATGTCACAGTCTGTTAGAATGGCGAGGCGGTGATGTCACAGCTCATTAAGATTGTAAAGATGGTGGAAGGGATGAGCAGAGTGGATTGAGGTGTTTTAACCTATAGTCGAATCCGAGGAAACGCCACCTACATGCTGAAAAGAGAGTGCAAGTCTACATATAAAAATTGCGAAGAGAATGAAACACAAACGCAGCACATCTTTCATGATAATTACATGGTGTTGGCAAAGTAGAGGGAAATGCATGATTGGAAAGAAAAATAAGCAACAGTGGAGGGGGGAAGGAGAGACTGTGAAGAAGGTTACATGAAGCAATGAATGTATGGGGGATGGAGAAATGTATGAGAGTTCCAGGGCTTTATGAATCTACTCCATAAACACACAGAGACGACAGGAAAAAGAGGAGGGACAGGAGAGAAATAACCGAAAGAACAGGAATATCTGGTGAGAGGTCAGTCTTTGTCTGAACACACCTTATGCTTTGGAGTCTACGTATACAGTTGGTTCTGTGAGACTGTTCTTAGGCACAGCAGTGCTTTAAACTAAATGCTAACACCAGCATGATCAAAATGCTCACAAATACAATGCTAAGACGCTGATGTTTAGCAGGTATACAGTAATGCTCACCAGCTTAGTTTAGTGTGTTGTGATGGGAATATTATTATTACCAAATTCATTAGTACAGACATTCATCCTTTGGGAACCATGAGCATCTGCACAAAATATATAATATAAAAATAAAGTATGCTGATAACACCATTTGATTCCTATCATAGTTTGATTTCATAGTAATGCATTATTTGGTTGAACTGATTGAAGGTGTCTTGTAATGCATGCAAGCAGGTCCCTCCTATTTCAGTTTAGGTCATTATGAAATGCATGAAATTTACACTGTTGAGCCAAAATGACTGCTTTTGATTCATAGATCTCTAGAAATAAAGTTACAATGTGGATGCATTATTCTGCCAAGGTATATTTTATTACCTGCCGAGAATTCTCAGACCAGGTGAGTGTTACATGTATGAAATTTAGACCGGCAACATTGTTTGATCTCAAAATGTCTGAAAAGGAAAAAAGTGGATACATTATTCGGCAGAACAGATTTTGTACCTTCTGGGATTTGCCTCCCTGTGTTACATAGAGGTGCACGCAAATCTCAGTGGGCAGGCACAACTCGGCATAACACTCGCAGCATGGCTAAAAAAAATAAAAATAGAGGAATGGATTGACTGTTGGAAGGGGTGCGGTGGGGGGGGGGGGGGGGGGGGGGGGGTCAAGGGAATCATCCATGCCTAAACTTTGAATTGCCTCTCTCAGTCCAACACATAGTTTGAGCAGTTTTATATTAATATTTCAGCAAGAAAATTACTCCAGTTCCACAAATTAATTAGAATAACATTCAGACTACTCGCTCTTTAGAATTAGTTCATTAACTCTGTTCAGTAGATTAGCTGTTCTGGATAACTGAGACTAAATAATCCTCTATGCTGGTTTTATAAACTGAATACAATTTTATACCCGACGGGGCACAAAATGGCCGACTTATCGGGCCCACTTACTAGACCTGTGGCATTAAGTTAAAACAAAGCATTCTAGACAGTTTAATCCATTTAACCTGGCCAACGTTGTTGTGGGCACTCCATTCAGTGTTTGATTCTCTCCAATCGTCTGTATTTAAAGGCGCCGCCATGCTCCTGTCTCTCTCTCTCTCTCTCTCTCTCTATTGGTCTGTCGCTCCCTTTTTCTTTCTCCCCCGTCTCCTCCGCCTCAGATCGATTGCGAGGGCGAAAAGCTAATGACCCATCTCAGCAACCAATTCACTCAGCTCTGCCACACTCAGTACCTGTCTAAACCTATGAGGAGAGGAGAGGAGAGGAGAGGAGAGGAGAGGAGAGGAGAGGAGAGGAGAGGAGAGGAGAGGAGAGGAGAGGAGAGGAGAGGAGAGGAGAGGCAGTTTCACTTTGTTTAAAATAAAGACCGTGAGAGACTTGAAAGAAGACTAAGTCCTTTATCCAACAGAACATGCTTTTACTGTTCTCAACCTTTTTGGCTGTTGACCCTTTGAAGCAGGGTCTGATTGCGACCCGTCAAATATGTCTGAGATGTGATCAGTTTATCCAAAGTTGAACTTCCTATTATCTGAATATCTACTTCTTTCCTGTTCCATAAATTATGTTATGATTGCTCATCTTCTAGACTGGGAACCACTGGATTAGTCTAAAAGAAGGATAACCTGTTACCAACATTTCGGAAGGCTTTTAATTTGAAGGATTTAAAAATAATTCTTATGCTGGACCTGTCCATTACTAGAGACTGCTGCTCCTCTCAGCCACAATTCTGTACACTCAGGCTCATAAACTTTGGTGATTTGGAAATATTTGCATTTATTTCTCTGCGTTCTCATAGACTCACACTCATTGATGATTTCCTGAACACACGGATTAAAAATTATCAATGCAGCGCAACATTTTCATACACAAGTGGTAATTTTGTTACACTGAAAACAAAGTTTCCCCACCTCTCTGTCTCTTGGCCTTCCTCGCTCTTTATCCATCTATCTATCTATCTATCTCTCTCTGCCCCCACCCTTAAGTTCAGCTTCAGTGCCTATCACATCTAAATTCATTAGTGCCTCAAGAGATGTGTGTGTGTGTGTGTGTGTGTGTGTGTGTGTGTGTGTGTGTGTGTGTGTGTGTGTGTGTGTGTGTGCGTGTGTGTCTGCATCTGTGTGTGTGTGTGTTTGTATGCGTGTGTGTGCATCATCAGTGCTAAATGATTATAAAGCATAGTTATTAAAAACTGCCATAATTACCATGCCTGTAGCAAAAACACTCTGAAACGAATTTACCTCCTCTCCTCTCCACAGGCAGACACACACACACCAACACACTACTTGTAATGTACATGGAAGCACACACATTTACGGTGACACACAGAGAGACATGCACAGGGAAAAGCTACAGGACACACACACTCCACACACACACACACACACACGCACACACGCACACACACACACGCACACGCACACGCACACGCACACGCACACGCACACGCACATACACACACACACACACGCGCACACACACGCGCGCACACACGCACACACACACGCACACACACGCACACACAAACACACACACACACACACACACACACACCTCTCCTCTGGCAAGAGCATATTTTTACACAGGCTCCTAAGCTTGATGTAATTTTTCATGTTCCCTGTCCTCTCTGGCCTGCTGTGAATGCCAATTATAAACCTCATGACCCAACGTTTGGTACTTACCCATTCTTTATACTCCACGTGATCCACAGGGGAGACACATCATCTATTCAAAAAGATGTTGATGTCACAAAATCTGTTTTACAGTTTTTTACGATTTCTATGACAATTCTTTCAATACTTTTAACAACTTTCCTAAACTCTTAACACAGTTAGCACAACTGTGTAGGCTATACAATTAACACATTTCTTGTTGCTTTGACACAAAATGCATACAGTTAACAAAACTACACACAAGCTCCATCAAGACCAAAACAATGGATTATTACTGACCAATTTGCAAATGCTTTCACACTGTATGTCAGAACAGATAACTTCATGTTCTAAACCTAACTTATAGGCTAAAGTCAAAGTGAACAGTTGTTCATATTGTAAATTGAAACACAAATATATCCCCCTGCATTTTATACATGCATTTATTGAGAAACAGCTGATTGAAATTATGCAAATAGATCAATCACAGCTGATTCCCATCTAGGAAACACACTCAGGTGTTGAAGTTCTTTCAATCGCATGATCATATGGTAGTACATACACATACAGGACCTATTTGAACAATATAGATGAATATAGATTAAAAAAATGACTTCATGAGGGAGAGGAAGAGGAGTACCAGGACAATTCTGTCTCTGTCTTCTTTTGTCCATAAACCGTACATTCTGTAAAGCTACTCTGAGATGGGTCATTCATTCATTCATGTTTTGTATTGAATTTCTGCAGCAAAAGAAACAAAATGCATTTACTAAACCCAACAAAACAGAAATGTAGAGCGGCTTCAAGAGAAATTGCAGTGCAAAACACAATCTATGATCAATACAATAACTATTGTCTATTGTATAAGGACAGACCTGACACATAAAATAATGCAGTTGTCTGTAATTCCATCTGATGTTAGGGGTTTTTAATGATATTGTTCCTGTTGGAAGAGAACATGTGTTAATGTTTTGGAAGAATTATTTGATTTTGAGACATGTTTGCAGTGTTTTGGTAGACTTAGTGTGTTGTGTTAGTGTATTATTGTATTTTGAAAATTAGTGTTAGAGTTTAGTTTACAGTGTGTGATTTTGAGCCTGAAATTAATTGTTTTGTCAATTGTGTGTTGTAGGTGTGTTGGTGCGTTAAGAGTTTAGGAAAGTTGTTAAAAGTATTGAAAAAAGTGTCAGAGCAATCGTAAAAAACAGGAATAATTACACACATTCTCAAAAGATAAGATGTGTTGCAGTTCCATACCATAAACTACTGTAATGAGCGGGCTTTGTAGAGGAGTGAAAAAGTTACACAATTACAGCAAGCACACTCAAAAAAAGACAGTATAAGCAAATGAAAGAATGGTGTTATTTAAAAAAATTAGGACAGTGATGAGAGTATTAGGGCATAAGTATTAAGTTACAGTTTTTCTCGATTGTTTACACACATTTTCTGAAAGCATGCCTCATACTCTCAGAACTCTACACAAATCCAAAAACACACACACAACGGGCAAAACCCCTCAATTCTCCTGCAAAATGAAACTTTACATTCAAAACAATGTTATTTCTTCTCAAAATGGTATTTTGTTTTCAAATGACACACACAGACGTCATATGAATAGACATTTATAAGAACCAGTTGAACACTGATGTGCTCAATGGAAAACACAATGATTAATGGAAAACACTTCTTCTCCATTCATCATAATGACGTAGGCCTTTTTTTGTTCAGTGTTACACTTACTACAGACAGTACATACACACATACATGCGCATCAGAGTGTAAATGCGTGTGAATGTTTATCTGATGAGCAGGTGGCAAAAAAACTATACTGCATCCTCTGTTGTGTTTGGGTCTGGCCACAGCACCTCATCCACATCACAAGCAATGTTTCCCCTGGCCACGCAGAAACAACACAGAAGAGCTCACATGTTGCCCTTTTCTGCTAAACCTCTGATTGCTAATTGTAAAACTGTGTGACAGGTGTTTGCCCATGTGATGAGTCAGTGTGCATATTTGAATGGCAGCGTGTTCCTCGTGAAAACAAGAGATTTTCTTCATGAAAATTGTGCCAAATGCAAAGAATTGTGTGTAGTGGTTTGAAAAGAGTGTGTTTTAGAACTGCAATTTGAGTGTAAAGCAGGAATTGTGCTTGTAGTTTAGCAGAATTGGTTGAGGGGATTGGTGCATTAGTTACATGTTGTGGTCACCGTGTCTCAAGTACCAGTATTTGTGTGTAAACAATAGAGAAAAACTGTAAATTGTACATGTTATTCTACACTTGTACATACATGTACATTCTTTTTCATCCCTCTAAGTATATTATTTTCAGAAGTTGTTCTGGCATTTTTTATCTTAACTATCTTATTTTATTTTATCTTGTTTTTTATCTCATTTATTATTTCTAGTATATTTCTTGTTTTTTTTCTGAATGTGTGTGAGTGAGTATGTGTGTCCTTGTAACTTGCTGCTTGTATTTCCCAATTTGGGATTAATAAAGTATCTATCTATCTATCTATCTATCTATCTATCTATCTATCTATCTATCTATCTATCTATCTATCTATCTATCTATCTATCTATCTATCTATCTATCTATCTATCTATCTATCTATCAACCATTAGGAAAAACAATAATCTGAGATTATAAGAAGTAAATCACAATTAAGGCACATGACAAATAAACAATAATATTCATAATATATTGAGAATCAAGTTGTAATTTTTTGAGTGAATTTATTTTCTAAAAAAGGGTCATTTTATTTCATCATGGCTATATTTTGAAAGAAATGTGCAAGGTTTTTGAGAATACGTCATGAGTACCCAGGGCCCTCATATGAGGAGGGCCCAAAAAGATGCTAGACTGAATGGCTGTGGATGCGGGGAGGGTCCCATAGAAAATGCCTTTCTACAGGGCCCAGAATTTTGTGCTACACTCCTGCAGACAACACTATCCATCCAGCTTCCCCACCCATTAAGAATCACCAGGGATCTAGAACCTATCTCAGGTGCACACAAGTGCACAAACGCATTCAGTTGATGTGAAGTGTAAGAAGTAAGAAGTAAGAAAAGGTTTAGTCTGTTTCTTAACATTAGAGTGCAGCAGTCATTGGATAATTTAACAGTACAATTACAGCATCTTGAGCGGAATCTGTCTAAACTGGTTGATCAAGCAGTGCAAAGAGCCACCTGATACATGGAATTATTTTAATAATGCAGCCAGTTTTATATGTTGACTCTGGCATATGATACTCTTTTACAAATACACACACACAATTCCCATCAACAACCCTGGTTTAAAAGTTGCTGCCAAGCTGTCCAAGACAAGTGACGCAAGTTCAGGTCAGTCAGGTTCTCAGTCACATTACTTAAAGATGCCATATTATGCTCATTTTCAGGTTCATAGTTGTATTTTAAGGTTGTACCAGAATAGGTTTACATGGTTTAATTTAAAAAAAAAACACCATATTTTTGTTGTACTGCACAGCTCTCTCTCACTGCTGCAGCTCCTCTTTTCACCTTGTGTTCAGGTCTCTGTTTTAGCTACAGAGTGAATCATCTTTTCTTCTGTACTCTTTGATTCCACTCGCACATGCGCAGTAGCTCAGATCGTAGATCATGTCAGTTAGCTCCATAGACAGTAAAAGAAAGGTTGTTTCTCCAACTTTGGTCAGTTACAAGGCAGGATTAGCCAGGAGACTAACGGTTGTGGTTAGCCAACTTGTTTCGGCTAGTGACGTAACAAGTCCTGCAGATTTTGAACAGCTCACCCGGAGACTGAAGGCAGGACACATTCAGAAACCTGTATCTCACTCAAAACAGCATGGATGGATTTTTTTCCTAAGTTTGTATGCGTGTGGAAGCACCAGAGACACAAAATAACACCCCAAATTCCAGAAAGTGTTTTTTTCATAATATGGGCACTTTAATGGCTCCTTCACTGTAGTATTGTACCAGTATCAGATATGTAGTTATTATACACTCAAACAAGAAGTACCGTTGTGCCTGCAGTAGATGGCAAGCACGGAAACATTGATGTAAACAATGCAGAATTTAAAAGATTTTATGCATTTTACTGAGTAACACTGAATGTAAAATAACTGTTTATAAGAAAACTCAACGGGGCACCTTTAATGTAAAAATTAGGGTGGAATGAAACAACTCCAAACCTAGCCCACTTTCAAGAATTAATTTAGTTCTGCGAAAACCCTATGGTGTGATATGCATACGTTCTGTCCCCGCATGAGGAAAACAATGTGTACTATTTTTACTTGCAGGTGTATTTGAACTTGAAAAATCCTTGCAAAAGAAGACAAAGAAACCTTAACAAACCGTGCTAATAATGATTTTTTTTTTTGTTTCAAATAGAAACTGACAAAATTTCTCTAAAAAACATTCTGATAAATACTGAACAACCACTGAGGTCACTCTCACTGAGTCCCTCTGTCACTGCTTCAAAATGCATAACTGGCAGAGCAGAAGCTGATTCAAGCCAACTTGAATCAGCTTTCGCAAGAACCACAGGCGATGGTCCACCTATGAGTTTCAGAAATGATGAATTGATGCTTCTAAATATCTGGTTTTGGGAATAAATGAAAACACAGCGCTCTGCTATATTCTTTTCTGCTTAATTCTGACTCCTGCAGGCTCAATGTTTTTGGTTTATCTGCTCTAAAACAGACACAACGCACACAACACACACACACACACACACACACACACTCACTCCCACCATCAACCTGTCAATACCAGCTGGCAGATACACCTGGTTCACCGGCATCTGCCAAAAAAAACGGAACGTTACCATAGCAACCATATGGTGTTGGCCTGGCATGGCGGGCATTGTCATGGTAACAGCAGAACAGACAAGTGGGCAGTGCCAGACTTATAGGCCAAGCTGGACCAGCAACAAACACACACACACACACACACACACACACACACACACACACAGACAAGTGCATGGCACTATCTTTGTGGGGACCTGTCAGTGACATAATGCATTCCCTAGCCCCTTACACTAACCTTAACCATCACAACTAAATGCCTAACCTTAACCCTTAACCTCACCCTAACCATAACCTAATTCTAAGCATAATCCTAAAACCAAGTCTTAACCCTCAAACAGCCCTTTAAACATGTGGGGTCCAGCATTTTGGCTCCACAAAGCTGTCCAGACCCCACAAGTATACTGTATTCCTGTTTTTTGGACCCCACAAATGTAGTTAAACAAGAATACACACACACACACACACACACACACACACACACACACACACACACACACACACACACACACACACACACACACACACACACACACACACATACAAAGCTTCAAAGCTCCATTCAACAGCTACTTCACTCCTCTTAAGTAATAATCTCTTACATTAGGATGTCATTCAGTGCCCGTTTTGTCACTTTCTATCTCCCATTGTTTTACATCAACCTGTAGCCAGATTATAGATGTTTTACAGTAATTTCCTGTATCTGCTGGTCTTAACCTGGAAAATCCTCTTTAGCTGCGCCAAAATACAACAAAACCGAGCACTGATCTTGCAGATTATCACTTTAAATCAGGTTCACAGCTTTTAGTAAAGCCAGGCACTGGACAAAAACACAGCCAACTGTGTCTTCCTTGGCTCAATCTGTAAGCACTGTGAGAAATAACCGCTACAGTCAAAGTGTGGACTAACCCTTTCCTCTCGCTGCTCAGTGGATGGAGTATGGATGGGAATAATATGAAGTGGCCAAGTCATTAAAAGCTGTGATGAAGAAATTTGAACAATTTGCACTACAACACACAATGTTGTAAAAACAACAACAAAGGAGGCAATAACTTTTTCAAAATGTTCAACAACAATGCCACAGAGACTTTGCGTTCTGGGTTAAATTTAACATGCTTGGCCATGTCTTTTGTCACATGGCTTCTGTAGGCATGGCATACATTGGCAGCGAGGCAGAGGATATAAATTTGGAAGCAAACGAGCAACAAGCTTATTGGTCAAACTGCAGTGTCTCATCATCTTCAGTTATAAGATATCATGCTTGCTAGGAAATATATAATTTTTCCAGCTTCGTGTATCGCCAGTGTAATGCAAGCAAACCAAATGTGCAAGGCCAAAGCAGGTTTATGGTACACAGCTTATATGTGTTTAAATGTGGTTTCATTTGTTAACACACATGAGCTCAGCTGATGAGATGCAGTTCAGGAAAATCATTAAAGCTACACAAGATGAGTTTTTTTTTTGCTGGCAGACAGACAAGATGGTATTCCTTACACAAACGTTTTTAAAACATTCTGGGATCCATCTTACCATATAATACTTTTACAGATGATAACTGGTGGCTTCATCTGAACCTTTTCTTGGCTGAGTGTCAAGTCAGGCTGCCTTCAGACACGTTTCCTTCAGCTACTTGCTGATCAAGTCTGCAACATATGTCCACACCGGCATGCACAATACCCACTGTTACACTGTGTTGAAGGATGAGCTGAAAAACCGGCTTCAAGTATGTTTCTAAGCAAGTATGTGTGTGTGTGTGTGTGTGTGTGTGTGTGTGTGTGTGTGTGTGTGTGTGTGTGTGTGTGTGTGTGTGTGTGTGTGTGTGTGTGTGTGTGTGTGTTTGCACACTCCCACACCAGGTTGCATACCTCAGACCTGAGTATGCACACAAACTTTATCTCAACTATCTGCCAAATATTTTATTTTGAATATAAACACACACACTCACACCCACAGCATTTTCCTACCATAGCGGCAACCTTGAGACTGAACATGAACATGCATATCTCCCGCACACAGACCCCAAATGGTTTACAGTAACTCTGTGTATGTGTGTTAACGTGGAGCTTTGCCAACTCTGTCTACACAAAGCTCCACTCCTTTCCTCTCCTCTCCTTTTCTCTCCTCGTTCCAGAATATTTTATTATTGAGAAGAGTTAGAAAAAAAACAACATTGAAACCGGTTGAATAAATAATACAACCTGGTTCAAAACTGTTCATATTTCCAGAGCTGCAGTCTTAGTTAGACTTCAACTTGGACCAGAGTCACTCACAGGTCACAGAATTTAGAAACTTGAGACTTGACTTGGATTTGACTGCTATGAAGCTTGACTCACTTGAGACTTGAAAGTAAGGCAATTCAGTTTTAAGTTTGGACTATAAGATGTTGAAACAATAAAAAAACTAATGTGGGAAATCTGTAGCAGGAAAAGTTAACCCTCTCCTCGATTTCATGTTGTTTATGGAGGAGGAGAACCCGGAAATGAGCAAGCCACGGCCGAGTGAAGTGTGTTGTGTAGTTAAATTTTTCGAGAGGTGCACATCAGGCTACGGCGTAGGGTTCGGCGTAGGTCCGTGTCTCCACTTACCTACGTACATAGCCACGGTGTACATTTTACACTGAAGCATAAATCACGCTTTAGCAGAGATGGGAGTAAGTCACACATGGGCAAGTCACAAGCAAGTCTCAAGTCTTAACCTTCAAGTCTCAAGCAAGTCCAAGTCATTTTGTGTGACAATCAAGCAAGTCAAGTCAAGTCATAGCTTTGGTCAAGCAAGTCAAGTCAAGTCATACAAAAGTTTCCATTTTTAAACAATAAAACTGCTGGAGTTTTATTTGCATTTTTTCCTACTCAATATTCAAAAGACATTGCGTCCAAGCCACATATATCTGAACAGTTTAAATGTATAAAGATTTAGAAAAGCACAGCCTAAAACTGATATTAGGCCAAAAAAAAAAATCAACATACATATTTGTTCAATATGCCTCAAACATGACATCAAATCATGAAATTCATTCAAACAATTCAAGTATAATGGTTACTAAGTCAAATAATATTCTTCAAACATGCCTCACTTTTATGGGACAGAAACACATTTAACCTAAAAAAAAACATATTCTTTAAGAGTAGCTGAATCCCACCACCTTTGCATAATTTGGAGAGATTGAATAGTAGGCTATATGTTAATATTTGTCAGTGTATTTGTGAGTCAATATGTGCGTGTTTGAGAGAGAGAGTGAATGAAAAGTTATTAATATTGGTGAGTGAATGTGTGCATGTGGTGTGTGTGAGTGCAGTGTGTGTGTGTGTGTGTGTGTGTGTGTGTGTGTGTGTGCCTAGCTTCATTCACATACTTCATCTGCACAACTGCGTGTGTGTCTGCATGTGTGTGTGTGTGTGTGTGAGAGAGAGAGAGAGAGAGAGAAGTTTGTTGTGTGTATGTATACAGTGTGCCTAGTTGTATTCGCTCTTACCGCCACCTTGAACAAAGGGGGAGGGTGTGCTTATTCATGGCCCAAAACTGAAGGGAGTTCTGTTCATCACAAGCGTCCCAATAGTGGTTCAGCTGAATATGGGGACTGGAACCTGAATCTTTCCCGATTTGAAGTGTCTGATGAAATTCGCCGCGGTGGTGGTTGACGTCGGAGTATTTTGTACTGCAGACCTTGTAAACTGCCGTCCGTTTCTTCTTTGCCTGGTCAGATGTGTAATCCTTATAGCCAAACTTTATTATTTTTGGTGCAGAGGAATCCATGACGTTAAATAACAGCCGTAGTCTCGTTTACTGCAGGTCTGCCGCCGTGTGGCGCGTCACCATAACAACGGGCTCCCGCGCATGCAGCACTAAAATCGTAACGTTAACTCCTCCTCAATATCAGAGGGGGAAAATATATATTTATTAAACAGAAAATCAAGTCATTTCAAGTCATTTGACTCAAGTCTAAGTCAGGTCTCAAGTCATGAATGTCAAGTCAAAGTCAAGTCGAGTCTTTTATGAATGTTTATCAAGCAAGTCTCAAGTCCTAAAATTTGCGACTCGAGTCTAACTCGAGTCAAGTCATGTGACTCGAGTCCCCCATGTCTGCGCTTTAGACTTGCCTTAACAAACGTAGAGCTTTTGGTCATTGGACTGAGCAATCAGGTTCAATCTTGTTGCACAATATGTGGTTTTGATGTGGATGTGCTGAAATATCTGTATCTGTCTGTAATAAATACCTTTCTGCTCTCTGAAAAGCAAAATTCCTTAATTGAGTCTGAGAATGAATGTTGAATGTTCAATCAGGGTTTTTCCAAAGGTGCACTGGCACGTGACTTTTTCTTCATGCCTGCTCAATAGACTTTTTCTTTATTTCAATTTATTATTCTTTTTAACTGGAAGGTATTTGCAGCATTGTTCTGTCTTTATTTTTTACTTTCCACTTTGGAATTCTGGTTATATTCCTCCTTTCCTGTATTTGCTGTGCTTTTTAGGCTTTGGCCTTCAAACATGTCTATATATTCACTTTTTTCATTTTTTCTCTTTTTATTTCATTCTTATTATTATATATGCTGTGCTTTCCCCAAACACTGTTCAGATATGACTGACAACAGCTGATTAGTGCTATACCTACCTGCCTTTTTCTGTCACATCCATACAGACGATAGGGAAGAGAGAGATTTTTTGAATGCGTTCATCAGTGTATTTTTTCATGTCACATCTTTTTCATCATTAAAGAGTGCAGGCTTCACCTCATAAAGTGGCATGCTACTGAGACAAGGGCACTGTGTCCTTTTCCAAAAATAATTTTAGGTCCAGAGTGTTGCCTGAGGTGAATTTCAGCCCTCAGTCATACACATTCATTCTTGCTGATTTAAACTCACCAATACATACAATACAAACAGAACCACCATCATAAATCCTCTGAACACTTCCTGCTCAGCACCAAACAGCAGGCAGACAAAGTTAGTGATGGCTGGTGAACATAGTGAAGCATTTAGCAGGTAGAGACACGTGTTTCCCTCAGGTGTTGGTAGAGACCAAAAACAGAGCTAATAGTGCGTTCCATTTGTACTCGGAAGTCGGATTTTCCGAGTTCAAAGTCGGAAACACACCCACTGACCTCGGAACTCGGACCCCAAGCTCAAAATCCAATAGTCTGTCTTATTTGTGTCTCACTAAATCAGTCGTACACCAAGTCCTATCCAACTTCTATCTGTGGATAAGTTGCTTCGCTATTTTTATGCACAAAAAAACAGCATAACAGTGAAAACACACCGTGCGCGTAAGCGTCGTTTATAGTAGCGTAACGCAGCTATTTTTCTTTCGGCACCCATATTATCCAATCTGTCCGTTCATACCAGGCGTGTAGCATCTGATTCGGCCCGTTTGCTTCGGCCCGTCCGCTTCGGCCCGTTTGCTTCGGTCCGTTTGCTTCGGCCCGTTTGCTTCGGCCCGTCCGCTCCGGCCTGTTTGCTTTGGCCCGTTTGCTTCGGCCCGTCCGCTTCGGCCCGTTTGCTTCGGTCCGTTTGCTTCGGTCCGTTTGCTTCGGCCCGTTTGCTTCGGCCCGTCCGCTTCGGCCCGTTTGCTTCGGCCCGTTTGCTTCGGCCCGTCCGCTCCGGCCTGTTTGATTTGGCCCGTCCGCTTCGGCCCGTTTGCTTCGGCCCGTTTGCTTCGGTCCGTTTGCTTCGGCCCGTTTGCTTCGGCCCGTCCGCTTCGGCCCGTTTGCATCTGCCCGTGTCCTTTTCCAAAAATAATTTCAGGTCCAGAGTGTTGCCTGAGGTGAATTTCAGCCCTCAGTCATACACATTCATTCTTGCTGATTTAAACTCACCAATACATACAATACAAACAGAACCACCATCATAAATCCTGATTCGGCCCGTTTGCTTCGGCCCGTCCGCATCGGCCCGTCCGCATCGGCCCGTCCGCATCGGCCCGTTTGCTTCAGCCCGTCCGCTTCGGCCCGTTTGCTTTGGCCCGTTTGCTTCGGCCCGTTTGCTTCAGCCCGTCCGCTTCGGCCCGTTTGCTTCGGCCCGTCCGCTTCGGCCCGTTTGCTTCGGCCCGTTTGCTTCGGCCCGTCCGCTCTGGCCTGTTTGCTTTGGCCCGTCCGCTTCGGCCCGAAGTCCGCATCGGCCCGTTTGCTTCGGCCCGTTTGCTTCAGCCCATCCCGCTTTGGCCCGTTTGCTTCAGTCCGTCCACTTCGGCCCTGTTTGCTTTGGCCCGTTTGCTTCGGCCCGTCCGCTTCGGCCCATTTGCTTCGCCCCGTTTGCTTTGGCCGGTCCGCCTCGGCCCGTTTGCTTCAGCCCGTCCGCTTCGGCCCATTTGCTTCGGCCCGTCCGCTTCGCCCCTTAGCTTCAGCCCGTTTGCTTCATTTGCTGCAGCAATCGTTTCGGCATCTCCTCTATTCCTTGCATGAGGCGCAGGCGAATATGTCAAGCCAGGCAGGTAATACTTTACAAAAATAAAATATTAAAAAAACACCTAGGTTCATGATGATTTTGGCTGTCTTGACTTCTCACAGTAAGACACGCGATCAGGCACATGCAGGGAGAGACCGACGAATGGACAGAGAGAGTCACACACACACACACACACACACACACACACACACACACACACACACACACACACACACACACACACACACACACACACACACACACACACACATGGGTTACAATTACCACAGTTTTCCACACTCATCCTGTCTCTTTCTATTGGAGAGAGACAGAGACACTTACACGCCCGGTGTGTTATCAACTGGTATTGCTAACAAGAGCTAATGAAAACAATGAAAATCCGACTTGTAAATGGAATGCATTCAACTCGGGTGTAATGTCATTCCCAGCTTTGTTTTCCGAGTTCCGAGGTAAATGGAACGCGAAGGAGAGTACATATTGCTCTGTGTCTCTTAGATGTGTAAATAAGCAACTGAACATGTAACCAAAATAAGTGCATTTTAAAATAATGATATGTCAATGTTGAATTTAAAGGAAAAAATTATATTATTTACGCTTCCATTTCCAGTTATTTAAATTCATTGCCATAGTCATTGATCTTGTTGTTTTGACATTTTCAGCCATTCAACAATCATTAACACTTAAATTAAACTGTATGGTATGTCCTGCTGTAATTTTTGCTATAATCAAGGGCATTCATTATTCATTTGTTGAAGCCCCTTTGTGCTTTCTAGATTTTGTCAGATCCTCTGGTCACGTTTTTCTCTGTTTTGACAAATTAACTTCATAGTTGTCAAACCTGTGGGCAGAATCCCAGGAACATTCAGTGTCAAGTTCTCTTTATAACAATTTAATTCAATCCGTTTTTTATGTGGTGACTCAAATATTGAAAGGTTTTTTGCATTGGAAGAATGTCATATTCACAGAATGAAGGTTGCACCTTTACAAAAATCTAAATTAAATCAATGTTTCTATTCAGACTGTCAAAAAGAAATCAAAAGAGATGACCTCGAATTTTGCTTGGTCCTCATCTTTGTTTTTCTTTTTTTCAGCAGTCAAGATCAGATACAATACTACTCCGTTTTTTTTCCTTGGTCAATTGAATGTTGTATTACCACTCTATATTTGACTTTTAATCAATTAATTTTTATGAAAAATGTTAACAGATGTTTGGCTTCTTTGTAAAGTCTCTGACCTTAATGTTCCCCCAAATCTCATAATTTGTTTAATAAAATCAACGGATCCTTTCATTTAGCTTTCCAAAAGTACCTGAAGAAATATGATAAAGTCACTTGGCTATCTCCATTTTCAAATGAAGCATATGACAGACAGACAGTGGAGGAAGAAGTTGTCCTGCTATAACAGTTGGGAATGAAATAACAGGAGTCACAGAGCTTTCAATCAAGCAGTGGTCAGAGGGACACTAGAGACACAGAGCTGTATGTACAGTATGGTATCACCTGTGTCTGTGAGAAAACAAGACTAAGAACCTATACTATGCTAACATGTTGATGTTTAGCAGGTATACCTTTAGCTTAGCATGCTAACATTTGCTGATTAGCACAAGGAATAGCTGAGGCTGATGGGAATGTCATTCATTTTGCAGATATTTGGTCATAAAACAAAAAGTATTGGACAAACTGAAAATGTTACCTGATGATGAGGCTCATCCTTGAGGGAGGCCAGAATGTCTCAACCAAATTTAATGGCAATCCATCATTGGAGCCATGAAAGCTGTTGAGACATTTCTATCAAAATCACAAATGTAAACCGTAACTTAGAGTTTTTCCTGCGTCTCTACGACGTGTAACATTAGACAGCTAATCACAAACATTATTAGATCTTGGTAGAAGCATGCTGCACGCTAATTGGCTCACTGACGCTGATAAAATTTACTCCTGAGGTATTGAAATTGAGTATTGAAGGACGAGGCATTTGTTCGATACTCAACACTTTAGAGGCAATTCGGTCAGTACCTAAAGGATTGAATTCGGTACCCAGCCCTAACTATGACAGGTTAGATTGCTGAAAATTGCATGCACATGCACAATGTACCTGCATCGGGGTAGAATGGGGTCCACATGGTTTCAAATAAAAGATATATCTATGCTTGCTGTCCATTTCCAGCACAAGGATTTTTTTCCATGTAGATTAACTTTCTGTCTACCAGATCTGTTACTACACAGCAATGACTACCTGTCATGTTTTTCTCAGCTGGCTTTTGGCACCTGAAGCCAGATAAGTGTCGCAACATGATAGTTTTGTTCGATGTGAGGGATAAAAAAACAATGGTGGGAGAGATACAAACATCTTCAAATCATTGCAGACCAGACACACGCTGTTTGGTACAAAGGCTTCTGAAAAAGAAATACAGAAAGTAGAGAAAATGCTTTCATGTTATCTAAGTAACAAAATCTACTTTGAAATTGACTTCAGCACGTCTGTGATATGTTGCACTGAATAGAAGATCTGACATTAAGAGTGAATATTTTCTAATCTTTGAAATGTGTTTTTCAGATGCATATGACAACTGTTGAACACTTTGATATTTGGACAGGGCGACAAAGACATTCATGACTGTAAATTGAGTCATATCCACTGTATATACCCATGCAAAATCATTTCTGAGTATGAATTATAGGTATGGTTAGATGATTTCAGCCCACTGTACACAAACTTCCAAATGTAAAAGTTGCCTGGATCTATGCATACAAACGTATGATGTGATAGCAGTGTATTTAAAAAATAACAACCTGAAACCTGCAGCTTCAGCAATCACAACAGTGAGGATGCACTGCTGTCTATAATGGCAGGGTATACAATAGCAAATTCATATTTTGAAATGTTGAAAGGTAGCAGCATTAGTGTGATATTTGGTGACAGGGCACCCAGGTTTATTTAAAGGACACTTCAATTTACTCTTAGGTCAGTCAGAGAAAGACCATAATTACAAGCACACCAACAACCCAGCATAGCAATAAAGCTAATGTCTCTGCAGAGACCAAAGTTTGCCTGTGTGAATATTCTTGTCTCTCACAGCCAGAAACTTGGGAGAAGATATTGTTCACACCTTTTATGTGGGAGAGGCGGCACTAAGAGAGACATATCACACTTAGAGAATACACAGCGGTTCCCTGCTCGTACATTTTCATCCACACCACATATTTTTAGCTCAGCTGTGTACCAAAATCAAAACATCTATTTTGTCTTTTTGGCAAGCGCCTCTCATAATGTCATCTGCCTTACTTTGACACGCACGGCTGAACATACAGAAACTAGTGCAAACACTAGTAAGTTAGCCACAATGTAGAAGTATCCACATACGGTAATTGTATATCCAGAAAATGAATTGGAAATGTGCCAAATGTAGTTTTCTGGTGATGCATTTTATGGGCTGAAACTAAGGATATGAAGGCCATCCTTCAACCAAATCCTGATGTAATTTAAATCACTTTTTGACAGAAAGGTTCTGAGCACAAATAAAAAATACAGTTATGTTCACAGTCCACTAACTGTCCACAAGGTCTTCTTTAAATCAAAAAGAAGCTCCTCCTGTCTGTACACCTTGATGACATTGCAGATCCAAGCCCTGGTGCTCTAGTTTGTGTCTTTGAAAGAGTAGGATTTTTGTCCTGCAGAACTCTTTTATGTCTTTGTTTAATCTTTCCGTACCATAAGCTCAATTTACAGACATACATACATAACATAAACACAAACATCATCATATGATAAAATATAGCCTTTTAACTTGAAATCCCTGTGTCTGTTTCTTTTAGTGTCACCTACAGAAAATATGGGTTGACTTTCCTTTCCAATTCTATTCTATTCTATTCTATTCTGTACGCTTTATTAGCAGGAGTGCTTTTGGGGGTGGGGGTGGCTGAATGGTTTAGGGGGCCCAGAGCTGAACACGGGTCCTAGACTGCGCCAGGAATTATGTTTGTGTCAGAACCAACTGTTGTCAGGGAGCCAACTAGAGCTGCCCCTGTTTATTAGCAAGAATGTGTTTCAATGTTTAAACCTGCAATAACAAGTGGTAGACCTTTTTGACCTATTACCTTTTAAGTTGACAAATTTAAATTTGCTTCATTGTATTCAGATTCTTTACTTAAGTAAAAGTTACGATACAACAAAATAAAAAAATACTCTATAACAAGTGAAAGCCCGGCATTCAAAACTTTACTTTAGTAAGAGTACAGAAGTATTATCAGAAAATGTACTTAAAGGTGCTCTAAGCGATGTTGGGTGACGTTACTTCTTGTTGACGTTCGAAGTATTGTCAAACAAAACTAAGGCTAGCTCGCCCCTCCCTCCTCCTCATCCCTCATCAAATGAAGCTGGAGGTAGCAAAAACAAAACACCGCTGGCTAAACTCTTTAAAAATGGCGGGTTTGTTCAGGACACCCCACGTCTGTCGCTTTCACGTCACCTTTTGGTATCGGCTCAGCTCGCTTGGAACCTCGACGGAGGTGATACGGAAAAAAATACCTGTTAGCAGGTACCAGGGGACTTTTTTTCATAATGGAAAACCAAAAAAGGCGAGTAGAGGTGAGTCGAGCAGGTACCACGTAATGGAAAAACGCCATAAGAGCACCTTTAAAGTACCAAAAAAAGTACTCACCATGTAGAATCTGGCCTCTTTCTGAATGTTATGTTATATACATTTAATTAGTAGATCACTATTATTGATGAATAAACATTTAAGCCTAATTTTATTGCTGAAGCTCGTCAAGGTGAAACAATAGGCTACAACACATTCTTCTAATTTGTGTTTTTTTATTTTTTTTTTCAGTCAACTCCTACCTCGTGACGTCACGCACTTTCTCTGCTGCGCTCGCTCTCCCTCGTTCTCTGCCTCTCTCTCTCTCTCTCTCTCTCTCTCTCTCTCTCTCTCTCGCGCGCGCTCCCTCACTGCGTGAAACAAAGTGTAGTGTCCGCGAGAGCCCGTAGGAAGCGAAAAGAGAGAGACCGGGAGAGAATGGGGCGGCTGAATCCACAACAACAGGAGGAAAAAATAACCAACTAAAGAGAGAAATAAAGAAGACAGAAGACGGAGGAGAAGAAGAAGGAGAAAAGTCGCAGGGAAAACTTTTCCGGGGGAAAACTGTTACAGACTCACACACGGCCACGTTTTAAAACATGGATACACTTTTCCCTGTATTCCTGGGACTCCTGTTTCTCTTTTCGGCAGTTGGTAACGTCTCCGGTCAGATACCGACAGGTAAGGACAAACACGGGGAAAAATAGACACTTTAGAGTGTTTTCTGTTTGGAAAGTTTGGACTATTTTTCTCCAGCTGCGTACGCGTATGAATCGCTGACAGGTGTGTGTTTAGGTGCAGGAGAAAAGTTAGCCTCCGTGCTGAAAATGTATCGTCGTGTCTGTTCTATCGCTTTGGGGCTGTTTTCAAATACCCTTGGATGAGACAAGCAGGGGATTAGCGGAGTGAAGATGCTTTTTGTCACAATTCAATTGTAAAATGTTTCTTACGTTGCATTCAAGTCGTGTTTAAACGCCTGTGTGAGATGGTCGGCTCGAGTTTGAATTCAGGCACTGTTTGCCAAGTGACGTTAGCTCGGACTTAGTTTGCACAAATGACTACTGGCGTAATAGCCGGATTGTAATGTGATCTTAAAGGTTTACAACTTAGTTGCAGTATTTCTCTTTGGGCTCTTATTGTGTCTTTGTACTGATGGTCTGATTTGAGGACCGAAAGAACAACAGGCTACAATGACCAACATTCACAGCTTTTGCATGGGGTTACCGGTTAAGAGCATGTATTCTCAGCAGAGTGTAGAGCTTGTACAGTGTGGGCAAACATCGTTCTGCCGTGCAGCCTCGCAAGCAGCGCATGTATGGAGAAAAAGTTACTGTGTGCACGGAGATCACCCTTATAATAATACATCATGAGACTACCCCATAATAACTATGACATTCACCTATATAGGGTCACAGTAACGACTTTTGTTATATCTGTTTATCACAGTGATCTAGTGTTGTATGGTGTTTCCATCTAACGCATTCAGTAATTATTCTGACTCATATTCTACTACTTACTCTACACTCGTAGTGATGTTTTTTTGTATACGTGTGATTCTCTGTGATGGATTTTAAGTCTTAAAGAGAACTGGGACTCTTTTGTACGGGGTAATGGTCGGTTCGGCTCGCAAGTACCGTGAGCTTTTCGGTCTTTGCAAACCAAATGATCCTCTTCTGCTCCAACTTTATTCGCGTTGCACGCAATAAAACCTAATGGTTGGAAATATAGCCTCTAAGCCGATCGCCTGTTCCCTGATCCCACTGTCATCTTTTTACAAATTGTAAATCTGTGAAAATGTATGATGTTAGATGTGATTTTATGGACTATCTGCAAGAGGGGCGGCACCTTAACTTAAAATAGTCATAGTTCAACTACATGCAACTGTGTGCATTCCCAGTGTTTAGTAGGCTAAATAAAACGTCCGTGAAATAACACTCTTCCTTTATATTTTTCGAGATGCATTGAAACCTTTTCTCCAGGACTTCTATCTAAACAGTAACAAGCATCGATCTGCTCCCCTTTCGTCCGTCTATAGTCTGCAGAACCACGTATGCAGTCCGAGAAGAAAACATTGCCACAGTGCTGCTTGATGCGCTCCGGGACGATGCCAATGCAAAAGTTATCGTGTAGCCTTGTTGCTGGTGCAGAACTGATCGGACGCGGAAAAAAACAAAAAGTCCGTATATATTTTCTGCAGCTCTCGGTGTCCGCACAGGCAAACTCTCTGTAGCTGCTGTGTCTGTCTGCGTTTTATTTTCGCATTCAGCAGCACGCGCGCGCGCACACACACACACACACACACACACACACACACACACACACACACACACACACACACACACACACACACACACACACTTGGAGGTCAGTTATAAAGCTGACCTCCAAAATACTGAAGCCATATATGGCTGTAATAAAGGTCACATCAAGCTCCATTTAAGTGGAAATAACCAGAAATAGTATACAGCCTCGTTATTCGCTTAAGCTTGTTAATGATTTGCATAGAAATTACACATTAATTACCTCTTCATCTGTGAACGTTTTATTACCCCCCCCCCCCCCCCCCCCTCCACAGCGTTGCACCCTGTAACTACCCCCCTCCCTTGTGGCCATTTGGCCCTCTGGGTAACAAATGTGTGGAATTTCTTTGAGGCCTCTGGGAATTGAGTGCTGTTAATTAGCAAGTAAATACTAGTGACTGGATGCTGCTTTACAGATATTGGGAGGTGGGCTATCATTAGTTTGGAAATGGGCTTGAATAAAAGAACTTGCAGTTGGTTGTGTTGCAGAATAAAAAAAGATTAGATAAAACTAAGCAACATTAACAGTCATTTTAGTAAATCAGATGCAGGGAAAATGACAGTTTAATTGCAATGAAAGGACCCAGTTCTTAGGGATAGATATGTTATTGCCATGGACCTTTTCCGTATACACTGTGAATCCTAATTGATGACAAATTGCGGAGTTTAAGAAGACAACTTTTCATTTATCACACAACAAGCGCTTGTATTTAGTGCAAAGATAGTTGCAGCAAATGCTGGATTTTCACAGTTGTTTCAATCACTGACTGCACTTTTTAAATGTTAAACTGATGAGGCTGATAGGGTTAATAGGCAGATCATTTAATGCAGCCAGTGTGAACTGTCGCTGCGAAAAAGTGGCGATTTTCTTTTGGATCAGGAGCCAAGAATGAAGGAAATCACAGAGCATTACAGGAGAGATTTGTGTTGTGCAGCATCAGTAGCCGTTGTTCTCAGAAAACAAGGACAAGGACAAGAAAAATCAGTGGCAAGGATTTAAAACTATCCGTCACATTTGAACAAAGTCACTTTGAGACGTTTTTTCTCTTTCTTCATCTTCTAGTTTCCCATTTAGAAAGTCAAACTATAAATGATGGCATTTATATAAATCCGTCTCCCCCTTGTCTCTTCTTATCATGCTGTTTTGCTGCAGTTTTGTTTTGGCCTATCTCTTACAAAGTCAGCGTAATAAATGTGAACGAGTGTAACTGAGTTTATGTAAATTTGACAACTTTCTAAATCTGTCTCCTCTCTGATCGAGCTGTGACATAGATTCAAGGCGTCTTTAATCTTAATGAAGTGAAATAATTGTTTTCCATTAGTGTCTCCAGACGAATTAGACGGCTGCCGTTGCTACTGAACACCACATCTGAGCTGGTTTAATTATAATTGTAAATTATTTTAGTATTTTAAACATTAGAACCAAGTTGGTTTAATTATAATTACTTTTCAGCTCCATTTGGAAGATGAAATATAATTGTGTGTTTTCCCCAAGAAAGGCGAGAGAAAGAGAGTGATGGTGAAAAGAGGAGAGGAGGAGGGAAAAACAAAACAAGAAATGCAACCAATGGTTTTTGGCCGTGGGCATCTCCTCCACTCAAGAGACTGTGAAAACGGCAGGGAGTGTGTGAGTGTCTGTGTGCGTGTGTGTGTGTGTGTGTGTGTGTGTGTGTGTGTGTTGAGCAAATGTGTGTGTCGACTCATGTGTGTTGCTGTCACTTAAAGAGAAGGAGGGAGGCCGATGCTTTTAAGCCCTCCGGAGTACAATGGTACAAAGATGAGCATGGGAAATGTTTGCCTTACATTTATATAGATTCATGTGAAAATGTCTCATTCTACTCGTGCCATTTAAAATTGCACCAAATCAAAGGCTGTTTTATTTATTTTTCTCTTTAAAAGTAATGCTTCAGTCCGCTGTCCTTCAGATCCATCGTAATGTCTTCTCTTTAAATCAAACACCCCTTTGCCCAGAGCCAATCTGTTTCTACGGATTTCAATTCAGTGATAGATTTAACAAAACCCATCTCTTTGAAAGTACTGGCTCATGTCTTCAGTCATTTGGGGGTGAAGTCTGCACGCACACAAGCGTGTGCATGTAAAATGTAATTAATCTGTTGAGAGAATTCATTAGCTAATCCCTCATTAGACTGTGTGCAGTGTGTGTGTGTGTGTGTGTGTGTGTGTGTGTGTGTGTGTGTGTGTGTGTGTGTGTGTGAATGAATTTGAGCATTTGTGTTGAAAACGGAACTAGCGACACACAGCGAAGGTGCAACCTTTTAGCCTCTTGCTGTTGTTTGAGTGTTAAGAATGAGGGAGAGTGAGAACATGACATGATTGACAGGTTGTGATTCAGGTTTCCATACATCACCATGCTGTGCAAAAACTGAATGTACTTTAATAGCATGCCTTGATAGTCTCGGGACAAAAAATTCATTAAAATTATGTTCCAAGCAAATGTTTTGAGAAAACAAAATATTATTCGTTGGACGTTTCCATGAACTATCTTGATGACAATTAAAATTATTAAGATAGAATTTAGAGCTGCAACTAACAATTATTTTTCATTATTGTTTACCTGCCAATTATCTTCTTGATTAATCATTTAGTCTATAATGGACCTTAAATTATAGTTGATTAATCAATTAGTCGATCCACAGAGAATTAATCTTATTAACCT
Source organism: Gymnocephalus cernua (assembly GCA_023631565.1). NCBI lineage: Eukaryota > Metazoa > Chordata > Actinopteri > Perciformes > Percidae > Gymnocephalus > Gymnocephalus cernua. Next base: position 7,318,452 of record CM042440.1, read on the forward strand.
ATTTTGATAATTGATTGATTGTATCAGTTCACTTGAGTTTTAACATTCACTTGCTATTCCATTGCAATGATTTGTTGTTTTTCACGATTGTAAACTAAATATCTTTAGGGTTTGAACTGTTGGTCGGACAAATTAAGCAATTAATTAAATTAAAGTAAGCAGACATCATCTTTTTGACATTTAGTACATTACAGAATTACATGAGCACATTAATCGATAATGGAAATGATAGCCACAGTTAGCCGCAGCCCTAGTCTACAAGGTGTCAGAAAACGCTACCATATTTCTCATCCATACTAGAAGCAGCATGACATGGATGATTTGCCTTGAGTGGACAAAGCAGGTACTGCAGCATCAAGGTGTATTAGAAAAATCTATTTCCATCAGCCTTTATTGCATCTTTTCTTCTTTGATATCACGACATTTTCATCTCCGACAAGTTTATAATCAGTATTTCAACTTTTCTTCATGAGTTTCTGGTGTTTCCATGCAGGCAGTTTATGTACAATTAGAAAATTTACATCAAACAGGTGGATAGAAATGTACCTAATATCATGATCCAGATTAGCCTTTCAATACAGTTTGGTGATGGGTGTAAATCAGTCAACGAGCAGGAAGTGAATCAAGGAAGTGTAAAAGTCCCATTGCAAATGAAGGGAGGCAGTGCGGTCCAAAACAAATCCCAATCCCTGAAATATCACATCCCTGATGAATGATGGTATTAGTCCAGTATCATCAATCTCTGCAGTGCCCTGTTCAGCTCTGGTCACAGCTGTCAGTACAAGGGGGCCTAGAAACACCCTGCTGCCTCACATACACACTCATATACACACACTTACACACATGGCTGGCTAATGACAGATTAAGTAATCAACACTCTCAGCTGATTAATTACATTACAGTGCATACATACACACACACACACACACACACACACACACACACACACACACACACACACACACACACACACACACACACACACACACACACACACACACACACACACACACACACACACTCTTTCCCTCACACTCACACAGATGTGAGGTAGTACCAGTTGTGTAGTCTAGTGTGTGGTGATAATGATATATGTTTGGAGAGGCTGGTGTGTGTGTATGTGTGTGTGTGTGTGTGTGTGTGTGTGTGTGTGTGTGTGTGTGTGTGTGTGTGTGTGTGTGTGTGTGTGTGTGTGTGCGTGTGTGTGAGAGAGAGAGTTTGTGTTAGGAAACAAGTGCAAGTCAACAGATTGTCCTCACTACTTTTGATACAGATTTGTGTGTGTTATGTCAAATGGGAGGTTATATTTTCATTACTATGTGTTTTCATATATTTTATATGATTTCTGAAGCCGTTGGTGCATTTGGTTGCTGCTGTTACCAATTCAAATACAACTATAAATCAAACTTAAGACAAGGCAATTTAGGCAAGATATTTTCTACAACATGCTTTGACCTTTTTTCATAGACAATAGAGATAATAGACAACATCAGGCTTCTCTAATGTTGTCCAAACACAAGCAGCCACACAATTACTGTGCCTATATAAAATACAATCTAAAATGGGCAAAATGGTGATTTAAATCAGAAACGGTCTGTTCAGAATAAGTAAATAAAAGTATGTATAGAATAGGTTTGGTGTTAGCTTTTGCTACTGGACAGTTTTTGATATTGGTGCTATGGATACACCACCAAAAAAAGTATTGATGTCCAATAGCTTCAAGTCATTTTTCTACGTCTTTAGTTCCAGCTCCACAATTGTAAGGATTTTCGTTTTTTCTCTGTTTTACATAATGTTAAAATGATTATATTTAGTTGCCGGCTGCCGCCCTGCAACTGAGAAGGTACGGTCCTTTGTGGATCCATATATATATATATATAGTATGTTCAATCTTAAAAAAACACAGCTTTTCTCTTGTGTATGTGACTATACACCTGTGCATGCTATCCAATCTAACTCTGTCTTATTATTCTCTGCTTTGCTTCTGTTGGACCCAGCTCACATGGGGCGCGCTGAGAAGGGTGAGTTACGAGTGGCCAGCCAAGAGCTGAGCTTCATCTGTCATAGTCATCATCGTCGTCTTTGTCGTAGTCTTTAGTGTCGTCATCGTTAGCCCACCATCTTCACCTTAACTGTCACTAAAAGTTCTCTTTTCAATGTGTAGACATCCGTTGTTGTGATCGAATTAGTTTTTTTTCTCATCGCAAGTCATCCCATCTTTTAACCGATGTGTCTTTACTAACTATTTACCATTTGGACTCAGTGCTCATTTATAGTTGTTTATGCACCTGCCAAGCAATCTCACCTTTACACACCAGTACACTGTCTTTTGAAATATTACTAACACCTTATTAAGCCGGTATTGATGTGCAGTGATATTTAGACTGTATGAAAATGTTTAGTATATCATGAACTATTTGATTCTCGCTGGAACTATTATGTTAAATGTCAAAATAGTTTCAGTGCTTCATAGAGATTTTTTTTCTACAGCTATTTGCTCCCTGGGAATAATTTCTACAATAACTAACTTGATTTTAATTGATGGCATATTTAAAGTGCTCCTGCTGGTTTGCTGTTGTCTGTCTTTGTGTGACTCTGCCAACCTGTCTGTTTGTTAATCTACATACCATTTGTCTGTGTGTCTACCCTGCTGTGTTTGTCTGTCTCTGTCTGCCGTCATGTAGCTAGACAGCTGTCGGGAGGTTTGAAGTTTCCAGGTGCTGTTTGTTTAGTTGAGCCTGGTCTTTAATAAAGGAGCTCTGAGAAACTTTGTTCCTGCAATAGCCGACCACACCTCTTCTTCTTCTCTTCTAAATGTCCACTTTAATGACCACACATCCTCTCACACATATCCCCTATCTTCCCTCCCCCCTATGTCTTTCTCTCTTTCACATACAAACACTCACAGCGGATGGTTGTTAATGAGGGAGTTGTTTTTTTGTTGTGAAAGTGACAGGTTAGTAAATATACACCACAGATATTTCACACTGCAGAGACTTGCAGAGAGATCACTGTGCAGTGGAGTTTGGTATCCCACAAGGCTTTGCTCTGACAAAAATCAAAGCAAATATGATGTTTATGTGTTTATTAACAAAAAACAAAGGCAAATAAAAATCGACAGTGAAGGTCACATTCTGGTTAATCCTTTAAAACTGAAAAAAACAAGCTTTGATTTCTTTGTTACATTTTAGTTTTGTATGTGTGTCAGAGTCAAACAGGATTTGGAGTGCTATGCTCCAAAAGGTAACTTATTTAATACAAAAATAATAGAAACGTAATGAAAGCCCAGCGAGGCAGAAATACTGTCAGTTCATATTAATCAGGACAGGTTTTTGAAAGTGGTTTTGGCAGGTTCTACATCTGCTCTCACTAATCTCCGTATAAAATACTCAGTCCTTGAGACAGGAGGTGTTTGTAACTACTTTTATCGCTCTGTGAGTTCTTACCTGATAGTTTGTAGATGAGGTAGAAATGAATAAAGGTGTATTGTTTTAATGGATATGTTTCGATTTAGTCCATCTGTAATTTGATTTGGTTGATTGGCTGTAGATTTACCACATATCTCCATTAATTTCTAGTTTATAGGGACAAAAACAACTTAGATGGAAACTGCTTAGAAAGCCACTTCTGTAATGTTACTATAATATGGGGGCCAAGATCTGATCATAGTATATTCACATCCTCCAGATCCAGTCACGTTTTCAATTTCCCTTCACAATTCAAATCCCACTGAGCTTCTTTCTAAAAGGGAACATTTGGACATTCTCTGTTCTCTTATAATATACGTCAATAACCTTTTTTGTAGAAACATGAGTTATCTAAGTTATCTAAGTAAGTGAACTTACTATCCAAACATCAAATGAATTATTTCCACTAATAAAGAATTATCATAATGATTCAATTCACAGTTCTGTCCAGTAACATGAATATAATAATAAGAATGATATGCAGTTAGCCATAATGGCAGTTCCCAGTGGCTACTTTCTGTGTTTACTTTCGGTCACACTCAGAGGCAAGCCTTTGAAATGAGTCATGTAATAAATCATGTTTATTTGGTAAGATGTAGGAGGCTTTTGCAACTTACCTTGATATGTTGTTTTGCGCAAGTCCTGCACTCAGGAAACTCTGCTATTAATAGCACAAATTAACAATAATACTATTATGTTTTTAGACTAGCATACTATTATGAAGGTTACACTCAGTCTCAAGCCTTGGAGCAGAAACCTTGCACTAAATCTCCAGTTATCCTGTAACCAAACCCTGCCATTGTCCTGCCTTTTTGGTAAATGTTTGACAATACTGGGGTCAAGCCAAACCACAGAGAGTGTTGGGGAATTCTGGTGACTCAGTTGGCTAAAGTGTAACCCAGCGTCCTAGCTTAAAATCTGTCCTTTCACTCTTTTTTTCTCACCCTCTCTTGTCTTTCTCTACTATCAACTACCTTATAAAGATAAATTGCTCAAAAATAATCTTTGAAAGGAGAATTTAAATAGGAAGATCATTTGAAGTATTACTTTTTAGTGTCATTGCTGGGGCTAATTGTGTTACCCTCAAGCTCCTTAAAATACACTTTAGACAAATCAAAGTGACAGCTAATGTTAGAATTTGTTTAATACAGAAACAAAAGCTCTTTGTTTTTTTTACTTTACTGTAGGCATTGGTTTGACTGTGTGTGTGTGTGTGTGTGTATGTGTGCGAAGGATTGAGCCTCTTCGTTAGCCTTCAGGTGGACTGGGTTTATAGACTTGGCCAAAGGGCTCTTGTGTATCTGGTGTGTTTGTAGCTATAGGCAGTGGCTGAAGTGGTTTCCATTAGACAACATCTGTCATGAAGCTGCACCACACACACACACACACACACACACACACACACACACACACACACACACACACACACACACACACACACACACACACACACACACACACACACACACACACACACACACACACACACACACACACACACAAAAGTAGCCATAAGCAATCTCTGTGCAGTACACCATAGCAAGTCTCATTCCTGATCTCTGTGTGTAGTCTCATGATAAAATCCCAGAGGATATTCTGCTACAGTCACTTACAGCCACAGTATGTTCATCTAAAAGGACACTATTTTTACTGTTCTTACACTCCTTTCCAATAACTCTCTCCTCCGCTCTTTAAGCTGATTTTAGTTCAAGAGCTGTAAAAAGCTTTCGAGATATATAAACCCTCCTCTATCCGTGTGTGTGTGTTTGAATCAGGGGCTCACAGACAGATGACCAGTCCATTAAGATTATCATCTCCATCCCCTGCCATGTATCTTCACATCACCACGATGCTGGTCCTCTGTCTGTCTGTGTAAATGGAGATTTAAATCTTCTATCAGATAATCCAGAGTAACCTTTTTTTTTAAATGATGTTACACAGTTTTTTTATTTTTTATTTCTAAATCTGTCTGTCTGCCATCCTACTCTGTCCTCTGGTCTATCTGTCTGCCAGCCCACCTGTGTGTGTCCCTGCTGCCTGCAGATGACTGCAGACACATGGCCAGCCTGACAGCATTTGCGTACACGTATATGCACCTACAGTCAATCACTCCAACAGACAGGCTCTGTGTGGGAGTTTGCAGACAGACATTTAAATGTTGAACATCTGTCTGTCAGGTTTCTGGTTGGTCCTCTGCAGCCTTGATTTATGTCTGTGGCAAAGTCATATATTAATAGTTCAGTCCTACCAGTGTTTCCCACAGGTTGAGAATTTACTTATGGTGGTGGGTTGCGCAGGATGTGAGGATTGTTCATTGTGTTTGTTAGATCATTGTTTGTTTTTTTGAAGTGTTTTGGGGATCCTAAACATGCAGTTTTGTACTATACATGTCCTGTTGCACTCATTAAGATGTCATCTGAGCAGATTCTGTCATTCTAACAACTCTGAGTTGTAGTGTAAAACTTGTACAGCCAATTTAATAAAATTAAGAGTCCGTAAATACGGTTAATGGATACAGGCACGGGGAACTGAAGCAGAAACGGTTTAGAACTGAGACGCCCCAACTCAAGCTAGTTTCTTGTATCTGTGTTACGTGCCACGCCTCTTTAGGAGACTAGCGGCAGGTCCGAGTGTATTGATTCCAATGGGAGAAGTGAATGTGAACACAGGTCATGAGCGATCCTTTGGCCCCATAATTACCAAAGTAGATATTGGACCCATTTCTCACAAGCCACATATCTCCAGAACATTCTGACACATTTTTCAGACGGACACATCAGGAGAAAATTAACTTTGTTTGAGACCTGTTTCTGTCTCAAGACCAATGTCTCGCAACATCTGGCAACAAAGAGAAGCTAACGTCAGATAACGTTCTGGAACGCCCTAACAAAACTGATCTCCGTGATGCTCAATATGTCTTTTGAGCTTATAAATAGCTAGTTAATATATGATGGTCATTAACCTTTGTTTTCTGCAATAATAATTCTTCCCCCAATCATGTTTGATATTGTTTTCCACTTGACTGGTATAGATGTTTTACTGAGAGCTGAGCCCAATGACTCAAAATTTAAGTAAAATAAAAGCGATGAAACATTAATTAACCAAGTGATTGATAGCAGATGAACTGACAACAAATTTTAATATTGAGTAACCGTTTAAGTTATTTATCAACCCAAAACGCCAAACGTTTGCTGGTTCCAGAATTACTGCTTGGTAGTCTTGAATGGGCCTTTGCAACTGCAATGTATACTTCTCTGGGGGGTCGCAAATTACGTGTAAACATCACAGTACGTTACTGGCTTACAACAAAATTAACATATGCAGCACCACCAACAGCTTCAGCTGACAGTTGGGACAGGCCAGTTAATACCTTCAAACATTCAGCGTTTCTGATTTATTTCCATGCATTCATGGAACTAAACAATAGTTTTTCCACGTATTCTATAGATTGTAGGGTCAGGACACCTACTGAGACCGTATTTCTCCAAGTCACCTCTGTTTTTAGGTAAGCAGCACTAAATGCAAACAATGTGTCCTTTCCACTGGAAGTGTTAAGAAGGCAGTGCAGTGGAATTCCCAACAGACAGGCACAGACAGGCACACACACACACACACACACACACACACACACACACACACACACACACACACACACACACACACACACACACACACACACACACACACACACACACACACACTCCCCAGCAGTGTTGATACTGTGCAGACTCTACCGTGTCTGGTTTAGTCGAGCGAAATCAGTCAGTTTAGTCAAACAAACTCTCCTCTCTTTTTTTTCCTCTCCTCTCCTCCCCTCTCCTCTTTTTTTTTTTTTTGCTGAACACATCCAAACTTCTCCTAACGGTTATTTTACATCATTCCCCTCTTCCAGTCCTCCTCCCTCCAATTCCTTGGAATTTATGGCCTGCTAGCCTAAACAAAGCAACACAACGTTTATCAAACCCTCCCCCCTTCTCATGTTCTCCTTATTCCCCCTTTCTCCCTTCTCGTCCTTCTCCTCCTCCCACTCCCCACCTCCAGCTCCCCCTTTTTTCCCCCTCTTCATCCTACCTCTCTCCCCCTTTTCTCCTCAAACTATCTGAGTTTTAGTGTTTCCCCCTCCAAAGACCCACAACAAAATCAAGGGTGGGATTTTGTGTTCCCAAATCCAGACTGAATGGTGTTGAATTACAGGGATTAAGTGCATTTCATTGTTAAGGGAGCTATACACATAGGAGTTACATGGGAACAAGAGGAACACAAGAAGAATACAGTTTACTTTTAGAATAAGTTAAAAGGGAGTTTAGTGAGTTTGATTTACAATTATTGTTACTTATTATAAGTGGACAGTAAGCCTCATTTATTGAATCACAGACATAATGAATCTCTTACTGACCTAAATTTTGTCATACTGCAATTTTAAATAGCTGCAAAAGCACTGACATCCAACCCAAGGTTCAGCCAACGAATCAGCCAACAGCCCAGTGTCCTAAACTCTTCTTACTGTAATTAAACAGGACAAAGTAAGCCAACATGAAAAAATAAATACACAAATGTAGAAATTTAGGGTTGATTTAGGGATGAATCTGCTAATTATTTTCTTGATTAATCGATTACAATTACTAAAAAATGTCCATTACAATTTCCTAAAGCCCAAAGTGATGAAAGGTTATGACGGGAAACGGAAAATAAAATAAAGAAAGCAAGGAGTGCGTGTCTATTGTTGTCATACGGTAATGTTGATGCAGGAGACGGTGCCGTACCGTAGCTACGGTAATACAGGCTCACTAAATCCATTCACCTGCAACGGTTGTTTGAAGCTCTTAATATTATTCAGGCTACATCCATGGAGGTGGAGAGAGCATTTTCTATCTGCAGCCGATTTGTCACGAAAATCCGCCTGAGCGCAGAGTCTAGCTGCGCTCTCTGCTTTTTGAAAGCACACTTCCAGAAGAAAAAGAAAGAAGGGCAGTGTGAGAATTCATTGTAAACTAAAAGAAATATGTAGCCTAAGTTGTCACGAGTTCAATTCAATGCTGATATTGCGGCAGAGTGTTTAGGTATTTTTCTTTTTCAATTCAGTTATACATATGGCCCTGTCTTTTTGCAGTGCACAGTTGTACATTTCTGTGGGTTGTTTTCTTTAATTTAGTTGAACTTGTATGTGTTTAAAAGAGAAATATGCCTGCCCTGCCCTAATAAAGAAATATTTGGTTAACTTTGAGTGATTATTCTCGTTTGCAGCCGCTTACACATCTCAACAGCTACAGAATGGATTTTGTTTAACAGAATGGATTAGCTAAAAAAAATAAAATAAAAGAATGTCTTTTCCTGATTCCTGATTTACTGATTCATCTAATTTTCGGGAAAAATATTAAACCCTACTAGTTAATAGTTATTAACAACATTTTTAGGAAAACAAAGTAAAATAAACAACAAAACTCAATTATAGCAACAAAAGTAAGTGTACTTTACTTCATCCATTGCCAGTTGATGTCAGTTAGTATAGCTGCCAAACAAAACAAGGATTTTATCTGATAGCTCAAAAACCAAATCCTCTCTACAGTGTCATGCTGGCACAAAACATTCTCCCCCCTCCTGTATCACGTCAAGGCCTCTCTCCTTGATTTCTGTATCTTGCTTTCTTTCTTACCCACTTTCTGGAATGCTTTTGTTAGTGTTTTCTCTCTGCTCTGTTTTCAGTTCAGCTAGATTTACTTTGACTCACACTCGCACACACACCCCCCCCCCCCCCCCCCCCCCTCCCTCCGAATATATCTTTGTAGAAGAAACTGTCGCTTTGTATTAAGTGGCTAGGTTAACTGTCACTTTGTCTATATTGGGCCAAAGGTAAATAAAGTGTCTTTGTGTGCATCTCATTTGTGTGTTCGTTGTGTGTGTGTATCAGCCAAGCGAGCTGTCTTGTTGGAGTAACGGTTAGCAGATACAACTCTACCTCCCCATGACATAAACTGTCTCTTACACTCATCCTCACATACACAGACACACACACAAACACATGCACACAATACTACCTTAACACACAGCGTCGCTCTGTCTTGTGGGCTTAGTCTCTCGCTACAAAGTGAGCTATATGAAGTTAAGTACAGGTTTGAAACAGAACTACTGCAGTCTGAGTGTTGAGTTCTCATTTGGGATTCTTTAGATGAAAAGCGCCAATTACAATATGTTCATTGTAACCTTCAAGTTTCTGTATGATAATGTCATGACATCATCATGTCATGTTACCCAGGGGCCTGTTTCACAAAAGTGATTTGCAAGCCAATTGCAGATAAATTTGCAAATCCCACACGCCTCTCATGCTCATACATAGGTCAAAAACATGGCATGAGGCATGAGTTTCCATTAGCATGTTTATGTTTATGTCAAAGACATTTACAACAGTAAAAAGGTGCAGTCAAGCAACAATTCCTGCAACTTCAATTGAAGCCCATTCAACAGACCGATTCAAGGATGTTTTCTGTTTTAAGTGTGAACTCAGGCTAGCTCCGTTAGCCAATATACACTAAGGCATTGTGTTTGAAAATGGTCTCTATTTACCTTAAAGGAACACGGCGACTTATTGGGACATTAGCTTATTCACCGTAACCCTGACAGTTAGACAAGTCGATACACCGATATACCCTTCTCATCTCCCTGCATGTCGTAACTCTGTCTGACGGCTCCACCGTTAGCTTAGCCTAGCACAGATCCTGCAGTTAACCGGCTCCAACTAGCCTTCTGCTCCGAATAAGTGACAAAATAACGGCAACATGTTCCTATTTACATGTTGTGATTTGTATAGTCACAGCGTGTACAAATAACGTCACATGAGACACAGCCATCTTCTAACTATATATAAACTGGGAACTATATTCTCAGAAAGGCAAGCAGTGCTTCGGCGGAGTGATAGTACAATAGTAGCAGTGCTTCCCTTTCTGAGAATATAGTTCCCAGTTTATATACAGTTAGAAGATGGCTATGTCTCAAGTGACGTTGTTATTTGTACACGCTGTGACTATACACTCATTCACTGTTTTAAAAGCTTTTGATCATCTGCTCATATTTATTCATCACCCACATCGGAATCATGATGTCACATCCTTTTCCAGGCAGTGCTGTGTAACTTTGTTAGATGAAAGCTAGTCTCGCTTAGCCAGACCTTCCCCCACAGCGCTGCAAAGGAGGGTCTGGCTAGTCCACACAGCCTTCCGGGATGGGAGAAAAACGTGCTCTGGTTTACTGACGATCGGCTACACAGAAACTTAGATGGAGGAAACAGAAGCACAGACAGAGCTTTGGACGTGTTCAGTGTCCTATCTCAAATATAAACAGCGATTAAAATGTATGCCGTGGCTTCAGTAAGTACTACTTTGTACTTGTTGTGACTTTGCTCTTGAGCAAAGCACCTAACCTTTGACGGATCGAGTGGCACTGCTGCAGTGGTCACCAGCAGAAACCTGTAGTTACAGTGGGACAGCTCCCAAACGTATAACCTTGTGAGTGTATAGCAGCATGGCTCAACACAACTATTCCCTGGATAAATAAAGGTTAAAGTCAAGCCACGACTCTCCTTCTGCCGTTTGCTATCACACCCCCCCCCCCCCGCCCCCCCCTCACGCCACACACACACACAAACACACCAGAGGCTCACATACCTCTGGATGGAGCGAGAGAAAGTCAGCCACATGTGGTTTCGGTTAGCCACACTTTCCCTCACACTGGCCCCAAACTAACCACTTCTACTTTACCATGGTCAAGTACATGTGTATATCCCCTGTTCAGTGTATGTCGCTGTGTTTGCTTGTAAATCTGGTGTGTGTGTTTGTGTGTGTGTGCATGTCCCAGCCCGAGGCAGAGTCAAGTAGAACAGTGAATCAAGGTTAGTGGTCCAAAGAGAGCAAGAGAGATTGAAGGAGAGAGGGGGGTGACTTTAATCGAGGCAGCAGAAGTCGGAGAGGGAGTGAAAGAGGAGGAAAGTGACTGCAGGTTTTTAGTGAGTTCACTTCTAGCTTTGTGTATGACCTAAACATAATTATTTCATCATTACTGGTGGTGATGGTCAGCTGTTGATGTTAAATCATATCAATGTGGACTTCATAAAACAGGCCATGGGCATGGCAGGGATTTTATTTCATGTCGGCTTATAGCAAAATAATCTGCTGTTAAAGGATCTATCTTCAGTTGCTAATAATAGATCCACGTGGATTCTCCTGTACTTGTATGGCAGAACTACATGTGGTGGTGGGAAACCTTAAATGCCAATGTCAATTTTATTTGTTTGCCCATTGCACACTAACTGCGTTTACATGCACATAATATTCCGTTTCTTGCCCTTATTCCGAAAAAACGATATTCCGACTAAGCTGTTTACATGGCTAATGAAAGTGAATATTCCAGTTATATTCCTGTTTACATGTAGCCATGCATAATACAATTTTTTCAAAGTTTACCAGCAACAGCGTCCCTCTTTCATTCCTAAACCAGCTTCTTGAAAAGGTCGGCGTAGTGATGTTTGTGCATATCCAAAAACCTGTTGATATTCAAGTCTTTGATAATGTTTAAAAGTAGCTCAATCGATCGATAAAGTGCTAGATTAATCGATTACAAAAAGAATCGATAGCTGCAGCCCTAAGGTGGGCCAACGCATGTTTTTTGTCTCAGTGCATGTAATTAGGTTGTTTTTTTTGTCTTTTGTTGGCTCACTTTTACTCACAACATGCTAACCGGCAACATAGGATTCCATTCACTACGCTAAGCTAACTAGTGGCGGCGCTGCCGGTGTTGCACCGGACTAAAACAATGCATGCACAAAAAATGCGTTCAACAAACGGCGGCGTATCCCTTTAAGGGGAAAATAGGGTAAACAGCATGTGAAGGGGTTAACTGGATCCTCAACTTTGTCAATCTAAAAAAAATAGTTTGTTCTATATTTAATGTTTATATGATGAGTTTGTACCAGGAACGCTACTGAACATGTAGCACTCTTCTGGGATTTCTCAGAACATGAATAATATTGCCTGGTTTCTCTTAGAATCAGAAAATCCAACTTGCAACCAACGCATCCTAGAAGAGTGCAAAACCTCCACCTACTTGTGAAAACAAATTGGAAAGACAAATGTCTTCTAAATGACACTGTGAACAAAGAGTGGGCTTGACGAAGACAGTTTTCTACGTTTTTTTCACTCCATGGCTGTTATGACAAACCCACTCTGTCCTGACTTGGTAAGTGAATTGTGAATTATTTTTCTTGGCTGCTGTGAAAAATTTTGTGTGTTATTAGAGTATAATGAAGCATGGTTTAAAAACGTAATGTATCTTGGGACTATGATACAATTTTTCTTTGTTGGCTTTTTCAGTATGCTAATTTAGAAAGCTTTCTCTGTACCTTTTTCTATATGTGTGTTCAAGGAAGATTTGTAAACGTGAAAAATCACCTTATGAAATTGTTTTAAAGCATCGTTGTCTGTTTTGTATGTGTACAATATGAGCACAACAGAAGTGAAATTGATTTTTTTTCAAGATTTGGACCATGAACAGTGGCAGCATTTCTAGTTGCCATATGCTGAATCAGATCACCTTAAATTCATGAGCCCCGTAAATGGAAATTGAATCCAGTGATGAGGTCGCTGCTGAACATCAGCGCTAACAACCAGGGTAGTATTGCTACCAGTCGTTTTTCATGGCTGTTAGATTCGAAAAGTTGCAATTTCTTACCATTTGGCAGTTTTTTTTTGAGAGGTGAAGCAACTACTACTATATTTAAAATATGGCTCGACTAGCAGATATGCAGATATACATTTTTGGATTTGCAAATTAGACATAAAAGAGCTCTGTGAGTGTTACAGTATTTCGTCTTATAGCTTAACTTTTCCTCCCAATATACCATAGAAGTTGTATTCTACACAGAATAGATCAAAGCAGAATTTAAGAAAGTAGAACAGAAAAGAGCAGGTTGAAGTAGATGTACTATTTAAATGTACGTTACAGGCCCTAACCTGACCAGACTTGGACAATAAACCTGTACAAAATGGAGGAGAATGAATTGGGAGTGAATGATACAGAATAGAAGTGGGCAGATACAAGTCTGTGGGAGCAAGAGCTGTTTGAAGTGTGATAAGGAGCTATGCAAGAGCAGAGCTGACCAGAGCAGACTGACACAACAAACACTTGCAGCTGCACTCTTTCATTCCTTACCTCCTCCATATCTGCTGATAACAACAGTGTAGCGAGACAGAGGGGGTGAGAGTTATGCTGGAGTGATAGGATGCAGAGCGCCTTGTCTTGTTCTGTAACAAGCAATGCCTTGCTTTCTCGTTAGGTTACACTTTGACCAGGAAAGAGGACAAATACAAGTGGTTAACCCATATTCACACAGACGGAGGCAGAGACTTGAGAGATGGACTTTGTTCCTTGTTCTCGTGCATGTATGTTTACATTTCTAAATGGCTGAAGACCTGTGCAGACTGATGGGTTTCTGCTGTGAAATCAGTCTGTTTGTCTTTCAGGGTCCTGTTTCTGTTTCACATTCTCTGCTTTTGGCTGGAGCCGTTTAGATTAAACCAGGAAGATGTAGTGGAGTGTAAAATTACTTCAGTCAGTTGGACCACTTCATGTTTGATCATCCTGATATACTGTATGTATGTAAAGTTAGACAAGCCAAAAATATCACACAAGTGTTTCACCAGCTATTTGTAAGTCCAATAATTATTAGCTTGAAGGTCTTTCTACGTTCTTTTTAAATGTTTCAAACTAGTCCTTTGCTAAATGGAGTTGCACCATTAAAACTCCAGAAATATCTTAGATAGTAAAACTTTATTTTTGTGTAAATAAGTGTAGTGTGCCAAAAATATAGATTTTTTTTATAGTGATTCTGAAAGTTTAAAACGGTTTCAATACTCATTTTCCGCACGGGATACTCTCTCTTTTCTCCAACAGCGAGTTGAAACACACAAAGCTGCAGCGTCCACATAGCCCCGCCTCCTCTCACTCACTGGTCTCATTCACTCCGGTTGAATTAACAATTTGCGGGCTTTCTTATGTATTTAGCTCATTAATGATGGCAAGTGTAGAGCCTCTGCGACTGCTTCTGGTTGACATAATAAACAGCAGGATGGCTGATTGGAAATATTTCAGATTTTAGGCAAATGAACAAGGAAAAGCAAAATATACAAGCAAACCCATATATTATCCCTGTGGTATTGAAAATTATATTGAATATCAAGATTTTTTAAGGTATTGTATCGAAGCTAATTATTCCAGTATCTTGACAAGACAAACATCTCAAGTAAACAAGAAGTCACGGTAGCATCTCAAGCTGTTACAGAACAATTTTATGGGGACAAAACTTTGTAATATGTAGGTATGATTTTATATTATTTATATAAGCATACATGGAGAAATACATGTTTCAGACATAGTAGTGTTTAGAATCGGTGGAAAAGATAAGATCACACAACCAAAACAACATTCTTTGGTCAGTTATTGTGACGTATCACAAGAATCTACCAGGCATACAGTGCTGTATTGGTTGTAATACAAAAATGGACAGTGGTGGCCTAAAGGTTAAAGAAGCGAGCTTGGGTTCAATCCCCAGACCGACAGGATAAAATCTGGGTGGGGAAAGTGAAAGAGCAGTGCTTGTCCCTCCCTCATCACCACCACTGAGGTGGTGGTACTGGGCAGCTTCCAGGTATGAATGTGTGCAACTGTGTGAATGTGACAGGTTGTCGTTGCAAATGAGAATTTGTTCTCAATCGACTTAACTGGATAAATAAAGGTTAAATAAAAAATTGAAAAATATATTGTGCATCTTCTTTCTTGAGTCATTCATCATAACCATAAATGGACAGAAATTAAGTGAAATAATTCTAGCTGAGAGTACTGTACACCGGTGTTTCCTGAAGTCATACACGTGACTTTCCCTCATTCTTTGGTCTGTCCCATCAAACATCCAGCAGCAACAAAAACAACTTGCAGACACAGACTGCCTTTAGATGTGTCATCAATCGTTATGAAATAGATATTAATACATCCTTCTCTGTACATCTCCTGTCTTTCTCCCCCTCCTGTCTGCTCTCTTTTTTCCTCCATGTTCTGTTGCTCATTACGCCGATCACTCAACTTTCACTGACACACACTAGTCACACCTCATTACTGACCACACACACACACACACACACACACACACACACACACACACACACACACACACACACACACACACACACACACACACAGTCAAACCAATGCCTACAGTAAAGTAAAAAAACAAAGAGCTTTTGTTTCTGTATTAAACTCATCACTGCTTAATGTGCTGGATGGATGTGGTCGCTCACTAGTACTATGTTAAAGAGACAGAGCAACTGGCTCAAGCATGATTTTCATGTTGTTTAGTTAACTGGACAACGTATATTAGTCACTTGTTTTGACAGAGCTATAGCTATAGCCCAAAATTGTCAAAAGCCATTTAAAAAAAGAAATACTCACAGCAGTGGTGGAGAGTAACTAACTAATTTTGCTAAAGTACTGTACTTAAGAAAATTTGAGGTACTTGTACTTTACCTCAGTAATCCCATATCATACTTGTTAACACTTCTACTCCACTACATTTTAGAGGGACGTATTGACAGCTGTACTTACAAGTTACTTTACATATTAATATTTTACAAACTATAAAATATGAGAAGTCGTTGAATGGTTTAGACTATGAAATGTCACACAATTTCTCAAAGCCCAAGGTGAGGACTTCAAATGTCTTATTTTGTCTGACCAAAAGTCCAAAGCCCAAAGATATTCAATTAAAAACATATAACATTAATATAACACTAAGAAAAGCAGCAAATCTTTAGAATTGAGAAGCTGGAACCAGTGAATGTTTGTTTTTTTTGTTTGAAAAATTACTGAAATAATTGATCAGTTATCAAAATAGTTGCTGATTATTTTTCTGTGAATCGATTAATCAGTTGAGCTCTACCAAACAGTATGTAAAATAGTAAAAATGATCTCCACCTTGACCAACTACTACATTAAAATGCTTCTTACACATAAATGCTTCAGTAATAATCTAATAATGATAAGAGAAAGCAAGCTATATAAAATTTTACTTTGGATACTTTAAGTACATTTTACTGAAAATACTCTCTAACTTTTACTTATGTAACATCTTCAATGCAGGGCTTTTTAATTGTAACTGAGTATTTCTACAAGGGATGTCCCGGTCAGCTTTTTTGGCCCACGATCCCGATCTGATTTTTTAAATATTGAATATCTGCCGATACAGAGTCCGATCCAATACTTGTATTTGCCTAGATAATAGAGCTTAATACATTTAACTTAGTGCAGCTAGCATTTAACTTCTGCTGAGAAGAGTGTAGAATTGACTGACGTAAATGATCGGAGTAAGGTGATTAGGGTGTCTGCTGATCCCTGATCAGTTAAAACGTGCCCATATCGGCTCCGATCCGATACTTCCCAATCTGATCAGTGCATCCCTAATTTCTGCATTTAAGTATCGCTACTTTAACCTAAGCAAAAGATCTGAATTCTTGTTGCACCACTGCCTCACACTACCAAGTATCGTGATTAACTGTCATTCACACAAAAAACTAACTTTGAATAACTGCCAGGGATAAAGGATGTAAAGGAAAGAAACAAACCAATAGATTTCATGTGAATAAGTCTCTACGAGGATTTAAGTTTTTCTTTGAAGTGGGTGTGGGTGGGACTAATGGCTGGTGAGTCGTGGTGAGTAACACACTGGGTATGTTGATGCATTCTGGCAGATGCAGTAGCTAAAGGTAGAAAGTGAGTGTGTGTGTGTGTGTGTGTGTGTGTGTATGTGTGTGTTTATGACAAGTAATTAATTAGACGAATGTGTTTGTCCGTTTGTATATGTTTCCACACACACACACACACACACACTGACCACAGGCCTGACAGGCGGATCTTAATTAGTTGCCACGGCTACCAATGATGCGTCCTGACAGTAACTGTGGCGATGACAATCTCCTGCCTCGGAGCAGAGAGGCATGCTGGGATTGACACAGGGGCCACTCAGTCATCATGCTGTATGTATATATTATGTGTCTGTGTGTGTGTGTGTGTGTGTGTGTGTGTGTGTGTGGGTGTGCGTGTGTGTCTGTGTGTAAAAGTTCAGATTGAAGAAATGAGACAGTTTGTCAGTCAGCAAGTTACTTCCTTGTTAGCCAGTCAATTCGTCAGTGAGGTAGGGATTAATGGTGCTTTCTTTTTGCCTCGGAAGTCGGAGGTCGCAACTGGGAATGACGTCACACACGAGTTGAATGCGTTCTTTTTGCAAGTCGGATTTTCATTGTTTTCATTAGCTCTAGCCAGGTTAGCCATTGTTAGCAACGCCAGTTTAAACAATGTATACGCTGTTTTTTTGTGCATACAAACCACGTGACAAAACAGATAGAAGACAGCGCTGCGTGTACGACTGATTTAGTGTGACACAAATAACACAGAAGTGTTTATAACTATGTTACTACAGCTTTCACAACTGTCGATACAGGGGGCAGCCATGTTGGATTTTCAGCTCGGGTACCTCGGTGGATGTACGAGTTCCGTGTTTACGGCTTTGACCTCGTAAAATACGAGTTGCGAGGGAAAAAGAACGCACCATAACTGACACACACACACACACACACACACACACACACACACACACACACACACACACACACACACACACACACGTTTTTTGACGTTGTAAACAAAGTGAAACTAGGAAATTGCTCAGGGATTTCCAATCTGTAGGTGTGAAGATGGAATGACTTCAATCACCACTTTATTCTTCCATCTCTTCGTCACCTCTATCTGGAACCCTCTCGCCCTCTCACCCTTATCCCTCTTTTCCTTTATTCATCCCAGGAGGCAGCAGTAGGGCAGAGACAGCCAATATTGTGAAATGTGTAGATGGCATGTCACAACAGATCCACAGAGACAGTTGTACAAAAAGTGATTTATGCAGGAATTATAAAGCATGAAAAAGTTTGCCTCTCTCCAAAATCACTTAACAGGAGTTTTAAGCCAAAAAGGGAGAAGCAACAAAATGAGTAGCTTGTTGTGATCTCTGTTTTTATTAATTTTTTTTTTTTACCAATGCTTTATTGCTGCAATTACTGCATTCATTATGCATTCAGTGATTTGAATTGGCCTGATTGACAGGCGAGAGACAAACAGAAGAAGAGAGACAATTGCTGCACTCTGACAGAGGCCACCCTCATCTGATTCTGTGTGTGTTTGTTGTGTGTGTGTGTGGTTTGCTGGTAGTGAACTCAGAGATGAATCTTAATGGCCATCATTTAACCTTTCACCTCAGTTTACACACACACACACACACACACACATAGGCGCACACACATACACACATACACACAGAGAGCTATTTAACTGGATGAGAAATGGAGTGGTGAGTGGAGTGCTGAGGATATTAAGTGGTGTGTGTGTGTGTGTGTGTGTGTGTGTGTGTGTGTGTGTGTGTGTGTGTGTGTGTGTGTGTGTGTGTGTGTGTGTGTGTGTGTGTGTTGAGAGTGAGTGTGAGAGGTTGATCAGGGTCAATAGACACAATTTGTCTCTGAGCTTTGAAGGTTCCACTTTATAATTACGAGAATAATTTTGTGTAGACCTGACAAGTAGCCGAACTATCGAATAATTATATTATAATATACAATAATATATTAATACTATAAAGACTCATTGTAGGACGTTTTCATATATTGTAATAAGTTGAGCTGCAACAGTTAGTAGTTTGACCGATTAGTAACAGAAAATTAAGGGGGCAACAACTTTGATAATCCTTTAATCATTTAAATCCTTTTTCTAAGCAAAAATGTCCAAAATTCACTAGTTCCAGTATCTCAAATGTGAAAATTTGCTTGTTTTCATAGTTTTTTTTGATAGTCTTTTAAGTTTTGGACGGTTGGTTGGACTTAAAAGCAATATGAAGAAGTCCCCTTGGGTTCTGGGAAATTGCAATGGGCATTTTTCACTATTTTATAGGCCAGAAACGAATTATCGCTTTGATGTACAAGTAGATAACAACATGCGAATTAGTTGATAGCTGTTGAAATCAGTGCCACAGAAGAACACGTTGCACCCATTTAATTCAAAGAGCAAGAGTAAAGAGCATTGTAACAGTTCAATTTGTTGAATTGGACAGAAAATCTCACTTGAATTTATCCTTGCCAAAGCATCTCCTGCTCATATGTTGCAGTTTTAAAAGTGAGAATACTGTATGTGGAATAGCAGAAATCAGGAGAACTGCTGAATTGTGGTCACATGAGGCTAGTGGGTGGAATCTGTCATTTGTGTGTGTCCATCTGGTACGACCCCCTGTTCAACTCCTCCAGCACTAATGCGCATATGGACACACACACACACACACACACACACACACACACACACACACACACACACACACACACACACACACACACACACACACACACACACACACACACACACACACACACATAACAGCACATACACACTCATATGAAGGAACAGCTGAAAGAAACTTCCCACCCTTCCACCCATCCTCCCCTCTCCTTGGTTTCTCCCCTCCTCCCTGCAGAGCCTCAGGACTCATCCAGGTGTCCACTTTCCTCCTCTGGCATCGTTGCTCTTTTTCCTCTCATTTCTGTTTTCTCTTTGCCTTCTGTTCTATCCATGTATAAAAATCACTGGACAACTGACAGATCCTCACAGTAAAGCAAAGAAATTAATAAAATCAACCGGAACTGCAGTAATGAAAAGATGTGAAAGATGTGGCCCAACAGTTCTGGCTTTACTCTCCTATTTGCTATTAGATCTTTTACACTTACAGTTTTTCATGCTAAATCTCATTTGTACTCATGTTCAGGGTAACCGTTAATTTTATATCATTGTTGTCCCTCAAAGAAATAGTTTAACCTTTTTGTGAAATACGCTTTTCTCGTCTTGCTGAGACTTTGATTAGAAGATCAACACCTCTCTAATGTCTGTACGCTAAAGATGTAGCTACAACCAGCAGCCGATAAACATAGCTTATTTATTTTTCTGATTTAGTGTCCATAGCTTTACCTCGTGTGATGGGCATTGAATGAGCTAGCCATTGATTTAAATCGTTTGGTACAAGTTCAAGTTACTCCGTTGAATGTTTGTCTGAAGGATGAAGCACATATTGAGGGTCAAGAAAACACATATATTGGGGATTAAGGGAAGAGACCAAATTAATAAGAGCAGAACTGCAGCTGAAGTAGAACAAACAAAGGGAAGGAGCCAAGAAGAGAAGAAATATTAAAGAAAGGAAGAAATGGCAGCAAAGGAAAGATGACAGAAAGGAGAAGGGAGGGAATAAAGAAAAAGAAATGGAAGAAGAAAGGAAAGAATGAAAGACTCTAGTTTTGTGCAGGAGTGCAGTTTCAGCTTCTATAAACCCAGGAGCTCTGAATACTGCTTATTAAGCAGGGACGGCTTGTGTGTATTTGTGTGTGTGTGTGACAGGGTGATATATTGAAACACACCTCTGTGGAACAGCTGCAATGATGAGACAGAGAGTAAGGAGTAAGAGGTGTCGTCTACCTTACACACACACACACACACACACACACACACACACACACACACACACACACACACACACACTCATACACACACATTCATGCAAACAGACGCACAGAGCTGAGCTAAGTTCTTTATTGTATTACTGTGGCCAGCTGAGAGAGAGAGAGAGAGAGAGAGAACTTTTTTTGTTCCCTTTCCCCCCTGGTTTCTCTCTATCCACTGCTTTTTATTCCTCTACCCTCTTCTATTCTCTCATTCCCCTGACTCATCTGCAAGCATACTTATTATATTACACAGATAACAAGACCAATACAAGGAATGACAGAAATTGAGAAAGACAGACAGAGTTAAAATGTTATGGGAAAAATAAAAGGGGGGGAGAGAGGTAGAATTGGGGGAAAAAAGCACATAGAGAGGAAGAAAGGGAGAGAAATGGAAATGGGCCGACATATAGAAAGAAAGAAAGAAAGAAAGAGAGATTTAATAGATGATTCTCATTTATCTATAATGAAATCAGCTTCAGCTGTATGGAGGAATGTGCTCCATTCAGTCTTTCTGCTGTTACAGACAGATTTACCCGTTTAATATTTTAAAGATCAGTTTGAGGAGATACATGTCGACCATTCGGGTGCTTAGGAGGTGCAGCTACTAACTGGCTGGTCCTACTTTAAATGCAAAGTTAACACTTCTTACCACTTTAGACTCTGACAATGGAGAGAGTCAAGTCAGCACAGAAACTATCATTATATGTTAGCGGTCGATGTTGGCATGATTTTCCACTTGGTCTCACCTCTCTCCATCTATCTGAAGAAGGAGAAGCAACGTTCACTTCTCTCTCAAGGCTCTGACACACCAACCCGACGGCCGACCATCGGCAGAAAAGTCAGTCGGACTGATCAGTTTCCCCGAGTTGGTCAAAAAAGTGCCTCGGAACACACCCAAGCAACGCCGATTTGAGCGTACGTTCTGCGCGTGCGCGAGACGTAATACATAACAGCACGCGGCGCTAATCTGTATTGTCGCCTAAAAAATGAAAACCGGCGACCATAACGATGGCTCGTTCGGAATACGATCTCATATTTTACGAATATACAATCACTACATAGACGGTGGAGAGATGTAATTTAGTTGTGATGATTTTTTTTTTTTAAATCTCTCACTCTGTTTTTTTGTTTAATAGTGCTAAAACAAGTAGTCTAATAATCGACTAGTCCTTCTGCATTAATTAATCTATCATAACCATAGGTAAATACTAGACTGTTAATCTTCACATTTTTCAAATGTGAAGATTTGCTGCTTTTTCCTGTTTTTATCACTGCAAATTGAATATTTGGTCAGACAGAACCAATCTTAAAGGGATACGCCACCGTTTGTTTGAAATAGGGCTTATCACAGTCTCCCCTAGCTGTAGATAGGTGGGCCAACGTATTTTTTGTCTCAGTGTAAGTAATTAGGTAGTTTTTTTGTCTTTTGTTGGCTCTTACTTTCTGACTTTTACTCACAACATGCTGACCGGCAACATCCAGTCTCTACGCTAAGCTAACTAGTGGCGGCGCTGCCGGTGTTGCACCGGACTAAAACAATGCATGTACAAAAAATGCGTTGGCCCACCTATCTACAGCTAGGGGAGACTGTGATAAGCCCTATTTCAACAAACGGTGGCGTATCCCTTTAAGATGTCTCCTTGGGCTCTGAAAATGCCTTGTTTCATAATTTTCTCACATTTTATAGACTAAAAGATTAATTGAAAAAATGTTCTACACAGGTTAATTAATATCTAAAAGGAATAGTTTGGACATTTTGAAGTGGGGTTGTATGAGGTACTTATACATAGTGAGTGTTCAGGAGATGGCGGTCGGTACACCCCCAGTTTTGAGAAGCAGGCAGGAGTTCCGAAACGGAAGTAGGGCTGTGCAATTAATCGAAATTTAATCGTGATTATGATTTTGGCTCCCAATGATCACCAAAACAGAATAATCGAGAAACAACTATTGAGCACAATTATTGAGCTCATTACATTTTCTTTTGTGTTCTGAATGAAAAAAATAAAGTTTAAATAGGAAAAGTATTAAGGCAAATTTCACAGTTGTATGTGTTTTTTTTACTGTTGATTTATTTAACTTGTTCCACCGTTTTTTAAGTTCAATAATTGCAACATCTTTCCAGAAGTCGACGAGTAATCGTGTTAAATTATCGTGATTTCAGTATTGACCGAAATAATCGTGATTCTATTTTTTTCCATAATCGAGCAGCCCTACATGGAAGCTTAGCATTTTGCTGTGGACAGGGACAGCAGCAACACATATTTTTGCCACCTAAAAAAGGCCCACCTAAAAAAATCTGAATCGTATATTATAATAAGTCTACAATATATTTTGAATATTTTCACCGCTTTACCTTGCCGCCAAACAGCCCTTTCGGACAGGGAACTGAAGCCGTTATATCTATCTTTGCTCTCTTCAAAGCCACCAGACTCCTTTGACAAAAACACCAATTTTACCTGGCAGAACATGGGAGTTGCTATTCTTCTGCTGCCTCGATCGTTTAGTTTGTTTGTGTTGTTGTGTGACTTTGGTGAATCTGAACTAACCCTTTAAAGGTTACACAGTAACACAAACAATCTCACCAATGTTAGCAAATAGGTGTAGGTAATAGACTGACTATGGATAAGTACCTCAAACAACCCTACTTCAAGCAGTTGTCATTGTTACTGTTCTCTGAACTAATGTACAGTAGAACAATGTGTTAAGATCATGAATAAGGGCAAACACATAATCGTTTTTTTGGCCTAAATTACTTATAATGAACTGATGATAAAGTTAATAAAACATGTCTATTTGTGGTGAGAATTTCCCACAAAAACAAGAATCTAAACCCAAAGGGGTGAAATATGAATAATCTTCTTCCTTTCACCACCCTTGACTATTGAGGAACTCTCTGCTTCATTATTCTCAATAATCATGTGTGTTTGTGTGTCTGTGTCTTCTGGGTTTATACTGAAAAGAGATGGGTGCATTCAAATGTCTGTTTGTTCACGCAGCCATACATGAGTACGATGGCAAAAGGCTTTTCCTATTTCCAGTGTGGTGGTGGTGTGTGTGTGTGTGTGTGTGTGTGTGTGTGTGTGTGTGTGTGTGTGTGTGTGTGTGTCGGCATGCTCTCTCTCTTTCCACCTTTCATGTACGTCCAGGCATAAAGCAATCCACTCCTCACGCACACACACACACACACACACACACACACACACACACACACACACACACACACACACACACACACACACACACACACACAGCCTCAGGCCAACACACACACACACACACACACACACACACACACACACACACACACACACACACACACACACACACACACACACACACACACATCCACATTGCCCATGGCTAAATATTTGGTCCAAGAAAACAGTTTTTTAGTCTTCAAGTTGTTTGTTCGAGTGGATTTTACACAACGCCCTTGGCATAACATAACACACACTCATAACATCACACACACACACACACACACACACACACACACACACACACACACACACACACACACACACACACACACACACACACACACACACACACACACACACACACACACACACCAGAAACACTATGCAGTCCCTCAAATTGCATCTGTTGTTATGGCA
This sequence comes from Gymnocephalus cernua, assembly GCA_023631565.1. Lineage (NCBI taxonomy): Eukaryota > Metazoa > Chordata > Actinopteri > Perciformes > Percidae > Gymnocephalus > Gymnocephalus cernua. The sequence continues at coordinate 7,343,148 of CM042440.1, forward strand.
GACATTTTTACATCAGCTTCTGTATGTTTTGCTGATGAATGTAGGTTTGTTGTAAATCAAAGGATGCAGCTGCAACAGACTGTTAGTTGAGGCTTTTTGCTGTAATGGCGTGTAGTGATTTGGTCCATTTTGGGTTTTATGGAGTAAATGTTCAGAAAATGGTCCACATCGTGCATCGCCAGGGGATTTGTTTTAGTCTGAAAGAAAACAAAAATGTTGTGATTGCAAAATCCCAGTTTGAGGACAGAATGGGCTGTTAATGCTGGTAAAGTGGGGGAACTGGTTTTATCTCCTCTTTCAGCATGTCTGTATATCCTCTCTTTCCTCTGCCTATGTCACTATCAGTTTCCCTGTCTCCTTTCCTCATCCCTCCCTTCCCCCTTGCCTGCAGGACAGGAGGCAGAGAGGAGTGGACAGTTAAAGGAGATGATCCCTCACTCCCCCTCTCTCTGTCTCCCTTGCTCTCTCAGCATTACAAAGCCCCTTGTCCACTTTGATTACTTACATTAGCGTGAGCAAGAAAAAGACTGCGCTCTGGATTTGCCTGTGTGTGCGCTGTAGAGTAAGAGAGAGTGACAGGGTGTATGTGTGTGTGTGTGTGTGTGTGTGTGTGTGTGTGTGTGTGTGTGTGTGTGTGTGTGTGTGTGTGTGTGTGTGTGTGTGTGTGTGTGTGTGTGTGTGTGTGTGTGTGTGTTTGGCCTAGACACAAGTCAACAACCAAACAGAGTAGTGATTGTTTGGGTCGTTGTATAACAACCAATGGTTTCCTTGTGAGTCAAACCAGAAAGGAACCAGCATTTTCTGCCTGGCTGCTGTGAGCGATGGCACTGACATGGAGGGATGAGGAGAATGAAAGCAATAGACTGTGTGTGTGTGTGTGTGTGTGTGTGTGTGTGTGTGTGCGTGCGCGCGCGTGCGTGCGTGCGTGTGTGTTTAATGGTCACGGTGGGAGGGATGAGTGATCAAGAAGAGGAGGGAAGGAGGAGGGATGGATAGAAGATGTACATGGATAGATAGATGGGATAAATAAAAAAAAGCATCTAGTCTGTACTTGTTTTCCATTAACAAGGTTCCAAACTGTTCACAGAACAAACACAAACAACGTTAATTACTTGGCACACATTGTGGCGTACGTGCCGCAATGGGAGTAAGAGCTTGCGAATGTGCATGTTTCTAAAACAAAAGGGAGAGAGACAAAGATAGAAAGGACAATGCTGTGGGAAAGTTTAAAAGATGTGGGGCAACACTCATAAGCAGCTACTTTGTGCCAACTAGAGTATACGTACGTAAGTATATATGAAATTGATTTCTCTCTTGATTTCGACTGGGAAAAGGTAGAATGTAAATGTACTGTATTTATATAGCGCTTTTTCCAGTCTTAATGACTACTCTAAGCGCTTTACATAGTACAGGAACCATTCACCATTCACACACACATTCACACGCTGAGGCCGCGTCTGCCGTACAAGGCGCCACTAGCTCATCAGCAGGCAACTAGGGGTTCAGTGTCTTGCACAAGGACACTTCGACATGGGACTGCAGGGCTGGAGGATCGAACCACCAACCTTCCGATTGGCAGGCGAACTCTACCACTGAGACACATCCGCCCTACAGGAATGTAAACGGCTCACAGCTAGCAACAGGAGTCTTTGTATGAGTACCATAGGCTCCCTGTGCTGCATAAATGAAATTTCATGGAAGTAATCTGTTTTACTATGAACAGTACATTGTGAGCTAACTTGTAGCGCTTGCTCTGTGCAGCCTGTGCAGCGTTCATGTCTGGGTCTGAGGTCATGGAATGGAATGGGTGTGTATGCCATGGCGCTGACATTAAAGGCGTTTTAGTGTGAGTCCATGCCTGATCAAACAGGGTCTGATGCCCTAGAGCAATAGGCCACAGCCCCTCAAAATGTGCACACACTCTCCACATGAAAAAGGACATTTCATGGTCAGCTACACAGCCGACATCCTTGAGGAAATATTGTTTTTAATTCACCGTTTCTCATCATTTCAGTATATCATTTACAACCCCAAATCAGAAAAAGTTGGGACAGTATGAAAAACACAAATAAAAAAAGAAAGTAGTGATTGCTAAATGTACTTTGACTTGTATTTCATTGCAGACAATGTGAACACAAAATATTTCATGTTTCGTCTGGTCAACTTAATTTCATTTGTAAATATACATAATTTCCTGTCATTCAGACCTGCAACACATTCCAAAAAAGGTTGGGACAGGAGCAATTAAGGGCTAGTAATCAGGTAAATTGGTTAAATAATGATGTGATTTGAAACAGGTGATGTCAACAGGTGATTGTAATTATGATTTGGTACAAAAGCAGCATCCAAGAAAGGTCTAGTCCTTTAGGAGCAAAGATGGGCCGAGGATCGCCAGTTTGCCAACAAATACGTGAGAAAATTATTGAAATGTTTAAAAACAATGTTCCTCAAAGAAAGATAGGAAGACATTTGCTTATTTCACCTTCAACAGTGCATAACATAATTAAAAGATTCAAGGAACTGCATCAGGAATCGTCATTCATCTATAAGCGATATCACCACATGGGCTCAGGACTACTTTGGCAAACCTTTGTCAAGTACCACAATACGTAGTTACAGCCACAAATGCCAGTTAAAACTGTACTGTGCCAAAAGGAAGCCCTATGTTAACAGTGTCCAGAAATGCCGTCGACTTCTCTGGGCTCGGAGGCATCTGGGATGGACCATCACACAGTGGAAACGTGTACTGTGGTCAGATGAATCAGTATTTCAGGTATTTTTTGGGATAAATGGACGCCGTGTGCTCCAGACCAAAGAAGAAAAGGATCATCCAGACTGTTACCAGCAACAAGTCCAAAAGCCAGGGTCTGTCATGGTATGGGGTTGTGTCAGTGCCCTTGGCAAAGGTAACTTGCACTTCTTTGATGGCACCATTAATGCTGAAAAGTACATAGAGATTTTGGAGCACAATATGCTGCCTTCAAGAAGACATCTTTTCCAGGGACGTCCATGCATATTTCAACAAGATAATGCAAAACCACATTCTGCACACATTACAAAGTCCTGGCTGCGGAGGAAGAGGACACGGGTACTTGACTGGCCTGCCTGCAGTCCCGACCTGTCTCCAATAGAGAATGTGTGGCGCATTTTGAAGCGCAAAATGCGACAACGAAGACCCTGTACTGTTGCCCACCTTAAGACTTGTTTGCAGCAAGAATGGGACAAAATTACACCTGAAACACTTCATCACTTGGTGTCTTCAGTCCCTAAAGGTCTTTTAAGTGTTGTGAAAAGGAATGGCAACATTACAACGTGGTAAATGCTTTACTGTTTTAACTTTTTTTGAAATGTGTTGCAAGAACCAAAATAGTTGTACAAATACAAATCATGAGGAACACATTAAATGATGTGCTGTTGTATTGTCTGCAATGAAATACAAGTCAAAGTACATTTAGAAATCACTACTTTCTTTTTTTATTTGTGTTTTCCATACTGTCCCAACTCTTTTTCTGATTTGGGGTTGTATTCAAACAGAGATCTGCAGTGACAATGGTGCACTTACATTCAGTTTTGCATTCATGCAGTTTAAAAGCGCTCAAAGATTTTACAGTGAATAAAACATTGTCACATTGCACGTATGGTTGTCAAGGCCAGGCAGAATCCTTGTATCTCTGAATTGTTTATTTCCTTTTTATTTCTTGCCAAGCAAACGGCAAAGAGTTAGGCAGTGCTCAATAACCTGAATACGAGTCAGAAACTGGTTTGACTGCTCAAGGCTTTGTCATTTAACAATACACACACACACACACACACACACACACACACACACACACACTCACTCACTCACTCACTCACTCACTCACTCACTCACTCACTCACTCACTCACTCACTCACTCACTCACTCACTCACTCACTCACTCACTCACTCACTCACAGTAAAAGACCACTCCCCTGTAGGTAACTTGCCTCTCTCTCTCAGGAGCCACTCCTCAGCTCCAAGACACACATACATTTATAAAAAAACATAGAGTTTGTATAACCAGACTTGGGTGAATTATTGAATCAAGGTAAATTATATAATTATATAGCACGGCTCCTTTTCCAAATGAGTCCCGTCCAAAGCATCTTTAATTTTCCTTATCATTTAACTCACACAGGGACACAAGCACCAAGTACATGACCGTGTTTTTCTGAAAACTCAAACACACGCACGTGCACGCACGCACACACACACTCACACACACACACACACACACATACAGTATTTCCCTGTTGTAGAGTGTAATAACAGCTGTCCTCGGGCCAGTTACAGCTATCGTAAAGAGACGGCAACTCCCAAAACTCATTTAACACACACACACACACACACACACACACACACACACACACACACACACACACACACACACACACACACACACACACACACACACACACACACACACACACACACACACACACACACACACATACACGACATGAACCTGGAGGGAGGAGGAGTGGCGGTCTCTGTAGCACTTATTTTGCCCTCTCTTTCCTCTCTCTCTGTCGCTGTCTCCCTCTCTTTCTGTCTCACGTCTCTCTTTCTTCAGCCCCTAAGTGACGTTTGACCACTTTTTACAGCTGAAGGTGACAACGTACACATTCACATTCATGCACACTGTGTTCTCTCTATTCTCCAGGCTAGTGTGACTGATTGTGTGATTGTGACGGAGGGAGGGAGAACAGACGAGAGGAAAAAGTAGTAGTGTGTTCACATTCCTGCAGTGTTGCTTTCGTCGTGCTTTGAAGAATTGATGTTGTAATTGAAACATGAGATGCTACACATTCCTATAACTGGCGGTTACAGTTTTTTACAATCACTTTGCTACTAATTTCAGAACCTTGACGTCATTTTTCAAAACTCTAGACACAAACCTCACAACCAATGATCAAAATACACATTTTTCAAAACTCAAACACTTTTTTCAATTGCTTGGATACAATCCACATAAACCAAAGATCATTTGTTCATTTAACAAAGATCACCTGTTCAATATGACACGACTTAACATCAAAGTACTACTATTTCAAAAAGCAATTCACACATTACATTTCAGATGATTGTCTATTCAATTCATTACAATGATCTAACTATCAATCAATACAACTACTCAAAATGATAAGTAACTGTTGCATTACTCTTAATGCATAGTTGGAAACAGATAAAAAATATTCTATGTTTAGATCATGAAAGTTTCAAGATAATGAGATTCATTGTCACCAATTAGTGTTGAGCATGAACCAATCAGACTACAGTATCCATGGATGTAATATTTCATCATCAGTCTTTACTGTAATGTACTAATGTTTACCAGACACTGTTTCTATGGTCCCATGTACTACCTTTGAGAGTATCTACAGTATTGACAGTACTGCACTGTATGCATGCAGGCCCTTGGAATTATTTGTCCAATTCTGCCAACTCGTTACTGATGATTGAGATATATACTTTATATAATAAAGTATAATATAAAGTACTGTGTATATATATATATATATATATATATATATATATATATACATATATACTCTTACCACATTGTTCGCCATGCCCGAAGGTTTTTTCCAAGATGTTTGGCTAATTGCGATGTAGATGAGAACCTGCAGCCAAATCTACAAGACAGAGTTGATGAATATGTAGAAGTACAGTAATCACTTCTTTGTTTTGCTTATTACAGTACAAGCAAGTTGAGGAACACTGCATTTGATGTTTTGCAGTAGAGACATTTATTTTCTATTTCCTAGCTAATTATTTTGCTTTGATTCTAATAAACCTATGTTGTGATTGTACTGTATTGTTTTTCATCAATACATTTCAGGTTTTGTTCAATTATTCCACTGTGTCTGTAGTATTCTCTCTACTACTGCAGTACTTTTACAGGGATGTATTTACATCTAGTACCATAATGAAACATGTATAGCCTATTTTGTACTACAATATTTAATGATTGTACGAACGATGACCCAGTGAAACTATGGGTAGCTTGTGTGTCTGTGATCCAAAGAAACGTTTCAATGGTATTTCACAATAAATTTGTTTTTTGAACCAATGATTGTGCAAGTGCAAGATTTATTTAAAGATATGAATGCACAATGCAATATTTTGAACATTGGACAGTCTGTGTTACAAGTGATGATCGTTTTGAGTTTTGTGTCTAGAGTTTTGAAAAATGACGTCAAGGTTCTGAAATTAGTAGCAAAGTGATTGTAAAAAACTGTAAGTTACAACTGGTTTCTGGTACCCCACTACTGGAGTGAACTGCAAAACAAACAAAAGTTACAGGCTCATTCCTAGGCAATCATATTTGTGATTGTTTTTAATCTGTGTGTCTATGTGATGATTATTTTGTGTGGCTGACCTTAAAATCTTCCTAAAAACACAGCATGTAATTTGATGTCATGACTTTCTTGCAAAGAGATACTGGTCTTAATGAAACTACTTGAATAAATAACGCTTAACTTACTAGCATACTTACAAAGTGATTACTGACATTTGGGAAAACAGCAGCAGTCAAACAGGGCAAAAAAGCACAATCCATCAGATGTCCAGTAAACAAGCCTACAGTTTAGCCAGATTATCTGAACTACTCCATTTTGAGGTAAAGCTTAAAATGCTCCTTCAATGCACAGGAAAACTGTTTGCACACAACTACAGTGAGTGCAGTAGGTCAAAGTTGAGCCAGAAAGTGTGTGATTTATGCTTCTGCGTTAAATCTACACCGGGGCTATGTACATAGATACCCTGGAGGCAGGGACCCCATGGCGGACCCTACGCCGTAGCCTGACATGCACCTCTCAAAAAATGAAACTACACATCACAGTGACACATGTCGCTCAGCTGTGGCTTGGTAACGTTGCATTTCCCCCGACTTATTTCCTGGTTCTCCATCTCCATAAACACCATGAAATCAAGGAGAGGGTTAACTTTTACTGCTACAGATTTCCCACCGTGGTCAGAAAGCACAAGGGAGACACTTTGTTTCTCTCACTATAGCCTTTTTCCGACCAAGTAGTTACAGAAACATAGTTATAGGAACAGTCCACTTCTACTAACTACTTTCCCCCCAAAACCGGTTTTGCCATTTGCATTCGCACTGGCCAAATGGCCATAGGAACTGACCTTTTGTTATTATAACACAGCCATCTAACCACCACTATGTGGGGAAAGGAAAATGGAAAATACCCTGCCCTGAAGTAGGAGCTGAAAGAGTTACAGGAACTACGGCTTATGACTCTGAAGCTTATCGCCGTCACTCTTTCACTCGCTCTCCCACACGCACACACATACCGGCCCTGCTATTCTCTTAAAGAGTTCGACGCGCACACCAACGCACAAGCATAAACTTCAGGCCACTTGCGTAGGCTACAACGAAAGCTCTGCATGGAGCCTCCGCAGAAGCATAAATCACGCTTAAGTGTGACTGAAGACAAGGCTTGGTTTTAGAGAGGAGAGTCAATGTTGGTCTTTAGATTGTATACTGTATTTAGATGTTTACAATGTATTTAGATGTTTATAAAGGACATCTGAGGTATTTTTTAGCAATGTTGACATCTTCCCAGATGTCAGCAATTGACATTATGAGAGCAATGTTATTATTATCTCTGATAGGAATGATGGCCAAGACCAGGTTGCATTAAACAGTATTCCCATTTTAATATACACCTGCCTTTGAATGTAAACCTACTGACAGCAGTGCAAACATAGCTGTAAATATTTTTTGTACACACGTTCTTGGCACTTGTGACACACAGCTATGGTCTTTTATTTATGCCTGTCATCATTGCAGACGTAGCATTTTCCCCTTAGCACAGCCACCATCATGACAGGCAAACAGAAATGTGTAATGTACTGTATGTTTAGCTCTGCAGACAGTCCCAGAACGAGGTGCTTTGGTAGTTCTCTGGCCTGCTAGCATGTTTTTCCCACTTGTATGTTATTCCCTTTGTTTGGGTCTCTGTGGTTTCCACCGCTGGGTAATGTGCTCTTGTTCTGTGCTGGCAGTGAAAAGTAAACTTCCTCCAGGACAGTAAATGCTATTGTTAGGTATCTTTTGTTGTTCGACAGAACTGTGTCACAACCACAGATAAAAGAGCTTCTTTGACATTATTTTCTTCTATTTGAGATTCTTTTTTTCATATTTGATTTTTATTGGTTTCAGAAGTCCCAGAAACATTTTCCAATTGTTATTTTAGACGCTTTTATCTCCTTTGAAGTTGGATGTTTTAGAGGCGTGAAGAAGTGTGTTTGTTTATTTGTCTCTGTCTTTTTTTCTCTTCATCTCTGTCTCTCCAGTATTATTAGTGCTGTTTCAGGTTGTTCTTTGTGTGTTGGTGTGGAGAACTGTTTTTTGTCCGACAGGCTGAACAACAGAAGTGCTTCTGCTGCACAAACACAGGATAGACTAAATCCGACCCGCCAGTCGGTCAGTCAGTAAATCAGTCAGCCAGCCTTTGAACCGGCTTGCTGGACAATTGGAGGAGTCAGCCAGGCAGTTCAGTGTGTCACCAGCCTCTGTGCTGACTTGCTAAGCTAGCTGCTTCAGATTTAACCTGCTTATAGCTCCTGGGTGTTTTTTTTCTAAACTCCTAGATTCCTCCTCCTCTCCCTTTTCTGACTCTTTCCTTCCGCTTCAGTCTTTCTTCTCTCTCCTTCCCTTTTGTTTTCTGTAAATTTTTCTCTTTCCTTCTCCATCTGGCCCTACTTACCTTCTGTGGGTGTGTTTGAGTGTGTGTGCATTTATGTGGGGGTTGGTGTTTAATGTGTGTTTGTTCTGCTCTTATCTCGTCCACACCAGACCTGCTTTTCAGTCCAAAATCCCAGCTGTGCCCCGATTGGCTCAGAAACAAACTGCCTCCTGTCTGCTCTGTTATTGGCCCATTTAAATCCTCTACAATGGATCAAGCATTATTTGATTGTATTATCCTGGTAATTTATCAGTTAGTTATCAGGAGAACATGATGAATGGTTTAGTTTCTCAGTGTAAAGAAGCTTGCTGGATCCGGTGGCATGTACGTACATACAGGTGTGGGGCTCTCTGCTCCGTCCAAATGCAGCCCACCAACCGCTAGCAATCATTCTGACCTCATTCTGTCCAGTATTGATCCCTTTACAGTCCAGGCCCCTTTTGTATATTTCAATGGGACTTGTCCATGTAGCCTCATTCACATTGTGTGTGTCTACGACACTGTACAGTAAAACCTGGAATGTTTTTTTTATCTTATGACTTTCAGATCACTCACATGATGTTTAGATGCTTGACGAAGAGATCTGCGATAAAATATGAATTGCTTTCTAAATTTTTCCCACTTGGAGCCATAATGCGGTTAAAGTTTATACAGGCTGAGTGTCTGTAGTGAGTCAGCCAGTCAGCATTTTTGAGGTCAAGTGTGCAATGAAGGGTGGTGAGGAGCAGCCAGTTGGGACTTGTTGTTTGGGGATTTTTACTTAAAAGAAACTACCAGCGGTGTTCTCAGTTCTGAGCCGAGCTGAGTGCTGTCTCAGGGCTCAATAATTACTCCCCCCTGACTCATTCAGAATGACACACACTGACATAGGATCAGATCGTGGTTTATGGGCTACTCTTTCGGTGACGCTATAAGCTACCAATGTCTAGAGTCATCTTAAGACTTAATTGCCAGCCATAAAACTGTTGCTGTCTGTTTCAGTTCAGCTCTCGTTGCTACAGAAAAGCAAAGTTGACCTGTTGACCCATGTTTTATAGTCAATTGTTAAATGGGAACCTCAGGTAGCAAACTGTATCTGTATTGTAACCCGCACTGACAGGGACAGAAAGAAAGGAGTGGACAGGGAGACAGTAAACATAGAAGTGGGTGGGCGGTGGGGGGGGGGGGGGGGAATAAATGGGTGAACAAACACACAAAAAGAGGAGGATATGGTTCAGCTTTCCTGGGAACGAGTGAAATCGGACTCCCTTCTGGGGTGTATGGGTGAACTCATTCACAGACAGTGAGAAGGGGAGAGGGAGGTAAAGGACAGGTGAGGAAAATTTCCCAATTTTCTTTGTGAACGACAAGCTTGCCCCTCCGTCTCTCTATCATCCCCACCCCCTCCTCTCTTCTCCTAGCCTTATCTGCCAGCCAGTCAGCGAGTCAGTCTGCATGTGAAGTTGCTTTAAATGTCAGCATTTGAATAGTAATAGAGATTAACGATGGAGAGATAGACATGGAGCGTAAGAGGGAGAGAGAGAAAGCACAGGAGAGAGGTGAATGTCATAAAGATAGTGTCTATGAAAGGTTGCAACCCCTTGCTAATAGTGCTAACAGCTATCTCTGGACACACGCACACACATAGCATATACTGATTATAGTGGTCAGACGAAGATAGAAATAAAGACAGATATAGAGAAAGGAGATATTCCCACAGAGGTGTGATGTATTTAGGGTTTAAGTGTCATGTTGACTGTCAACAGGTCATTTAGGTTGTATAATTGTCACTGCCATGAAGAATTTAGAGCTACATACAGTATTAATGCTGATGTTTGTTGATTAATAGATTAGTTGACCAACAGCAGGCAAAAATACTTAAAAACACGAAAATGTGAGGATTTGCTATAATTCTGTTATTCGAATGTATGAATAATGGATGGTTTTAAACATGCGGTATTGTGATAGAGAAAGAAATAGAAGAAAAAAATAACACTGCTCACCCGCTATCAGGCTAAGCTGAGGTGCTGGAGCTACAAACTATAAAACTAATGGAAAAACACACAGGTGGTATAAGTATCGACACGTTTGACAGTGTTACTTTCATGATCTATTATAATACATGACTAATCAGTTAATTAAAAAAACAAATCAACATACTAACTGCTTATGGAAAGAATAATTATTGCCTGACCAAAACTGCAATTTTATTTTGAGGCTGAAATTGATATCCATATTACAACATTACAACTTTTTCCAGACTACAGTTGATGCAACATTGCTGGAAAGAGTGAGAGTAGAACCAAATACTGTAGCATCAAAAGATGTTTCCTCGCAGCTCGGTTCCCATTTCTTTTGTGTTGTGTGACAGTGATGCAGTGATGGCGTTCATTAGTAAGTCGTTCACGCCTCATCATTTGCTGATGGTGCTTTTTGTTTGCGTTCGTCTCAAGCATTGAGAGCCAGCAATGAGAGCCCCATTCAACAGCAAAAGTCTATGTAGTCACAACTTTACAAAGAAAGCGCTGAAAATACAGTGAGTGTGCTATTTGTTGGCAATCAGTCAGTTTTATTGTTAAAAACATACCTCATCCAGACATTTTGGCCAATGAAATGCCAACATGCAGCGATGGAGGTCAGGGCTGCCTTTCACCACAGAGCCTGTACGGCCAAATCATCAGTTTGTGGAAAATAATGTGCCGCTTGAAAAATGCTTGGGTATGAATTTGATTTGAAAAGCGACATTAACCCCAAGAGAGGAGCGGGGTGAGGTGAAGAGATAGTCAGGGATGGAAGGACAGAAAGGCTCCTCACAGAAGGAAAAACACACATTTCTGTTTTACTGTTACTGTCAATGGAAACTCCTGAATCAGCTGAGCACACACACACACACGCGCACGTCTGAGATTCAATTACAGCATTGTGAGATGAAGGAGAAATTCTTCAGCCTTCAGCACTTCCAATTAAACTACTGCCTTGAGTGTGTGCACATACATGAGTGTCACTGTGTGTGTGAATGTGTGTTGTGTAAGTCGTGTATATTTGGGTGCGTGATCGCTCGTGCTAGTGTGTATGTTTAATAGGCGAGGTATGTGTATATGGGTTTTGGCTTTGATGGCGTCGCGCTGCGCTGCAAGGGCCACTGAAGCGTGACGAGTGAGAGTTTATAAGTGTGTGTGTGTGCCTCTGATGTCACCTTGTATCATTTCAGGCTAATTTAACCTATTCTCAGAGAGGGAGAGAGAGAACAAGAGGCAGAGAAAGAGAACAAAAAAATAGGGACGACACAAAAAGTAAATGATAAGGTACAACTTTATTAGTGTCCTTGAGGCGGTCAGGGCCACACACACACACACACACACACACACACACACACACACACACACACACACACACACACACACACAGAGAGATTAAAAACAGGAGTATAGATTAGTTGCAATGTCAAGAGGGCATTATAAAGGGACAGTGTATAATAACATAATATATAATACAGTATGATCAAGTAAAGTGATACTATACCATAATTCCTGCATGAATGCCTCTCCTCCCTTTTATTCCTCTCTCCTTTCTTAAGCCATCTTTATGTGTTTGAGCCAAAAACTAAACCCGTTGTAGTGATTCACTGGTATGAAATGTCCCAAAAAGCCATATATGGTTAAAAATCCAGGTCAGCAAATGTAATTTTTAACTTGACTCTGCCAAAATGTTAATGATTTGGAGGGAAATTGGATTTTAATGATGTAAATGTAATTATTGTCCTTGAAAATGCTTTCCGTTTGCAAAACGGAAAGCATTTTTGCTTAAGCATTTTTCTATTAATGCAGGAAAGACAGGGATAGAAATACAAGACAAAAGAAGAAAAGAAACAAAAGTTTGTTATGCATGTTTGTTAACAATATAATAAAGTTAATCAACAGACTTAGAGTGATCTCCCTGAAATTATTTCTTTTTCAGCTTCTTCTGTTTTCACCTCTCTTCTGTCTCTCTCCATGTTTTTGCACTCTTTATTTTTATTTCACCCTCTTTCACTCATCATGTCTTATCTGCTCTCCAGTGATTATATCTTTGCCTGCAGACTGAAATGGAGCTCAGCTGATAAATACTAGACACAGTCAGAAAGAGGGAGAGAAAGAGCAAGAGTATTTACTGTACGTACATTAGAGAAGAAATGTGTATTTTTTTTGTCTGTGGGGGAGTGAAATGGGATTCCTGAGCAGATTTATGCTGTTTGGCCTCAGCCTGTGATATGTGAGAGTTAAAACTCACCAGAGATGCTTCTTTTTTCATAGTTTGAAGAAAACCTATATGAACATGCTGTGTCTCTTGGTTATTTCTTTTCATAGTAATGACAAAAAACAATGTTAAACATGGTGAGGGTCAGCATTGAATCCTTTTTTTCCATGTCAAATAAAGAACTGGTACTGCAAACTGAGACTGTAAAAAGAAAACAAATCTGACTTTAGCATTTCAATTTTTTCTTTGAACTAATTATTCAACCTGAGATCGGTCAACTCACATTAGTAAGGCAAGATGTATTGCAAGATTATTGTCACACCTGTTATACAAGTACAAACGCCTTGAAAGCTTATGCTGCGAGGCGATTTGAAATAATCCATCGCTCCCTGTTCAAATGCACCAATCAGGGCCGTGGGGGGGGGGGGGGGGGGAGGGGGGGGGAGGGGGGGAGGGTGTCTAACTGTGTGTCAATCACTGCTCATGAGGCTCATGCACACGCATTCAATCTCCCTTGTGGGGGGAGGGGCTTAGGATACCGTTTTGGGCTTTAGCGGAAAGGGGGGAGGGACTGAGAAGTTGTCGATGTTCCACTTTTTTGGCTAAGTCCTGGATCTTCGCAATCCTACCTACAGCACCTTTAAGTAGACCATGTAAGGGACATAATATAACATATTATAAAATAAGTTAATAAATCTAAGAGGCAATGAAGGAAAAACAGCAAATGTAAAAATATATAAAAAATTATAACAAAATGTAAGAAGCTATAAATAAAATATATACATTCAAGGCCTATTTACAAAACAATGACTACTGCACAAAGAATACATATTGCACGGGGGGGGGGGAGCAGCAGAGGATCTTGCCGTTTTCATGTTGTACCAGCTTCAAATTATTTACAGTGAATGTGGACAAGTGGAAAGAAAGATAGAAGAAAATGTCCTTGAATATGCAGACTCTGGTGTCATAAAAGTTATGCTGACATGATCTCGAGTCAATGGCCTTGCATATTTTTTATATCTCACACATATCTGCATATCTTGCATTCAGAACTCTGACCTTAACTGTCAGATTGGATGCCTGAAAGTACTCATCCTTTCTTAATTTCAAACCAGGCTGGACACTCCCACACACATACAGTAGAATGAATGTAGTATGTATGTAACTAAAAATCTCACCTTTTTTACTTTACAGGACTGATTGCTTTAGCTGTTTTCCCTACATTGACTCATCATCTTATAATTAAAACGGTTTAGAGAATATAAAGTCCTATTATACCATCTATCTCCTTGGAGTCACTATTGATCTCTTCAAGGGCTGAATTCACAAATGAATCCAATTAAATATCAAATGTTAGTCAAACAAAAACAGCCAAAGAGCTTTTTGCAGTAATGGAGCCTTATATTCAATGGCATTGAAGACCCTAATTATTTACTTACAAATGAGACAATGTCAAAGCATGTGCAGACAGTGCCAGTTTGCAGTATATAGCCAGTAGTAACAGCTGAGGCAATGTAAAGTTGCTTATTTTAACTGATTGTACAACACCAAGGCCATGCTACGGTGATAATTAGCCATCTCTTAGTTATAATTGAGTTTCTTTGTCATAATAGAGTTTATGGAATAGTCTAGAGAAAGAGGGACTTCTGTCTGAGCAGACTATAGCTGTTAGATCTGATTTAATGCTGCCTATTCTGCAGATTGGTTAGATCGCATTGGAGAAAAGCAAAGCTAATCAAGCTAGCTATTGTTACAAATTCTTGCCGTGTTGCCAACTAACAATCATGATCTAAGCTAATAACCGAGGAATGAGCGTGGTCTTTTTTTCCGGCAACCCCCTGGGGGCTCTCTGCTCCCATGTTTCTGAACAGTTTGAGTCAAAGCACTTTTCTTTGACTCACCTACTGGAGGTCAGTGCAAATCACTATAAAATGAATCTGAGTAACGGTGGCAGATGTTGTGTCTGATGCCACTCAACAATCTTTGAGAAAAGACTGCAGCTGTCCTGTGTGTGTGTGTGTGTGTGTGTGTGTGTCGCTCTTCTCTCTGCCCTTGAGCCTTTATCAAGTCCTTCTAATTATTTTATAATGCAAATGAGTCGCCATTATTTCATTAGCGAGGCAGCCAATCACAGAAGCTGATTAGGAAGTGATTAGCATGCAGTCGGTTTCTCTCTCTCTCTCTCTCTCTCTCTGTGTCCTTGTGAATGAAGGGGAGGGGGGCAATAATGACCCATCTGGACACACACTCATGCATATAGTTGGAAAATTGTTGTAGAGATTTGTTATACAATATATACAGTTAAAGTGCCCATATAATGAAAAAATCACTTTTTCTGGGATTTGGGGTGTTATTTTGTGTCTCTGGTGCTTCCACACACATACAAACTTGGAAAAAATTCTATCCATGCTGTTTTGAGTGAGATACAGGTTTCTGAATGTGTTCTGCCTTCAGTCTCTGAGCTGTTCAAAATCTGCAGGGCTTGTTACGTAACACACAACCATTAGCATGCTAGCGCTAGCGTTAGCATGCTAGCTCGTTCTCAATGGCGAAGCACTGCTACAATACACACAAGTTCACCATAATCTACAAAAGAACTACTTACATGTGCGCCCTCGTTTAGAAGAAGTCTCCCGGCTAATCCTGCCTTGTAACTGACCAAAGTTGTATAATACATTATTATACAGTCCCTCCAGAAAAACGCGATTATGCGATCGCAGAATTCAATGCATAATCAGCCAAAGTCCGCATATTAATGCGGGGGCCGCATTTTTTCAAATACGCCGCACTTTCGCCGCATAAATTGCCGATTTCCGCGCAAAATATGCGGGGCTTGCATGATTTCATAATCCCCGCATTTTCGTTGCAAAAAAGTCACATATATCTCAGCAGAAAGTTGAAAAATGTTGCGTTTACTTCACACAAGAGCAGCCATTTTCCCCTGTTGCCATGGGAACGTTATTAAGTGACGTAATTTCATCTACTGAGAACACGGTGTTGGGGGAATCACTTCTTTTCTCTTTTTCATCAAACCGCAGTTTTTGCAAGTTCCCGCAAGTTCCCGCAATTTTTGCAAGTTCCCGCATTTTCATTGCATAAAATGGCATAAATATCCCGCATATTCCATCGCATTTTTTAAGAAAACGTGCCCGCAACAATCACAAAAAAACTCCGCGTTTTTCTGGAGGGACTGATTATAATAATACATTATTATACATTATTATAATAATAATAATACATCAGTGTTATCATGAACATTAGCAATCAAACCACAACTGTTCTTGCTTATGATGCACTATATTCCATACACATACAAACATACACCCCAGAGTTACACACTTTTGCTCTTTTAACCCATGCAGAGAGAGCTACCTGACAGCAAGATGTAAACTGACACACACACTGTAGGAGACAGGAAGTCATGGAGCTTTACACACACACACACACACACACACACACACACACACACACACACACACACACACACACACACACACACACACACACACACACACACACACACACACACACATACACACTGCAGAATTTGTTAGACGTCTGTTGAACTAGATTCTGATCATCCAAGCTGAGTTTGTAATAGAATAGTTTGGAGTAGACCACTGTGTGTTGTCGTGCTGTACTTCATGCCCTCTACATGTCCCAGCATTTTTCGCATTATGACTGCAGGTCACTTGCTGTGACAAAGACTTAATTGAATTGAATGGGAGGAGAGGCTGGTTTAAAGAAGGATGCCGAGAGGAATGTGATCCAGTACATCTCCGAGGCTTTGAGTCACAGCCAGCCATACAGCCAGCAGCTGAAGACGGTTGCTTAGTTAGACATTAACTTGTTTCTCCTCCGGCGGCGGCTGTCACCTCTTGGTATCCCTCTGTAGCAGTAGTTCAGATCAGTGGGGTATCTGAGGGCCTGTCTGTCTGCTCTCTATCACAGCTACCGCAGCACGCTCTAGGACACAGGTAGCAAAGCTGCAGTGCAAACTGAATGCTAGGAGATTTTTGTTGCCGGCAGTGCAGGTTGCTAATAGTGCTTCATAGTTGCCTGCTCTTGTATACCTTCAGTTTCTTAGTGGTTGTGGATATACGTAGTATAAGCATGCTTTCAAAAGCTATGCATGTTCCTATATGTTTGGCTTTAACTTAAAGCTGGGCAATAAATCACTATAATATTCATATTGTCATAAAACAATTCATAATCGTCTTGGGTTTGGTTATTTTAATTAGAGCTGAAATGATTAGTTAATTAATTACAACTACTGTGTACTATATGCACAATGTAACATGTAATATGATATATGTCACTACCATAAAACTATATATGGCAAATGTTATCTTCTCCTACTTTGGCCAAAGTCAAGAAGGACACCGAGGACACATACTGTATCTGTGACCACTAACGACCAGTGACTTGAATCAGATGGCATTGTGGCTTTTCTTAGCCATATCTCTCCTAGCCATTTTATTAACACACGCCGTGCATCCCTCTTAGGTCAATGAATCAGATAGCTTGCAGTAGCCAGCATTTAATTTCTATCAGCAATATTACAAGTACAAGCCGCATATCATTGCAAGTTGATTGTTTCAGCTAGCCGTCAGGGACAAGTGGCGTCTCTCTGTATTAGAGCGACTTCCTGTTTAGGCTGGGCCACAGGCGGCCAGCTCACACATGGGTGTCCCGAGGCTGTGGTGATGGGCTCAGATGATCAGCTGAAGGCCCTGATGGTTGAGTCAGAGGTGATCCTGACTGGCCTTGAGTGATGACTGTTGGAGCTCATACTCCTGGTGGTTTGTTAATGAGCTGAGACACAGACACGCACAGAAAAGCAACATACAGGAAAGATTCAAAAGTTTTACTGGATAAGACCAGGGAGGAATTCATGTTGCATTACAATAAATTAGATTTAGTCCATACAGTCAATAACCACTGATGTTATGAGGTGAACTAAATCTTACTGTGTTTCTCTTTGCAGGGAGCTGTACGTTTGATGAGGGCTTCACTCAGTGTGATTACCAGCAAGATCCCTATGATGACTTTGACTGGACGCACATCAACACCCAGGAAGTGCCATACATCTCACCAGACCTGCCACAAGGTGAGACGTGACTTCCTTTCTCCTCTCTCTATCATCCACTTGCTAAAATACCTAACAGTCAGGGAAAGTAACTTAGTACACAGGGACAAGCAGAACAAGAACTTTCTTTTTGTGATGTGTTTATTGCATTTTGAAAATACTTATGTGCTTTGACTAAGTAGGAATTTAGATGCAGGATGTTTACTTGTAATGAAGTATTTATACACTGTTAATTGGTACTTTTCATTAAGTGAAGGATCTGAGTACTTCTTTCACCACTGACACCTCGTCCTCTTCTGTATCCCATCCACATTTCCTCCCTCTCTCCTCTTTTCTAAGACATCCTCTCCTCTTTAATCAGTTGTTTTTTTTTCTCTGTGGTGATGATGAAGGGGAAATTAAATCTTTCTGCCTCAGGGCTGAGGGTCTAATTAACAGAATATGAGGTCATTAATCAACGGCAGGGAACAGGAAAGGTTGCCTACTTTACAATCTTAAAAGCAAAATGTTACAACAATAACCAGCTATGCAATGTTGAGATAGTAACTGGTATTACAAAAATAAACCCACAGAGTGAGAATGTTGACTAATGTATGAGCAATGGCCTTTACCACAGTAAGGAAACCATGTTAAATTGTAACAACCACAAACATGCTTGAGCTTATTCATATCCTTTCCTCTTCTCTCCTTTCCTCTTGTCTCCGCTCTCTCCTTTTGTCTCATTTCACCTTCGTTCCTCTCATCTTATTTCCTCTCATCTCCCCTTCTTTCCTTTCCTTTCTAATACTTTCCTTTTTTAACCTCTAGCCCCCTTTTTCTTCTCTTATCTGACTTCTAGTCTCGTAGTCCCCTCTTCTTTCCTGTCCTCTAGTCCCCTTTTGTCTCCTCTCCTTTCCTGTCCTCTAGTCTCCTTTTGTCTCCTCTCCTTTCCTGTCCTCTAGTCTCCTTTTTTCTCCTCTCCTTCCCTGTCCTCTAGTCTCCTTTTGTCTCCTTTGCTCTATGGTCTGGTCTCTTCTCCCCTCTTTGCTCCTCTTCTCTTGTTGGAGTTTATAACTTTGTTACCATGACAATGTTATGCTGTTATTTATCTCTCATGCTAATCATCATGACAACCCAGCCTTGCTGACATTTAGAGAAAGGTTCAGTTCAACACCAGCTCTTTACGATTTTCACATAAACACACACTTTTCCTCCCAAAATGTGTGTTTACCTGCTGTCTGGTGCATGTGGTCTAGCATATATTTAAGCCATAACACAAGCGTGGGGTGCATTGCCCAAAGGTAAGGTGCCAAACTCTAACATTTAGTGATAATAATACCAAGTGGAGTCAGTACAAAGACAGGGCAGAGTTTGCAGTTTGAAGAGGTTAAATACTTTGCACAAGAGTTCAAAAGTTATGCCTGGAATTAGCATAGAATTAACTCCTATAGAAGCCAGTGGGCTGAGCAGGGGCACGAGGATGGCAGGGCAGGTTAATGGTTTGGAGATGTTGGATCCTAAGGGGGGGGTTCAGAGCGTTGCCTAAAGGTACGAGAGCATGAACTGACATTGATGTGTTAATAATGCCAGCAGGGTGTGGGACAGCAGGGCTGTGGATGGAAAACGAGGTTGCTGGAGGGGATTACATACGGATACAGCACTTGGCTAGGTTTTTTATTTGGAAGAAGTGGCAGGGAATGGGTGAGGGGTTGAGTTGGTAGATTAAATGCAGGGACACATAATGCCTATTATTAGGATTGTTTTTTGTCAGGCAATCCTAGCCACCAGTAATTTAGAAGTACTCTGCTCTGGCTGCAGTCTCCCCGAGGGCATGGCATGATTTAGAGCATAGGCAGTAAACCTTTTGGGCTTTTGACCCTTTAAAACAAAGGAATACCTACTCCCTTTATTTAGGATGGGTTGTTTTTAGCTGATTAGTGGGGGGGTCAAATAGTGTCAAAGGTATTGGCAAAAGAAAATAAGGTTCATCTTAGGTTTTTACGCAGAATCTATTAGAGTTATTGGATAGTTCAGCAAACAATTATAGTTTTGTTCCTTATAACCCACATTGGTGTGTCCCAGTTGCTAATCACCATTTGTGCTTAAGGGAGTATTGAGTGTGGAAGGATGGTTTGGCAGTTGTTTTCATAGAGCTAAAACTATTCTGTGTAATCTCTTTAGGGGTTGATGTTGGCACTAGCCACCATGGCAGGGTCTACATGCTACGCTGGCAACATGTGTTGTTTCAACATTGAACATTCATGGGCTGGGGCTCTGTGGCTCAGTGGACTAAAGCAGATACTCTTGACTCATAATGTTGTCAGCCAGTACCACTCTAAACCTATTTGGCATGACATTCTCTCCACGTATCTAGCTTTCCTCTTATTTGCCACAGTGTACTCTCTAATAAGGGAGAAGAAAAAGGGATTCAGACTGAAGTAGAGCTCTCGTTCACTGAATGTTTTAATAATGAGTGCATAATGATGGATACAGCAACACAAACTATGCAGCCTTAAAATTACCATTAAATCAAACCTCTCTGACAGAGTCTCTGCAAGGCTTGAACAATAAACGTCAAACAACTGGTATGATTGGATTGCATTGGATTTTAAACATATAATCCCCACCCAACATTCACTTTCAATTAAATTGTAAATTGTAGATTGTTGAGCATTTAGATTGTTAATGCACATGAATCCATCCATAGAGCACAAGAGCTGAAACAATCAATGTATTTATCAAGTTGTCGATTGACAGAAGATTAACAAATATTTTTTCAAGCAAAAATCCCCTGATTACAGCTTCTCAATTGTGAAGATTTAATGTTAACCTGGCAAACCATTTATGACATTTTTTGAAAAGCCGCCACCCCAGCCATCTCACAAGCCCACTCCTCGATTGACAGCACCACCCCTTCATTCTTCATATAGAGCACATTTAAAGCAACACATATTGGTGCTTTTATAAGAAATCATAAAACCCTGTGGAATGGGAGGATTGAATAGTGAGAGGGAAATGATTCCACAGTCTGGTAGCAACAATGGAAAATACTTGATTGCCCTTGGATTTTTAACTGGGAACATGGGATGAAGAGCAGTGATTGGTTAGTAAATCTGAGAGGCCTTAACATGGAATATGAGCTGAGGAGAAACAAGCAGTTTTGGTCCATGCAGGCCTTTTTAATACAAATTAAATTATTTTAAAATCAGTTCCATATTTAACATGAACACACATGGTAAGTCTTGTTTCTTTACTTTGGACAAGTTGGATGTTTACAGGTACAGTATGTTATACCAAGAGGTTGTCAGTTATTTTGTATCACACTTAATATGGTTGGTACCATAAGATGCTGAATGTAAAACCCTCCCTGTCCTCTATCTACCATGCTGCTGCTGCTGTTGTTGTTATGTGACATATCTAGGTCTTAAGGCTGGCACAGGGGTATTTTTAGCCTCATCGTTATATTGTGTTGTCATTCTATTAGCAGCCATTTTAGACTTTGGCAGTTCAAAGACATCAGCCATTTTAGAAACTGGCAGACTTCAGGTGTCAGATGTTCTTGGCATCACAAGGTCTGCTCTCTTAGCATGGGTGTTGTGTCAGTTACATGTACTGTCAGTCTTTTATTACTCATATTTTCCATTTTCGTCTCAGATTAGGTGTTGTTATTGTTCTGTCTCTCCAGGCTGAAGCGTTTGAATGATTTACAGAATATTATTGAATATTATTTCAGTGACTATGTAGTGGTAAACATGTTGGACATTTCCTATTTACCAAATTTTAAGCTATTTTTACATATGTACATCATCCACTTGTTGTTATACATTTGCAGCATCTAGCATTATGATTATCTGACATGCTGAAGGTTATATTTTTGCCATGTTTTATGTGTTGTGTGACATATCTGGGTCTCTGACTGATAGGAGTATTTTTAACTGGTACACCATCTTGGCAGCCATCTTAAAGGCACTTTTCCCATGTCACCATCTTAGTATCAGCGCCAAAAATGAAGGAACAGGAGTGATGTCCATCGTGGGTTCGTTTTGGATGGATTTAGATGACAGAGTTGGAGAGAGAGAATGGTTCTGACTTGTTTCGGGTCCGATTGGCTGTAGTCCAGTTTGGATGTTCTCATTTTGGGTCTTGTTGGTGACATTCAGAACCAGGAAGTAGATATATTCTAATACTGCTATGGCTGAAATAGAAGTGTCTTTTTTGTGTGTGGAGGTGATGCTGGGGTTGTAATGACAGTGAAATAGAGGAGAATAGAGAGAAAGAGAGAGAAAGAGCCAATCCAATAACTAGGATACAGTGTTTGGTTTTAAAAAGTGTGTGTGTGTGTGTTTGTGTGTGTGTGTGTGTGTGTGTGTGTGTGCGTGCGTGCATGCGTGCGTGCGTGTGTGCGTGTGTGTGTGTGTGTGTGTGTGTCTCTGCAGGTCCATGTTTAAGTGCACTAGTTGAAAGCCAGTTATGTTCTGCTGTATTCTGCAGAGAAAAGTGTTTTCTTACAGTAGATTAGCTAAACAATAAGTGATAATCACTATTGTCTCCCAGCTCATTGTATAGAGCATATTGTTTATGTTAATGGTATAATATGCAAACAGATTTAACCAGTTAGGATGGAGTGCTGCGTTTGTTTAACTGGAGCACAGATGTGTTTTATTGTATTTTGTTCTTTTCTATTCTAATCTAATGAATTCTGCTCTATAATAGTGAAAAATCACCTACAGGCCACAGTGATAACTTCATATTGCTTGTTTTGTCCAACCGAACCCAAAGATATTCAGCAATATAAAACAGAGAAAAGCAGCAAAACCTCACATTTCAGAGGCTGAAACCAGCATTTTTGCTTGATAGATGACTTACAGTATATAAATAATGATCAAAGATTGACTAACTAATTAAATGATGTACTGTTTCAGCCCTAGTTCAATTCATTTCTATTCTATCCTACAAATAGAATTAAACACTATCATGGCTACTTGCTCTCAGTTTGTGATGAGTTAATGTGATATTGTGAGATTAGACATCAGGCAGGAAAGGCTCACATTTTATCATATTTCACTGGAACAACATCTGGTTGAGGTCTGAGCTGATTACAGGGACATCTGGATGGGCTGACTGACCGCCCTGTCAGCACACCCAGATTATGTAGTATTTCAAGCTCCATTTCCTGCAGTAAACTACTAAAGGTACAAGGTATTCTACTCAGTAGTGACAGTAATTACCTGATGTACATGTATAATCACATACTTATATTTCTCATCAGTAGTAAATAAAATCCTTTTCTAGTGTCCCATCATATATTTTATTCTGTAACAATATGATATTGTAAAGTAGGGGCAGGACTTAATAAGCTTTATGCTTCTGCCTGATCCTTGTCGAACTCATCCTTTTTTTTGTTCTTTTATGGAATCGGATTTATGTTTGTATTTTATCTTTGTGTTTTATCAGATTTTGTGTTCTTTTACAGTATGTTCATTGCCAGTGATAAATAAAATAAACAAAAATATTAGAACAACAAAACCAATGGATTTATATTTGAATTTATATTTAGCAGAGAAAGGAGGAACATAATGCAAACAAGTAAGCCAGAAAAATATAGCCTAAAGTATAGCTATGAAAAATTCAATTAATCATGTTGTAGGCTGTGGAAAAATGTGACTAGCATGATTAGGGAGTAGTAACTGCAGCGACTGGTATAAGCATGGCACGTTGAAAACTGCATCTGGCCACTTAGCATGATATTGATCATATTGAACTTTCACTAATTTCAATTCTGTTGACATGTATCTCTGCTTTTACGCTCACACATTTGCAATCATTATCACCTGGAGGCTGCACAATTCTTATTCAGAAATGATGAAAGAAAAGAAAGAAAGAAGAAAGAAAGAAGTAGCTTTTCTGTTCTCTTCTCTTTCTTTCTCTTTGTTTATTTGTCTCACAATCACAAAGCAGTAACAAATGACACAGTTGTAACTGGTGTTTGTTTTATGTGTCTGGTGGGGGACTGGTGACTGATTCTTGTACTGTAAACCTGAAAAGAATGAGAGGAGAGGAACAGAAGTGAGTTAAAACATGCAAACATAAAAGGAAAGAATAAAGGCTATTTGGTTTTTTTGTTCTCATGGCAAGAAACTCACTGCTTCAAAGTGTCTTTAAAGGCCGAACGAGGACAGAGCAGGGGAATGGGGGAAGTTCACCTTGATTTCCAGTGTTGTGTCCAAGATGACAGAAATTAGGTGGTCATTGATTCAATTCATAGGTTGAAGTTAAGTGTGTGTACTTAATTGGACACAAAAGCACAATGTCACAGGAGAATGTCCTGATTTCCTGGTTGGCTTACTTAACATTCCTTGGCGCGCACACACACACACACACACACACATACACACACACACACACATACACACACACACACACACACACACACACACACACACACACACACACACACACACACACACACACACACACACACACACACACACACACACACACACACTGATATATAGTAATAATAACTGTTAGCACCACAAAGACAACAAAGCCAATGCCCAATAAAGAAAGATAAATATTGACTAAGTCAAAGCAACCAGAATATACACAGGATACAGGCGATGACAGAGTATAAACAGAAGTTTTGAATTTAGATAAACTATGTTAATTTAATGGCGCTTACCCACTGCTAGTACCAGCTCTACTCTACTCAGCTCTACTTGGCTCGACTCGGCCGCGGTGCCCCGTCCTCCTTTTTCCATTGCAGATTTAGTACCGCCTCATGCCTGAGGCGAGCGTGGCTGGTCGTCATAGCGACGGCGCAGGAAACTGCCATGACCTAACGCGACACACACAAAGAACGTCGAAGGTGTGTTGTTGTTGACTCTTGGCATGTGTCTGTTGCAACAGCCTAAAAAAAGGTAGCAGGTACCAGGGAGTTTTTTTTGTAATGGAAAACCAAAAAAGGCGAGTAGAGTCGAGGTGAGCAGGTACCATGTAATGGAAAAACGCCATAAATGTACTGACCTGACAAGAGGTCATAATATCATGCAAAGGACAAAGTTAAAAATAAATAAATTCTACAAATGCAAATGAGAGCAAATTAAAAAATAGCTTTTAAAAAAAAAAAAAACTTTTATTCACTTACTGTAATTGAACAAGTCACAGAACTGCTGCAGCTGTCTGTTTAAGCTGTCCATGTCTTCAACATGGATTATTCTCAAGCTACACAGTAGCAGAGAGAGTTGATTTACTCATGTAGGTACATGTAACACAGGCAGTGGGCATACAGTACAACCTACTTTTTAACAATTCCAGTGATACACACTGACTACCTCCTCAGAGGCCACCACTGCTCGTCTGTTCAAGCAGTGAATTACTGAAGACATGTGGGTACAAGCACAAACAGCCGCAAACAAAAATGTGCTGATTCACGAGTCACTTTGAACACGATCCACCTCGAATTATATGTGATATTTTTCTTTTTTACCCTCTCCTTGTCTCTGTCTTTGTGTCCAGGTTCCTACATGTATGTGGACGTCTCACAGTATGACGCTGGGGAGAAGGCCAGGTTTCAGCTGCCAGTCATGAAGGAGAATGACACTCACTGTATCGACTTCAACTATCTCCTCACCAGCCCTGACGGCTCCAGCCCCGGCACCCTTAACGTCCTGGTGAAGGTGATTATAAAAGAGATACAGTAGTTTATTTGTTTTAGCGGACTGAGAGATTGTACTGTACTGATACACATTATATGGTATTACCTGCCCAGTAAACAACATGTCCTTAGCTTGTTCATTTTTAGAAATTAACATTAATAATGTATACAAAAGAGAGCATTTGAATGCATTTACTGGCCTCTAGTTGACACTGTGTGAAGCAAGGTTTGATTTCATGAAATACAAGCCGGATTGTATTATTATTATTATTTTTTCAAGTGCTTAGTTTTCTGTTTGTCATAAAGGCAGATGGTGAACAAAGCCTCTTCAGTTTAAAACAAACCAGGATTTATGGGAAATGTGGTCTGGATGTTATGAAATACAACCACAAGTAATGCATCTAGCATGCAAAAGAGGCTGCTGACTGACTTGCCTTAACCAAGAGTTTTGTTAGGTTGCCTAATTAAGCTTTAACAATTACAATGTTATTTTGTCAAAGTACAAAGTGTAGGGGATAGACTCAGGGTGGGCATATCTAACACACACATTTTATGATGCATTAATCCAAACTTTTCCCTCCACTTTGGTTTCCACGACACTCTTCACTTTCCTCTCTTCTCTTGTTGTGTTTTCCTACAATTTGTGGAAGTGGTTAGAAAACCCATTAACTGAAGATTGCCATTTTTACTGGTGTTGCCATTTCCTGGTTCTGAGCAGCAGGGGTGCATTATGAGTTGGTAGACTGCCCTTTAATCTGATGACACAAAGTCAAACCCACATTACTGCAAACATCTTCCCTGCTGAACTGTGTTGAGCAAAACAAAGTTTTCAACCAACCAGCCAGAGGTGGTGGTGTAGCTGACCCTGACCTCTGACTTACAGTGTGTTATAATATATGCCATTATTATTATTATTATTATTATTGTATTATATTGTATTCTGTGTTGTTTCTAGGTCAACAAGGGTCCCTTGGCCAACCCCATATGGAATGTGACATCCTACACTGGTAAAGGATCCAGTCAAACTCATTTCATAAGTTAATCTGACACTCTTGATTTTATTTCCTTGTGTTTACAGTAATGTTGTATTTCAGGTAAAGGATGGCTGAGAGCCGAACTCGCCGTCTCCACCTTTTGGCCTAATGAATATCAGGTAACTCCCGAAATAACAACCAACTGTTATGTTAATTCATGATTATTTTATCATGTAAATGTTTTTCATTTCCACTTGTGTTCATGTGAATACACAAACACACCCCACACACACACACAAACACATGCACATGCTGGGAGGCAGGCAGCTGATTTATGTGTTGACTGAGGCTCAGGAGGTGACGATTAGGCTAGAAAGAAAAAGAAGAAGAAGTGTGAGCACATGTGTTTGCGTTCTGTAGGATAAAATGCGTGTGTGTCACCATGCTGGACATTGATATTGTTGTTAATGTTGTTGTTTTTAATGCACCACTGTCTAACATTATAAGATTCACAGGGCTAGAAATTATTGCAGGACTGTTGAAGAAAATAAGTTTGTTCTTCTTTCTTATTTTATGGCTGTCAGTCAGCATGATCTGTGTGTGTTTGTTGGCTGGTGTTGACAGATGTGGGCCTGTTGTGGGATAGCTTGTCTCCGGATGTCCTAGCAGGCATACACACACACTGATCATGTTAACACACAGCCTGGGGACCATATAATATTACTGCAAGGCAAAGTGTGAAAGCATCCTCCAAATGGCCCATCTGGAGCCCAGTCCCCCTCAGTGACTATGGTAGGAGATCACCAGCATGAAACTCGTGTGTCAACATGTTTTAATTAAATATAATCATCCTGGTTTGCTAAGGCTTATGTAGGCATTTCAGGCTATGGAACAGGTTATTGGATTAGAGGTTATGAAGCAATTTTTTTTCATGTTGGAACAGGTTTCTGTGTTAGCACTTTAGCTTGAGTTGTAATGAGACTGGTTTCACCAGGGGAAGTGTAGGCACATGCAGACACATGTATTCACGCACACACACACTCGCACAAGAATTGATGTGTACACAAAAGGCAAACACACACACCCACACAGCAATATGGTGGACTTTGTAATTACAGTTTTGTCTTTATGTCAAGTTTACTTTGAATGAAAACTGGCTTTCAAATGATGTTGCTTTGATTATCACTAGACTGCAATACAATTAACCAACCTCAGATTTGAATTTTTTACTTAATTAGATCTGCAACAATGAGTCGATTAATTGATTAGTTGATTGACAGAAAACTAATTGCCAACTATTTTGATAGTTTCAGTTATGTTTTTCAAAGATTAGCTGGTTTCAGCTTCTCAAATGTGAATACATCTTGGGTTTTGGACTGTTGGTCAAACTAAACAAGACTTTTGAAGATGCTGTCTTGGTCTATGGGTAACTGGCATTGATGTTTTTTTTTAACTACAAATAGACAAAATCTTGAGTTGATAATGAAAAGAATCATTATTTGCAGGCCTTCATTTTATTTTATTTAAAATTTCAGTATTTGTGGCACTTGCATGTCTTTGTTTTCATCACTATTAGAAATCTCACTGCTGATTTTGCCTGTTTCAACATTCATTACATTAACTAAAATACAACTTTTTTACACAGATATATAAATGTAGACGTTTAATTACAATATGTTTAGAAAAATTGGTTGCCCTAAACCCAGATGACTCATGACTGAGAAGAGTCAAACTATAACATGAAGTGAAAAACACTCTGTGCTTGTAGATGTAAACATTGTTGATTCAGTGCCTATACTTGCATATATCAAAATTATATATTCCATTAGTTGATAAGGGGATGTTCGCTATCGTCCCCAGCCTACTCTGGAGGGATGATATGTCAGTCCTCAGCTTTGAGCGTTTCACAGTTGCTTTGCCCATGTGAGAACATGTAAACCCAAGCTATCAGTAATCCTTTCTCACAGTGATGAGACCGTCAGGAAGTGAGCGCTTGACACCTGCGTGATTGAAACACTATCTCCTCAGAGGTGACCACCATCGGACCCATAAATCACAGAATGGATCTCATGACTGATTTAAATTCTACAAGGAAACAAAATGAGCAATGACTTGTCTTCAGGCTGCAGTGACTCTAGGCATTGTGCAAAGCATTCAAAATCCACTTTCTGAAATATGTGATAATTAACAGAGCAATAGACTTGAGACTTAGGCCTAGTCCACACATACACTGGTATGTTCTTTTTTTTAAACTTAGCTTTTTCTATCCTTTTTGTTCTTTCGTCCACACGCCAACTACATTTTAGGTCACTGAAAATGGATATTTTGCCAGGGTGAAGATTTTCAGAAACTCAGTTTTCAGTTGATGTGCAGATAGAGATAAGCAGAGTTTTGTGTTTGTGACGTCAGAGTGTGCGCTGTTATCTCTTTTGTGAGGCCACATTTCGTGCAATGTCAGACGTGGCCAAAAAAGTGCTGGTTCTAACCTTGCTAACAGGACTTTTTACATGTTTACACATACATGTAAAGTTACTCTTCCACTGCGCTACAGAGCAATCAGTGTGCCATTGCAGGCAGGGGGCCTTCCAGGAATCTTTTTTTTTTTCAGGCCTTTGATTGGCCAACGCGGCTTAAGGGTTAGGGTTATATTGCTGTTGGTTTGGCATGCTCTTGACATTTCAATTGTGTTTTTGCGTTTTGATTTGAACAGCGATTTTTTTTGTGTGCTTGTGTGGACAGGATTTTTTTTTGAGAATGAAGAAGGGATAACCGGCGTTTTCAAAAATACCTGTATACGTGTGGACTAGGTCTCATTGCACACGTACATGTGCACACAAAGGAGAAGAAGTCATGAGATCATGTTATGGCTGCCAAAACAAACGTGGTTATAATAATAAGCAACGACCAGCAGACTGGGGAGGCAGGCAGACAGGCAAGCCGGTCTTCAGACAGACAGAGATAGGAAGGTATTAAAAGTCAACTGATGTCTTTCTGCTGTGAGCTATGAGTGAAAGATGATAGAGACAAGATAGATTGGTGGGGGAGGGAGACAGAGAGGGGAAGAGTGTGACAAGCAGAGGATGATAAGCTATGGGTAAACAGTTCACAGTAGATTTCCTTTTACAGGTGATGAATGACAACAACTGCTCACCCCTACACTCTCTTTCTCCCTCTGCCTCTCTTTTTGGTAGCAACCTCCTCTCCTCCCTCCTCTTCTCTGTTCATTGCAGTGCACCTCTCTGAGTAAACAGTGTTAGAAAACGGATACAGCAAGCGAAGCGAGAGACCGAAAGAGAAGAGTTAGGGGAGAGGAATGGTTCGAAATCATAAGAAATAAAGAGTGGAGGGAGTTGGAAGGCTAACGTATGGACAAGGAGGAGGGAGGGACGACGAGATGGATGAGAACAGATGGGAGTAGTTATTTAGAATATGAGTTGATGAAATGAGATGGTAGTAAATTGAAGCACCTATTGCATGCAGTATTGACATTCATCAACCACAAAGCAATATTAAATCACAACAAAGGCCCATGATTGGACTATCCCATTCCACATTTTGCTGTTTTCCTCTTGTTTTTCCATGTATTTGACTCACTATTTTGTTCTATGATTTTTGTGTGTTGAAATTCAGATAATGGAAGGGAAAGAAAAACAATTGGGCTCCCATTGGCTCCAACCCTTCATTCTCTACCTTACCGCGTTTGGTTTTATTACTTTTTATCATTTCTTTTGGCAGCCATTTTATGTGTATCAAAGGAGATCACTTATGATCCAACAGAAAGTATCTCATTTATCCTTCCAGGCTTGTTGCCCTGAATTTATAAATGCAGCAGCAGTCAGGATGGCAGCTTTGTATGTATTTATCCAGTTTAGTGCACATCACTGGCGGATGTCACTGACTTTCTATCTATCCTGTGACAACTTAGATTGGATCCATCACTTTAACTGCCAATTTAAATAGCAATAGTCTTACGTGGTAGCGTTCAGTGCACCCAGAATGCATCTAAAACTTCAGAGGAACAATACTAAAGAGGGTTGATGTTTTGGCTTGTGATATGCAAGCAGAGCATTTGTTGGTTATGTAAGTTTCAGTTTTCTCCTAGGACCAGCATTTCCAGTGTTTTTGCTGTTGTTTTTTTTGTACATTTTGTATGTGCTCTAAGCTGTTCTATTTGCAGGCTCATGGAGGGTCAGAAATGACTTGATATTCTCACAATCTTTTTTGTGTTTAATTTAATAAACCTTTTTTTTCTCCAAAATACACTTTGCAAATACACTTAGCAGAAATGTAAACAAATAAAAGAGCAACAAAATTACAAAGGTCATTTAAAAACAATGCTTTCATTTAATGCTTTAATTTTTTTCAAACCTTTATTTTGTCTTTATTTTAGCATTTATATTGCTACTTGTAAACATTTTCATTAATGTGGAACCACTGTTTAGTGTTTGTACATTGTGTGTGTGGCTTTCTGTGTGTTTGTACTTCTACTGTATGAGACTACCTGTTTAGTTAAAGGATTTCATTTTTCTAGAAAATATGGTATATAATATTGGTATTAATGAAGACAGTAATGGCTAAATCTCTCTATCTTTTCACAGGTCATATTTGAAGCAGAGGTTTCAGACAGCAAAGCCGGGTTCATCGCCATTGAGGACATTCAGGTGCTAAGTTACCCGTGCGGTGAGTCATTAGCATGCCAGCAATTAGTCCTAGTTCGCTGAATAGACGCTGATAGCTTTGGCCACTAATTAGACTATACCTGTGATGGTTTCTGTTGCACTTGAATGGGTAGATAAGTGGGAAGGTGACACAGGAGAGGAGGGATGTAGCGAGAGGAGAAAGACAAGTTGTAGAGCAAAATTTGAGAAATAAAAAGGGAGAGAGAGAGATTGTGAGAGGGAGAAACAGAAACGGAGAGAAAGAGGGAATAGGAGAGAGTGAAGCGGGAAATGAGACAGTATTAGGGCAATCATAGGGAGAGAAGATTCTGACCACTCAGCACTTTCTCTCTCTCTTTAACACACACACACACACACACACACACACACACACACACACACACACACACACACACACACACACACACACACACACACACACACACAGTGAACAGTAGCGGTCTTGTCTCACTGACAGGAAAGAGATGAGGACTGCGATCCATTTTAAATTCTCGCTACATCTCAAGTTGTATTCTCTCCTTCGCTTGAGTGTTTCCATACTTCCAGAAACCAGAAAAGAGTTATGACGACAAACTGTTACTGTTAACAGAACGGTCTATTAATCTAGAGCCATAGGCAGGTTCCTGGAGGTTCCCTGTGTTGCAAAAGGAAGCAATTACAAATCCTTTTGGTCATCTGTCTAGTAGCAGCACTGAAATCTCTGAGGACAATTTTGTTTCTTAATAGATTCTATTGATTAAAAGTCATAAAGATAAACTGTCTTGCACCGTCCTCTTGTACCGTTTGTGAGGTCCTGGTATCATTGTTGTCCCTGTCAGAAGTTAGCGATATGTCTCTGACAGTAATTATATATTATATGATAAAGTGACCTGGAATCTGAGAAAGATATAAAAAAGAAGAGTCCAAGTCTTTTAAAGGCAGAGGAGCAGGACTCCTAATGGGAAGGAGCAAGTATTTGAAAAGGAATTAGTACTTAGTCTCCACAGTGGAAGCATTCATTCTCACAGCTGCATTTCAGGACACATAGGTTGTGTGTGTGTGTGTGTGTGTGTGTGTGTGTGTGTGTGTGTGTGTGTGTGTGTGTGTGTGTGTGTGTGTGTGTGTGTGTGTGTGTGTGTGTGTGTGTGTGTGTGTGCGCATGATTGCAATCACCTCTCCAGAATAAGAATATCATAGCTGAACTGCATCTTCAGGGTCTGAAAGGCTTATTTTATATCCTAGCAATGCGGAATTATATATACTGTATGTGACATTGATGTTACCTCCCAGTGGCAATGCAGCACTGCCGCTTCATCTGACTCCCAATAAAATCTAATCGCAGTAATAATGAACATATTCCTTAGGGTAAGAAAATGTCCTGAAATGTATACAGTGTGTTTGTGATAACCTGACCTGTTAGAATTTGTACATCCCTCTGACTCTGTCACCTCATTTCCACTTTTAACAAATAATGTGTTTGTCCTCTTTTGCTTTATAGATAAATCTCCTCATTTTCTTCGCCTTGGGGACGTAGAGGTGAACGCCGGACAAAACGCCACATTTCAGTGTATCGCTACAGGACGAGACACATCAAACAATAAACTCTGGCTACAGGTACAGCTATAAAACATGCATATACACACACTTGAATACAAACTATGTTTTAGTCTACTACTATGGCATGAACATGACATGACAACATATTTTCTTACTTACTCTTGTGGTATCTAGTCTTAAAGATAGATTTGGTTTTATTTGCCCAAGTTTTAAAAAAACTGTTTTTGAGATTTATTTTCCCCCAAAATATATGGAGTTGAAGGGACTTTAATTTATGTTGCTCACAGCATTAAAAAAAATGACATTTACAAAATTTAACAGCATCTCCTTGTTCCATAAATAGTGTATAATCACTAGATAAAACCCACAGTTTTAACATTTTTTATTGGTTGATTTAAGTGTTCAATGGTTTTAACATCACAAACTGAAATGGGCAGAAATCATAAAGACATCCATCTCAAAAACTGGGCAACTAAAACCAACAAGGCTATAGGCAGGTGAGAGATATGCTTTTTTTTTCTCATTTGGCGAACCAAGCCTTTAATATGAGACTATTCATCCTTGGAACAAAATAAATAAATGCAAATACAAATTAGTATATTTGCACGCCCCCGCTATGATGGTGTAGAAATAGACAAACACAAAGAAATGAAACATTGTTTTCAGTGCGCCACCCTCAGGACTGGTACATCCAATAACAAAGTGTGATCCACACACACACACACACACACACACACACACACACACACACACACACACACACACACACACACACACACACACACACACACACACACAGTGACCCCAGGCCATACATCCTAGCTGCTAACATGATTAAGAGTTTAATAGCTGCTGATTTCATTAAGGCTCTATTGTAGTCATGACCTTCAAACCTGCTGTCAGTAAGAAAGAGGGGAGGTGTGTGTGTGTGTGTGTGTGTGTGTGTGTGTGTGTGTGTGTGTGTGTGTGTGTGTGTGTGTGTGTGTGTTACTGTGCGCACACACATGGGCATGTGTGGTCCAGTGCTGCCTTGTTACCTTAAGCAAGGCAGTTAACCCTCTACCAGCTTCTGCAGTCGTTGATGTGTGTCTGTGTGTTTGTCTGTGATTCAGAGGAGGAATGGAGAAGATATTCCCGTGGCCCAGACCAAAAACATCAACCACAGACGGTTCGCCGCCTCCTTCCACCTCAAAGAAGTCACTAATCAGGATCAAGATCTGTACCGCTGCGTCACCCAATCAGAGCGTGGCTCAGGGGTGTCCAACTTTGCGGGTCTTATTGTCAGAGGTGAGGATTTAGAAATATTCCAAAGCTATTTGATTGTTTTTCCTGATTGTTTTGTTATTTCTGTAATACTTGTGTTTTCTTTTGTCTTCTCTGATTTAATAGTTGATACCTCAGCTTTAGTAGAAATCTTTTAGTGGAAAGTAACAAAGGTGCTTTCTACTGACTGTTCGCTAAGGCATTCCCCCCTTATTCACTGTTGCTATGCTATGTAAATCTCTCACTAAATGTAGTGCAGTTTACAAACACTCCCGAGGAACAGACACGCTTTTCCTGGGTGAAAGTATATTGTTTTATCACTTTGTCTAGGTGGTGTTGCCGTAGCTAGCTGTCAAAGATGGCGGCCATTCTGCACATGCACGACTCATATCGTGTAGGGGACTCACATCTTGTCTTGACAGACCTATTTCCACAGCGCTGGTGTGTGGTCTGGTTACACCGCTTATCTATTCTGGGATAGGGGAGAAAACACTCTGAATTGTTTGTATTTCTTTAAACCAATCACAACTGTCCTGGGCGGCTTACCTCAGAGCAAACCAACACTGTTGAATCAATTCTCTTACACGTTTTTTTACTTTGGAAAGGCAAAAAAATGTTACGGTTGCTAAGCCTAATATTAAACCATTGCTGTTTGGCGGAATGGTTTAGCGTATAACGCGTTATAAAGTCAAGTCGTCATTGACCAGAGTTGTTTTCTTGACCCATTTATATATATTTTGTGAAATGGGTAACTTTTGTATTGTGTTTAACCTTTGGAATGTCAATGTCTTCCAATCAAATGTGCATTCACTGTGTCTGACTGATAAAATGTAAGTCACTAACACAATATAGACTAATGAGGAGAGTTTGTGTGTGAGTGTATATAGATGTGTGTATGCCAGCGTGTGTGTGCGCGTGCACATGTGTGTGTGTTTGCGGATGCTTTTGTGGTGTGAAGCAGCAGCTGCATTAGTGTCTATGTGTACATGTGTATGCTGTGAATGTGTGTGTGAATGGAAACTGTGCGTGCTCCAGCTGTCATGTGCAGCTGACATGTGGTTAATAAGGTGTCACCAATGTGTGTTTGAGACGGACTGCTTTATTCATTCACATCCAATAGCTTACATATTCAATTCATCTCCCAGAGAGAGACAGGGTAGGAGGGCAGAGAGAGGGTGAAGGCGAAAGAGATTCAGAAAGAATGATAAGAGTGACAGAAAGGAGGGGTAGAAATGGGAGGCAAAAGAGGGTGAGCAAAGAGAGAAGTGGAGATGGTGAAGAAAAGTTAAATGTAAATAGTCTGCTCATTATCTCAAGAATATCCATATCAGAATCAGGAATATGTCTGAATATGTAAACAGCTGAGCAGAGTTGTGTTTATTATTCTGCATAAGAGATGGCAGAGGAGAAAGAAATGAGAAATCAAAGCAGAAGCGAGCACCGTGAATATGAATTTCAGCTGATGTTGCCCAGATAATCGAGCGCTTACAGTGTCCAGTTTAGGGTTTCAGCACTCTAAGACACTAACACAGCCAAGTTTAGGGTCACAATCCCCACTGGGAATGTTTTTTCCTTTGGCCAAGAAGATATGGCGGTTTTGGAGACACACTTTTTTTGCAGGAGGACCTTGCTGATTTAGTAAGAATACATAAGTGGCTAATGTTTATTTATCATGAACATGAGAAGGCGAAGAGGAGAGAGAAGAAGGATCCGCTCAGCAGGAGACATGTGTCTAAACATGAATAGGACCAATCTACATATATGAAAATAGATTCAGGTTTAGTAAGACACATTGAGTGACGTGTGTTTCATAGCCAGGCATCGGCTTGAAAACCAGCCACTTTCTGAATCTGTGAAAAGATGCTTTTGGAGCTCTGAGGGATATTGGCAATTATAAATATTGATCCAGAGTCTGGTTGTTAGAAAGATATCACAATAAAAGAATGAGGACTGCATGTGGGAATGTAGAAGGAGAGAAGCCTCATGTTTATTTATTAGAAATATTAGATGGGAGATGAGAGCCAGAGAAAAATCAAAGGAACAGGGAATATGTTTATTTTGCTTCTTGAGAAGTATGCGTGTTGGAGATTTGAGGTTCCTGCAGGACATTAATGACCATGAATATGGACAGAGTTAAGCTGCATTATTAATATTTTGCTCTGAATATTTTATTTTTAAAATGTATTTATCGTGAAATTGAAAAAAAGATGAGGGATGATTACTGAAGTACGAATCTGATGAACAGAAAAATGGAATAAAGAATCATAGGAAAGTGCCAAAATATGACCTAATGTATATGTTAAAAATGTTTGGCAGTAGGACAGTGACCCAGGTTTCATTTTAATTTTTTTCACTGGCTTGGGCTGCGGTTCACTTTTTGCTGCTTCTAACGTAACATGATTGCTGGATATACCAAGCAAACTTTTCTTCATGTTCCTGAAGCACGAGCAGATAGCTGACAGGAACATTGCAACTGTTGTGTTGAATAAGGTTGGGGGGGAAAAGGCGCTACGTAACGCTGCCTTTTTGTCTATTATTTCGCTAAGAGGAAACTCAATAAAAAGCCATTTGCCAACACTAAATATCAAACAACAGCCAGACACGGTATATCGTATTAAGTTGCTGTGAGCTGTAGCCTACATTCACCACTTCTAAACAGAGGCAGAACATAACCTAATCTCGGAGATTATTCCTTCACAGCGCTGTGCAATGCGAAACTATCTCGGAGCTGAACCGAGCAGACACAGCAGTTTTCATCAGACTCACCCCCCTGGGTCCGGTTAATTAAGTTTACTGGTAATTTATAACACTAATTAACTAATTACTAACATTACCGTCGGCAAAATACCCCCGTAAATCAAATCCATGCTTCAACGTTAACCATCAAGCCAAGGACAAGGATTTAATATATATATATATATATATATATATATATATATATATATATATATATATATATATATATATATATATATAATAAAATTGTTTAAAATTGGCAAA
Organism: Gymnocephalus cernua; assembly: GCA_023631565.1. Classification (NCBI taxonomy): domain Eukaryota; kingdom Metazoa; phylum Chordata; class Actinopteri; order Perciformes; family Percidae; genus Gymnocephalus; species Gymnocephalus cernua. The sequence continues at coordinate 7,380,268 of CM042440.1, forward strand.
AATACTCAATTTAGAAAAACTATTTGATCAAACACCAAGAGTATCGATATCCAGCCCAACGTTTCAAAACTAGATGGATGGACAAGTTTATTTTACTTGAGATGAACAGTTTATAATCATGTTGTGTGTGTGTGTGTGTGTGTGTGTGTGTGTGTGTGTGTGTGTGTGTGTGTGTGTGTGTGTGTGTGTGTGTGTGTGTGTGTGTGTGTGTGAGAGACAAAGAAGTATGAAGAATCTAATTGTATTTGTGTGTGTGTGTGTGTGTGTGTGTGTGTGTGTGTGTGTGTGTGTGTGTGTGTGTGTGTGTGTGTGTGTGTCACTAGTGGTTTGGTCAGAGCCAAACTCTAATAAAGCCTTGCCCTCTGGTTCCTCCTGTGACAGAGTGCATCATTGCGCCAGCTCGTATCACACACACACACACGCACACACACACACACACACACACACACACACACACACACACACACCATGCCAGCTTGCATTACACACAACCCATGGCCTAAAAAGCTCCTGCAATATTATTGTCACACACATGCACAAACACACACATCAGACTTAAGAGGACGTACAACTGACTTGAATTCATACAACCTGGAGTCATCCACTTCTGAAGTGTTTTCAGCAGAAAATTCAGGATTTGGATTAACAGCTAGTTCATCACTTTCTTCTGTCTCACACACACACACACACACACACACACACACACACACACACACACACACACACACACACACACACACACACACACACACACACACACACACACACACACTCACTCTAAGTAATAGTGACAGGTGAAGCTTCAGGCTTTATGGAACTATAGAAAACCTACTACCACAGTTGGCTGTCAATACGACTGAAACACACACAGACACACGCACACACTTGCACACTCATACACACACTCCTCGCGTGTTCTGGAGGTCAGATGGCCTCCAGTGAGCTCCATGATGTCAGCAGCAGTTTGTGAAAAGTAAACTTTATTGACAAGGTTGCTGACGATGGAAAACAAAGCATAGTGGGCCCTCGTCACCAACAAAATCTCTGTCTATCCTCTTTCTTTCTTTCTTTTTTATGTTGGTTTATCTGTCTCTCTCACTGTCTGTTCTCTACATCATACATCTTAAATCAGAAAATCTACCAAACCCTCTGCCAATGCCTCTGGAGATGTTTTTAAATTCTAATATCAGTAAAGAAAGTGAGTGACGGTGAAAACAAATTAATCACACAGACGGGTTAGGTCAGAAGATGACACACACATTTGGAGTCTTCCCAATGTTGATTTGTTTTGTTATCATCATTTATATTTGACCCATAAAAAGAGAAATGATGAGCACATGTGATTAATAATAAAAAAGATGGTGACAAATAACCCATCGCAAAAAACACCATTGATGATTTGTAAGATTTTTTTAGGTCAACTGTGCAAATGACAAGTGATGGAACAAAAGAAAAAAAAATGAATACATGAACTCATTCCAGCTCTCGTTTTCTCTGGAGTCACATAATGACCCACTTACATTCCTTACTGGAACCAATTTTATGTGGATTATTTATCTTTCAATAGGTTTTAAGTAACACATTTATTTAAGTTAAGACACAGCCTGCCATCAGACAAATCTACTGTTTTGTTTGCTTGAATAAATGTATTTTGGATAAATGTATATCTTTGTGAATTTTTGCTTTATTTCCTTATTTGTTTGTTTGTTAATCATCGAATTGTTTACTTTGTTTATTTGATGGCGTTGCGAGCTGACATGTTGTTGACGTCGGTTTTCTGAAGTCACTTCTGCATTCATTATCTGGATTCAGCTCTGTGTCTGTGTGTACGGGGGGAGGGGGGGGGGGGGGGCACTGTCAAACTATGGTGTTTCATCTGTTGCTAAAAAGACACTTCCCAGCCTGCACCCCTCTGACAGCCATATTTACACACACACACACACACACACACACACACACACACACACACACACACACACACACACACACACACACACACACACACACACACACACACACACACACACACAAAATGCAAGCACAAAGAGAAAAAGAGGTGACAGCAATGCAAAATATAGATATTAAAGGAGCAACATGCACTCTAACACACACATACACACACATATATAATTTAGATAACACTTACTTATATATGATATGATTGACGCTGGATTGCAAAAAAATTACATTTTCTCTATCTTTATACAGATAGCAATATTGCCTGGTAGTGTGTTTGAGAATGTGACTGAGAGATAAGATCCATATGATTTACTGTATTTGAGATAGACCACTTTGTGTGTGTCTGTGTGTGTGTGTGTGTGTGTGTGTGTGTGTGTGTGTGTGTGTGTGTGTGTGTGTGTGTGTGTGTGTGTGTGTGTGTGCGTGCGTGCGTGCAAGTACATAAATCTTTGATGCAGTGTGTTTTAAGGTTGTGTGTGTGTTGTGCTTTCGGCTTGTCAATCACAGATGCTTGACAGTTAGCTCTGATCTGGCTGACTGGCCCTGAACCATCACACATCCATCATATTTAAGTGCAAGTACATACACTACGTACATTCATTATATTGTCACTGAAAGCATCACAGAATGTAGTACATGGCTACATAACAAGACATATTTTGAATGAAAACTACAGTGCAATCAAATTATATAATTATAAAAACGTCATTGCTCATTCAGTTTTTATTGTTTAAGTTACACATATAGAATATTTTAATGGCACCTTTTATGAAATACAGTCTTATCTTATGAATGATGAATGAATGAATGAATGTAGGTTTATTCGGTTACTAAATGTAGAACAAAATGTATGTACAACAAATTCATTACAAACAAAAGGGGTAACCAAAAACGTGTAGGCTGAAGCCATGGCTTATTACGCCTACCCTATTTACAAAACAACATCTACCCATCGGAATTTAAACATAAACAATATACACATATGTATACATACACACATACATATATATACATGCATATATACTCATATATTTACACATATATATACATACATAAACACATATGCACATAATTACAAATGTTTGATAGTTGCTTGTGTTATTTCAATTTATGCACAACAATTATAAACTTATCTTAGACAATTTTTCTTAAGCATCCATATATTTGTCAAAAATTAAGATTTTAAACTGTTTTTTAAAGTAATGAATGGAATTGCTCCTCTTAAGATCATCGGTGAGACCGTTCCACTTATCTTAAGTAGGTAAAAGGGATTATCTCTTACTAAATCCCTAGTTAAATTTATGCTAATCAAAAATGAGATGTAGCTAAAGACCGATTAGGGAGAGATTTGGTAAGCTTGTTGTAACATTTACATCGGGATACATACACCAAATGGCAACAGTGATCAGAACCCCTGATCCTGAATCTAGATGTTAACATATTTCAATTGCAGTTAGCAAGCAATTGCTAACCAAAGCGGTCTTCAGACATACACCACATAGCAGTAATCTGATGCCGATTTAACATTTAGGTCTCATGTCTGCATAAACACTGAGTCACTTGTACGTAGCAATCACAACAGCAATCTGACCAGGTCGGACCTTGTAACATTTCTGTCACTTTTTAATTGCACTGGCAAAGAACTGGAGGTGGTCACCGGGCACTGCACTAAAGGCTGCCCCCTGCTCCTATGTATAGGATGGGTTAAATGCAGAGGACAAATTTTGTTTCAACGTATGTTAGTGCTGAGAAATGACAATAAAGGAATCTTATCATTCTCTGCTTGTGCAGTGCACTGATGGACTTTGTAAAATAGGCAGCAGAAATCGCTCACTAATAACATTAAATGATGAAACTGATGAGAACATGTATTAATGAAGAGGATTCACTTTGATGGAAATAGAGTTTAAAAAATATCAGTCATGCAGCTTGTAAAACACTCTTCTCCCTCCATAGAATTACTTTTTAAACTCAGTGCAATTCTTTCACCTCTCGTACTAAATGCAAAATATCATCCTAGCATTGTGGCTCTTTCCCTAAATGTCCTGTCATGTCTGAATGAAGCTGTACACAACATTAACATAACAGACACCTATGTCTGAAAAACAAAAAGTCATTACTTTCAGATAGATGAAGCTATGAAGATGTGTGAAGAGGGCATTATCAACCACTGTGGTAGACACTCGCTGAAGTAAAAGCCAAATAAAAGCCTTCCAGTTTCTTGTTTTTAAGGTGGAAGGCTTATGATGCGTTTGCATTAACATTAAGTTGATTATAACTCCATCAACACAGAAAAGGAGTGACAATGCGTGAAACAACATGGCTGCGAGTGTTTGATGAAAGTAACTGGATATAAATCTTGTTATGTGAAGTGTCTTTCAGTATCTAGAAAATCACTCTATGGTTATTATTATTATTATTATTATTAGATGGAAAGTAAGCACAGGAAGCTAGGATTGAAACTAACTCCAACGACATCAGCTACTCGGCACTAAACACAATGGGTCTCAAAATATGGTGCTCACTCCGCTGCATGACCATAAATATTCAGCCAATTAGTTCACTATTAGATTTACGCAGCTCGGGTGTCATAATATTGCAGGTTAGTGCAGTTTCCACTTGTTAGGATGTCCCTTACAATTTTTGCCATCAGTATAGTTGTCATTGTTTACTGGTAGGTTGTTTAAAATATTAATTTGTGCTCACAGATATCACGTCAGCTGATTTGAAACCTTTTATGATTTTGTTCATTATTCTCTTTCCTCAGAGCCTCCGCACCCCATCGCCCCTCCCCAGCTGCTAGGCGTCGGCCCTACATATCTGCTGATTCAGCTGAATGCTAACTCCATATTTGGAGATGGACCTATCATACTGAAAGAGGTATGTTCAGTAAGAGACATTGTATAGTTAAGCAATAAATGACCATGACAATTAGCATGTATCCTCTCACAGGAAAGCCGTTTCCATTCTTTATGCTAAGCTAGGCTAATTATCTCCAAGAGGTAGCTTCACATTTTGTTGGGAGTTGCAGGGAATTGTGGACCAAAAATGCAGAGAGCAGGCAGACAGACAGCAGTAGTCTTGCTTGATTATTTAATAAAAGAAAACAAATACAAAACCAAAGGAGTCCTGGAAATGGCAGGCAAAAGGTTATCCAAAAAAAAACATAAAGTCCAAGTCAAAAAGTAGAACGCACCATAAAAAAAGGCAAACCGGAAAGACTCTCAAACTAGAAATGTAGACAGGAGAAGAACACACTAACCAGAAACAGTATAATGATCTGACACAGGACAAGGGCAACACATAGACTAAATACAAGAGGTAACGAGCAAACAAGGGACAGGTGATACAACAGGTGAGACACATCAGGGCGGGGCAGAACAATCAGACAGGCGGGGAAAACTCAAGACAGGAAGTAAATCTAGACAAGACCATGGAGAAAACAGAATTCAAAATAAAACAGGAAACAGAACAAAATACAAAACAGACTACCAAAATAAGACAAAACACCAAAACCATGACACATTTAGCATAAAGACATGAGAGTGATATTGATCTTCTCGTCTTACACTCGCTATTTCCCATTTCAAACAATTTATTTAAATAACGGTATAAGTGGTAATTCTGAATTATGTGTTTGATATTATTATTAATATTTTAGTGAAATTATTTGTAATTGAGTGTGAGTGTATTTATCGGGTGTTTTATCATGACCCATATTAAAGAAATGGTTTGACATTTTGGCAAATGCATTTTTTTACTTTGTGGCAGAGAGTAGGATAATTTACAATATACAGTAAACACGAAGATACCGTAGCCACTTAGCTTTTCTTGGCTAGGGCCAGCAACTTTCTGCTGACCTGATCAGAGGCAAGAAACATCATCAGGAACTTTGAACTAAATATCAAACTATTCCTTTACCATAGATAAGTAATTTTATTTCCCACTCAATATAAATCTGAAAGCTAATGATATTTTTGATACCCTGCATACATTCTGATTAATACTGAAGACTCACATAACTATAATATGTAATACTTGATTTTTCTCCTTTAGGTTGAGTACCGCATGACAACAGGCAGCTGGACGGAGACTCATGCCGTGAACTCTCCCAGCTATAAGTTATTTCATCTTGACCCAGACACAGAGTATGAGATCAGAGTGTTACTCACCAGACCAGGAGAGGGAGGGACAGGCAAATCTGGACCACCTCTCATTACCCGGACCAAATGTGCAGGTAGGACATAGATGCATACATACTGTATTTGACTGTGTTAGTATTGACTAGTATAAACAAATCAGTTTTGTGATTACTATAAGGAAAACAACCATCCAGAAGTGCAAAACAAAATTGAACAAATCACTTATAATCTCAAGTTCTTAAAGGTTTACCATGAAACAACCCTATATTTGCTCACATTTTTTTACTATAGTGAATTCAATAAATCATTGATCATAAACATGTATGTCCTAAAATATGATAAATTGCATTCTGCAAGAAAAAGGTAGGTACCTTGACTTTAGCCGGGTCTGCTTGTGCACACAGTTTTTTTTGCCCATCTGATTATCTATCGATCTCTCCGTCTACTGTTGTTCTTTTTTGTCTTGGTATCTGTATATTAGTTGGTCGAGTGATATTTATACTATGAGCAGGCAGGGAGGAGAGGGATAGAATTGGAAAAGAAAGGAGGGGAGAGCCTGAGTCAGTCCGTGGTTGCCCAGTGATCTGAGAGAAAGAGTGATTAAAATACTGGAGGCTCTCTCTACCTTTTTCACTTTTTATCTGGATTTTTCTTTTCTTCTCTCACTGTAGTCCTGCTTTCTCACTGCCACTCCTCTTCTATATATCTCTTTCCGCTTTGTTCCTTGTCGCTGCCTTTCCCACTTTTCTCATTGCCTCTCTCTCTCCCCATCTTGCTCGCTCTCTCTCTGTGGATCAATAGACGGAGGGCAGAAACACTGTCTGACATTTGTAGAAATAAACGACTGAAATATTAACACAGCCAGCCTGAGGGAGAGAGACGGAGCGAGCGAGAGAGGGTTGATATGCGAGAGAAAGAGACAGAATGAAAAGCAGTGAGCTTGAATGAGAAACAGACTCAAGGAGTGATGGTGAGATGATGAAAAACAATAAGGCTGGAAAAGAAAGAGAGGAGAGAATAGAAGTGGTGACGAGAGAGAGTGCGAGAGAATGATGAAACTGGAGAATGAAAATGAACCATGGGGCCTGACTGGTGTGTGTGTGTGTGTGTGTGTGTGTGTGTGTGTGTGTGTGTGTGTGTGTGTGTGTGTGTGTGTGTGTGTGTGTGTGTGTGTGTGTGTGTGTGTGTGTGTGTGTGTGTGTGTGTTTATTGACAGAGACGGAAGTCATAGACTTGTTCAGGCGACTCATGTATTGAACAGTTTCCTGTTTGACAGGAAAAGGAAATTAATCTTCCTCTCCTCACTCACGCAGGAACACATTTGAGTTAAAGATGATAACACATTGTAATCCACATAATGTGATATATGAGATATTAAAAACATTGATATCAGACTAAATAATAAAAAGATGGTTATGAATTTACAGAATTGCATCAAATCATTCTGTATATCTGAATATACAATTTTGTCTACTGACTAGAAAGTAAAGAGAACATCTTCAATCTTCTGTGATCTTTAGAGGGATATCCACTCTAATGCATTTCAGACACTAGCACTGCAGCAAATGTAATGAACAAGTTAGCTAGTTTTATGTTTAGTTTAAAAATATATTTGTAAAGGAAATGCAAACATGATGCTAATAGGGCGAACCTATTGCACTGAATATTAATTTCTTGAAACAATGCACACAAAAAAGGCATCTCCCCACATGTACTAAGAAAAGATTGCTCTTTAAAAAAGATAACAAGTTGAATAATTTCACTCTGCGTCACCAAAATTGCCTCACAGGCAAGCGCTGGTTGCCTAGCAACTTCATGGTGACAACAACCAGCCAAGAAATAGTCCAGCACATAACATCCCATGAAACCAAAATTTCACGTTTTTACACTTTGGCTCTTGTACAGATTAACGAAACAACATATAACAAGTTAATTGGTGAGCTGGTGGGCAAATGTTGTCATATTTGCTCAGAGCCAGCGCCGCTGTTTCCCCGTTTCCAGCCTCATATGTTATATAACCATCAACAAGAAAGTGAGTCAGCACATTTCCAAACATGTCAAACTATTACTTTAAGATAAAAATGTTCAACCTCATTTTTAGTCAGGTAAATCCTTAGAAATAGAATGAGAGTAGAACGGACATTCCCATTCAAATCAACATAGCAGGATGGTCTTTTTGTATAAACCGACTTGTGGCAGGTTTCAGACTCACTGAGGTGAGGTGTTGTGACAAACGAGCAGTAGAGTAGTACAAAGCATGGAAAGGCATATTTTTTTGTCCATATCGTTGCTGCCAGAGAAGAATTGAGGTAACCTGACGTGGCAGATGGTTTGTTACAGTAATTGAGGATTGCTGAATTTAGAAAAAATAACCCAGGTGTAGTGTTAATGGTAGGCCAAAACTGTTTTCTCAAACTGAGGAGTAAGACAAACTTTGTCACGTCGGCCCCACCGACATGTTTTGTCACCATAACAACTAACAGCAATCACCATTTTCTCTTGAACTAGTTAAACGACAAACAGTTCAATGACTGTTCTACTCTTATTTTATTTCTATGGGTAAATGGTTTTCCTGTGTCACACAGTGTAAAAAGACAGAGAATACCTCCTCTCCTACCTACCTACTCCTACCTGCCTTTCTCCTATTGTTTTCAGTGAGACTAAGGTCATTTAAACTCACACATACTCACACGCGCATGCACACAGAGATGGACTTGTGTTTGTGTTTGTTGAGAGAGACACGTACACACACATGGGGTAGAAATGTTATTTAAATGGTAATGATTCCTTTGCTTTTTCTGTTTGGTTACGTCTGTCTGATCCCACCACCTGGGGTCCGTTTCAGGTAGGAGGTTCAACAAACTCAGAGTCTAACCCTGACCTCTGAGTTGATTTACCCTGAGTTTCACAACGGCTGATTCGAGTTGGTTCAATCAACTCGGAGTAGGTTGACTCAGGGTTACGCGCGTGCACCAAAGACAGCATGAATGGAGCCATGATACTACGATTCACCATGCCAACAACCACAAACAAATGGGTCGGCGGAAATACTCATGCACACATGCGAGTTTGAACATGTATTTCATTAAAAAAGCAACACAGCGGCTGCTGCAAAACAGAGAGAATTTGCGTTGGAGAAAATTGCTGCTAGAGTAAATGCGTATATTCCAATATAATGTAGCCTATATCATATTTAATCATAAGTATAGCCTAATATTACTGAAAATTTAATTCATTTAGGTGCAATACTGCGGGCGAAAACGTCTTAGGCCTACTAATCCCATTCTGAGGCTGCAGCACCATCATTAACAGAATTATAATTCATAATCTTTTATTTCAAATGGTTTACGTCATTCACCTGCAATACTGTGGAACTCTTTTTTAATGTCTCTGACTGGTTTGTGTCCAGGGAACACTACAAATGTTTAAACTCTTTACTTTCACTGACCCATATACGGGACACTCACGCTCAAAGTGGACGCTGCTTAAACTTTGTTATAAATTTGCCGCATTAAATCTTCAAAATATATGGTCATGCAGCACATCGGTTGAAAGCTTAGACTGTCGGGATTCAATTAATCCCAAACACAAAGCATGAGATGATATATAGCAGTTATACAACGTTTCAGAGCGATCTCTTCTGACGGCGCTTTATTGAAATGCTCCGCATCACCAAGGTTGTAGAGACAACTGTAATGCAACACAAAGAATGTACTGGGATGTAGAGCATGCCCACGATGGGTGACGTTAGTGGTATGAGGACGGATAAGGTTATGTAGCCTACATAACTGATAGACTGGGAAGAAAAACCATACCACTCAAATAGGAAGCCTCCCGACGTATGTTTAACTCCCTGCCATACAGCGTCTTCATCAACGGGATCGTCGATAAAAGGAAATGTCATGTTTTGAGAAAAAACAATGTTTTAAAGTCTGCCTAACAGTTAATAAACCAACAATGTTTTATTGTATTCATGCCGATATAACAAACAGCGCTAAAATGCGCCTGATACAGACTGAATGAATGAATGAGGAAATGAGCACGCTGTGTCAGAGGGAGGAGCGTTAATTCTCTTCATACATCCATGGGGAGGAATCTGAGAGAAACTCAAGGTTTCTTGAAGAAAACCTGCTCCCGACCAGGTTAGGTTATTAGGCTCAGTTACCATAGTAACTGACTCTGAGGTTAAGTTACCTCTCTTTCTGAAACAGAAAACCCAGAGTTTCCACTAATCCTCCTACCTGAAACGGACCTCTGGAGTTTACTGAATGTTTAGTTCAATGCAAAATAATGAAGACGTACATACACGCACGCACGCACGCACGCACGCACGCACACACACACGCACACACACACACACACACAGGGGTGGCTGTGGCTCAGTGGTGGAGTGGTTGCCTGCCAATCGGAAAGTTGGTGGTTTGATCCCCGGCCCTGCAGTCCCACGTCGAAGTGTCCTTGGGCATCGGAGTGCGCATTGGAGTGTAAATGTGTGTGAATGTTTATCTGATGAGCAGGTGGCACCTTGTACGGCAGCCCCGGCCACAGCGTGTACTATGTTAAATACAGTCCATTTACATTACACAGGGAAATGTTTGCACAAACACCAGGCATAAACCCCAGCATGTCACCACACAAAACAGTTTAATTAATAACCAAAATTGCAGAGCAATTGATATGGTAAGAGCAAATATTTCCTCTCTTTTCTCTTTTCAACTCTTCTTCTACACTTTTTTATTTCTCTTCTATCTCTACTGCTTTTTCATGCTCCCCCTGTCTCTCCTCTCCCACTCTTCTCGATTTTTCTTTAGTAGTGATTCATTGCTCTTGTCAGAAGGGTGAAAAATAATCAACTTGAAGTGTGTGTGTGTGTGCGTGCGTGCGTGCGTGTGAGTGACAGAAGAAAGTGATGAAGTAGCTTTTAATCCAAATCCTGAATTTTCTGCTGAAAACCTCTTGGTCATGGCAGGTTACACACACACACACACACACACACACACACACACAGTTCAGGGAGCTACAGTATTTCTTATATGTTTCACAAACTCAGCATCACTTGGATTAATGGAAGAATGGAATCACAAAACACACTTCCAGACATACAAACACAGATGTTGTAGGAATCACACACAATATATCACATGTACTTCTTTATATATGGGAAAGCACACACACATGCACACACACACACAGTCAGCAGCACAAAGCTTTACGGGGCAGGTCCTTGGAGCCTATAGACACAGTACTTTACGCTGTGTGTGTTTAAGAAGTCAAGCAGTTTTACAATGTTCTGTGTGTGTGCATGTGGTAGTTCATGGCAAATTGTGATGGTTTTGGATCATTTCTGCACACACACAGTCAGTCAGGGAAAGCTGTAAAGATAAAGTTTAAAGAACAAAATGTGACAGCTTCTCAGACGAAAAAAAAATGGCTGTAGTATTTTACCATAAAAAAGAGAAATGAAAAATAAACAATGGAGAGTTGCAGTCCACATGTGGTATAATCATAGCGGCCCGACGTATAGTATCATTTTTGAGGAGGCACACCTCAGCAACAGTGAAATTTCGAAGCCTGTGCACATAGCCGTCCACGCAGAAGTAGAAATGAAACTTTAAGGGACATTAAAGTCTTAAAATGTTTTGTGCATATCTTTTTGCATTACTTTCTCCTGTCTTTGTTAAATTATTCTTTTACCGACCTGTCTTTTTGTGACTGTAAAGGTATTTGAACGTTACATTGAACATTATTTTCTCTTTCTCAGCTAGTTGAACTCTGAGAAATCCCACTACCTCAACAACATCTGCACTATTTCTTAAACTCTAGAAGTCCTGGTTGCTGATTTCATAATTAGCCTCTGCATAGGCATGTCAGAATCAAATTCCACGTAGCCTACAAGTGCAAATTGAATGAACGTTTCAGCGCTCATTTGCAACTTTCATGTGCTTGGCCCAGTGAGAAATGCAGAGAGAAAATGAGAGTGAATACCCGGAGTTTCATTTGTCTTTCTCATGACAATGGAAGGATTACCAGGAACTAATTGGACAGATTAACTTGGATTTAGCTGCATCTCCTGTCAACCTTTTCTATTTCCCTACCTCATATCCTCTCCCCCTTTCCTTACCTCTTTACTTCTCTGCTTTTCTTTAAGCTTCTGTCTCCTGCTCTGTAGTCTTTTACTGTATATTTATTGGCCCTTTCTAATGCTTCATTTGAGGGACAGTTTTTTTTTCTCTCGCCCAGAACATAGTTCTATTTCATTTAGTTTCATTTCCTTTCCATTTGTTTTCCATTATTTAATTCCAACCTCTGGATTCAGCTGATATGAAGCCTGCCATCCTTGGTGTTATTGTTGGTGTTTATTGGTATTGTTGTTGTTTTCAAAGCTCCATCTGTGGAGAACAAAGCCTTTTAGTTCCAACATGAATCCAGCCATTTGTGTGTCTACCGGAGGAGGGGAGAGGGACAAGGCAGCCTCTGTGGTTTACCGTTGGACCTGCTCCCGCTTGACTCTGGCCACGTTCCAAACTAGTTATCGTCTCTCCCCGTTCATCCTCTCTGCCTCTTTCTCTCTGTTCCCTTTATCTGTCACTCACTCCAGCCCCAGTTTCATTTTTTTCACGCATTGCTTTGTTTTTACACTCTTCTTTATTAATTTTCTATGCTGCTCTCTTTGCCCTCTTATTGTTTTCTTTCCTTCCTCTATTTGTTCATATTCTCTTACTGTCTCTCCTCCTACAATCTTTTACTACCTACAGTAAATGGACAAGAGAGCAATGAAATGCAGTTTTGAATGCAGGTGTGTATTTGTAATGTAAATGGACTGTATTTTCCAGTCTTAACGAATGTGTGTGCTTTAACATAGTACAGGAACCGGGGCTACCATCAGATAAACATTCATACACATTTACACTAGGGGTTCAGTGTGATTGGGGATCGAACCACCAACCTTCCGATTGGCAGGCAACCGCTCTACCACTGAGCCACAGCCGTGTGTGTGTGTCCGTGTGTGTCCGTGTGTGTCTCCGTGTGTCCATATCGTAATAGCCAGGTTTATCGTGAGGATGACAAATATTGATTTAAACAGGGAGACAGAGAGGGAAAGACGTAGACGAAGAAGACAGAAATAGAGGGAGAGACAGGCAGTAGGTCTCGCTCTATTTAAATGTCAACCATCCAATAACAGGTTGAAGCAAAAATGAAATGTTCTGACCCTTCAGCTATTAACACACACACACACACACACACACACACACACACACACACACACACACTGTCATTTTCTCTCACATGTCTGTATGTCTCTTTATTAGTGAGCTATTTACATCTAAATTACTTGGCCAACCTCAACATGTTTGTATTTTGGTGTGTGTGTGTGTGTGTGTGTGTGTGTGTGTGTGTGTGTGTGTGTGTGTGTGTGTGTGTGTGTGTGTGTGTGTGTGTGTGTTGAGATGTACACACACACACACACACAAACACACACCTATACATGCTCTGCCCAGATTTAATCTTGAATCTGTCACAACCTGCGTGCATGTGTGTGAGTATTTGGGTAATAATCGAGTGTGAGTGTCCGTGCCTGTGAATTTCTGTGCGTGCGTGCGTGCGTGTGTGTGTGTGTGTGTGTATGTGTGTGTGTGAGTGTGAGTGAGTGACAGGCAGCTAATGGGTTGTAGAAAAAACGACAAGTTTGTGTCCTTGTGTTGTCTCCTCTGAGAGGAAGACCCAGAGAAAAAAAAAGAGCGAGACAAGGAGGGGTTGGGGAGAGACTTTCGTCTCTATTTAAGGTGAGCTGTTTTTATTAAAAAATCCTGGAAGGACATAAGGAAGCAGGTAGGTTACAAAGAGAGGAGGAGGGAACAGCATCTGGTGATAAAAAATGACCATCACTGTGAATGAAGTCAACTTTATGACAAGGAACAATAAACAAAACTTTTAATTACATTTGTTCTGGATATGTCCAGAGCCAATCTTAACCAATCATTTGTAATTGGCTGTATTGAAACAGATTGTTTTGTCATGATAACCTATTGCGCTCTCAGCTGTCAAACTATCATGCGTATATCATCCAGTGTTAACCAAAAAAAAAAGAAAACTACATGTTTGTGTTCTATTTCCATCTTTGAGTGCTATCTGCTCTAGTTAGAGAGGTGGTTTCCTTACCCAGAGAAAGAACTCTTCTACAACAATTTGTAGCGTCTAAGATTTTCTACAGAAAACGGCAGCTCTTCCAGGTATATATCTCCATCTTTACTGTTGAATGGCTGGAGAAGCACAAGTTGGTAAGCATCCATGAGAATGTAATTCCTGATATGTAGTGGACTGATATGAGCAGGCAGGAAGCAGGTGAGAAAAGGTTTGGTTTTGTGTTTGCGGTCTTGCCTGTGTGTGTGTGTGTGTGCGTGCATGTGTGTGTGCGGTGGGTGGGCTCTGGAAGTTATTGATCCAGTTAAATGAGCCAGTTAAGGTAATTAAAGCCCTGGGCAGGCTGGAGAGAAGGTAGATTATATTGACAATAACCGTTCTGAATTCACATAAAAGATGGAAAGCAAAGACGTGCCTTGTAGAAGTTATTGCATTTGAGAAATGGTTTAATGGCAGCGAGGAGCAGAAAAAAATCTTCGCAAACAACCCTTGTTTTATCTTGGGTAAAATGTTGATTCGGCACTCTTGCTCTCTTTTTTTTTGGCAACACAAAGTACATTTGCCTCTTACTGTGCACCAGGCATATTTATGATCAGAATGCTACAGTCTAACACAGTTCATGTGTCAATAATCTGTTGGGTCACTGAGAAAACTTGTGATATTCTTTCTGTGTTCTCCTCTGTTTCTCTGTAGAACCTATGCGGACTCCTAAGAGGCTAAAGATTGCTGAGACCAGGTCTCGTCTGATAGCAGTGGACTGGGAGTCGCTGGGTTACAACATCACTCGCTGTCACACCTTTAACGTCACCATCTGCTACCGTTACACGACTGCCAACAACCGCAGCAAAGACGAATGCTTGGACATGGACCCTAAAGGTAATACTAACTGTTAATACAGCCTTTGTTACCATTACTTATACCGCTGTGTTCACTGTTATACATTGAATATGACAATATAAAGGAATGCAGTATTACATTTGTAAAGGCTGCATTATGGGTATGTTTCTTAAAGCAAATAATAAGTTAATAAAATACTAATACAAATGTAGCTGATAGAGAACTGTCTGGCTGATAAGCCAACTCCTCATGTCATTTCTGAAATACTGTACTTTATAATAAGAAGATACAGTACATGTCATTGAGGAGTCCAGTGACCAACAATACCAACAACCAATCAAATAATATGAGAAAATGATCAGCAGACTCAATAGAACAGTACTCATTAGTTGCAGCACTAGATGCACTAAAATGATATACATTATTATTTTACAATATTGTGTTTTTTTTTTCTTCTCTTTTTCTTTTTTTCTTCTTCAGCACCACGCCACTTGGTGGGAAACCTGCCACCCTACACCAACGTCAGTCTGAGGATGATTCTGACCAATCCAGAGGGACGGAAAGAGAGTGACGAGACCGTCATACAAACTGATGAAGATGGTGCGATAAACAAAGCACACTTTATTTTTTGATCAATGTATTTATTTTCTCATTTAAAAAACAATTATATTTGTTTATTGTGTATGTGTCAACTTTTGAAAAAAGAGTCAAAAGTAAACGCTTCTAATGCTGTGAGCTTATTTACAGGTACTTTGACAGTTTAGGTGACACAACAGGCCGCTGTTGTATAACAAGTATAACAAATTAAAAAGCACAAAGACAATCCTGACTAGTGCTAGGATGTTGTAAATTAACAAGGAATGTCATTACATTACATTAAAATACATTACATGTCATTTAGCTGACGCTTTTATCCAAAGCGACTTCCAATTAGGTGTTTTCAACCCTGAAGGTGCAAACTCCAGACAACAAGTAGTAAATGCAAGTATGTGAGCTTTAAATAAGCAAAACTACAAAGAGCCATATGAAAGTGCAGCTTCAATAAACCTTTGTTACTGATATTTTTTGGAGAAAGCCATGTTAATTAAGAAAACTCTTGAGCTATAACTTTGGGTACACTTCAACCTGGTTCAGGAAAGTCACAATGTATTCCTGTTGTTGGTATGTTTTTACTAGGAACTCACTTGGAGGACCGAATGTTTATGAGTGTTTTTATAATTGTGTGTGTGTGTGTGTGTGTGTGTGTGTGTGTGTGTGTGTGTGTGTGTGTGTGTGTGTGTGTGTGTGTGTGTGTGTCTGTGTGTGTGTTTTAACAGTCCCAGGGTCAGTTCCCAGTCAGTCACTAAGAGCCACTCCATTTGAAGACAGAATTCTTCTTTACTGGAAGGAACCAGCTGAACCCAACGGAGTCATCATACAATATGAGGTACTATAAGCAGAAGCAGTGGGAGCAGTAATTGTTGCAGCCAAACTTTCACTCAGCTCAGTCAGTGGGATATACTGTATGTATAAACCTGAATTTTGTCTCTCTGCCCCGCCTCAGATCAGCTACAGTGGTGTGCGTTCATTTGACCCGTCGGTGCCTCTCCAGCGGCCGGGACTCACAGTGTCTCTGCCCTCCAACGCCACCCATCACCTGTTTTCCCAGCTCCACCCAGGTGTCACATACCAGCTCTCTATACGCGCATCCACCTCCAAAGGGTTCGGTTCTGCAACCACGCTCAATGTGACTACTAATATTTCAGGTAGAAAATAAGTTTGAATATGTTTTGTTGTCACATAATGTGATATAAGGTGATACATGGACACTAAAACAGACTCTTGCTTTTTCTTCAGCCCCCACAATAGATGAGTACGATGGGTCAGAGGCCTTTCTGAATGAAACTGCAACAACCATCACTGTCCTGCTCAAACCTGCCCAGGCCAAAGGAGCACCTATAAGGTACTGTACATGCATACATATACAGTATATACCCAGACCCAAACTTTTGTCACACCAGCCTGTAATTGGCTATATATCTTCATATTCTCCATTCTTTCATTAGTCCATATTTATTACTTTTAGCATGTAGTTGGTGTGTATATTGTACATAGATTGTTTTCTCCTTAATGTAAAGCAACCAGCAAGCCATACAAAGTGGTCAAGCTTGAAAATGTGCATTACAGTACAATCAGTTATTATAATAATTATGCCAACCTTGTTATTTTGGGGATTAACGTGGAGGTTTTCTCTGACACGTCAAAAAACAAGTTGATGGCCAGTAATTCAATGAGCAAGGCCCCATAAACATGATACTACACAAATATTTCATTAACCAAGTGTATTAGTGAATGAACAAAAACTCATTTAATAACTTATTTACATTGTCTTCTGGTCCACAGTGCGTACCAGATTGTAGTTGAGGAAGTGAATCCTCAGCGGACGCGTCGTCAGGCTTCCTCTGACTGTTATGAGGTGATTATTAATCTGTTCTAAATACATTTAACAAGCCATGCCTTTACAGCCTATCTAATATGCATATATTTGTTTGCTAACATACAATATAAAGAGTTTAATTCCAAAAAGGATAGATAGCCACTATTTTGTCTCAACAGACTATTGGACATTTGGATTTCCAACTCTTATAAAGCAGTCATAACATTCTAACTGACTTACATCGTAAGACAGATTTATGAACATATCATTTTAATGTAAAAATATCTTCTTTCCGGGGCGGCCTCTAGCTCACCCAGTAAGAGCGTTCGCCCCATGTTGGCTGAGTCCTGCAGCGGCGGGGGTTCGAATCTGACCTGCTTCCCTTTGCTGCGTGTCGCCCCCCATCTCTCTCTCCCCATTTCATGCCTATCCACTGTCCAATAAAGGGAAAAGCCCCGAAAACATAATCTTTAAAAAAATAAAAATCTTCTTTCCCAGGTCCCAGTTTCTTACCACAGTGCATCTAGCGGTGGATCTCCATATTATTATGCCGCCCAGCTGTCCCCCAGCAACCTGCCTGAGCCGCTCCCCTTCACTGTTGGAGACAACAAAACATATCAGGCAAGGCTTTTTATCTGAGCAACATATTCTGTATGTAGTGCAGCAAAACTGTCAGGTCAAAAGATACATCAAATAGAAATCATAGTAAACTCATAGCTTAAAATGCAGAAGAATAAGGATGTGCAATACTCTCATAGGAAAAAAGGTAACAGAAAGAGGGGAATTATGTTTAAGTTGTTGTTGTGTGTGTATGTTTTATACTGTAATAAAAGGGGTTGTATGTGCTTATTCACTTTTTGGCAGTGAGTTACTTAAGAAACAGCAAATTGTTATTTTTATGATTTTCATTTTGTACATGGTAAACTAACGAGATATAATAATTATTTTATTTATTATAGTTTGTTAGCTGTGTGTATGCTGGTGGGCAGAATTTGTTAGCAGATTTTTGGCTATATGTTCATATTTAGCGTACAAACTATACAGCGTACAGAGAATTAGTAGCTGACAATCTACGTATTTTTAGCCTCAAATAAAGTTGATGATTGCTTTCTTTTAATCCCCAGGGTTTCTGGAATCCTCCACTGGCCCCGAGAAAGAACTACAACATCTACCTTCAAGCTGTTAGCAGCACAGAGAGGGTAAATAAATATTTACTCATGTGAAGACGTATTAAACACAGAGTGAACTCACAACTCTCACCTGCTATAAATATACTTATATAGTCACATTCAAAGACACACTAATTACACTTTACCTACATCCCAGCTTCTACCTGCAAGCAGTCATGACTTCTGAGAGTACTTAAAACTACAACATAGATAGATTTTTATTGATCCCAAAAAATGGGAAATAATGGTGTTGCAGCAGCAAAATATCAGACACACAGCACACAGTATACATATCTGCAGGCAACTGAATATACCCTACTTGTTTTTCTTTATACTGATAATACATATGTACAGTGTTTAATAATATACAAAGTCACATTCTCTTTGTTAATGCTATAGTGTGTTGTGTGTGCTCTTATTGTTTGGTTTGGTT
The DNA here is from genome assembly GCA_023631565.1 of Gymnocephalus cernua. Lineage (NCBI taxonomy): Eukaryota > Metazoa > Chordata > Actinopteri > Perciformes > Percidae > Gymnocephalus > Gymnocephalus cernua. The sequence continues at coordinate 7,399,366 of CM042440.1, forward strand.
GTTTTTCTTTAGGAAACTAAGACACAGTGTCTGAGGCTGGCGACTAAAGGTAAGAACACACTGTCACTGTTGATTCCACTTTATGTCAACAAAACTTTTTTTTAGCTTAATTTACCTTAACTGAACAGCTTTGGCGTCATTGGAATGGTTAAATGACTTTCTTCGAGTTGAATGGTGGTTGTCTCGCTCCCCCCTAGCGCCTGTGAGCGGAAAAAACACCCTTGCAACTTTCGGATGGCAAGCCGCCGGCCTCAGCGTCAGGAAGTATCACGTGATATCAGGTCTTGCAATGTAACGTATTGCTTTAGGCACTGCACACATACGCCCATACAAGAACCAGCTAACAAGGTAGCGATGGAGTTTTTCATGCTATCGTCATGGCTGAGCCGGCAAAAAAAGAAGCAGAAAGCTAGGAAAGCATTGTCGGAGGAAACGGCAGACTGACTGAGCGAGTTTTTACCAAAGACAGTTAAAGAAATGGACTAACAGATCCCGTTGCCCTGGACGGAGACCAGTGAAGTCTATTAGAAGCACTTTTCCGGTGATAGCCGAGCGTTACTGCGCAGCTGCAAACTGAGCTTGCCGCCGTAGATGTGACGTGAGCAACGTGTCTGAAAGTTGTAAGTCTTCTGGTAGCTGTGCCAAGAGAAATCTCAATCATTCCCAGTCTTGCAGAGACGGAGAGCGTAGGTATATGTAAGGAGATAACATAGGCACAGGCTAATTATTGCTAACTAAAATGCTAGTTAACATTAGTAATTAAACTTAAACAGCTAACGTACGTCGAAACTGCCTGCGAGCTTCTCGTGTACTGTACGGTAATTCCTCTACTATGCAACAGTAAGTCGTGTGGACACAATCGTTAGCCTGTTTTTATAAAAACGTCTGCTACGGAGCCATAATGTGATATACAAGGTAATGGAGCCTTGTATGGATTGTCGTGTTTCTTTAGAAATAAACAATGAACATGTATAAGTAATAATAAAACGCTTCAGATGTAAAGTTCTTGGCTGTCAAAGTGACGCCAAAATGAATGGCAGTCAATGGAATGCTAACGGCGGGTGATGGCTTGGTAGCATAAAAATGGCGCCATAGCGGATTCACTCTGTGGAGAGAAGCTTGTCCCTTTGGTTTTTACCATAGACAGTATATAAAATGGACACAGCGATCCCGCTGTTTTCAACGGAGACAAGTGAAGCCTCTTTCCAGCACTTTTCCGGTGATGGGAAAGTGTTACTGAGCGTTACTGCGCAGCTGCAAACCTAGCTTCCCGCCGCCGATGTGACGTGAACAACGTCTCTGAACGTTGTAAGTCTTCTGGTAGCTGTGCCAAGAGAAATCTCAATCATTCCCAATCTATCAGAGACGGAGAGCGTAGGTATATGTAAGGAGATAACATAGGCACAGGCTAATTATTGCTAACTAAAATGCTAGTTAACATTAGTTAATTAAACTAAACAGCTTATGTACGTCGAAACTGCCTGCGAGCTTCTCCTGTACTGTACGGTAATTCCTGTACTATGCGACAGTAAGTCGCGTGGTTATGACACAATCGTTAGCCTATTTTTATAAAAACGTCTGCAACGGAGCCATAAGGTGAGGTACAAGGTAACGGAGCCTTTTATACATTGTCGTGTTTCTTTAGAAATAAACGAGGGACAAATGACGTCTTGAAACGCTTCAGATGTAAAGTCATTGGCTGTCAAAGTGACGCCAAAATGAATGGCAGTGAATGGGATGCTAACGGGGGGTGATGGCTTATTAGCATCAAAATGGCGCCATAGGAGGCTTCACTCTGAGGAGAGAAGCCTGGCCCCTTGGTTTTTACACAGTGTTGCCAAATATCTATTCCGAAGCTGTAGGGGGAGCTCTATAGAGAAACCTGCGAGCAAAAAGCGAGAAAACAGCGAAGAGATTGCCCAAACTGCATAGCACCCTTTTAACTTGACAATCAGATGCAACTCGGGGGGTAACATTTTTTTCCAGAATTTGGCTGATGAGAATAAAATGCAGAATACAGTTTTGGATATCAGTAATTATATTAAAGTGTGTCCAGTCAACTTTGCTTATCATCTGTTGTTAAGTTGCTTACCGTCCCTTCATGTTTGTTGTTAATCCGATATTTTCTATGACTGATGTAATGATTGTTTTGATACTTGTATTTTAAGTATTAGTGGGGACGATAATGTTTTGCATGTAAGAGAGAGAAAACGTGTTCATGCAGATTTAGCCTCTGTATGTGCACATAGTCTAAATGTCATGTTTTTACCATCAGCCATATGTTGATAGATTATCAGACTGGTTTAATCCCCGGGCAACTACATGCACACACACGCACACACACACACACACACACACACACACACACACACACACACACAGTTTTCAGGAAAGATTTTTTAGAAATGCGGCTGATGGATCAGAGTTTAACCGTGTAGAGTAAAACCAAGGATAAATTGAAAAATACATTAACGTGTTTTCAATGAAATTGACAATCCTGGTGGCTGGTAGCGTTGAGCTTCAAAGAACAGTGATGTCATTTAAGTGTTTATGTGGCTGGTAATGCAAAACTAGAAAGCTGATTACTTGAATATTGTACTTGCCAGCTATCTTCCGTCTACTGCATTGTGGGTGTTACAGTTTTTTACGATTGCTAAACGACAGTGAGCACAACTGGAGCTACATGTGCAAAACTCTAACTACAGTCTGCACTACCAACAGTCACCTAAGCTAAACAGTTCACATCACCTGCAAAACTCACTCAGAGCAACATAACTCTTAACACATGGCTCAAAACAGGCTCAGTGCTGCCAAACACTATGGACAACCCTCACTGAGATAACACACACTGTCACTCAGAACACACTGAGAGTAAAAACACTAGCATCAAACACCAATACACAAATTACAAACACTTTTAATCTTTACAGTTTGAACAATTTGAGTGACTTCACACCACTCAGTTTATTTAAGGAAAATATATAGATTTTATAATATACCAATTTTTACATAAGGTAAACAAAAAGGAATGAAAAGCAGCAGTTTGCTTCAATACAGTATTTTATCTCTATATGGAATTACTGGGAAAAAAAAAAAACTAAAGGTACACAACAGTGACTAATCCTGCCTCTCTCCAGCATCACACTGGATGTCTGCATCATCTCTAAATACTAATGAATATGGTGTTTCCATTGCTTTCACCTCCATTACTTTCTGAAAAACAGTAAGAACGCAGTTTTACTATAGTAAAGAATAGTGTTTTTCACTTATTTTTTTATAGCTGTGTATATAATCTCAGACATCTTACCTGGACATGTTGGTATCTTTGCTCTTTTACCTGTTTCTCTCAAACGGTACAGGGTATAATTGCTTCATTCTTATTTGGTGTTTGTATACAAAAAAAGGCTTTCTGAGCTTTCTCTATATAAATCCGTATATGTTCACTAACTAGTCAAAAACAAGACACCTGCTTAGGCTTTCAGCTAAAATTGCGATCAGCAGTGTTTGATAGGCAAAAGACTTACATCTATTCTGTTTTGAATGTGTGGTTAACAGTTTTGACAGCAGTGTGTTAGCATTTGAACAAAGTGCTGTAAATCCACAGTGTTGTGCACATTGTGGTTAAAGTCATGGGATAAGTGTGTAGAGTTTTGAAAACTGTGTACAAGCAATGAAAAACGAACTAGAGTTTGGTCCACATGAACTGCTGCTGTGCAGACTGTAGTTAGAGTTTTGCACATGTAGCTCCAGTTGTGCTCACTGTCGTTTAGCAATTGTAAAAAAACTGTATTATGGTAAAAAAAAGTTATAATCACTTTCTGCACCTAGCTGAGGGTCCTTGCTTTGACCTTCTAGTGCCAAAGGAGCGTAAAACCAGACCGTAAAAGTGATATCATTTTCAACGCAATCAGCCATAATGTTTGTAGAATGAAGCATCGTGGCTGATTTATTTTGTATATTTTTATGAAGACCAATCTAGGGTCAGACTGTAAAGTAGCTTAGACTACAAATACTGTGGCATGTGGCATTGTTCCATGCTATCTCCTTGTTCCTATAAAATTAAATAAGTTCAAATATAATAAGGGCCTAGTTGAAAAGAACTGGAATTGTTCATCTACAGAGTACAGAGTTCAATGTGACCAAGACAAGTCAGCCAGTAGGCTCACGGAAAATTGATCCCATGGGATAGATCAAAGGTGGGATTCAATCCCTACAGTGTCTGTAAGGAGTCATGTTTCCGTGCCGTCAAGTTGCCGTGTTTCCGGTGTCATCATATTTCAAGAATTGCTGGTGGTTGTACCTACTAGAACAGGTTGGTTACTTTGCCAAAGGCTTAGAAAGAGATGACACGCTGTCTTTCTAGCCTCAGGAGGTCTAAGTGAAGTTGAAAGACTTATTTTAGTTTTTTTTTTCTTTTTTTTTAATAAGGCTGAAAGACACTAATGGACAGAGAGGTCAGACGACTATCCCTTCCTTTCTCTCTCTGTCCCTCTGCATGTGTGTGTGTGTGTGTGTGTGTGTGTGTGTGTGTGTGTGTGTGTGTGTGTGTGTGTGTGTGTGTGTGTGTGTGTGTGTGTGTGTGTGTGTGTGTGTGTGTGTGTGTGCTCAACCTTGCATCCGAGAGGGAGGATTAAGCGATGGTAGTCCTATTAGGTCATCTGGGGTATTGTGTATTGTCATTGCTGCCTCAGGGTGTGTGTGTGTGTGTGTGTGTGTGTGTGTGGCTGTGGGTGTGTGGCTGTGTGTTTGTAGCTGTATGGGTAAGTTGTTAGTGTACTGACCTGGATAATTTTTTCCAGACATTAAGAGCTACCGCCGACATTATGAGGTCAGGTCTTAGGACTCTAGGAAGCTTTTAAAGATTGTTTTTATTTTTTGTTATGTCTTGTTTTTATACCCTTTGCCCAATGACTGGTCCAACAGTCAATAATAAAAAAAACAGTAGACGCAACCGCTAAGTGTGGTGTAGTAACAAATGCGAAATGATTTGGAGTCATAGTCAGGCCTTAACATAAAACAATAAATGGCCAGATTTACTGTAAGCTTGAATTTCTTTTAACAGCATAAGTAACCACAGTTAGACCCTTGATAGACTGGATTTTTGAAGCTGATATTGATGTCAATATTTAAGTGTTTAAAAAATCAGTTATATATCCAGATGACACTACCCAGCTGTTTTTGAAAATTATTTAGCCTTTTATGAAAAATACACTTAATATTTGTGACTGTTTTTTTTTTTTTAAGTTTAACTGTTATGTGTTAAAACTTAGGGCTGAGGGCCACAGACAGGGAAGGTAGTTGGACAGAACTGATTGTTGTTTTAGTCTTTTTGTGGAATTTTCGGACAATAACAAAAATATAGAAGAAAGTCAAACATCCTTTTGGCTGACACATCACTGCTAATGCTTTAACTATGTTAAAGCATTAGAAGCTGAGTCCCACAAGCTGAGTCCCATGTTTAAGTGTAATATTGTTGCGTAAGGCCACGGTGCTGGATGGGGGCATTTCAGCCAGCAGAAACATTTTATAACAAAATATTATGAGGGAGATAAAGAGCAAGAGATTGTGTTGTTGATATTTAGCATTAGAAGTGGATTATTGTTTGATAGATGTATTGCATTATGTTGAGTTTTGTGCATATGTCTTTGTGTTAGATTATTTGGATTATCATAATGCATGATAATGTTCTTTCGTTGCAGTACGAACTATCCTGGTGTTATGGGATCAGATCACTAAGCTTAGGAGCATGAAAACCGATGCAGGCTCTCTTTCTGTTGACTTTCTGTGTATGATCAACATGGTTGAATCTCCACTACAGTGTGCACTCTGCCTGAAAGACCATTTGTGAATTATATTCCAAACAGATCAAATCAGGGAGTTCAGAAATTCTCTGAAGTCATCAGGACCAGAAATGAGTTTGAGTACAAGTAATATACTGTGACATTTGGTGCAGAAACATTGGCCAGTTCCAGTCAAATTTCATTTCAAAAGCATTTCCCAATGAGTGCATGTCGCCAAGAATAACCTAAATACACTGAAAAGACACACTTTTCAATTGAACTGTGATTTCTTTATCTGTGTATATGTTTTCAATTTCTTGTGTGTCTGCAGCTGAGAGGAGTAGTGAGTGTGCAGAGTTCACTGGTTCACTACATTGCCATCAGGTGATCAAAATGAATGAGAAGCAGATATCTGTGTAAGCCTGTAGCTCAATTGACCCAGCTCCAGAAGGTGGTACAGGCCAATGATAAAAATAGTCAGCTTCCACTGCTGCTGTGTTACTGTCTTTTAACTGGATTTTATATTGTCCTTTTTAGATTTAAATAGATTAGATTTTTAGCCGTGCTAGCGTCATGGCCCGAGGGACAGTTGGTTAACCACTTTGGTCCAGACTGAAATATCTCATCATCTACCTGATGGATTGGCATGAAATTTTGTACGGACATTCATGTCCCCCTCAGGATGAGTTGTAATTATATTGGTGAACCCCTGACTTTTCATCTAGCGCCACCATCAGGACAATTCTTTTTAATTTGTCTAATACTTTGGTCTGTGACCAAATATCTGCAAAACAAATTACTTGCGTGTGCTTTGTGTTTTGTACTAATTAGGAAAGGTAAGCATGTTAATATTCTAAACTAAGATGGTGAACATGGCAAATGCTATACCGGCTTATTTGTCATTGTGAGCATGTTAGCATTCTGACGTTAGCATTTAGCTCAAAGCACAGACTCTTGTTTCTTTGTTGTGTTGCTATAACTCTACCTGCCTTAGTCCCAGATGTCTAATGTAAAACACATATTCAGTTTTAAAATGTGCAGATATGAACTGTTCAGTAGAGGCGACTGTTGTGGGTTGAAGCAATCGCTGTTGTTCATTATTACATAGCAATCATATTAAAGGAGAGTTAACTGTTAATCTCAATATTTCAATCTCTGAGCCAAATAAGATCCTCAAACAAAACTTTTGGCTATATTTGGATCACAAATGACAGTTACCATGGCATTTGTGTTTGCAGCTGTCTGACTTTGTATTACAAGGAATATTTAGAGTCTTGATATTTACCTGATCTTTAGCACAGGAATGATTAAACCTTCCTCATCGGGATTTGTTTCCTTATCACACTCACCGTCTGTCGTGAGGGCATTTTGTAAAGACATCTTGAGAGAAAACAAACATGGCATTCTTTTTCACTACAAAGTACTTCTCATATCCTTCGTTTTGAATTTTGTTTTACATTTTTACTGTTCTGCAGCATTCCAAGATGTTGCCATTTTTCTTAAGGAACTAAGATTTTAAAGTCCCGTTGGAATGTCCCTTTAATGTCATTTAACAGCTTTCCTATCGAAGCATACTTTCTTATAATGGTGATTTGTCACTTTGCATCTTGTAAATACACCAATATTTTTCAAATGGGAATGTAATATGACCTTTTGTCCACTCCTAATACTACTAAAGAATCAATAATTACTGTACTAATCTGGTAGTTTGAGCTGATATTATGTTAGAGCCACATTATTACTGTTGTTTTATTGTCATTAGGTGCTACAGAGGAGCCAGAAGTCATCCCTGACCCCGCTAAACAGACGGACCGGGTGGTGAAGATCGCTGGGATCAGTGCTGGTGTTCTAGTCTTTATACTTCTGGTGCTAGTAGCCATCCTATTGGTCAAGAAGAGGTGAGTGACAGCTCCTAACCATGTGTGCTAAAGTAGCTTTAATGAAGAGTATCATGAAGAGTGCAAATACTACATGGACAACAGCACTACATCAACACAAATGCAGATGCAAGAACACACAGACACAAATGTGCACCTAAATCCATTCTCTTGGTGTGTGTTGGTCCAGTATTTGCTGTAGTAACACCATCTTCCATCCATCCACCATACATGTTGATCTCCCTTCAGAACCTCTTCCTGAAGTCTGTTCTGTTTTTAAGGGACTAAATAGCGGATGGTTTGTTTTCCTGAGATCCAAAGTGAAAAATATGGTGTTTCCAAAATTAGAAACTCCTGCCTCACAGTTGTGGGATTTAGCGCAGGAGAGATCTGAGGCTTTGTTGTTGTTTTTTTTTCTTGTACAGCTGTTGAATCAAACTAGACAAAACAACCACTCAGAACAGCCGACTCACTGAGAGTAAGAAAGAGAACCACAGTGAAATTGATCCTCAAGCAGAATATTTCAAGGAACCTTTCAAGATAAAAATTAGAAAATTCCAACACACATGGACTATATAAACACATAAAAGACACGCTATTTAATAGAAACCTAGAATGTGGTATTTTAGAGGTAAAAAGAGACATAGATGAAGTTCCATTGTGCAATGTTGCAGAGTGAATAGAATGTAAGGGGGTGAAAGGTGGTTGATTGGAGTTAGGGATAGAGGTGTTGTCAAAGACGTTCAGTTGTTTAAGCCATTGGAGCACACACATTGCCACATACACTTTATTTGTTTAGGTTCACACTTATATTAGAAAAATACTTTACACATCTATAACGTGAGACAGGTGCGTCGGAGGGGGATGAGTAGGGTGCAATTTTCCAGGGGCGATGTGTGGGATTTCCCCCTTTCTGGTCTACATACACATGGTCTGCCTCTGCTGAATTATTTTTTATCCCCGGTGGGGAAAAAATGTATCCCCCCCTCAAAGTGATCAATGCTACTTCACCAATAGACCATATATTATATACCTAAAATGTAAGTATTTTAAACTAAATAAAGCGCTGTAATATGAACACATAGTGCCATAGAACGATAAAATCCGAGCTGTAGTTGCTGGTTGTATTTAGCCGCCATAGAGCTCCAGGACGCCGGAAACCACCCCCAACCCCAACCCCTCGCTTTTTTTCTTCTTTTTTATTTTCTTTTTTTGTTTTTTTTCAAATCGCACTCTGGGGATGAGTAGGTCAAAAGTTGCAAAGAAACTTCCGTACATTGTCTAACTTGTAAAGATAAATTGAATGGCTGCCAACGTTTCGGTACTAGACCTTCATCAGGGAAACATTTGCCCAGTACCGAAACATCAGGCAACATTTTGTTTAGTACTGAAGCATTGCCACCTAGGTTCACACTTAGAAGAATTCAAGCACAACAATTTCTCATTTAGTGTAATGTGGTGAACTAGATTAAACATGTAAAAGGGGTTTGTACTGGTGTCATTAAGGCTTTTTTTTTTAGGAAAAGGGAGAAAAGAAAAACATGAACATAGAGTGAGACATAGAACATAGAAAGAGTGATATTTTAGAGTCATTGTTTTCTCTTTTTATATATATCAGCCTTGACTTTGAGAATAGCATCGAGAAGAGTCTCAGTTGGTCCTTGTGTCACTTTAACGTTTTGGCCTGTGATGTGTTAGTTTGGTGCAGGGCTCCACCATGTGGTGGCTAAACACAGCTACCACATGAGAATGCAGCTGCAGCCTTATACAGCAGCTGAATCATACAGGTCTTTTTTGCAGTAGATCAAACTGTTTTTAGACAGTAGGTGACTTTTATATACAGCATGGCTGTAACATTGTCTTTGGAAACCTGATAGTCTTATGTTATTATTCTATTTCTATAAGTTAGTGTGATGACTGTATGTCTATGAAGCACCAAAATGTGTTTACTTTTCAGTGCTCCACATGAAACATGTTGTTTGGGGTTTATTAACATGACAGCAACATTAATCAGGTTCATCATTCCAGCTATGACACACTGTGAGGCAAATCACAGTGGCTTATTTGAATTGTGAAAGAATTATGCAATATTATCACGTCATCATCATGCTTTAAACGCAAAACCCCATCTCAAGTCTAGACAATTTTTGTTTTGCATATAACCTGTTTTCTATTCATCAAATCTAACCTGAGCAACCGCGAGGTTACATGAGGTAGAATTATGTCTTTGTACTTTTCAGGGCGTGCGTTTGCATATGTGTGAATGCACATTTCTAAGTCATGCACACAAGCGTAATAATTAACTATTACTTAACACGCCGTTTTTTTCTAGTGACCTTTTAATTAACCTGAGTGCCTCATTAAAAACAGAATAATTAGGAACTTAATTTGCATATTCAGGACAGATACATTCATGTCGAGTGCCTCATTTCACATCTTTTCTTATTATGATAAAAAGTGTCAACATAAATAGCTTGATTCGCTCACTGACCCCCAGTGTATTTTTAGCATGTTGCAAGAAATGCAGGATTAATTATCATTAACTTGTAATTATCAACTTTCTCTTTCAGGAGATACATTGAAGTATTGCATTTTGCCAGAGGCTTTAGCGAGCAACCAGGAAAACAGTTTCTCAATAACAACCAATCATAATCTCACTCAGCCAATCAAAAACAATTAGAGACATTAAATTACAGACAGTAATGAACTCTTGTCACAGGAGAACTTGCAGCTCATGCAGCTCCTGACCTCCATATTTTTATTCTAATTCTCTTAATGAATTGATGTGATTCAGCAGTCATGTTGCCGACTTAGTGTCAAAGTGTAATTGTAAATGATATCCCAAGGACCTGAGCTTCAAGTGTAGGGTAGAAATTTCTATTTATTTCAAAAGCTGCTACTAATTCGCGATACCCGACAGTGTTTGAAATATATTTAACATCAGCCAAACACTTGACAGTGTTTGATCCACAGTTTGCCTGATTACTGTAACATGTATTATTCAACATTACTTGTCCCTTTTGAATAAAGAAAATTGGTCCAAATTGAAAGATAAAGTATTTTTGGTAGGCACCTGTATGCACAGCTGGAAGGAACTGGATTCAGTGTTTGTTGTTGTTTTGAACTGAACCGGCTCAAGCTGGAGCTGGAGGAGACGTTAGCACTAGATCACTGAGAGTTCAAGGACTGCAACAGGATGACAGTGTTCCTCTAAAGTAAAACATTAAAATGATATATTTAAGTGTATTTCTGACAGGTTGAAACAATATATTACCAGCATCAACAACTGGAAATGAATGGTATTTTCGGAAACAGAATAGTTTCAAGCATTATATTTAAGTATGTTTCTAGGTATATACTTGGTGTGGTGTTTTTACATTACCTTTTTTTTTTAAGTTACATTTTTGGTTTGATTTATGAGAACATATGAGATTGTGCGGCAACCAACATTGATCAACTCATTGCAGCAATTTCTGGTTGAGAAAACATTTGCATATCTCTTTATTGTATAGAAAATTGCCTTTGAGCTACTGATAGTGAGTCTTAAAAACTTGTTTGTTTTGAGCTATAAAAACAGATCTGACGTGTAAAGATGAATGTGTAACTAAACTGTGACAACTGGCAGAAATGGTTTTAATTTGAATGATTTGTGATTTTATGTCACCCTCATGAGTGTGAAGCTATGCTGACAGCATTTGGTAGTTTTTCATAAAGGTTTCTGGGGAGATCAATCTTCATTGTCATTGAACCTTTACAACTTTGAACAATACTGCATCTTTAAAATGGTGGGACATGATGACATCGCAATGACATCATGCTTGCTTTACAGGAAGCAAGCTGCGTGGTGCAACAGATCGTATAGCTTTGTATCACTTTGACAACTTGTTTAAGTAGAAGGTGATTGGCTGATTAGGGCTTAAAAATCTCTTATCAGGGCCTTCCAGTTACAGTAAATTCAGCTTAAAAATATTGCATGAATATTTTAAATTTAACACCTTCAGAAGAAAAGAAGAGAAAGACTGCATGTTAGTAGTTTAATATTGATAGTTCGTTGTTATTTTAGTAATATTTTTATACGTCTCTTAGCTTGTTTTTTAGATATTTATTTAACATTTAACTTGAGATTTTTAAATAAATAGGGCCCATAGTTATTATAACAACCCCTTGCATGATCCTCAAGTCGTAGCAATCAAAAGGTGTTTCTTCTGTTTCTGTTGTTGCTGGTTGGGACAGGACAGTATTGTCCTAATTTGCATATTCATGACCCTGTCTGATTCTTTGCTTTCTGATTGGCTCACAACCCCAGGAGGACCTACTATTCATACTCTTATTACCTGTAAGTAAACAACCAATCAACAATCAGCTCACCCAGCTGCTGTTATCTTATTGGGCGAATTATTAGTGGCTAGTTGTTGTTATTTTTAAAGATGCAGTATACTTTTTTCAAGACAAAACACATTTTCAGCTCTGACCAACCAGCCAAAGCCATCCTCATTGACGCCTTGCCAGGGTGGGGGTCAGTTCACTTTCACATCAGTAAGGTCAGGATTTTCAACCATTTATATAAAGATTTTTGAATGCTTTGATATTAAAAACGTTTTCTTGAGCAAAAGAATGCTTGCTGGTTACCTGTCAAAAATAACTCCAAATAAATATATAAATGCTGAATCATCTAGAAAATGTAATTTTAATGTAATTTTAAAGGGACTGAACTGACAGTGAATTGACCTCAGCCCTGGTGTCCTCTACATGCTCCAAAGTTGCTCTGAAGCAGAATATAAAGGCCAAAGTGGGATGACACAGGCCTAAGCGTGTTATTTGAAAAAAGAATGCTGCACTTGTGACTTGTAGCTCTTTGTGTGCATGTAGTCATGTGATCATCCATCCTCCCATCAAGTCACAGGTATCATGGTAACTGCTGCACATACAGTGTCTCTTTTCTGGTTCTCACTCAGCTCTCTGTGTGGAGCACATGGCTCTGATTGTGGTAGTTGTGGGTTTTCTTGTGTTGTGGGTACTCTTTACTTCTCTACTCTGTCTCTTATTGTCTGTCACCAGCTGTGACCACAATGGACAGTTCCACTTCCTTTAAAAAAAAAGGCAGGGTCTATTTAGTGCCCAGTAACAAAATACATCAATTAAGAAATATGGATATGTATTCATCAGCAGCTTGTGTTTTTTTAATTTTAATATTAACAATTAAAATAACAACAATATTAAAGTAATGTAACTTGATTACTTTTTAAACTTTTGGATTACCTCAATACTGTACCTAATATGGGCATCACTGGCACTGTACTGTGATGTTTTTTCCCTTTCCTGCTTTAAATACAAAGTAATGAAGACAGTTTTTTTCCACTGACATTAAAGGCCATGATAAATGATACATAAATGATTTGAATCAACACCAGAGTAGTGTTGTGTGGGGCTCGTGAAGTGTTGAAATGTGTGCTCATTGTCATTGCAAAAAAAAAGAATTGTAATCTTGCTAATAATCACTGTTTTTACTATCAATAATCTGATTACGTCTTTTTTTCTGTAATTAAACAGAATACAGTTCCTGTTATGTATCTTGATTACGCCGTTCCATGTATTCCGTTACTCCCCAAGCCTGCAAACTAGTGTGTTATTAGTTATGGAGATAAGATGGGCAGAATTGTTAATATAAAATTTTCCAAGTTGAAGTTAAATGGCAAGACAATTTAGCAACTATTTGAATACATCTATCAGAAATACTGTCCACAAATATTGTCCTCATACATTTATATGGGGGGGGGGGGTGTCTTGGCATAAATTTACCATTTTAATAATCAGGATATTACAGTACTTTTTATGACATATATTGCGCTCAAAATCAATCTATTCATTTCAAATTCAGACCTTAAAAATGATAAAAACCGAATAGATTTACTCTAGTTCTGGTCACAGCTACCCCCTCTCTTTCTCTCTGTTTCTACTTCTCTCTCCTTTCTATACCATAAATATACTGTATAAGTACACAGAATATGGTGGTCTATGATATACATATCGCCTTCTCTCCAATTGTCATGTTTTCTGTTGAACAACCAGTACTACACTCACAAACACCCACATAAACAGCTGCACCTGGTCAGCAGTTAAATCAATGTGAGTGAGTGAGTGAGTGAGTGAGTGAGTGAGTGAGTGAGTGAGTGAGTGAGTGAGTGAGTGAGTGAGTGAGTGAGTGAGTGAGTGAGTGAGTGAGTGGTCTTAGAGGTGGAGTTGGTGTATTTTGGGGTGAAGAGGTAAAATATACAAAGCATGTTTTCTGTCTGTTTACTGGGGAAAAGTCAGAGCTGTACATTTTATCAGTAATGCAACATTTATTTCTTCATCAAAACTGAGAGAATATTTTTTAAATTATTTTGGACCTCAAACTGCTATACAAATAAGTAGTTTAAAGCAGATGTTGTCCTAACTGATGTATATCTGTGGCTCTGGGTACAAAGTGTTCCTGCATGCTCTGCCATGCTCAAAGTATTAACCCCTATACAGTTATTTTTCCTGGGATTTTATGGATGTTAAACCTGGAAATTATACCCTTTTTAAACTGTTATTTTTCTTCACCAGGCACCAGTCTTTATGATAAAGAAAGGTTTAAGTTGCTTGCAACATTTAATTCTACAATACAAAAACAACCCGTGAAGAAAAATTGTAGATTAAAATTTAAAATCAGGTATCTCTAAAGGTGTCTTTTTCCTAGAAAGATAGTGAATCGGTCTCTCAAAATTCTGGAGTGCTACCACTCATATGATGACAACGGTGGTACTTTGTTTGCTAAATGGTTTTCCCTGAGCTTCCGTAGATCATAAGTCATTCCCTTACTGTTGTTTTAATGGGTATTTTCCTATCTTTGCTGTCGGATGAAAACCCAAATATTTAATATTCCTGTGAATTTTTTCTTTTGTGTTTTTTTTTTTTTTCGCTTTATTGAAAGCCTACCTTGTGTAGAAATCTCATTAAATTAGAATTATTTTTTACATTTGTTTTCAGTTTCAGACAACTAGAAACAGATTTGAAAATAAACACTTTTAAAGGCTTTCATCTGACAGCTCATCTTTGGTAACAAGGTTAATAACAGGTTTTCCCTTTGCTACTTGTCCCTGGTCTGTATTAGATGCTGTTTTCCCTCAGCTCCTATAGCTGAGCCTGTTACATGCTGCCATTTACAAACAAGACTTTCCTCTACCTCCCTTGCCTTCCTTCCTCTTTTTCTCTTCTCCCCACCATTCTTCTTTTCTCCTTTTCTCTTCCTTGTTGGATCCAAACTCTGCATCTTGAATCAGCAGCCTGCAGCCCCCAGCTGTGCTTTCATCGCCAAAAAAGACGTGATACCACCTACTTCGTACTACATCCTATTATACTTTAAAAATTTAGACTATTCCTTACAAGGTGGTGGTCTGCAGGTTAGCTGATGTTTGTGTATTTGTTTATAAGATGCCTGACTGTGTCTGTCTCTGCCCCCAACAGGAAACTGGCTAAAAAACGTAAAGATGCCATCGGAACAACACGGCAGGAAATGACTCACATGGTGAATGCCATGGATCGCAGCTATGCTGACCAGAGCAATCTGCATGGAGAGGATCCCATGGCTGTGACATTCATGGACTCTCACAACTACAACAACAGATGTAGGTTCATAAACAAGACTAATATTATTGTAATTCTAACCATAAACAGTAGTATTAACCATGGGCTATCTTCAAAACACAAAACTGTCATAAGTGCACTTGGAATCTAATATTCAGCTTTATCCTTTTCTATCTTTCCTTTCTTCTATCCTCACTGATAAGACTTGAATTTTGCAATTGCAAGGTTATTCTTACTAACAGCCAGGTTACAGTTCTCAAACTCAATTTGGATTGATAATTCTTCCAATAATCTTTTTGGTTCATCATTTAGTCTCTCTTAAAAATGTCCAAAAACAGGGAAAAATGTCCATCACAGCTTCCCAGAGTATAAAGTGACGTCTTCAAATTTCTTGTTCTGTCTCACAAACAGTCCAAATCCCAAAAATATTCAGTTCACAGTGTTATAACACAGAGAAAAGCAGCAAATCCTCACATTACAGAAACAGGAACGAGGTTATGTTTGGTATTTTTGCCTTGAAAATGATTGACACGAATTATCGATGATCAAAATGTTTGCCAATCACTGTTCGTTCAACTAATCATTTCAGCTGTTAAAAATAACAACTCAAGAATCGATTCAGCCTGATCAGTTTTACAGTTACAAAATTGGAAACAAAGACCAATAACAAAAAGTGTAGAAAAGTGTAGAAAGTGTACATGTTTATGTCTCGTGATGTGTGAATGGAAGAGATGCAGATAAATCATTTCTGTCTCAAATTAAATAATTCATAGCTTTATAAGACCTCGTTGAGAAAAAAATTGTGGATGGTTTTCATGTTGAAGTCATGACTGGACAACGTGTAGTCCATCAGGAGCCATACGGATTGAATTTTCCTGACGCTTACTGCTCACTTTTAGGTCCTCATGTACATTTGAGTTGAAATTTAGAACATCTCCTCACGTGTTTCCTCCCACAGTGCCCAACGATCCTCTGGTTCCAACTGCTGTGCTAGGTGAGACTTGTAGCATGGTTGGATGTGTCACATTTACCATCAGTTCCCTTTAGTGATCACCCCTCTTCATCCTAAAGCCCCTGTGGTTGTAACCCCGTGTTGTACATCTCGTCATTACGTACTGTAGGTCCCAGTTTTGTGTCCAAATAGCCAGTTAAAATGTCAGACATTGGTTCCCGTTACATCCTGCATCCTGTCTTATATACTTTGACCTCTGTCAAGTACCGTGTGTTTTTGTGGGTGGATACCTTGACTTGATTGACATTTCCGTACCACAATGTTGTCTCTCATCTACATTTTTGAAGTGTTTAAAATGTTGTTTTTGATGTTAAAATTATGTTTGGATTTGGTTCAACGGCAATCTAACTGTGTATAATGTATGGAGTATATGAGGATAGCAAAACTGTGTGTTCATCTTTTATTTTTTATTTTTTTTACCACCTAATGCCTTTGTAAAACATGGCCAGTACTAAAAACAACAGCCAAGCACTTCATCTGTCGTACTGTGTTTTCCCCAGGTTCAATCACTCCCAATCCCAGCCATGGTTTCTGTTTCATACTGAGAGTGATTGATATTCACAGTAATTACCATCATTCTCCCTTTAGAGACCTCATTATTTCCACAGTTTGGAGTTGTTTTAAGGCATGCCATCTCCTGTCCCAAAAACGACAGAAACTAATGCATACAGTAAAAGGAGGAAGACAATTTGTCACAGTGCCACCGCAAAACAAGTGCAGATTAAATCTGTGACATCGAGTGACAGTGAATAACTTAGTGCCTACAGGCCTGTGTGTTTGGCAGGACTTTTTCTATGCACTGGATCTGGAGGTCTGCTTTAGTGTCTACCATCTGTGATACCCACTAGGCTTGTTTTGTAGCTGTAATTTCTGCCAAGTTGGATGTTATCTCAGCTCCAGTGTTGCACTGTAATGTTTTTATCTTTAGTTTAGTCTAGTGTTGACACTGACCGCAGCATGATGTGGAGTTCTAACATACCCTTAAGGGCTCCACAATCCGCGACACCACCAAACTGTGTTAATTAACTGATCCAGAGCCTCTAATTTGGAGTGAAGGCTGCAGTTACAATCCGTCTTGGCCAATCCCATCACAGAGTGGGAAGAAGTAGCAGGAAGTAGCAAATTAAGAGGCAGTGCCGGGTCAAGTTTACTGTTAATTGGCCTGACGAGGGCTTGGGAAACCTTTAACAATCAGTAATGAGCTAACATGTCCTCAGAGCAGAGAAAAGCAGCAGTTGGATGAAATAAACAGTGTCAGTTAATAAACAGTGGTGAAGATGAAATCAGTCGGTTGTCCTGCAACCTCAAGCTGCTCCATTAAATAACCTGTCAGTCTGTGCATTACTCCTGCCAACTCACATTATTTCCCACAACACAGAAACCCTCACCTGGACGTTCTGCAACAATTTGACCCCATAATTGCCTACAACGGAAATACTTTTTCTATGTACAAGCGTCAAGTCAATTATATCATATATGCTATACTCACAATTGATAATTAAACCTGCAGCCTTTCTGCACTACAGTATATAGCAGATGCTTGCTCATCTGTGGTTAAAATGTATTGTTTTATTCCACATAGAACAGATGTATCATGTAGCTCCAGATGCTGAAATATGTCAAGTTTGTAAATATTGAATAAAACCACCTACCTTTACTATTGCAATGGGTATGGAAGGTGTAGAAAGCTTGGAATAGTAAAGTAAAATTTTTGTTTGAAGTATCAGTTACTGAATGAAGTAACACAGTTACCATAGTACATAAAGGGCATTGCAGTAGACTACGGCTGTTAAGTTGCCATAAACATTGTTTTAGCAAAGTGGCACTTCATGTTTTTTGGCCATGCTCTGTAGTTTTGTGAGATCATTTGTTTTTGTTTTTTTAAATCATCCATTATGTATAACGTTAAAGGTCCTTGTAGATCAAAGTTGTCAATGTAACCTGTAGTTCACATTTAGAGTCTTCCTAACAAATCCTCCTATCTGGCTGTCTGACTAAACCTTTTTACTCTTGTCTTTTTCTGCTGCTTTGACATGTAGTTCCAATCACAGGTGAGTATTAGACAGAGAAAACAAAGTGACTTATGGTTTGTTTGGTGTGAGGAAAATACAGTATTTTCTTATGTTAATAGTTCGATGCCAGCAGCTAAAACTGGTTTTGGGAAGACTTTTTTTTTTTTGCCATATAAATAAAAGTAATATGTTTTGTTTTTTTAAAGCCAGTGTTTAGTAAATGTACATGATTCATCCCTCAGACATGATAACAAAAAAATGGATATGTTTTATAAGTTATTTTACTCTGGACAGTATAAAACAGTAAAGGCACTGATAGTGAAATGTTTGGTTAATTTGCGATTGAACTAACCAGTAATTTTCTCTTTTGTTGTAGATGAGAACCACAGTGCCTCTGCAGCAGAGAACAGCAGGCTTCTGGATGTTCCTCGGTATCACTGTGAAGGAACCGAATCTCCTTATCAGACTGGACAGCTTCACCCTGCCATCAGAGTGGCCGACCTTCTGCAGCACATCAACCTGATGAAAACCTCTGACAGCTACGGCTTTAAGGAGGAGTATGAAGTAAGATTATTATAAACAGTACTTAGATTACTAGTACTAGTAGTAGCAATAAAGGAAGTATTAGTAGCCTGGTTGGTTACAGTAGCAAAAGCAGCAAAAGCGTTACGAGTAGAAGCAGTCGTGTTAATGTTGTTGGTTTAAGAAGTAGTGATAAAAATTTTAGTACCTTAAGTATAACCCAGACAAGGCTATTTCCTATTTGATATCGGATGAGAGTAAGATATCTGAAAAGCCTATAAAGAAAATCAGTCGTGCTTTATTTGATATTTTGGCTACATTAAATGCTAAAGTGACTATTAGGGTTGAATTGCCTCTTAATTTCTAGTATTTTCTTCTTATCGACTTAGCAGTCAAAAAGCTACAAACCTTTTTTTATTTCCCCTTTTTATGTATCTAATAAGCATTCTGTCACCACTCATGTGCCCATGGATTAAAGCCATTCAATTACTTCTTCCTGCTCAGAGTCATCCAGTGGGAATGTTACTTTTTTAGTATCCATGACGTGTAATTTTCTTTTGTATTGTTTTGTGTGCTGTTGGTGATACAGAGCTTCTTCGAGGGCCAGTCGGCCTCCTGGGACGTGGCCAAGAAGGATCAGAACCGTACCAAGAACCGCTATGGGAACATTATAGCATGTAAGCAAGCTTCATTTATGTATATTTATGTTCACATCAGAAGTTACGCTTTACAGGAGGAAGAAAAGGGGAAAGAGGGGGGTAAGAGACAGATTCATGTGCTTTTTGCCCCAAAATGTCCATATGCCCTGAAACAAATATTCTTTTTCTTTTTGCTTTCCTCTCAATCTCACTGACTCTCTTTGTTTTTTTAATCTATTTCTGTTGCTCTCTCCAACACTGTACTCTTCTGTCTTTAGATGACCATTCAAGGGTTATTCTCCAGCCCATAGAAGACGACCCCTCCTCCGACTACATCAACGCCAACTACATCGATGTAAGTGGAAACGCATCGAATGCTACTATTGGCTCCCAACGAAACCAACGAAACCACACTCCCTCGCTCGTATGTCAGGCCTTTATTGCGTCTACTAGTCATCCATCATACCATTTTACGCATCCAGCCACCTCAAAAAACACATCATGCATACAACAGTAAATGTGTCTTTCTCAGGTGTCTATTCTGATGTCTTTCTTCTGTCTCTATCCATATATTCATCTATGCATCCATTGTGAATTCATCATAGTATCCTGATACAGCTAATTTAAATTACAATTTAGTCTTATCATCATCTATCACTACATAACTCCATCTAAGTACACGTCCATCCATTCATCTTTTTCCATCTCCACCACTTCACTCTGCTGTCACCTTTACAACAATCATCTGCATGTTAGTCTCTCACATTGCACTTTTTTAAATGCTAATACTGTTTATAGCATGCTCTTTTATATTACCATTACCTTCCATTAAAACAATTACATGCATGCTATCATCCACATTAAGCTTGAATTAGGATGAATAGAGTGGACACTCCCTGGTGTATCCAGTTTATCTCTGTTGGTACAACTATGGTCCGATGGCTGTTATATAATTTGGATTGTACTCAAAAATTAGATTGTTAACAACCAGCTTTCTTTGTGCTGCAGACCTTCAATGTGCTTTTGCTGTGAGGAAGTCAAATGGCATCAGAGAGTGTCCATTCTAATCAGTTTAATTCTAAGTTTTAAGATCATTAAGATCATGTTTTTTTTTTCTGCATGTCCCATTACGTCAATGCAACTTTTCTTCTTCTGATTGACACTCACTGACATTGTTGTGCTTTCTTTCTTTCTTTCTTTCTTTCTTTCTTTCTTTCTTTTTTTCTTTCTTTCTTTCTTTCTTTCTTTCTTTCATTCTTTCTTTCTTTCTTTCTACCTGTGGCTTGGGCTATAGATTTGGCTGTACAGGGATGTAAGTATCACTGTGGATTCTTTCATTCACGCCCCTCAACCTTTACACCTATACGTCCATTCATACACTCTTCATTAAATGCATCGAGTCAAGTTGTTCGATCATTTTGAGTTGCTGGGGCCTCTGAAAGATTTCACTCCATCTTGCCCTCTCACCAATCTTCCTTACTTCCCACTATGTGCATTTGCTTATGCATAGTACCTGTGTTTGTCTAATTACCAATAGGAAATCCCAATCAGTGGTTGTCGTAGCTTTTTGCACCTGACAGTTGTTGTAAAGGTGGCAGGCATCAATGTTGTCATCTGTAGATTTTTGCAGTGCCTTCATTTGAGCATAATTTTGCAATTTTGTTTTGAGAATTTAGAAATATCAGGTACGAGTATTAAGAGTAAAAGTTCCCCCACATCCCATCCCCTTGATGAGATGACCAACTTTTGCAACTTGTAGTGCAACTCAACATGTAGCCCAAAAATGACAGTTGCATTCATTATATCGTCAACATATTTTAGTTAACTTAACTATAAACTAAATGTTTCTATTGCCACAGGTAAGAGTAGAGATTAGTTTTGATGGTTATAATCATGCACTGACTGTTGATGTCTCCAACTGTGATAGGAGATTTTCTTTTTACAATGTGATACATAGACTTGTATGGATACTGAGTTGTTGTGTTCTGCTGTTTTGTTTTCAGGGCTACCAGAGACCGAGTCACTACATTGCTACTCAGGGTAAGACACAACAATCCTTTATAACTGCTGTTTTACAGGATTTTACAAATAAGACCGTTTTCTTCACACTTAGTAATCATGCAAAGTACTGAATATGTGACTTTGTGTGTCTGTGTGGGTAGGTCCTGTTCATGAGACAGTGTATGACTTCTGGAGAATGGTGTGGCAGGAACAGTCGGCCTGCATCGTCATGGTAACCAATCTGGTGGAGGTTGGAAGGGTAAGTTGCTCTTTTTTCCCCTCTTTACTCTGTTGTGGAGTTTGACTGTGCAAGACATTTTACCTTCACCCATAGTTGTAAAATATTCTTTTCAATTCAATTCAATTTTATTTATAGTATCAAATCATAACAGGAGTTATCTCAAGACACTTCACAGATAGAGTAGGTCTAGACCACACTCTATAATTTGCAAAAGACCTAACAAATCCCCCAAGAGCAAGCACTCAGTGCAACAGTGGCGAGGAAAAACTCCCTTTTAGCAAGAAACCTCGGACAGACCCAGGCTCTTGATAGGTGGTGTCTGACGTGCCGTTGGGGTGTATCACAGTATAGATAATGAAACAGTTTTACATGCATTTTGCCTAGCAAAGATTATTTAGGCCCTTTGACAATTGTACTAGCTAGATAAAAGAAATAAGAAATCATGAATGAGAATTATGTTACACTTTGAAGCAGCTTTAGCTCGTGTGCCAGAAAGATATTCTTCAAGCATTTTATTGTTTTATAGTGTTAATGTCAATTGAATTTATGCTAATTGAAAAAAAAAGTAGGTTAGCTGACTGGTGCAAAGAAATTAGTGGACCATCTCTGCTGTCCTACCGTTTTATTAGTAAAGTATGCAATGTTTAGGGCATTGTATTTTATTTAGTGTAAGGTGCTATATCTGCTACTTGATCCAAGGTCTTTGAACATGTTTGATTATAATTATTATACTGTATTTGATCAAGTCTTCAATGTTATTTTTCACAGGTTAAGTGCTATAAGTATTGGCCAGACGATGCAGAGGTGTATGGAGACTTCAAGGTGACTTTTGTAGAGGTTGAACCTCTTGCTGAATATGTGGTTCGCACATTTACATTGGAGAGGGTGAGTGATATTTTTTTAACTTACATTTTGCATAATGTCTCGGTTTCCTTTTGTTTTCAATTGGCATTGTATTTGTTAAGCATAATTTACAATATTGCAAATACTTAACTTTGTAATGCTTGTACCCTAAAAAATGTGGAGCTTGTCTAGTTGAGGATGTGTTTGCTTCTTCTGTGTGATCTTAGGGAGCTCCACATTAATTAACTGGTTAATAGGTTTGGGTCATATTCAATGAGGGAACATATATAATGGCAGGTACCATGAAATGTAACCTGAAGATGTCTTTTGTCTTTACTCAGCGTGGTTTCAACGAGGTGCGGGAAGTCAAGCAGTTCCATTTCACAGGCTGGCCTGATCACGGAGTTCCATATCACGCTACGGGACTACTTTCCTTCATCCGCAGGGTTAAAATCTCCAATCCACCCTCTGCTGGGCCAATTGTGGTCCACTGCAGGTATAGAAATACATGGAGACCTTTATATTTTGTACCACTCTACTAGGCACCCTTATATCTGAAATATACTGTACATATAGTCATTAAAAATGTCTTTGTTTTTCTCTTTCTCAATTACGAACATAAAGAATAATTTCTTTGTCTCTGTTTCTCTCTGCAGTGCTGGAGCAGGGCGTACGGGCTGTTTCATAGTCATTGACATCATGCTGGACATGGCGGAGAGAGAAGGAGTGGTCGACATCTACAACTGTGTGAAGGCTCTTCGCTCTAGGAGGATCAACATGGTACAGACTGAGGTGACTGCATTACCCATCCTCCATCTGCATCCACATCTCAGAATATACTTAATAAACCCTCAGTGTAAGACTCAGCCATCAGCATGGTGTAGGCTGACTGACTACATCTATCTGCCACCCATTCATAAACATGTCATCTCATTACATAAACACAGCAAACATTTCATGGAATATATACTTACTGTTAGGAGTATTATCGTGACCTGGGCGAAATTCGTTATTATTAAGAGCCACTTTTTCAAGGATTTGAAAATATCTTACTTTGGCACCATTCGGTGGTAGGATGAAGAAATACAGTGTGGTAGACAGCAGTGTGGCACCTTGAATGAAGCACCTCCATCCCACGCAGTTTTAGCAGAGCTTAAACACACTTAAATATCTTCTATTAAATATCAGACCAAGTCCAAGCAGAAGTGAACCCTCTAAACACCCGAACTCCGCTGCTCTTCATTTAGTTTTTTGTTTTTTATCAACAAAATTAATTTCCTATGTGTTGTTTTTATCTATTCTAGCTATATCTATCTATGTCTCTTACAACAATGCAAAAAGAGTTATTTTGATTACATTAAATACATTCTTTTATGTAACCATCATCATAATCTTTCGGTGCACATTGTAAAATGTAAGACATATTAGTCTGTAACGGTGTAACAAAAAACATCATAACAAAGACATTCACTTTGTTCATTCAATTAAAGCTGCAGTCATTTCCAAAGAATACAATTTCCTGTGTGGGCTGACTCACAAGTGGGGTAAACGAAAAACTCAACTTTCATCATCATAACTCCATCTCCCATCAGTCATCACTAAATCACAGTGTCAGCATGCTCACTTTCATTTGACATCACAGCCGCTTGTGTTATCTATGACACGTGTGTGTTTTATTGTTTGCCAATGTTTTTATCTGGAGTGAAATATGTGTATGTGTATGTATATGTATGTAACACTATGCATGTCTTGAATTATATGTCTTCAGGAGCAGTATATATTCATCCATGATGCCATTCTAGAGGCTTGTTTATGTGGAGAAACAGCCATACCAGTCTGCGAGTTCAAAGCTGCTTTTTATGAGCTGATCCGCATCGACTCGCAGACCAACTCGTCACATCTGAAGGATGAGTTCCAGGTAAACCTAATGCAATCTGTATCTTCAGCCTTTAAAGTTACACCCCTCCAAAGTTTATCTTCAAATGCATTTAGAAGCTTAGTTTTTACAAAACTCCTTTAGCTCCAACCCAGAAGCAACAGACAGAAACAACTCAAAAACTACTTTATCAATGCAATTTTTACATATACAATAAAGCTGTGAAGCTTTTAAGTATTTTCAAGTATTGTACATGCTGCACAGTCTTCCTCTTCTTTGGCTTTATTGGGGCATTTCTGTATTTCTTGATGCATTACCGTTGCTAAATGTCAATTAGTGGAATAGCATGGAAATTAATGGAATGTATATCTGTCACCGGCTTACCCAAGATATAAACAAAATTGGGACCCACTTGTAAAAACATAGTTATATAGCGTTAGCGGTCAAAAACTCCACAGGGTACCTTAAATGAACCAGCAACACAACATTTTTTATGGACACCTGTTTTTCAAGCATGATTTTGGAATATATTTCAACCTTAATGGAACTTTGAATCCTAACTTTGCACGGAAAGGGAGAGTATTTCAGGGACCTAAAAACTCTGCTTATGCACTAACTTATATGTTTTGCATGTCTCTCTTTGTCCAGACGTTAAACTCGGTGACCCCTCAGCCTCAGCCCGAAGACTGCAGCATCGCATTGTTGCCTAGAAACCAAGATAAGAACCGCTTTATGGATGGCCTTCCTCCTGATAGATGCCTTCCCTTCCTCATTACAATAGACGGAGAAAGCAGCAACTACATCAATGCTGCTCTGATGGATGTAAGTGTATAACACACTCACATTCACATACTGTTAGGTTGTGTTAACACATCGAGCACGAGTAGTTTGGGACATTTCACAACATATGTGGACATAGCATTTTAGACAGATGTGTTGCATTTACGTAACACAATTTGAATATATGTAAAACAAACAAAAAAACCAATGTATAATGTCTATTGTCCCAAATTGCAATCACATAATTGTTTAAAAATGATACACACTTTAAAGACGTTATACACAAATGATGATGAAGAGAAACACATATTATAGATTTATGCACATATGTTTATAGAGACAACACACACAGACACACACAGACACACACACACACAGACTCCCCTCCCTGTTTGTGTGATGCTGTGTTTGTGGTTTTAGCAGCAGAAGGCTAGAGACAAATCCAGGTTCTGAAAAGACCACTAGCTTCTCTGGCCACCACCCAATCTTTAACAGCCTCATTGTTGCAGGACATTGTTTACATCGGCAACAGTTGACAACATGTTGCCACCATGACTTTAAAAACAAAGTCATTATGTAGGTTGAAATTTAAGGTAAAATGGCAATATCTGGTCATTGTCTGACATAAATACAATTTAATGTTGATTAGCAGGTCTGTTTTCATAGAAATTAGAGAGAAGGATAGTAAGTGGTGGGCTGTAGATACAATATGTGAGTTTATAATAATGGTTGAAACACAAAATGTAATATATGCATGGTGTGGATAGA
Source organism: Gymnocephalus cernua (assembly GCA_023631565.1). NCBI lineage: Eukaryota > Metazoa > Chordata > Actinopteri > Perciformes > Percidae > Gymnocephalus > Gymnocephalus cernua. The sequence goes on from CM042440.1 coordinate 7,425,324, forward strand.
AACCTGGCTTCTCTCCAACAAATTTGTTGGAGGCACTAAAATACTGTAATTGCTGTAAAACTTTTCAATTTTTAAAGTTTAGTCACTTACCTTTGGCCTCTCTCTAACCAAGCTCTCAGAGGAGTTCCAGGTAATGGGATTTTACTTCAAATCTCCAATACTGGATTTGTTTCATGGCTTCAGTGTCGTTCCGTCACCAGGTTCATGTTTAGTAAAGCCATTTACACCCTGAATCCTAAACCTGACCCCGACCCTCACATTAGATTCTCCTCATGATTCCAAGTCACCAAAGTCATTCACACTCATGTCATACATTTGGCTGCACATTTTCATTCAGGATGAGTTAGGCTCAGTTCACTTTCAGTTCAGTCACTTCATTATGTCAATAGACAGTCTTTTGGTCGATTTTCTCTTTTATTTTGTGACTGACAAAATTGCCATTTAAAGACTTGAACTGAACGTGAAGTACACTGACCCTATTAGACATAGATGTACTGTACGTACAGGGTATTTGTATATGCAATGCATGCTCCTCACCCTCACATTTGATAGGCCCACTGCATGATTATGTGACCATGAGAGTGTGTATGAGAGAGAGAAAGAAATATGTAATATAAACAAGGATAAAGATATTTAGGTAACAAAACAGGGATGTGAACGATGTGTATGAAAAGCAAAACTTAGTGCTTCATACTGCTGGATTTAATAAGTTTGTGAATGAAATGACACCACTGTGTGTATGAAAGACCTTACATTATTTCTGTTGCCTGTTTCCTTCAGAGCTACAGACAGCCTGCTGCATTCATCGTTACCCAGCATCCTTTGCCTAACACTGTCAAAGACTTTTGGCGTCTGGTTTATGACTATGGATGTACCAGTTTGGTGATGCTGAATGAGATTGACCTGGCTCAGGTAATTCACTGTTCAGTTTGTTTTAGGATTATCACTTTTGATCATCATTTGATTATCACAATTTTGATCTGTCACTGTTTTTCTTACTTTCTGAGAGGATGAGATATTTGAGATATAAAACTTTCACCAAACAACATCAATAAATATAGTAGTATAACATTTATGTACTTTATTGTACTATCAACATACTTCTACTATATATACTCGTATACACAGGCACTTGGGCATAAATACAATATGCCTACATTATAAGCAGTGAAGGGACGAAGACAGGCAATGATATCTAATATATCCAACAGTCATAAGCAAGAATAGTCGACAGGAGAGGAGCCACATTGTAGAGTTCTACAAATGAAATGTATACTTATACAGGTATCATCTTTAATATAGTCAAAATGTATAATTTATTATATGTTTAACACTTTGCCATTCTGAAGTAAAAACTCTTGCAGACCACACTGGAATGATTTCTATGGGCAGATGTATCAAATAACAATCGTGTTAAACTCCAGTCTGTGAGGAACATATATAATACTGAAGAAAATAATCCTGTCTTGCAGTTACTACTGCTAATATTGGCTTAAAATGCCAGTCTAGTCTAACATCATCTTCACACCAAAGTCAGTATATATGAACAGGATGTTACTGTCTCCAGAAGGGTTGTCCTTTGAAAGTTGTCCTTTGCTCACCAAGGCCTCAAACAGGCAAAAAAAAAGCATACAACATATAGGAAAACAACAATAAGAAAATGCTTACAATATTGAATTTTGCACTTCTATTTATTGCTGTTTCACTCTTGCATATACTGTATCTAAATGCTGTAACTGTTTCTGCTCAGGGCTGTCCTCAGTACTGGCCAGAGGAGGGCATGTTGCGTTACGGTCCGGTCCAGGTGGAATGTATGTCCTGCTCAATGGAATGTGACGTAATCAGTCGACTCTTCAGAGTCTGCAACCTCACTAGGGTTAGTTGATTGATATTGTGTTGCTATGTTTATGTTATTTTCTTCAAGCCACATCTTCCTTTATGTTTGATTGAGAAAAACAGAAACAGTGTTAACTCATCTCTTCCAACACTCTCCTGTTTAACAGAATCCATTCCTCTAAATGTTTTTTGTTGTTTGATCTTTCAGCCCCAGGAAGGCTACCTGATGGTTCGTCAGTTCCAGTACCTGGGGTGGGCGGGGCACAGAGAAATCCCCGCCTCCAAACGCTCCTTCCTCAAACTGATCCTGCAGGTCGACCAGTGGCAGCGTGAGGGAGAGGAGGGAGAGGGAAGAACCATCGTACACTGCCTGTGGGTTCACACCAAACATACAGAATCTCATACACTTTTTTATTTATTTTTATTTAGCAAGAGTATATTTGTGAAAAGCGATCAGCAGCTCTGTCAGGAACAAAAGAGCATTTGGTTTACTTAGTAAAAAACATGAAAATTTATCAGTTAATTTGTTCAAGTAAAGAAGAAAAAAAATCAAATAAAGGTTGCTAAATTTGCCTAGCATGTTTGTTAAGACAGCATCTAGCAGTGGTCTTATAAGGACTTGTAGTACCAGTCATCTTGGCACCATTTGGTGATTATTATAGAAAGTGTTAATGGCTCATGAAACTCACTCAGAGTGACACTTCTCTTCCACCAGAATGTCTTTTTGTCTGACGATGCACAAGATTTAGTGACGAGCAGGATGATTTGTTATCAGTGTTCCAAAAACAGTGCCATGGACACTGAGAGGTGGCAAAACTTCAAATGAAATATTAAATTGTGCTTTTTGTGACATATCTCTGTATTATTGTCTGCGTGTTTACAGAAACGGAGGTGGGCGTAGTGGAGTGTTCTGTGCCAGCAGCATTGTGTGTGAGATGGCCAAGAGACAGAGTGTGGTCGATGTCTTCCACGCCGTAAAGACCTTAAGGAACAGCAAACCCAACATGGTGGACACTCCGGTGAGTTAAGAGAGAAGGAGAGACAAACAGAGTAACAGAGGGAGATTACCTAAATATCTGGTTTGGTTCTACAACATATCAGACTTTGTCAGAGATTGACCCAAAATATGAACCCTAACCCACCCAGATGTTAAGTTCAGTATGTCTGTCTGTGTTTGTCTACAGGAGCAGTACCGGTTCTGTTACGACCTGTCATTGGAGTTCATAGAGTCCTCCTAAACAAAGTAGAGAGGAGGAGGAGGAGGAGGTGAAGAACTAATTTCACTTCCCGTGTGTTTGATGCTTTTGCTTGGTCCCAACTCCCCTCTGTGGTTGCCGTTCTGTAGCACCCATTTTGCGTCCCTACAAATGGCAGAAGCAAAATTGGCTCCTTGCAAAATTTTTGTAAAGTATCCAAACAAAGGGAAACAATCAGACTTTTAACAGAAGGGGCTGCTGGGAGTGCAACAGAGGGGGAGATGTTACTGCTTTTACTCCTTTATGCTTATTGTACAGCTTTTTGAGTGCCGGCCGGCCCCTGTATGTTTTGGGCCCCATTTAAATGTTTAGCCTCTCACCATAGCCCCTCCTCCCATTGACTTGATGCCTCATGCTGTTCCAGCTGCAGTACTCAATGTGAACTGTAGATGTCTCCCTCCCGCCTTGCTAGCTGCAACCAAGCCTGCTCTCATGCTTATTTCTGACTACTTAACAGTGTTGGGCATCTCATCATGGTGATGTTTGAATATTTGCTGCCAGTACTTTTGTATAAGAACAAGACATTTAAAGTTACTGCCTGGCCAAACTCTGTGAATGCTTCTGTTTTCTACTCCATACATCAGCAGCATTTACATGTTATTTTTCTGAGTCAGAACATTAATATGTATTTAAGTACTTAATAGCCACTTTGAACCCATTCTTCGTTATATTGTCAGATGACAGAATATATAGACATAGAAAATACCCTAAATGTCAATGTAAGTTTGCTACATGCAGTTAGATGAAGTAGCATCTTAGAAACAAGACTGACAATGAAAGACAAACAGGAAGTTTACACAGGGAGTATTACGCTTTTTGTGTGTTTGTTTGTTTTTGTTTTTTACGATATCATGAAGTGGCAACTTGAAAAATGTTAAGTGTAGGATTTTCACTAAAATGTATACGTTCAAGAAAGTGTGATATGTATCATTGTTTTATGTTTTCTGCAGTCACTGCAGAGTTGATTTGTTGCATCATTTATTGATTGTCTTGATAGAAGTTTTGAAGTCTTCTTTGTAACCCAAATTGTAAAAATTGAAGATTGTGTTCAACCATGTGACATTAGCATAATCATGTTTGTTTCAGGCCTGGGCCCAATGCACTTTCAATTCAGCCAATTCAGAAATGGGATATTTCATTTTAAAACTCTAACATGAACAGATTTTGGGTACGAGGGAATCGGCTTATTTACTCTTAGAAAAGACTAAGAATAATGCTTTTTCATGAATAAGTGAATTACAGTTTCCATTTATGGTTTGAATGGAATTGGAAGTGAACTGACCCCAGGCCTCATTTGTTTTGTGCACTGGTGGCCAACACTTTTTTATTATTATTTTGTAGCTGATGTTTATTCATAAGCCAAAGACTTTGTGTAAATATGTCTATATGGATAAAGCACATTGTTTGTATTTATTGTTTGTTTACTTGCATTGCTTGTAAGAACAATCATTCTTCATTCCATGTTTACTCTACCACCAGCGTTTCTTAAACTGTGGGTCGGGACGCAAAATGGACTGCAAGTCTGTTTCCTCTGGAGTATTGAGAGTATTAGTATGCTTTAATGAGCCCACAAAGGTTCTTAGGTAAGAGATCTGCTCAATTTGGGTCCATGAAGAAACGTTTAAGAACCTCTAATCAAAGCTGTATATTAAAGCATTAGAAGTAGTTTTTCAGTATGTAGGTGGAACTCAGTAGTATTGTCTTGTTTTCAAATAATGAAACTCCGTGATGTTACCGTGGTTTATTTGTGTAAAAACCCATTGCTCTGTTTGTGGTCAGTAGAACATCAATGCATTTATATGCACAGAGTATTTTGGATAATCGCTCCTATCCCTCTTAATGTTTTAGTTGGGATAAGCTGTTTATCTTCATCCTCATATCCTGCTCACCATTATCCCTGAATACACACAGACTCAGTGAAGCAAACAGGCTTAGTGAGTGAAACATGCAGGACTGTGAAACAAAAACATTTATTGTGCCTAATCATTTGAATTTTCTTGTGGATACAAGCATTTTAACACCATCTTAGATCGCAACCAGGGCTTTGTTGAATGCGTTCTCATGGACGATCACTGTTTTGAATACCTTTTGGACCATGATTCAATGTGTTTTATTAATCAGAATGCTTCACAAATTCTTTGTGAGACTTCACAGTCTTACCGAATACCACGTGTTTTTACAAACTTATTCAGAAAAAACAACAACTTTAATGTAAATAAAATGTCAGAGGTTCCACTTGGTTAGATCAAGAGTAGCCCGGGTCTCCTGTTAAGGATGTTATTGTAAATAGACTATCATGAGTACTCCAAAAGGCTCTATTGTTGGATGAACAGTAGAGATGTAGATGATGGATGCAATGTGAGAACATTAGTTCTGCTGTAGATAAAGAGATTGTACTCTTGTAGGACAGATATTGTTTAAAACGTATTAGTGTCCACAGAATACAGAACTTTATTCTGCTGGTGGAACATATTTTGTTTAGTTTATTTCTGCAGATTTCTGGTCTGACCCAAAGAAGGAAGAGAAAATTCACAGGCCATAACACCACGTTAATACAGTCAGGACAAAACTGATGGCCATCTCTATAGCAAGCAGAGAAAGAAAAGAATGACAAGTGTGTCAACAGAAATTATATAAAGTAAATGAACCGTCATAACTACACACTTAAGGGAAAACTAAGGAGCAAATCCTGTTAAGATGCCCATAATTCCTTCTTCATAAATCCGAAGTAATCGCAATGAAGCAGGTGTCTGGATGAGAGGCCAGTCTAAGTACACAATTGATATTCATGGTTCATGATTATTCTTGTCTGTAATGTTTGACTTCTTTGATGTAATAAAGACCACTTCTTTAATTAAAACTTGTGTGGAGTGTTCTGTTGTTAGCTTACAATTAAAAGGATGTCATATCTCATATCTTCTTCTAGAGAAAGGTCCAAAAAAGGACCATCACTAGAGGCTGCACCCCACCACTGCCACTCCCATCTCTTCAGAGCAGGAGGGAGCAGGCAGCAGTTCAGCTGGTTAAAGAGATGACATCTGAACACCAGCCTCTCCATGACCTGCTCCCACTGACTAGAGCTATAAACACCCACAGGCTGCTGCAAAACAGAGACCATCTTACAGATATTCAGTGCAGAAAAAACAGACTGAAGGCAGTAACGCTGCCCACGGCAGTCATATTGTACAACACAGCACTGAATGGAACGGCTAGCTAGTGTGAGCATAAACGTATGGATGCATGTGTAATTATGTATATATAGTATTTTTTATATGTGATATGTATATATATATATATATATATATATATATATATATATATATATATATATATAGGGCCAGACTTTCTGTGTTTTAAACCTTTTTATTTAGTTGTTTAACTGAGCATGATTTCAATAAACTCAATCTTCAACCTGACAATGTTCACATTATTACCCTCACACCTATAGTCCACTTACACAGGTGTTTTCACTTGTGCTGATCAGCCCTTTTCTCTGTGGATGTGTACAAACTGGGCTTGAGTGACTCGTTGCATCTCTTAGGTCAGGGAAATGTACACGTATTGGTTCAGAGTTTGATGATATCACATAGTTGTCAGCACCACCTGAGTTGAAGTCGAACTAGACGAAGAAATGGAAAACACCTGTGTGAAGCTTAACAAAAGGTAAGATGAAGTCAGTTTTTTCACAGCAGGCATTTTGACTTGTCGTAGGAAAAGCACAGGTGTTACTAATTACAAAATAACAAGCTTCCTGCTGTCCCAGTAAGACCCAACAGTGTGACATCGAGCCAGTATGCAAAATACCAGGACCCTGAAACCAAAGCAGATAAATTGAATTCAGCCGTCAATGTTTTTAGCATTTTAACTTGGGCCTTTCCTAATGTGATGTGTCAAAATGTCTTCTGTGAAAAAGGCCTGTAAACATTTGAATTTAAGCTATATCTGTTTGGGACAGCCCTCTCCTCTGGTAAGCTTGAGTGAACCTACTTACATTGATCTAATAAAACCTTTTCAGGGCAGACATTTTGACTTTTCATAGCAGGAACATTTACAATGGCTGAAGCGATACCAGTTCCCTGAAACTTATCGGATATGTGCATCATTAATGTTATTGATCACACCTTTTCCTGCTATATATCTGCCAGGAGAGGTCACTGGTGGGCAGGGCTGTTTCATCAGTACAACTGGCAACACCAGGTCCCAATGCTCCTCAAGCACTAAGAGGATCCACAGAGACCTTGTCTCTTTATGCACTTTGTTATGTTTAGGCCTACTTATTTATCTTCCAACATCAACCACCTTCACTTCTGACTTCACTCCCTACTACATCCCATTTCATTTTTGCATTGTAGTTCATAGTATGTTTGTGAGACAAAACAGTTGATGTAAACATATCTTCTGTGCCTCTGTCATTTATGCCATTGGCTGGGTCTCAGGTGGAACCTCAGGTACCAGGTGCTCACAGTTGGAGTGATGTGACAGTCCCATCCAGTCCAGCTACCTACAAGACAATAGATCTTTCCACAGCAGCAGGCCGGGTTGCATCTCAGAACCCTTAAATTGCCTCCTTGAGTCCTCCACGCCTCCCTTCCTCACGTCTTAGTCCGTCCCACCGAGGAGGCACAGGAGAGACGTGAGGAAATCATGGGAGGAGACAGGCAACGAGCAAATGTGTTTTTGGAGGGATGAGACGTCCTTTCCTACATGAATTTGTTAGCTGTATGGGTGGAGTTGGCATCTCCTTCAGCTGCACAGCTTCTGGGAAGGCTGCTCTCGCGTATCCTCGCCTATAGCTCCTCGATGATCCCTCCTTGGTCCTCAGGGCAGAAATAAGAGCTTTGAGACAGCCGTTACCGAGGAGGGACAGAACAACTTCTGGTTCAGCCAAAGACCGAGGAGTCGGGAGTAATGAGATGCAGCCCCATAGTCGTTGGAAAAACACAGATGTTACTAATAATATAAGTGTCCCAGTAAATCATGACAGTGAGCCAGCATGCACAACAGCAGGCCAGAGGGACATCGTGTACAGTTGTTTTAACCACATAACTGCTCTATCAATAACTAATTAGATCACTCAATTCATTTAAATCATCACAGTTGCAACTGAGAGCCAATTTCTATTTTTATTATTATATAGACCCGCAGAGTTACTCCAGAAGATGAATAACACTTTATTTGGGTTTTTGGTAATTCCACATACATAAGCCAGCCATTGAGCTAAAATCACTGCATGACTTGTCCACTTTTGGTACAGCTGTATCACTGAACCCTCTTCTAACTCCCGGTACTTATAGAGGAAAAATGAAAGCGCTCGCTCACAACCATGCTGTTTTCTTCAAAAAGTTTAATTTGCATAATTATTTACAACAGATGGTTGATAGCAGTACTTAGAAGAGGCAAAATATACTGAGCCACGTTGATAAAGCAGGAAACATAATAAAATTATATAAATTGTTGAAACCATTTTAAAACCTTGCATTTAGAAAAGAAATTTATCGTTTATAGGTAAACAAATCTAGAAATTAAATATTCAGTTTAAATTAATCTTACAAACACAAACTGATCTGTAGAATGCCGTTATACTGAACAGCAATGAAACACTAAATAATACATTCATTTTCACTATCCTGCATGCTATCTGAAGATCTTATAAAATAATGTTGACAAAGGAACGTTAAACAACAAAAACATGGTCAAGAGCAGAAAATAGTTCCATTTAAATTAGGCATATATTATATATTTATATATGTATATTTCTGTACAAATACTGAATATTTGGCATCATATTTATCCTCATTATTGATATATCTAACAATTCAAAATAATTTTAAGCTAACCACACCATAAACCTTTTATGTCATAAAAATGTTTTCATGTCACATTGCGAAACCTATAGGAGGCCTTCTGTTATTTCTACACAGCCACGAAACAAGGCATTTCTCCACCAAAGGCAAACAAAACTGTGACTGCTCTCACCCCTCATAAAACACTGAAACATAAAGAACAGTACAGATGTAGAAACATTTCTCCTCCCAGTTACACAGTAGCACACAATTCCCAAAAAATATGCAAATGTGGTCAACATATACCTGCAGAATCTAGTTGTGATCGTGTTTCCAAGAACTGGTGCAGTGACAAGCAGTAGTGTAAAATAGTATAGCTGTCCTTTAGAGGCAATGTAGACTGATTCACATTGACAGACCCATAACTGTAGCTGGGCACTGAGGTCACAAGAAAAAAGAAAAAAAGACTTACAGAAATCAAGGGTGAGAAAATGTCACGTCTTAGCATCTACATTGCCTTCAGACGTTCTCATCTAACGTGACCTAAGCAAAACATTTGCCTCTTCAAAGGAATAATTTGACATTTTGGGAAATAAATTAGCTTGGAGAGATAAAGATTGACACCAGTCTCAAGTCTGTATGATAAATATCAAGCTACAGCCAGAAGACGGTTAGCCTAGCCTAGCCTAGCATAAAGACTGGAAACAGGGGGAAACAGCTAGCCTGTAGCAAGATCTGCCTACCAGCATCCTAAAGCTCTCTAATTAACATATTGTGTTTAATTCCATACAAAACATCCATGAAAATGTGTGTGTGTGTGTGTGTGTGTGGGGGGGGGGGGGTTGTGTATTTTTGCTGGTCTATTTCATTATTTGCCAGACTAGCTGTTTCTCTTGTTTTCAGTCGTTATGGCTAGGCTAAGCTAACCGTCTCTTGGGTGTTGTGGACAGGGGAAATAGCTATAAATAGACCAGTATATAACCCCCCTAAAAAAACAGCTTTCTGTTTTCACACTTTGCCATTTTACAGAAAAACAATATACAACCTGCTTATTATGAATTAGATTTTAGGCAGATTTTATTACTTCTGGAGCCAGGCTAGCTGTTTCCTTATCGGTTAATTGCTAAAGTCAGAAGCCATCTTAGCCATTAAGACTGGCAAAAGAAAGGGCTAGTTTATTGGTCAGGCACCACTAAAAAATAGAAATAGACCTATGACCCCCTGTAAAACCACAGCTTTTCATTTTTACATTTCAGTTTTTGTACAGATTAAACAAACAAGATAAATAAGGAGTTAATTAGTGATCTTTAGAGGTGCTTATTTGTCACGTTTGGACAGAGCCAAGGTAGCTGTGTCCCTTTCAGTCTTTATGCTAAGCTAAGCTAGCCGGCTGTTGGCTATGCTTCATATTTAACGGAAAGATATGAGACTGGTATCGATCGACTTATTTAACTCTTGCCAAAACAGCTAATATGTGAAATTCCCAAAATTTTCTTTAACATATGTTTCTTTAAGCGGTGACAACCACCTAAACAGTCCTTTATCAGCCCTCAAATTTAGGTTCATCAGGAGTCTAAAGATCATGATGAAAAGCCAAACTAAATATCTAAATTAGGCTTATTGCTTGAGGAGCAAATCACCACTCTCATACAGCCCAGTATTAATGCAAGCATGACATCAAATATGATCCATAATTACTCATAACTGGTGTTTGGCTTGTAACAACAGGCACAACTCTGATTTATGTCATCAAAAGTCACGGTTTATGAGAGGAGAGAGCAAGCAATAGAAAGACATCTTTGCAGTGCAACTGTATGTGAAACAAGGAGAAAAGCTTTTAATGGAGTCTGTAAAGACATCCTCAAGATACACATAAAGGAAACTCAGGTGGTTTTCTTGAGTATATAATATGACACTGCTGTTGTAGTGTCTGTATGTGCATTTGATGCTTTTGGTGTGTGCTGATTGTCAGAATAAACTAAAGAAAAAGAAAATTTAGGGAAAGTACAAGGAGAGAAGTTGGTTGATTCAGCACCTATACAGACTTCTCTGAGGTTTATCTTCAGGACAACTGTTAAACGATGTTAGTTTAACATATGGTGATGCAAACTGTCTTGTTAACAAGGAAAAATTACCCTGGCAAAGGAACTCTTAACTTATCACATCCATGTGAATAATTTAAGAGTAAGACTGAAAGTTAGCTGACTTTTTTTCTTTACACTTGATACTTTATTTTTTTAATTCAGCATAAAATAACTATCATGGATGTATTCAGTCCTGGATGACAATAACAGCACACTTTTTTGCTTCTGTAGTGTAAAGCACGATAGACGGCGTGCTTTCAGTGCTCTGTAAATGAAAGGTGATCTGCACCGGGGCCTGCAAGCTCTGCCGCCCCACAGAAGTACCGCTGCATAGTACACAGGCATGACAAAGTGTTCCTGTGGAGATTAAACTACCATAGTCCTACTATACCATGTTTGCTAAAAACACTTAACCGTGAGGTAAATAGCTGTAGGTTAGCCTGCCTGTCATTTTGTGAAAACACTATTGCACTTTTTGGCTGGTCAAGTTTCGTCAGTTTCCAGATTCTGTAGATGCCACAAAGGCAAAAAACATTGTGAGATTACAATATTACAGCAAGGAGGAAAAATAGATAAAGACCTTTTTAAAGAAATGATTTGTTGAAATGGATGTGATGTGCACTCTGAGCTGTTATGTTTACACCATCATGTCCGCTCCGAGAAATTCACAGATTTTCTACAATTTACTGTTTTTAATGGACACGTATCTGCTGTCATAACACATTAAGTAAATTCTAAAAATATAACTGCATCGTGGTGAATCGTAGCCGAACATTTATGTGATCATGAACCAAATACTCAAAAGTTAGCATATTCTTCTTTAATATCCTCTCGACTGTATTGTGCTGTAGTTTATTAGGACGTTTGAATTGGTCAAATATAAATGTAATATTTTCTGCAGTCCGACCCAGCCTAGTTTCCAGCCCTTTGGAACGGTATTATGGACAAACCTGCACTCCTAAGAGGTGTTGAAATCCTTTCACATAAAACATTCACTCACAGAGTCCTATGAGAATCAAACTGTAAGGCACCTGAGGATTTGTCATGTACATAATTGCCAAACTACTAAGCCCCTCATATCACGGTGGGTGAAAATGTGCAACACAGATGCGAAAGAACATTTTAAACATTTAGCTTTTCGTCAGAATGTCGAGTAACCTTAAAGTACACAACAGGAAAATGGTACTATGATTGTAGAATAGCCCTGCTTGATACCACAAACACACGTCATCATGTGTATTTCACGTCACACATACTGTAATAGTGCACATCACTTGCAGCAGCTGGTGTTCCTGTGACTTTTGAGGACATTTTTGTGATTTTTGTGATTTTTTTCTGATATCAGTCTTTCTGACAGGTGATTGGTGCAAAAACAGTGACATCTTTTTCATTCCAGCTAGTGACAGCGAGATTATGAGTCTGGTTCCTGTTAAGCCTCGTCACTTTGCTGTGCCCTTTTACGCTCTCCCACTTGGTTATAGTCAGGCTTTAATGGTGGTGCAAGACAACTTGACCAAGCAGGAAAACCAACTAATTACACGTACTACCAACACTTCAGAGATTTTTCTCATGCCTACTGGTTGGAAAGTGGAACTGATTTAAACAACCTGCAAGGAAATTACTAGCAGCAAGGAAAGCCTGGATTGATGATAATGAGTACCAGATCATCAAGTACTACTACACATGGTGGAATCACAGTATGCAGTCTGTGGGAAGTAGACTTGATTTGCATGACTTTCAGTCAGGTGGAAGAGCAGTTGGATTGTTAGAGTAGCCCATCAACTGTTGTCAGAATTCAGAGAAACTGGTGGTGGTGGTGGTGGTGGTGTGGGGGGGGGGGGGGGGGGGGGGGGGGCAAGACTTAAAGAGGAACCAGTGAAATAAATGAGGACTTTAATATTTCAAACCGTATCCTCCATCTTTTGAAATGATGAGTGAAGATGCTATTTATAGACTTACTAGGAAGATTTTACTAGGAAGGTTCTTGTTCACCAAAACAGTGGCACTAAGTATTGAACAGTGAGAACCAAAATCTGGGCACAATAGATATTATTTATTAATAAATGATAAAGTAGTGAACTCCCTCCTAGTTAGTTATGGTATGTACTGTATGTATCCCCCAAAAGTGTGACTATAGTCAACCAAGCAGGTCAAGAGAAGGTTAGTATAGATTATGCGTAGAAAAAGTACAGAATGTTTTACTTCCTGTGAAGGATGTGCTGGAGAATAGATGACAAAATATAGATTAGAAGAGAAACTTAATTTTAAAGTGTCAAATTTTCAAATGAGAAATGCCATAACAGGTGTCACTATTGACCAAATTGTAATAGGAAAAGTGGGCATCCTTGGTGCATTCCTACTGAAACAGAACATTTAAGCACTGCACTTTGTAGAAGATGAATTGCCAACCTGTTCTTCAGATTGAATTTGAAATGGAAAAGGTTTAATAAGCTATATATAATAATTTAGCTTCCTGTCTAAAGAGGGTAATCATCAGAGTTCTATGAAATATAATATGGGAAGAAGATGCTGGGGTTTTAAGTTCAATGAATTCTGTAGAGAATTCACTGAACTTAAAAGTAAGCCTTTGCATTACATAATGCACTTGATTATCGAAGAAAATTATTCTTCCCTTCAATTCCATCCTTTAGTGTATATTATGGCACAGTATTCATACAGTAAAGAGACATACAGTTAAATAAACTACACTACTCGCCTATAATTTGGTTTTAATAATTAAGAGTTACTGAGGAAGCTGCATAGGTCTTGTGAATCAGAATACACTTACTGGGCATTTAAACTTGAGAAAATCTGTACTATGTTGTATAAATATTGTTACTATTTGCAAACGTATCAGCAAATATGATTTATGGTATATATACTGCATGAAGACCTTCGCATAGGCAATTCTTTTATCTGTATTTAAATTGTGAATTGACTTGTAAATTTAAATGGGCCAGCATTCCCTTTTTTAGTTTAAAGGTCCAATATATAATATATTTACTGTAATAAATCCAAAAATGACCCCAATGCGTCATTAGATATTAAGGAATGCCACAGGCCAAAACCGTGTTTGGTGTTTTAAGCCTCCAACGTCGCCTAACCATTGCCGCGTTGCCTGGAAGGCGACGTTGGAGTCTTTAAACACCAAACACGGTTTTGGCCTGTGTATTGTTATCAACTGCCCAGTTTGACAGCCAGGCCGGGTAGCCAGATATAACTGTAAAAATGTAAACCCAGCGCGCTACAGCTGTAATGTTAGTACAGCCACGAAAGCAGCAAACAAATGAACAGGATCAACGGAGATAGATTCTACCAAACCTAAAAAAAACTGCATGTTTCTAACAGTTGCGTGACCAGAGACGTGACCAACCCCGGGTAAATATTGGAGATGTATTTGAAAGATGGAGACAGTTTAGAGCCCAAGAGGATGCCAAATTGGCAAATTTCCTCCTGAACAGGAAAGCATTAACTTCAGGCTAATTTATCACGGCTACAAGGGATGGGAATTTTGTAATTTCAATATTCGTGTAGTCACACTGAATTATATAGCTAGAGTACCCGAGTTGGTTACTCGCAAAAACAATTGAGACACAGCCAGTAAAGTGATCCTGACTGGTCCTGGCTAACGTCGCCATGCTAACCCTGCTAACTGCTAATGTTACCGGAGGACCAGGCAGGTGGGCCACGGCTGTTGACGTGTAGTTATTTTAAGCCAAGAGAGGGGGGGCTGTGAATTGGAAAGAGAGGACCGTGAGTTTGCAGCGTGTTTAGTGATTGTTGTCGTAGTTCTAAGCCAATAAAGTGTTCAGCCGGGTGGAGAGGACGGAAAGGCAGTGTTATTTTTAGCGGTTCTCATTGTAATTCTAAGCTGAGGAAGTGTGTCTGTCCGTCAGATGGAGAGGACAGCGAGGTTGTTGTGTTTTTGTGGTTCCTAACATAATTCTAAGCCTAGGAAGTGTGTCTGTTCGTGGGGTGGAGAGGACCGCAAGGTTGTTGTGTTTTTAGCGGTTCGTACCGTAATTATAAGCAAAAAAAGTGTGTCTGTCAGTTGGGTACAGAGTGCCACGTGAGCATGGGCTTTTATGACTGACATATTGCCAGCATCTAACGTCTACTCCACTGTGCTGTAAAGTAATGTCTGGCTATGTGAGACAAGCGTCTAGCAACATTGTTGTGAATGCTCCTTCAGCGCGCTTTGGAGGAGGGTCTGGCAAAGCGAGACTATGGATGCTGCGGTCTCAGCCTGGTAACCTCCGTGAATTTCTAGTCTGGGGAGGAGGGGGCGGGGTTGACAACTCTATCCAGTATTTTGAATTTGTACTGCAGTAACTATTTTAAACACTAGCTGTCAGTATTACATATTGCACCTTTAAATCAATAAACTGTATTATTTCCTGGAACCTGCATAAATTGATCGTACTAGGACTCAAAAATCTTTTCTGAGAGATACATGTTTGTGTTTCAGTAAAAGCACACACACCTGTGAAAAGAGAACCTGAAATCAGTGTGAAATTATGTATTGCCCTTGGTGATCTGGCATGTTGTCACTATTATTTTGTGCCCTTAAATATTTAAGCTACAAACCAACCAAATGAATTAGAAAAACTAAATTGAGTTTAATAAAAATCAAACAAAAAGTCAAAGTTTGGGAGTGACCTCTCTCCTGTCCAATTTAGTTGAATTTTCAGCAGCTGCTGATCTCCTGATTGTTTTTTTTTTTTTTTTGCATCGTTAGGGGCTCTACATTCATGAGTGCTTTGGTTAAGGCCATCTGGTAAGGTAAGGGTTTCAGATTTAGCACTAATGTACACATGTCAAAGTAAAAGCTATTGGTCAGACAGATGTAAGCAAAATAAACCCCAAAATAATCTCGACAAGTATGACTCACTGCCTCGCACACGTATTTACAGTACACAGACTGCCCTCACCTACTGAGTGCTATTCTAATTACAATAAAATGGGAAACCTTAAACACTACTGCAGTATAATTCTAGTGCCCCTAAATCAACATTTGTTTTAATTAGCTGGGATTAGATTGGCAAATAAGAATGAATGGGCATGCACTGCAAATGTTAGGAAAACATTGTTGCTGTGGTATAAAATATGGACAGGTACAATGCAGTATGTTCAGCTAGCTATAGCAGTATGCCCTTGGCTCAGGGTGGGCATATTAGATTTGACTTTAAGGTTGGTGGAATGTCAAAGCCTGTAATCTCTCCCATCTGATAAATAAATATACAGGCCTTTTTGCAGGTTAGAAAGGAAGTTAAACCATAAAACCTTCTCCTCATTTACATCATTGAGGGCAAGAGCATTGCAAAGATGATCTTTTCTAAAGTCACAATCTACTACAAGTCTTCGGAGAGACAACGGGCACCATATTAATAAATTTCTGTTTAAAAAGTCCTTGAGTGTGTGTGTGTGTGTGTGTGTGTGCACATAGGACTGGGTAAAGGACAACAGTTTTAGAGTAAAAAGCAGCACCATTTACTATAGTAACTGAATATTGTTAAAGTGTCATTTGCACCTGTCTTTCCTAGACTACATGAGCAGATCAAAAACAACAACGGAAGTGTTTTCATTATGCCCCATTTGGAGCAAAAGGTTGGATGCAGTGTGTTGAGATATGGTTTCTGTTAGCTGAGAAACAACCCTTAATCAGCAAGACAAATGCACTGTCAAATCAACCCACAACTGTTTCAACTATAAATACTAAATGTATACTGTAGATTGTGATGTTGATCATATGATAGATACTGTAAGTATAATTAAAAGTGTTAGAATCACAATATTGTAACAATGAGAGGCCCGAATGCCATCAGCAAGAAATGAAAACACAAGGTGCAGTTTATATAACCTATAGAGTAACATGAAATTCTGTAGTACATTTTCCATATCTGTCCTTGCAATTCAACTGCAACACTATCACATGAGCTTCAAAAACTACATTTCCCTTGGAAATACAAACATGAATATTATAAGGTGCAAAATGCATTGTTTGATACAGTCACTTCTTTCAGGCTGCGCAAAACTGTCTTTTGTTTAATAATTCATATTTGTTCTGCAAATGGAATGTATCCTGCAGCTAATAACGTACATAGCTTTAAAAATGTATAGTCCTAAGAGGGTAGGGTAGCACATGAATGGAAATGAATAAATGCTGAAATGATGGTCTAGGATTTTTAGCCTTATTTTTTCAGATCTCATTCAGCAACACCAGTCAGCGGCTGCAGCATGCCTGGTTAAAGATGGATAGATTATATAGTTGTGCAACTTGTGCAGAACCTCAGACACGCTGTAGAACATTTTACTTTACATTAGGACTTTTTTTTTCCACAAAATGGCCAGAAATTGACCAAGCAAGGTACCAGGTTTTAGCCACCTCCATAGAAAAGGCTGGGTGTGAAATTAGAACCTCACCAAAAAGAAAAATGTATTTGTATTTTTTAGCAATTAGACAAACTTTTTACACACAATCAATTTCTGCTGCCGCTGTTCTTACAGGATGCTTTAGCCAAAGACCATTGTTGCGGGTGAGAAACGAAAAGTTGCACTGTGTTTACTTTTGAATGTGGCAAGTATAGCCTTATCACAGCAGGGTAATGACAACAATGGTGAAGACTGGAATTTTAACAATAATGCCATGACCAAATAAATCACCAACTTGAAATAATGCTGAAATAAATACCAGTCCCTTGTGGGTTTAAAGCAACACTAGGCAACTTCACATGTTAGGGGCTCATGTTTACCAATCCAGCTGGCCTGTAATCAGTTTTAACCAAGAAATACCAAAAGGGCTAGAGGCAAAACGTCGCTGGTGTGTCTATTTTTTTTTTTGTGTGCGTGTTCATTACAAATCTTTTATTTATTACTTTCTGTGAGAAAACAACCATCCACACTTGACTCAACTGACTCCTCTAACTTCTCACTCAGGATAGATTGGGCGTTCTTTACGGCAGTGCCACATTGTCATTTAAGCTGATAAAAAGGATGCATTTACAACTTCTACAACAATAACAAAGTCTTGCCTAGTGTAGCTTCAGTAGGGGCAACCCAAAGAATGGCGAAAGATGATGAAAAAGTGGACGAGCAGTGACAGATGACAGCAGGCTGGATGTGATGCGACGAGCTGGTATTGGGTGGAGGTGGACAAGAGGAGCTAAGGATGAATCCGTAAACCTCAAAGCCGTGTCTGGGCTTCAGGGATGTAGATCTCGATGCTGTCTGCCCTCTCTGTGGCTGAGTTCTGTCTGAAAGAAGCTGCTCGTTTGGCGGCCATGAGGCGTCTGCGGGCTTCCTGTCGCTGGCGGTCCTGAAGGTCCAGAGAGCGCTCTCGCATAATTCCGCCACGCCCCTTGGACGCCCGCTTTGGCATAGGTGGTGGCCACTTCCGCTCCTTAGGATCCAGAATGACATGATTAAACATGGCAAACAATTGTAGGGTTCTTATTCTAGAAATGTATCTGATGGCACTCAAAAAACAAGAGAGACTTGATTTATTCAGCTCTGTACAATGACTCATTGAGGGTTATAAGAAAGAAAAAAAACATTTTTAACCACTGCCAGAGTGGCGTCATTTCTTAAGGAAATCAGGCAGAAAATGATAAATGTAGAATCAGTGCAGATAAATGAAATGCTAGCAGGAGTTTTATACACTATGGAGTGCACAACTTTAATTCAATTTAGCTATAATCCTTTAACATATGGACTCTTTGTTTAGTGGAACGGTGTGTGTCATGGACAGACCTAGGCCACTTTGCCTCATCTTAGGTATTGCAGCTTGTTGTGCCACAGCATGAATCATCATCAGAATTCTCACTATTGCTGAGGTGCTGTATATTTATTCAGCAGTAAGACATGCATGTGAACCAGAAGATGTTCGCTCAAACAAAAGGTTAAAAATGTTTTTTTTTTCTTTCTTATAACCCTCAATGAGTCATTGTACAGAAACACTACAGCAACTATACATGGATTATGTTGCCAGAACATTACCCTTTGCAAGGAGTGTTTGCAACATTTACCCGTGAAGGCAGTACAACTTCACCCATATGACCTACAAATCTGAACACACTAACATACAAAACCTTTTGAATGCAAGACAAGCTTTTCTGATTGCTTGGCAAGCTGGTGTTAAGTGTAAAACTGTGATTGCCTTGAAGGAGAGAAACCCAATACAGAGCATCTGTGTCACTGTTTGGGTCCAGCTTCATGGAGCTTGCAATGTGCCTATTAACTGCTGGAGGTAAATAACTCCCTTACAACTACAACTGTAGCATGAAGATAATTATCCAAGTGCCCTGAAGGAGCTCTTCTATCTCTAAAACCACATTACTATCTAAATGTGCTTCTTACAAATGCAGCTCCCTTGTCTACAATCACCACTCTTACAAATGTGCTTTTATTTCAGCTGTTGGGCATTGGTGATTTAACTGGATAGTTTGATATTCTAAATGCTTTTCATTTTTATTTTTTAAAGTGACATACTTTGAAATCAAGTTTTTAAAAATGCTAACAATTTACAGTATACTTTTTTTTACAGAATGGCAAGTATGTCAACAGTTCTTTGATTTACCACTGCACCTACCTGTCTTAAGACTTAACCTTTGTCATGTGTAAAAGCAAAGCCAGCAAATAGTACAAATAGCCAGTGCTATAAATATGGACAATATGGATGTGACAGATAAAACAAGTCCTGAATTAACTTAATTTTTATAGGAAAACATTTTAGATGATGCTACTAGTTGTCTAAGCTGAACTTATGTTGCCTCCTCACATTGCCCCTCCAGTGTTATGATAAGAATGATTAACTTACTGCTGGTCACAAGCCTAAAAAGGACGGCAAATGTTGTCACTGTAGTTTTTTTTTTTCTTCAAAAGCTGAGCGAGTGCATCTAGAGCCCATTAAGACTAATTAAATTATTATGAGTGTGTGGATCCCAGGGAAAACAGCTACCAGCTCTACCTTCTTTGCTGGGCTCTCCACCAGCTGCCACTGGTTGCTCTTGATCTGCTGCAGCTCATCAAACTTGGCAGTGACGTCATCAATGGAAAGCTGCAAGAGGTCCCAGAATCCAGCCAGGTCCTGAGATGTGGGTCTGGGCATGGCACTAGGGTCCTGAAAAGACAGTGAAGTACAAAATGTAGTGGGTTATTTGTACTCAAGTGAAATTATTTCCCATCTTTGTTAGGTGCAGGACTACTAAACACTTTATATATATATATATATATATATATATATATATATATATATATATATATATATATATATATATATATATATATATATATATATATATATATATATATATATATATATATATATATATATATATATATATATATATATATATATATATATATATATATATATATATATATATATATATATATGGCCGCTGTTTGGGCTTGCTAGCTTGCTAGCCGCGTAGCTAGATAGTAGGTTCGTCACGGCGATTAGCCTCGGAGCGAGCGAGCGAGTAGTGACTCTACAGTCAGAGAGAGAAACAAAGTGTCTCCTCTGTTCTTTCTGACCACGGTGGGAAACCTGGAGCAGGAAAAGTTAACCCTCTCCTTGATTTTACGTTGGTTATGAACGAGAACCAGGAAGTGAGTCACGGGAAACCAGTCGCTATGACGACGGCTATGCCGCTGACGACGTAGACAGTAGGACCAGCCACGCTCGCCTCAGGCATGAGGCAGTAATATCTGCAATGGAAAATCGAGGTAACAGTGTTACATTATGTGGCAGATTATTAGTTCCAAGTGTGAATGTTAGTGTGAAATTGAACACTACGTATATGACAATGACGTTTTCAATCAAAAAACATTTGCACAAAGCAAGCCGATCCACTTTTCCATGTTGATAAGAGCATTAAAATGAAAAAAATATAATGGGACAAAAAGAAATCAAGGGCACTCATGTACACACACACACACACACACACACACACACACACACACACACACACACACACACACACACACACTGTTATTGTACTGTATTTTTTTGTATTCTGTAAAATTTAAATGACAAAAATCTGGTGCTCAATGTTGCTGAATTTCTGTGGTGCATTGCTGTTCATAATACCTACTGTACCCAGTTGGCAACTGCAAATCAAAATTCAATCTCATCAGTCAGCCACATACAGACATGTGCTGATAAGCCTAGACACCAAACACAGAATGAGTGTGATCTCAGACCAAGAAAAGGTCTGTTAAGTTAAACTTTAAAGGTTTGGAGCTTTTTATCAGACATCATGCAGTTCCCCCTCCATCCAAAAGAGAAACTGAGTCATTCTCTTATTCAGGCACGTCTTAAAGCTCAGGGCAATCTAAGGCTTGTCACTACCAATGTTAGACTTAATTCATCATCCCATTATCTATGGGGAGAGAGAGAGCGGTCCAAAACCATCCAAAAGAGATCAACACACCGAGTTAAGGCACACACAAGGCAGTGATAGAGCAGGCAGACCACCTCCACAATGTTTAGCATTTCATTCAAAAAAGTAGCTATGCATTGGTAAGGTGTGATTAAGTGGCTTTATGTTTTTCTTTCACTGTCTTTCTCTACTGTATCTGCAGAAACATTCCCATTTATGACACTATCATCCTATGATATATGCTGACTCTGTGGATAGTCAGCATTAGAAAAGGTATTAATTTCTAGTCGACGTGACATGAGGGCTAAACAGTGAGGCAGTGTGGCAGTCCATTATTCAAACTCTGAGATCCCATTCAAACTGCTGCCTCCATGCACTAATGGATAGCTTCAACACAGGTGCTGCTTCCTATTGGAATTCCCCTTTCATTAACTGTGGGTTCAATAGCGGCAGAGGGACTGCTCCACTATTGATCTCTGTGGTCTATTTCTGGAAGGCACACAAGTGCAGCATCAGGCCGAGCACCTTCTCAGAGCTCTGAGAAAGAGAGGCCTATCAACAAGTTTACCCCTGATCTTTTGTGTTTTTCTATGTAACATATTAACAGCATGTAGGTCGATACAGTGTTGTAGTTCACAAACACATACTACTCACCAGATTCTGCTGACATAGCCAGTAAAACTGCTGAAACTTTTGAGACATTAGTAGCTGAGCACTTCCCACGGCACTCCGGATTTTTCCTAGGACTGAGAGAGAGAGAGAGAGACAGAGAGAGAGATTCTGGTTTTTATCACTGCACAGCTTGGCAAAGGCTAACATGTCATTCACAAGGATCCGATCTGCTCACAAAACACCTATCACGATTCTGTGTTTTCATGTTCTTTGGCTATACTGTTGTAAATACTGCAAAAAAAAAGAAATTATCATAGAGAACATATCATGTAAGCATTGACCTCAGACAACAAAAGCAGCTCCTGCTTTGACAATAATGTAATTTCCCTCAGGATACTCACTCTCCTCTGTCAGGTCATGCTCCTCTGCTTCTCTCTCCATCTCTTTGCACCATCCCTCCAGCCGCTTGGTTTCATTGTGAAGGAGCTGCATGAACCAGCTGCCGTCCCTGCGAAGGGGGGACACTCTGCCTGTTTCGGCGCTCTCCAGACTAGGTTCAACCAGCCAGGTTTCAGGCTGTGGGCTGGGGGGCCCACTGGAAGGCCGGTTGTCCTCCCTGTAACTGAACAGGCCTTGTGTGCGCACCGTACGGATGGCCCCATACTGCGTGGGCGTGCTGGGCTCAGAGTGGCGACCGAAGCCACCACCAAACTGCAGGCCCTTATCTTCCATGGAGGGAAAGCCCTCCAACTCCATGTCTGCTTGTACTGCAGTGGTCACACTGTTGGAGCGCTTGAACCTCCCATGCCTAAAAATGCACAAGTTACAGGGACATTGCTTGAAAATGTAGTAAACTTTGACTATGGACACTGTGTTTCTTCTGCCTGAGCCACATACCGTTTGTGATCCTCCACCTGGATACCTATAGAATGGAACTGAGGAAGGCCTTTACTTTCAGTCTCAGAGTCTGTTACAGTTTCCACCTGGTAAATACAGACAACAGAACACCGTCAAATGATCATCATTCACAACTGAAATGAACACACAGTACAGTACAGACGCACATGTCTACTATTCCAAATATAGCTTGATATTTACACTCAACAAAATTATAACCGCAACACTTTTGTTTTTGCCCCTCATAAAATGAGCTGAACTCAAAGATCTAAGACTTTATCTATGTACACAAAAGACCTATTTCTCTCAAATATTGTTCACAAATCTGTCTAAATCTGTGTTAGTGAGCACTTCTCCTTTGCCAAGAAAATCCATCCACCTCACAGGTGTGGCATATCAAGATGCTGATTAGACAGCATGATTATTGCACAGGTGTGCCTTAGGCTGGCCACAATAAAAGGCCACTCTAAAAAAATATGTGCAGTTTTACTGTACTGGGGGGTCGGGGAAGGATCCGGGGGGGTCCGAAAACCAGTCAGTAAAAAAATAAAATAAAGTTGCTGGCCTCTCTAAAATGTGCAGTTTTATCACACAGCACAATGCCACAGATGTCGCAAGTTTTGAGGGAGCGTGCAATTGGCATGCTGACTGCAGGAATGTCCACCAGAGCTGTTGGCCGTGAATTGAATGTTCATTTCTCTACCATAAGCCATCTCCAAAGGTGTTTCAGAGAATTTGGCAGTACATCCAACCGGCCTCACAACTGCAGACCAAGTGTAACCACACCAGCCCAGGACCTCCATATCCAGCATCTTCACCTCCAAGATCGTCTGAGACCAGCCACCGGGAAGCTGCTGCAACAATCGGTTTGCATAACCAAAGAATTTCTGCACAAACTGTAAGAAACCATCTCAGGGAAGCTCATCTGCATGCTCGTTGTCCTCATCGGGGTCTTAACCTGACTGCAGTTCGTCGTCTTAACCGACTTCAGTGGGCAAATGCTCACATTCGATGGTGCCTGGCACTTTGGAGCGGTGTTCTCTTCACGGATGAATCCCGGTTTACACTGTACAGGGCAGATGGCAGACAGTGTGTATGTCTTCATGTGGGTGAGCGGTTTGCTGATGTCAACATTGTGGATTGAGTGGCCCATGGTGGCAGTGGGGTTATGGTATGGGCAGGCGTATGTTATGGACAACAAACACAGGTGGATTTTATTGATGGCATTTTGAATGCAGAGATACCGTGACGAGATCCTGAGGCCCATTGTTGTGCCATTCATCTACGACCATCACCTCATGTTGCAGCATGATAATGCATGGCCCCATGTTGCAAGGATCTGTACACAATTCCTGGAAGCTGAAAACATCCCAGTTCTTGCATGGCCAGCATACTCACCGGACATGTCACCCATTGAGCATGTTTGGGATGCTCTGGATCGGCGTATACAACAGCGTGTACCATGTCCTGCCAATATCCAGCAACTTTTATTTATTATTTATTTATTTTAATTTTTTTACTGACTGGTTTTCGGACCCCCCCAATACAGTAAAACTGCACATTTTAGAGTGGCCTTTTATTGTGGCCAGCCTAAGGCACACCTGTGCAATAATCATGCTGTCTAATCAGCATCTTGATATGCCACACCTGTGAGGTGGATGGATTTTCTCAGCAAAGGAGAGGTGCTCACTAACACAGATTTAGACAGATTTGTGAACAATATTTGAGAGAAATAGGTATTTTGTGTACATAGAAAAGGTCTTAGATCTTTGAGTTCAGCTCATAAAAAATGGGGGCAAATCTTCTTATTACAGAAGATTTAAGTTTCCATTTTTGTCTTTCAGCTAGCAAAATAATTGGTGGATGTGCTGGTTCTGATGTGGGCTTTTAACAATTAAAAAAACTTTGCTCTTTCTTTACAATCCAATATTTAACATCTGTTTAAAAAAGTTATAAAAGAGCTTATTTTCACGTGTAGGCCTGTATTGATGCCGCTCAAACCTACAGGATTTTTTAAATACTAAACAAGAACCATAAAAGAGGCTGAACCTTGTTCAAGATTTTGGTATTCATGAAACTAAAAAATAGAATAATTAATCAGCTGGAACTCTGGGTCACGGCTCGTACAGTGTCTACTCAACAGCTGCATATGCAAGAGGACAGTCAATTCTTTTGAACACCATTCTCAGCATTGCCCACAAGAGATGTCTCTGGGCAACCTGCAGGTACAACATGGTCCACACAGACAGCTATCTCCACAGTAGAAGCTAACAACTGAGGACATTTGCCTTCTAGAGATGCAAGGGCTACCTAAGTTAGTTGGACAGGCAGAATCCTTATCTTGCAGTGGAGCTACTTGTTTAGTTATGGGCTCTAATAATGATCAGGCCAGTGCAAATCAGCAAGCTCCAGAAGAACTTAACAGGTTTAGCACCTAGATCACAAGCTAGAACCAAGAGAGTAAGAGAGATCCTCATTTCCTCATCCACCATCATTTTTCTCTAAATTACTGCTGCCTTTAAACAAGCCCTGTCCACGTAATACAGCCTGACACTTGTAAAGGTCAAAAAGCCTCCAAAACCTTCTGGAATACTTCACACAGATTGGTATATTTGAGAATTTGTAATACTATAAAAAAAACGATACCGGATTAGCTAAGTTGCACGTGTGTAGTTGTATTGCTAATTCAACATTTTGAAGTCTGCCAGGGGATGTGGACATAGAGTAAGTCTGCAATGCAATTGAAACAACATAAAAATGTGCCTGTTGTGTTCTGATAAAAAAGTGTATTTGGTCAATTTAAGTTTTTTTTTTTTTTTTTTTTTTTTTTTTTTTTTTACTGAAAACTGAGAGATGGTTTTACTTTTACTGCATTTTACAAGGCAGCTCTCATACATATTAACACTCTGAATATCAAAATGAAAAAAAAATGAATTATCCTTTCAACCAGGACTAGATAGAAAAAAGCAGATGGGATTGGTGTAATTGAAGGCTGGGTAGTGAGTGTGGTGACTGCAAAGAGAGCAGCAAATTGAATGGCATTGTCAATTATGTTATTACCTGTATCCCGATAGAGGAACGTGGGGTTTTGAGGTACTCCTCAGCCTTGGACACCAGCACTGCTTTGTCGCATGTCTGGACCGAGCTGTGGCTGCCCAAAGATGCATGCCTCTTGCCTGCTGCTGACTCCATGGCCATGGTGACCGCCTTGGTGCTGTCCAGGCTGTCCATGGAGCTGTAGATGGGACGACCAAGGCTATCCGTGGTCCACAGCCCACCCCGTGGATGCCTGCCCTCCTGGTAGGCATCTTGGGTGGACTCTGTACTGCTCTGGGCTGTCACAGAGATAAGAGGCTTGGTGGTGGTGGTGCGCGGGGGCACAGGAGGTGGAGTCTTCTTGTAACTGGGAGGATATGATACCGCTGGATAGCACAAGCAGGATGAGAGGACGAGGACAAGGCCAGACAAGGGTAGAGGATAAAATAAAACATGAGAATGAAAAATGTGGCCAAAAGCTGACAAGGACCAAGTGCTGCAGTTCACCTATATCACACAGTGTGTGATAGAAGAGCATCATAGCATGATGGGAGCTAAAGCATTAGGGCACTTTAGCACTTAAAGCAAGGGAAATGTCAGTAAGGTGAAAAGCAACAGCAGCTTTGTAATATGAGTGTGTTTATTGGGGAGGTTCAATGAAGATTTGCTCTGTTAAGTGCAAATGAGAATCTGATGGTAATCCATCCAGATGGAGCTCACAGCAGAGAAACGTACCACCTTTACTTGCTGGATTGTTTTCTTCTTCAAAGCTATAATAAAACTCTGACGTTTTTTTTGTAATAGTTGCTCAGCATACAAATTTTGAATAATTTTGTATATATTTTTTTACATGGTAAATGAAGATTTCTCTTTTAAGAGATTGCAATATATAAAGTAAGTTTGCTTCATTAATTTAAAGAAAATAGCATTCGTTTGTTCAAGTCAGGCTGATTTTTTTAAATTCCAAACAATGCTCCTTCACATCTTGAGCCAAATGGTTAATGCCCTACATGAGGGTGAATATCCATGAACCCCATTCATGAGTTTTTGTCAAATGTTAATCTATAATCTGCATGAATCACAGAGAAAATGAAACTATAAAAGGAATCGTAGCTGAAACTTTCTTTACACATTTAAGCGGTGTCAAGACAGTCCTATAATGAGCATTCAGTCATTCACTCCTACATTGCTTCTGGTCAATTCATTTGGTCATTCACTTGTGAGTCTTTTATTCATTTCCTCATTACTCTTATATTAATTTTAGTAAAATAATAATCGTAGTACATACACTGCTTAATACAGCCAGATTGGTGTGCTTTGCCCACACACACACACACACACACACACACACACACACACACACACACACACACACACACACACACACACACACACACACACACACACACACACACACACACACACACCACTTTGGATTATAGGTAAGTGCAATAAGAAGTAAGAAACCACAGGGAACTCTGTTAAGATAAATCCAGTCACAGACTTGACTTCCTTCCAACTTGAAGGGGCTGCAGTTCTGCAAGACACAGTGGGTGGATACCAAAATGAAAAGAGCATGGTGACTCAGGCAGTGAGCAACACCACACATTCTATTTTTACACATTCTACCCATTCGACTTAGAAAATGTTACAGATTGCTTCGTACCAGATACAAATTGAGTGGCGTAAACCTCTGCATTCTCCCACTGCCAGTATCTGTTTCTTGTGGTTACCTTAATAAAACACATTAAAGTCAGTTCACTAGTTTGATTTTTGTCATGATTATCATGTGTAGGTCAACAATCAAGATGTTAAAATAATACTGTAGTTCACTTCCATGCCCATGGCTATTCTAAAAACATTCTCACTTTTTTTTTAAAGATTCTTTTTTGGGCTTTTCCGCCTTTAATGTACAGGACAGCTAGGTGAGACAGGGTGAAGAGATGCAGGAAATTGTCACAGGTCAGACTCGAACCCTGGACGTCTGCATCGAGGCATAAACCTCCATGTATATGTGTGCCTGCTCTGCCCACTGAACCAACCTGGCCACCTCACTTTTCATTTTAACAAATACAAATATCAGAAATATCTGATTATAAAACTGTACTAGTAAATGAAATGATATGAACATGAAGTTAAACTCTCACTTCCTCGTCATCTTTTCAAAGACATGTAAAACATTTACCTAACATGCTTTTCTTATGGAACCTGGTCTTCTAATTAAAGACATTTATCTTGGTCCTCAGTCAACATTTGTAATATAAAGGACTGTATATGTATAAAGCATGGCAGCCGCAGTCCACATTATAGTGATGAATTGAGTTTTTTGTATACTTGAGATGAAGCACTGTAGATGTTACTCTAACTACAAAAAGCATGACACATGCACAGCATATACTGTGTGTAAACAATCAATGAGTCAGGAGATTTTAAAACTGGAAGTTTGACCTAAAGTAATGGTGGCACTACAGGAAAGGTCATAGGGTCCCCAACATTAGACTTCATATTGGGGATGTGCACTAAGACTTAAGACGAACACACAATTGAACAGTCACGACATCCTTTGCAGAAATAATGAATGTGACTGTGCTCCCTGGACTCTAAATTAGCCTATCATCAGACTGAAAGTTGAGTCAGTACTACACAGTTCTTCTGCAGTTCATTAATATAATGTATGCTTGCCTCAATGGATTGAAATATGCAAACACATGTTTTGCCTTATATGCCTACATTTATGTACTGGGCATAATTACACAATTATTTGCTTAGCTTAATGTTGTTTAGTGAAGACATTTCATTTCTGACTCTTCTTGGGCTGAAATAGGTCCTACTCAATCTGAAAAACAAAAATCACAATGTCTTGCAATAACATTCACTGGACACCAGATGTCCTCCTATAGACTGTACATATACTTCCTTTGACTATCTACCTGGATTCCAATATCAATACTGGATTTTGCCAGTGGATTAAGATTGCACTGTGATTTGTGAGTGTCTTAATGTGTCTATGTCATCTGTGTATTAGCATCCTTATATTTAGTTTATCTCCTTTTAAGTTTCAAGTTTATTTCATTTATATAGCACTTTAAAAGCAAAGAAGTGTGCACCAAAGTGCTTCACAAAGACAAAAAAGAATAGTTTATAATACCTGGAGCTCACACTTAAGCTGCTAAAAGTTTTAAAAGTAGCTTGGTACATTCACTCAACTACCATACTTAAGTACAATTAATTTTAGGTACAGTGCTCATACTTACGTACCACCATTTAATGCCTTTTTATACTTCTACTTCACTACATTGCATATAGATTAAAACATTTTCTAAAGTAGTTAAAAGTGAAGTTATGCACCTTATCTAGCTACAATGTTGCTTACACAGTAAAAGAACAGTAATAATAGTAATCATATGTAGTATTATAAAACTGTTGATGCTGGGCATTTGTCCTATGTCTTATATTGTACTACATAAGCGTCGGGCACAGACTGAGGAGTGTCTCAATCTTCCAATAAGAATCTAATTTATGTTTATTTCAACCACAGTCAGGAATCTCAGCACCTCCTAAAGTAATAACTGATTCAAGTGCTATGGTGTAGTGCAAATTCACATTTGCCCCAATTCACTTTAACACTATAAGAACAACCGGTACTAGGTATAGGGTTTACATGTCTGGGTCCATAAAAGATACTGTAAAGTTAAGTTGCGATATTTCCAATTACTGTCTTTAAGGTGGTGTGGCTCATTAACAGCCAGGGAGAAACAACATTAAGCCTTAAAACATTGTGGTAAATAGCATCAGTTCCTTAAGATCAAAGTGCAATGTCTACTACACTGACATAAAAAAAAATCACAAAGGGAATTCAAATATAAAAGAAGAAAATCTAACATTGGCACTGACAATAGAGTCTCAATAAAAACGAAAATCACCCACTGAGGAGATGGCAAAGGCAAAAAGTGTTTAAGTCAACAAAGTACATTTGCAGGGCCACTGTACAGCAGGTTTTCTTTTGAAATACTACGGCTTTAGTTGAAGGTTTGGCTAATATAGTGTATGGAAGCATCCTGTCCTTTGTGTAGTCAGTTGTGCCTGCATGGCTGTGTTTGTATTGGACTGTTTGGTTTAGCACTGCTGCACTGGGCAGTTCAGTAAATGGACATGAATGTCATGCTATAACATAGTGTTGTTGCTCTGCTTAAAAGTTGTTGGTAGTATTACAAGTTATCAGTGAAGACCCTGGTTTCTGCCTTCAAAATAGACATTTTGACACATCATCTGCCACACTGCAGCTCAGAAGCAGGGACATGCTTCTGCATCAAGACACAAATTAACTAACCTATCTACAATTAATCCTCATGTATCTCCTCGCTGTCCTCACTGACTATCCAATTACTTTCTGTTGCCTTTTTGACAGATTAATCAGTGATCACAGATACATTCTTTTTTTTTTTTTTTTTTTACAATTTCCCGCTACAAATCTGTGTTTGTTAAAAGTTGGAACATTGACAAGATCCTTGAGCGACGAAGAGAATAGTGGTGCAATGTTTGTAGATCTGTTTCGGAAACTATGTCCATTTGAGAAATAACTGGATTTAAAAGTTGGTTTGGCCAAGTACACAACTGAGAAGCATTTGACTGAGACTGAGACTACCGTTATACGGTTGACAGTCAAATGAATACGTACAAGTACTTTAACGGTTCTATTCACTACTTTTGCAACAGAGAATGCAGGGGTCAACATGACTATAATTATCTATACGCCAATCAATCTTAAAACTGATTTATGAAAGTAAATGTTGGGTTAATAGTAAAAAATGTTTTACTATACACATAATGCATATACATTTTTTTGCTCACATGTAATTTGTAATATGGTATTAAGTTGTAACGTTAACCGTTAGTAGCTGTCCACTTTGAGTGACCTAGATTAGTTAGAAAATGTATTGATTAGCATTAACCCTGATAACAAGTCAGTTAAAGCAATATTTTAGTGGTTTTAGGGAATGTAGCCTTGGTGCAGCAACATGTCTGGGACACAATCACTAATAAAAGCTTCAAAATGGAAATACTGTAAACAGCTCTTAGTAATACAATACATCACATCTTCTTTGTAGCGTCCAGCTCATGAACAGAACACACCGAAGTCAGAAGAACGACTTCCCAATTCGGGAAATAGAAACATCCGAGGAGCACGTGAATGCAGCAGAAGGCTTGAGGAGTCGCTCGATCTGAAGGTAGCTTGAGGAGGATTCTGACATGTAAATTGTTCATAAGCCTCTCAAAACACTCATGCGACTGAATCCACTTATTGTCTATCAGCACGGTATGTTATAAATACACACATTTACACCGACATGTAGGCTACAGCGAGCTAAATAAATACAACTTCCTTCTGGCGTTGTTTATGTTATGTCTAGGGCTCGCGGCCAACGTCAAGCCGCCAATACGTCAATCCGACAGCTGCGGACAACAAAACAACGCAAACAGGTAAGCTAGCGAACTAGCTAGCTACATTAACTGGAGTACATTCACGGTAGTTAATCGATAATCAGAAGCTGTATTTTCTAACATTGGGAAAATATCAATGTTTGGAACATGTCGAGTTTAGAGAAGTGCTGTAAAAGTTTTTTTTACGTTTTGATATATTGAGATATTTTAACAATAAAAAATAGTTCTATTTTGTATTATTGGAGAATATATCAGTGTTTAAAATAAAATAAGCTGTAGTTTGAAAATGTTGTATGGACGTTTCGATCATGGATGTATTAAGAGAACGAGAGAGGTTTCGATACACCTTTTGAAGTAGGGGGTTAGGGTTCGGATCAGATCACGGTTTTGAGTCACGGTTCCGATACATTTTCGGATCAGCACAAAAAAAAGGGGACAACATATTTTTTAAATGCTTTCCATTTATTACTTAAATAACAGTCATGAAACACAGTGTGTTCAAGCCAAGAGCGGAGTTCGCTTGACGCTTTGGAGGTGGCGCGCCTCGTCGTGACGTCAAAATGACGTAATTTCCTGCCAGCGCGTCCGATTTTCAGCGCGCGAGCAGAGGGCGCGCACCAGTCTATTTTTTTCAGCAACAAACCGGTAACAGGAAGCATGAACAAGCTCCTGGGAAACCGGATGCCAGGATTCGCCGACTGACTGCAAGTCTCTTTTGTAAACTTACTGGGTTAAAATGAGTTATTTTTTTGTGAATGAAAGGCCGTAATGTCGGCCATAACGTATGGCAGCTCGTGGTGCCCTGTACCCGGCTCAAAGCCCCCTATTTTTGGGTAACTCAACTACCAACTGCCGCTGATACGACAGAGCTCTGTTGCCGGTGTCACAGCTTTTTTTAAATTATTCTGCTCCTCCAGTAGCCATGGTCGTCTCTGTCATCTGCTTTTAACATGCTCCGTTCACGTGAACATACAACTGATTTTAACAGGCCCCATTCACGTGAACAGAAAATTGCGTTGCCTGTATCTTTTCATGTCAACCCTCCATAGAGACTTTTTTCAGAACAGCGACAGTAAAAATTTATTTAACACTATTATTAATGGTTAAACTTTGCAATTTATCTGTGGTTCACATGCATTCCGAATCGTGAGTGTTCAACTATGGTTCATTACACCACGATTTTGAAGGTTAGCTATCATAGGCATCCATTTTAAAGCAACACTATGTAACTTTTAGCCCTACAGGTTGTCTCATTGGAACTACAACTCGTTCTACCCGACGGGTGTTGTAGTCCCAATGAGACAACCTATAGGGGGACCGTCCCCCTACAGGTTGTCTCATTGGAACTACAGCTGCAGCTAAAAGTTACATAGTGTTGCTTTAAACGGCTTTTTTCACACCGCCATGCAGTAACTTGCTGCCTTCAATCATTTCAACGAGGGGAAGTGCTTTTGATCACAGCAGTAGGGGTATGAAGTGGTTGCTGCCCACATGAACAGCAGAAACCGATTTTAAAAACCTTTGCTTTTTTGGGAACACTCCAGCAGGTTGGCAGTTGTCAGGGCAGTTGCTGCGGGCCATGGGAAACTGGCCTTAGCTAAAGTTAACTGCGAAGGAAGCTGACGACCGCCTATGGTGTGCTACAACTGCTGTTGTAATGCCTCTAAATGACAAGGGACATACTGTGTTTGTAGGGCAAGCTTTTCAGAGCCACTTTTCAAGCCTACAGAGGGGAACGTTTTTCACAACATAACGTACGAAAACCTCAAAAACATTAAACAAAAGCCTCTGTGTTAAGAGCCCTTACGTGTTAGCCTGTTAAAGTTATGTGTAACCCAACCATTTACCAGGAAGATATTGTCTGTCTTTCTTTCTTTCTTTCTTTCTTTCTTTCTTTCTTTATTATCGTTAGCAAAAGTAGCCGGACGCCCTTAATACACCCATGGATGCATGACTGCAACTGAAATGTAGTTTGCAAAGATAAGGGCTAGCATGGAGAAAAAGAGAAGAAATGGAGATGGACTGGTACCTGGAGGTGGCTGAGCACGGTCCACACTGCAGGAAGTAGGGAGACGAAACTGAATCCCTGCAAGGAGCAAACACCAGTTAGAAAGGACAAATGCAGGTATTGAACACACTAATGCACACCTACAGTAAATCATCTTTCTATACCTACCACAACTAACTCCGAGAGGTCATTGAAAAATATTTAATGTTTTCTTTTTGCCTATTCAGTTAAGTCAGTCAGTAACCAGCAGGGAGAGCGAGAAACACAGATATGCTCAATATACAGTGTTAGAAATAGGTCACATCAACGTTTTTTCCTAAATGTTGAATGTGCAGAGCAGCTGAATGCACTTGGGGAAAGTGAATTTTGCCTATAATGATTTCATATGAATGAGCTACATTTACAGTCCTACTGTAACAAATTCAAATACTGCTTCACCATGATAAGAAATAAGTAGAAATGCTGATTACTGGGTAACATTCATTATCCAGCATTTGCTGTGTTTCTTTCTCAAAATGCAGACATTCTAATGGCACTGACAAAACTTGCAACTTGATGGACAATGCACATAGGCAACAATTCTCCAGGAAGTGCCTCAACCTTATTTAAGTGGACATTTGAATATGTATTTATCTAGACTTTAGTTTATACTTGTTTGCTTTTGCCTCTGTTGTAGCTGCCAATGTTGTCGAAAAACGTCTTATTGAATTATAACACTAACAATAGAATCACAATAAAATTAAGTAAGAGGCAAAAGATGATCCAAAATGGACCAAATTGAAACTCAGCTACATTGTATTTAGGATAAAGCCTTTGAATAATCAATGTCTGCCAAGGTTGTTTTTTGCCCATCTGCATTTCCCTAATATGTTGACCATGTATCATTATCTAAAGATCAATCCTTACTTATCAGGCATAAGATAACATGCATCATCTGAATCTGAAAACAGACAGCTATACTTTATTTTATTTTACATATAAGACACAGAGCAGACAATTTTTAAAATTCAGAACTTAATAAAACCAATTAATATTTTCCAATTAATGGTTTTAAATGGGAAGATAATTAACAAATTTCCTCTCTAATTTAGGGATATTAGACATATATTAAATAAGTATTAAACTTGGTTCATTAGTGGTACAGTATGTCTCCTAAAAGAGAGGCACAGAGTATTGCAATTTTTGGAGTGTAAGTCCAAAAATAATGTCATGTATAGACAAAGACAAAAAGAGACACAGACAATCATTATAATCAATACTGAATTAGCCACTCCACAACTGTAGTAAAAATACCACAAATATGAGCTTGAATAGAAACATTTCAGTCCCTGTCAAGTGGCATTTTTGTAAATCTAACAGAAATGAGGTCTAGACAGTAGGGAAACAAAGAAAATCAGACAAAATGTGCAGAGAGATCCAGACAAAGATAGAAAGATGTTTTTAAACAGAAAAGCCAGACAGTCTATCAGTCTATTTTTCTATCTTTTTTTTTTTTTTTTACTTCCTGACTTCCTCAAAATATAATATATTTAAAAGTGGCATGCTGTACTGCAGCATGTGGAGTTCCACTTATTACATTCCCATTTTTAAAATCTTATCCTGAATGGGTATGACCACCCCACTTATATTTAAAACCAGTTAACTGCATTTCAATCCCTTTGTATTTGGTAACATGAGCCATACTTTACAGGAAGTGCAAGTACACTGCTGCACTTAAAATATAATTACAATACTAATTACTGAAAAATGAAGTGGTCACTTATTGTGTTCACACTTTACCATGTGAACACGATAAGTGCAGCTGAGATTCCAGATTGATTATGTAGGTACTATTAAATCTATGGTACTTGCGTGGACTTTATGTAAAGTGTGACCTAATATCATTTCATAAAAGTTTTGGTGCAGAGAAATGAAACAGACCTTCTCTCTCGTGCTTTTTCAACAAGGCCCCTCAAACCTTTTGTTCCTTTGTGGTCAAGACTTAAATTTCAGAAAAATCGTTGCAAAAGTTCTGACTGCGTCTCCTTCCCATCCGACTCCCTCCATTCGTGCCAGAGGCCGTTCTTGCCATAGTTGCGGACTCAGACTGGCAAAGAGGCTGGTGAGATGCTGTTCTTACTCAGGTCAGGGTGGATTGTGGCTTAATGACGTGCATGCAATGACTGACGAGCTGCATACATGAGCATGGGGGCTGAAGATGTAACAAAGTGAATGTAAAGCCTCTCAGGTCTTAATGTAACACTTTTGTTTGACTCCATGCTGTATTAAGCATGGAAACTGAGTAACTATCTAGCTCCACTCGATTTAGCAAAAAACATATTTATTTATTTTATCTGAGTAATTATATTGCAAAATCATTGTGTTTAAAGCCTACAATCCACTGCCTACAGCTTTATCTAGTTGCAATATAAGAATTATCTCTCTCTTTGACAATTTGTTCTACTGGCTGTCTGAGCAGTGAGTGTATACTATATATGGACCAGCAAGCACTGCTTTTATTTTACATAATTGCATAAATGTAGCATGTAGTCTACTCCAAGTTTTTTCATGAAGCTAGTATAGCTTGTTTATTGCTAGGCACATCACAACATCCTTAACGTAAAAATAACTGAGAAAACATATTAATTTGATGATTACTGTATATCTTACATTGCATAAGTAAAAATGTCTATTTAGTGATAAACTTGAGGATTAAGTGCAAATTAAATCTTACTTGTGTACTGAAATAGTCTAAAATTGACTTGTCCTAAATGGCATTTCTTTAGTGTGGCAATGTTACTATACCTGACTCAACCATTGTGAAAATTCGTTGGGCCTAGGATTGAGCTTGAGTATGGCACTGGTGGTTACCAAAGTTGGATGAGTGGATGGATCTATAAATGGATGAATGGATGGATGATTGGACATAGGACAACTAGTAGGACTTGAGGGTGTGTAGGTCAGGAATTCCATCTGATTCTGCTGGATTTACAAAATTTAAAACATAGGTTTTGTAGGCCTTTTTTCAAGATTAATTCAGTTTAAAACAAGCATGTTGTTCATAGCCACATACATATATACATACAGTGGTGATGCCCCCATGGATGCAAGGTGGATTAACCTTTTATGTATGATATATCACAACAAACCAATACAAATCAATGGCCCGAAAGTATAATTTCAACAATTCTCAAAGTTCTCAATGCTTGCATTAATGTGTAGAGCCCCCGGTGATACTTCGAGCAAAGTTTCATGTTGTGTCGAGCCTTCTTAGTGTTTAAAAATAGCTATTTTGAGGCTAGCATAAAAGTGCCCCTAGCTCTCCCATTCAAAAGGCCATTTGACCGAAAGACGAGAATACGGTAAATCTTAAAAGTGGTGATTCCGTCCTAATTATGCTTTTAAACTAAAGTTTGACTCAGGTACATTCACAAAAACACCCTAGGGTGCATTTTGGCGAGAGTTACGCTTTAATTAAATTGGGAAATGTGCATTTGCTCCGAAAATATTAAGCAAATCTGCCCATTCCACGTGTACACTTGGAATCTTTGGCATGATGGTGGCACTATAGGAAAGGTCATGGGTTCACCAAAAACATAAGGATTCATCCTTTGGGGATCTGACTCTCAACCAATCTTTAATAGCTTCTTTAATATGTTACTTTAAACAAAAGTGTTGGACAGATACAACTGACAGATAATTGGACATCACCGGGAGGTGATGTCCAATATATCTAATATATCTACCCACTATATTGGCCCCACCTGCAGCAGGCTCTGCTGCAGGTGGGGCCAATATAGTGGGTTTGCTATAGTATAGCAATGTCAGCTGAATATAAACTTTGCCACCAAATATAAACATTTCATTATGAACAGACCTTTTTAGATAGAAATTTAGCCCACACAATGTGCATAGTTTGTTAGAGAATTGTATGTTCAAGACAAGCTGGAACCAATAACAAATGCCACATATGAAACTGTACCTACCCAATATTTCTGACTACAATTATAATACTGTATGTAGGTTTTCATGTTGAGTGCATGAAATCTTCGCCGTTTCAATTACTTCAGCATGCCAGAGTTCGCAATCTGCAACCATGTGAAAGTTTTGAATATTAAATCATTCACCCACCACCCTTAAAGTTAAGTTTGACTATTGGTAGTATTGTCTATCCTTCCCCTAAAACAAATAAGCTGAATTTAAAATGCCATCAATGTCAAAATCACAACTACTGAAAGCGACTGACTTTAATACAGATCTGAAAAGGTCTTTTTATACTCAAAAAACTGTGGCTTGTCCACAATTTAAGTATGAAAACTTGATTTGATGATATCATCTCAAAGCAGCATTGATTTGTGCTGGTTTGTAGAACAAAGCAGTTATGTTCGTCATAACCTGCCTTGCTGCATGCCAGGATATTTAAAATAAAGACACACTACTGTGCTGATTTTATTCCCCTCTGTTCGCTCAAAGAAAATGTATACAATGGTTAAAGCAAGTGGGTGAATCACTACTAATACCAATGAATTTGAACAGAAGTATTATAAATCATAACAAATTAAAACAAACCAAATAAATAATTTCATGGATTTTGTAAAAGGCTTCATCCACATCTCAGTTAAAGTATGTTCCAGATGTGCACAGTTGTGTCTGTTCAAATGCAGTAGATATTGTACAATAAATGCCAGTGTGCTAACACAAGGCCAATGTGTGAGACAGTTAACAACAGATGTTTTAGTTTTGTTCTTTTGGTTTGTTGTACTTATCTAGTACTCGTACATACTCTTAAAAATTCCACTTGATTCAATGTGGAAACAGATGAAAACATTTAAATGTATTATACATACTTAGTGAGTATGACAGAATTTTTAACTTATGATATATCTTATTTTAGTGGAAAATGTTAATGAGTCAGACAAAATGTATGACAAACTATTAACAACATATAAAAAAAGATAGAATAAAGCAGTTCCCTACCAGACCTACCGTACTCTCTACGCCCCCTTGCTAAGCTACGGGCGCCTAAAATGGGGGAAAAAATAATATGAAACAAAAAGGTGATAACTTAGAAAGAAAAGCAATGCATATTGACAGGGTCAAAGTAAAAGACACTGTGTCAGGCCCATGCTGTGTACAGTATTTGTGTGTTACAGTGTGTAGACTACTCACTACGGACACAAAATATACTATTTATGTCAGTTTCATCTTTGGATGCCATTGTAAAGCTATGACCCCCATTTTGCCATTTAAATTACCATAAACATGAACATCATACACATTTTAATCCATTGTTTTATATCAATATATGAAAAATACATAAGGCCAATAAAAGTTGTAAATGAAAATTCACAGGAAACACCACAATAAGCAAAAAATATATCACATACTTTTAACAAAACAAGCATAAGCTAACAAATGCAGGCTAAAGTATGGTTTTCAAAAGGTGCTTTATAACTTTGACAAAGTCTGATTCGCTAACAATGCAGTCTGAGATCCCTGAAAATTGCAACATGATTGATGCAAAACAGAGTAGCATGTTTTTTTCCAAGAAACCTTGAATAAATGCAGGAAGAGAACATAGGGGTAGAAAAGGATTTATATTCAAGCAGTGTTACAGGTTCAGGTGAGATCAGATTCCATCCAAAAACCTTTGTCCTAATAGCTGGACATCACAGAGTTGGCATAGTTGTTGCATCAGATCTCTGGATGACAACAAAATGTAAACAAAAACTCATGGGGCCATTGACTACATACTGTAACATATAAGATAGACAATTCAGTATATAATGATATATTTCATTACACAAAATATGGTTGCATGGTTAAAAAATAATTTAAATACCCTTTGTCTATTTCCTCAGTCCCTTCAGTCTTTGTTAAATGTACAACTTTCATGTATATATTTTTTAAAATAATACTTAGATCAATTTCTGTATTTTGCTACATTTCAACTTGTTTTAGGAAAGGGTAATTTCTTTGGACTAAATGATGAAATGATAATGAAACACTAGATTGAACTTATTTATAGCATGGGTGAGTTCCCTGGGATAAATCAATCACCAGTTTACAGT
This sequence comes from Gymnocephalus cernua, assembly GCA_023631565.1. Classification (NCBI taxonomy): domain Eukaryota; kingdom Metazoa; phylum Chordata; class Actinopteri; order Perciformes; family Percidae; genus Gymnocephalus; species Gymnocephalus cernua. The sequence continues at coordinate 7,464,710 of CM042440.1, forward strand.
TCAATTGGATATAAATTTAGAAGAATGTTAAGCATTTGTACAGCATTGTTTTTCAATTTTGCTGTAGTCCGTAAATAAATTGACAATGTGTGATACAAATATGATTGTTAATTTCTTTTGTTTATGATGTCACAACACACACGGATGCTACCACTTAGCAGAAATCTCAAGAATCTCACCAACAAACTCTTTGATTCTAGTATACATATAAGCTTAAATGGGCGAAATGTGAATGAAATAACTTTCTGCCAGGACACACTAGTGTTGGGTACCGAAACCCGGTGCCAATATGGATGTATTAAAGTTAAGTTAAGTATCTACCGGACCGCTACTTAAATACCTGCGCTTCCCTCTGGTGGTTGTTACAGGCAACAGAAGTATTACTGCATTTGTCACTAGTTAACATTACATAAACTTAGCAGGTAATGTTACGTTAGCTTGTAGCTGGCTTACACATGGTTAAACTGCTTAAAGCTAAACAGTCCAAAGTGTTAATGTATTACACTCGAAAGGATTCCAACACTGGGATGTGCAACAGTCTGCAGCTAAAGACAGTGTAGCCTAGCTGCGCTTTCTGAGACACCATGGCCACAACCGCAGTCGGAGATGCAGTGTTAGCAATTATTTTTCAATGAAAGTAGCTAGCACTAGCTCCAAAAGTCATTAAAGTCACTCTCTCATTTGCATAATGATGACGTCATCGTGTATCATTTGCATAAAGCTTAGTGGCTGTGTCAGCTAACTGCCTGTTGCTCACGGCCGAAGAGGAGAGGGAGAGAGACCCCGTGCTGTTGGCAGAAGAGTCGTGGACTGTGATTACGCAGAGCAGCATGCATGGAATTACAATGTAATAGATCCAAATCTAGCAAGAAAGTTGCCAAATTGGCAGCACTGCAATTGCACCTTGTAAACTAATGGTGCAAACTAAAGTACCCTTCTGCCATCTGAATCCATCCAAGTGGTTCTTCTTTTTGTTGACAATATGGCCTTAGCAATAAATAAGCCATTCTTTAATGTTGCTGACAGTGGTTTTGTGCTCTTTTTTAAAAGTCGGTTCAGGCACCGGTTAGGCACCAGCACTGTTTTAAAAGTATCGCTTTAGCACCGGTATCGGATAAAATCCAAACGATACCCAACCCTAGGAAACACTCAAACAACCTTTAGTGTGTGGCCCCTGGCTCATGCAAAAATAACTAAATAAAATAAATATTAAAAAAAAGAGCCACCAATATTTCATTCCTGTCATTGATGACGTTGACATTTGATAACATTTTGACATAAACACCTAATATCTATAACTGCAAATATTTAGATGATGTAAAAATATAACAAAGAACAAATAACTTGCATAGAATGAATGAATGTAGATTGGAGACATCATGATTGGCCAGTTTTCAGCACCTTTAAATAAGTTTGCGTTCCCCAAACAATGGGAAAAGATGTAAGTAAGGAATGTCACTGAAATCCCCTCTTAATCATTCAAAAAGCAAAAATATGAATACAAGCCTTTCCAATTTTATTTCCATATATACTTTATATATATATCATATATTAAAATGGCTTTAGGCTAAATGTTTTCACAGTCATATGCCTTCAACTGAAAATCATTTATGATTTATGCTAACCCAGCCTTTGGCCGGTATGTTATGGTGATAAGGTTTTTAAAATTCTTATTCTGTATTGCAAATAGTGGAGAATGGCAACAATACATTTGAGCTTATTCCTTACCTATTATCTGTTGTACCAAAACCTCAAGTTCTGAGTTATGGAGTTGCTGCCAGAAAATACCAGCAAAACATGCCTTAATATAGTGTTCCTATGTAACACATATATTAGATTATCAAGGCAAATTAATCATTTAGCTAGGCATTCAAGCTCAGGTTTAATGAGTTACTGTAACAGGTGTGTGGGGCGGAGCTACTGCAATAACTTGTCTGCCTTTTTCTCTTCTGTGGCTTCAACTTTAATTCTGATCTTACCTCTAGTACAACCTTTTGTATAAATATCATCTTTTTTCAAAATGCCACTTTTTCTGCAAGTATTGTCTTTTGGTCGTGCAAAGGGCGAAGAAGATCCACTCTCTTTATAAAGTGAAAGATGACGCCTCTCCTTTATTAAAAGTCCTTTTAAAAGGTTCACATTTCAGTCAGGGGTCTGATACATACAGGCTTCCCATGGTCCAGTGCTGCAGTGATCGTCCAAAGATAAGTGCTGTCAAGCTTGGAGATGTTTGTTGTTGGCCTCAGTTCCATGGCCTCAGTATTACAGTAACTTTGGTACGCCATGTTGGTACAATAGGACAATGGACCAGGTGAGTGGTTGCGGGGAATGCCAGTGGCTAATGAGGAACTATTTTATGAATAACAGACAAAATGAGCAATTGGCCAAATATAGCAGTTGATCAAGGGCTCCCACCCATTAAGGTTTGAAAGGAGCCCAGCTAAGCCATCACTAGTGAGGCGGTGTTAGTACATTCAGTGGTAATATACTGCACCTCTGGGGACATGTCGGAGAGGTAGAGGCCCACAGTGGCTCTGATTGTCTACTTATAGGGACCAATGTTTCTCTATTATCTTTCCGCAGTGATGAACCCCCCAGCATGAAAATGTCTGTCATTACTAGAGAAATGTGGCATTTAAAAAAGGTGAATAATATAGAATTTAGTCCAAATATCTTAAAGTTTACTAAAACAAATTCAGTATTTCTTCGACCCTTTTCCTCTAAACTAAAATTAATGTATAGGTAGGATACTTAACTAAACATTAAAGAACCTTCAGTCACCACTGCACGAAAAACAATAGGCGAAACACTGGTAAAACTAACAACTTCCTTATAAGGTGCACAAACAGCTGGATGATGAACATGATGAAATAAATGAAGACAGACCTCAAAGACTGGAAAGAAGTGCTGTGTACAATAACTACTACTGTATAGCCCCTCTCAGCGCTGTCAGAAATGAGTATGTTAACTGCAAACAGTACAAGTATTGAATATAAGTTTCTCTATATACAAAATGGTACATGTATATACATATACAGAGTTTGAACATGAATGCAGTTTGTGCAAGAATGAACTAAAGCCAATACATTCATACTTGTGAATCTCCCTTACTGTTTCCCCTCCACATGCTGTTAGACTTTAAAGTGACTCATAAGTGATTCATCGTAAACAATTTTAGCCAGGGACCAAGTCCACAAAGCCTTGAGACAGTGTCATCCATACAGTATTCCAAAGGATTAGGCTTTCAAAAATTTCATTAGAAGTTATTGTCAGCTCTATCTACTTTTTTTAATCAAATTATTACAGTTAACTTCTTTATGCTGTGTGGTAAACCAGTTTGCCATTGAGAAAACCTTTGTAAGTTGGATATTTTCTAAATGCCCATTTCAACTGGAACTGGCTACAAAATGGATGAAGGCCATGTAAAAGCAATGTTTTGATTATAATAACTAAAAATAACAAAAAAGTAAATTATATATCAATATATTCATTAATGTATCCTCTTTAATGCATTTATTAAAAAACTAGGGTTTATAAAGTTATTCACAGTATTTTTTCAGTATACGCAGGTGCTTAAGATAATGTTTCTACAGGAAGAGAAACTGGAATGAACATGAGCTATTCATTTGCAGAAACAGACCAACTTATGCCTCACCTCACAATGGCTGATTATTGAGTTTTATCATTACATGACCCTCAGATTTCCGATCATATTTACTTGAATTGACGTGTTCTCTGAAGGTTGGGTATTTAAGACAACGGAGGGAAGATGATGCTGCACTTGTTGGCACTTGAGGATCTTAACATCAGCCACATTCTCTCTCACATTCTTATGTCACCTCATTCTGGTGTAAAACAAAGTAATTCTCTTGTATTCCATGGCTAACCAAGACACTTGTTAAAAGATTGCTTGAACAACATTGTAACCTATTCAATATATGACAGACACTGTGTCTGCTTAGAGTAAAGGGACATCTAACAACAGCTCTGCCCTGCCTTTCTTGGTAAATGTCATGTTTTTACACTGGCTTCCTCATCTCATTATACAGTTTGCGTAGAATGGGAATGATTAGAATGACATAGACAGATATGACATGGGCCCACTGGTGTACTTCCTGCTCCACAGTTCTAAGCTGGCGCTTCTGTGACCACCTGTGTGGCCACCTATGTCTGGCTGCTTTTGAGCCTGCTTTTTGTTGATCTCCCATGGGAAATCCTCTATTGGAAGTGGGCTGGCGGGGCTGCCTGACCCCTCTGGCGTGCTCTCAGGGGTTCCCTCTATAATCTCAATTCGGGGTGGGTCCATCAAATCCATAATGCTGAAGGGGGCTGGCTCTGGTTGGCACATCACTGACTTGTCCTCTGTATTCTGTCGAATGGACCAGCTTGAGCCTGCTTGAATTCCTATGGACACTCTGTCATCGGTTTGTGTGGTGCTGTCACTGCAAGGCTCCCGACACAAAGTCCACATGTTGTAGCACTGAGTAAAGTTGAAGAAGTTACTGTTGAAAGTCTTCAATTCCCCACAGACATCTCTACGCAGCTCCGCCAGTTCATAGCGCATTGCTGAGATTTCATCCTTCCACTGCAGGTTAAAGGCAGCTACCATGTTAGCAGACTCTTTAAAGGCCTGAATGGCCTGAGGGACCGGCGGCTCAGAGGCTATGGGTGAGGCAGAAGGGACCCTGTATGAAGGTGGGGATGCCGGTGGGACAGAGATGGCTGTTACGGTGGAGCTAGTACTGTGATGGCTACGAACAGCAGCAGTCTCTCTCTCCAGCCTCTCCAGCTCCACATAGGCAGAAGAGCTAGCACCGTCATCATCCTCTATCATGTCGTCATTTAGTAAAGAGGTACCATCCAAAACATCATATCCCTCTGGAAGAAAAATGTAAATATGCAAACAGAAGCACATTCAAAGTGAAAGGAACAGCTGGAGTGTGATTTGGATTCTCAACTAGAACAAAAACACATATCTATGTAAACCATACAGTATGTGAGTGAAAAGTAATTTCAAAGACAAGATCAGACCATCATTTCACGTTTGATTCTAAAGTGAGTGAGAAGTGAGAAGTGGGTCACTTTCTCATAGACTTCTACAGAAACCGACCTCCTTTTGCAACCACACATGTCGCTCCCCTGCTTTAAGTTTTAAGGCACTTCCGCATTTGCAGCACTTCGCCGAACCGGATGCGTTGTCCATTAATATACAGTCTATGGGGCTAGCGTTAGCTTCAGTGTAGTGAAGCTTTATTTACTGTTGAATAACTGGTAACGTTAGCTTAGCTCACTAAATTTTCCAATAACTTGATGAACACTGGTAATAAGCAAAATGACAACGTGATTAACACAATGTTTATAAATAAACAAACTAACAGAGCTGCTAGTGTCTGATGGCAATTTACTGCAGAGCCAAGTGGTACTGTGAAAAATATTACATTTCAGTAGCGGTGGGAGTATGTGTGAGAGGGGAAACAGCACACAATGTTTGTTTAATGTAACTAGAAAATTCATGGTCTTTTTTGAGTGACGAGATGATAGCCTATATGTCAGTTAGTCTCAAAGAAAACTAAAACTGCACCGCCGAGATGGAAATATTTTTTTGGGGGGATTTTAAGCGGACGAAAGAAGTGATCTGAAAAAGACGAGGCAAAGTGTGAACATCTAACCAAAGAGTTATTATAACCAAAGATACTAAACCGTCTCTGTTATAACCTCACTGCAGGTAAAAGGTCATGGCTTAGAAGTGCATAACCGTGTGGTCTGGAGTCTACACTCTTATTATGGGCTCTCTCAGCTGTCTCACTCGGGAGCGTCTCAGCACCCTTTATTTAGAGAGTTTGGCCAACTAGGGAATCGGATGTTCTGAGCTATCCCGTTATGCGATTGGTTCCGAGGTGGTCACGTGTTTCGTGGACTCCATGTTGGATACCAACATTCATCTGATTACCATTGACATAGTGTGGGGAATAGTGGGAAAATTTAATAAACCATTAAAAAAAGAAATGCTGCAATGAAAGACAGGGAAGCGGCAAAAGATTTCACAAGTCCCCCCGTGAACGAAAAAGGCAAAAAGTATGGGAGCTGAAGGTGAAAATAGCAAACTGGAGGGTAAGTGACTCTACTCATTATTGTGTGAGGTAGCTAGCTAAATGTCAGTTTCTCTCTTCAACTTATAACAAATTACTTAGGACAAATATAGTAATACCATCGTTATTGTGTACCATGCTGTCAAATAAGTTCACTGCTTTAGAAATGAATGAAGTTTGAAGTTAGCCATGCCTTATGCTAGCGTTAGCTTTTTCGCTAGCACTCCATGTACCTTGTGCTTGTGATCTTGCCATAGTCATATGGCTTTTGGTCTCGACCGAGTCCAGGTGTCTTTATTATGTTCATAATAATATTGGAGGGAAAGTGAAACACAGCTTGGACGGGGATGTTGTTCGGCTTTTCACAAGTTTAAACTGCTAGCTAGCTAGCTAGCTAATGCTACACCGACGTTTGCTAACGTTAGCGCAACAGCGTTAGCCTAGCCTGCTAGGTAAATATTACGACTTTGGAGTTTCCTATATCTGCGTCCGCGTGGGCAACATAAGACCTGTGTCGTTAGTGCTCCTTTTGTACCATAATGTTATTGAATGAAATATTAAGCTTCACTCCTACAAGATGAGTGGGTTTTTGTTACGTTACACACAAAGCTAACTGGCTATAGTTAGCCTGTATGTATGCTAGCGGACATTAGCTAATGTTGTGCATACAGCAACTTTGGCAGTACGAGTTTCCGGCCGTTTTACGATATAGATGGTAAATATACACTGGAATATTTCCGTAAGGGCCTTTTACATATTGACAAACATTGACAATAACATGTATATGCCTGTTTATGGTGAAAATAAGCGATTTATTTCAAGATAGCATATCTGCGCGGTTACGGAAGGCTTGCATCATGTGGACGCGCCAACAGTGTTGTTGGCATTACTTAGAATTCTTCATGGGGCGGCAGAAACTACGCACGCGCTTTAAGTATATTATCGAAATTCTTAAAGCAACACTATGTAACTTTTAGCTGCAGCTGTAGTTCCAATGAGACAACCTGTAGGGTTTCATCTTTTTGAAAGTTGCTTATCATCAGTAAAAATGTTGGATGAACCTTCTGTGGTGTTCACATATAGCATTTTACGAAATTTGAAATGGGTCAGCTCCAATTAATAGAACTACTTCCTGCCAGAGCCAGTAAGGAATAGACATCACCTTTTTTGAAATAGGTTCTTGAGTGCCTTAACTTAACTAAGACAATAATGATTGTCATTAAACTCACATACTGTAGGCTTTTCACAATGTTTTTACACTGCCTTCTCAGTCATCTCAAGGCTTCTTTCCATCTTTTCACTGCACAGCACAGCAAAGAGTGGAATTAAACATGAAATACATCAATCATTATCAAATCATGAATCCATTTTCTGAGAACCCTTTTCTCAAAACATCAAAATGTTTATTTTTGTGCTATTTTGTGCAAAAGAAAAGATGTAAAGGGAGTAGAAGAATCACAACCCACTGGGTCAAGAAGCAGATATGAACCCTATTGAACATATCAGGTCCAAGGTGGCTGATTAGACCATGTGGAGTAAGTAACCCGTTGAGGGGAGGGGTCACTCCCCCCTCCGGGGCTGCACCAGGGAGAGGCTGCAATCCCACAGTCAAAGACAGCTGACAGACTCAATGCCAAGGGTTAGACTGCCACATGTGGCCTTTTTTTAAAAAGTCAGATTTTCATGGAAAGTTGCCATATGAAAACATTCAGAAATGTTTGGGAGATATATCTCTCATATATTTACACTTACAATGTGGTCTAAGCACACGTAAAATAGTAAAATAGAGACATGGTAAACAACTCACAAACTCCAGCACCACGTTCATCACTGTAATCAATATTCAGAGGTATCAAGGTTTTAAGAAGAAATCAAAGTGTCTGAGGTTTTGTGAGTTGTTTGGAACCGTGTTTGCTACTTAGGATAGCATATTGAGATATTTCTACCAACTATATAAATATATATATATAAACTCTATGTATTATTTTTACTGAGAAGGCAGTGCAAAAACACACATATACATAGATATATGTATGCGTGTCAACATTAAAATACCTGCAACAATCATCACTGATGCCTCCAGTTGTTCTTTTCCCCTGGTTATCCTTCAAGAGATGGATGGTCAAATGGAGAGGGGTTTGCTGCTCGTCTGCCCTATGGAGCACCATGGGATCCTTTCCCCACTCAAGGGCCCACTAGCCTCACACAGTGTTTGGTTCGTAAGCCGCTTACAATTTAATTATAAACTAGTACTGAACACTAACATAAAAACATGATTCCAGGAATCAATGTTTTTCTTAGCCAAGTTAGCCTGGATAAGTTAGTTTATTTAATTTCAAGGCCACTATTCCGTCAGAACAGTGCAAACAGTACACCAAAGGAGAAATATAATTTACATTATGGCTTGACTGGGAGGTGACAGTATTGTATATAATTAATCACCATCTAGGGAACCCTTCCTATGGGTTGCTATAACCTTATCTGACATATTATTATTAATGAATCATGCCAATTTTCAAAATACAACTTTACAACATATGTACAGTCAACTGCTTGTTTTAGTCCACATAGAGCTGACAGATTTGGAGCAGAGAGTTAAATGAATAGAGTTCAGCAAATAAGACAGTGGGATTGGAGAACACTCCTGTATTCTCAGTACTTCTGTCACGACGAAAGGATTCCAAAAACAAAGTCCAGATTGCACAAGAAAACAAAACCCACAAAATGAGTAAAAATGCAAATATTAAATTGACAGAAAAGTGTACAAAAACAATAAAAATCCAGGTCATAATATTTAAAAATGCACGTAATTAAAGAAAAAGGTTTCAATAGGGTTCATAGCTTTACTCTTGCAGGTAAACACCAAATGCACTTAGTGAGGGAGTTACTGCAAAGACTCTGCTTGCACAAAGAACCTGGAATTCTAATTTTATATTGTTTGCACTGTGTCGCACAAAACCTTGAAATCCTTGCTTGTTGTAATAAAAAAGCAGCATGTAGGACAAATAAATATACGAGTCCATAAACAGAATGTGCTGTTTTCAGAACATGTTGAGTCTGGGTCCACTATCAAATTGTAATTGTAGCTAAAAATTTAAATATGAACAATGAAATTATTAACTTTGCTTAATTGGAAACCTGCAGTTGAAGATGACACTGACACTTTAGGAAGTCCTGTAATAAACTTTACATACAATTGATTTATTTTGACTGAGACTGCTGCTCAAAAGCTTGAGTTTCATGCAACACAATACAACAATACTGCAAATAATCAAGGGTTGTACTTCTCAAACTTGAATATACCATTGGTAAACGGTTCCTTTGTGCAACCAGCATGTGTGTGTGTGTGTGCACCTGTTCTAGTCTCTAGAGGTTGTTGACTTACCTTTAATTGGTTACAAGATTTGTTTTTTAATTTTATGAGGTCAATGACCAGGTCAGTTACAAAGCCTACCCCTGGCTTGTTTCGGTCTTCATCCCTCCCTAAGTAACTCACACGCTTCGCACAACAAATATATAACACCACAGTTTAACATGCTTAGGGTAGGGCCTGTTCCTCTTAGGCATGCCATGTCATGTGGCTGTGCTGTGTTGTAATATTGTGTACCATGAGCATGTGTTGCCATCTCAGTGTTTATGCGACCCTCCCACCCTTTTCCTAGTCTACAGCTTGGCAACACCACAAGTGACCAACCAGAAGCTTGGCTAATGATGCATGGATCGTGCAAAGTAACACACAAGCAAATCCATCTCAACAATCGGGAGTATGCAGAGGCAAAAACAAACACACGCACACCATAGCTTCCAAAGAAAATAACTGGGATCATTCAGCCCGGCATCTCTGAAGCTCAAGGGTTCCCCACTGTACATATGTAGGTATGTCAAGTTTGTGCCCATGTATAGGATGTATGAGAATATGTAGTCTAAGCCCTCTCTCATTTAGGGGGGGGATTGTTTTACCTGTTGTGGATCTGAGAGTTGAAGTGACAGTGGAGGATGTCATTGAAGGCAAGCAGTCGTCATCTTGGGAATAACCAGCCTGAATTGCACGGAGGTAACTGTGGCTTCGAGTGCGGAACGAACCAGGCAGGTCCAAGGCTTCCATGGCCTGGGATTCTACTTCACTAAAAACGGACTCGCAAACTGACTCAAACTGGCCATTGATCTCAGTCTCACTCACCTGAGAGACAAAAACAGGAATAGCAGTCCTTAATTTTTCCTCTTCCTTTCTCTTTCTCACTTTGATTCTTCCCCTTTGCACAACAAATATGAAGGAGTGTTAGCGTAAGGAAATGTCACTCATTCCGACCTTAAACTGAATAAATGTCAAGGTCAAATGATAAAAGGCAGATGACAACAGAAAACAATCAGAAAAATATTCACTTTGTATTATAAAACTTTCAATTTATCACATACTCCAAAACTATTTGTTACTATGTTACTACGTTACTACATAAAATAGGAAAACACTGCAGTCCCATTAGTTTTTATCTTGTAGCTCTAGCAAGTCCTACATGTCTTACATACATTTTAAATTATTTTAGCTGACACAAGATTAATACTTTTTTGTCAAGAACATGCAACAAAATCATGTCACCATAGGAGGAGGAGCTGTCTTTTCAATTATGCTCTATCCTGTCATGTCCTGTCCTGTTCTCTCTCCACATAATGTTTAACATACTCAATTATATTACAGAAGAGAGCTGGGTTCACCAGCAGTAGTAAGCTGATTGTACAACCCTTCTTTTGGACAAAATCTTTCCTCCTCTTGTTTCTCCTTCTCCTTATGGAGGGTTTCTTGCTGTGTCATAAATCTTCATAGCAACCACGTCTTGTGCCACCGTGGAGGTCCAAAACACACTTGCACAACTGATCCAACTGTATAGATTCATAGCAGGGTATGAAAAAGGGAGATAGCTAAAAAGGTTGGTGTGTGATGTTAGACATGAAGTTGCCTCTAGCCCTGGTCTCTAATTCTAAACATTAGTAGTAGAAAAATAAGCTCAGTTAATTAAATTGGTGTCATTAGCTAATTAGCTGCCATGCCAAAACAGCAGGAGAGTGATGAATCGTTTATTTGTGGTCTATTCCAGACATCCTTGTGCCAAATCAGGAGCCAGACTGTCAGATGTGAAACTGATATCTTAGTTTCTCAATTATATACAATTTTACATTCCTTTATAACACAATACACTTAAAAAACAAACTGTAAATAACTGTGTATGGAGTGAATTTAGAGGTGAACTATCAGTTAAATCATCAATTCCCAGTCCAAAACAGCAAGTTAGTTATGCCTATTGACTTCACTTGAGACAGCCATGACTATGTCTACTGGTCAATCAGCTGTGGACCTCCAATATGGACACATGGATGTTTTATGTATCTGTAATATTGTCTCCACAAAGAAACTACATGTATACAAAACAACATAACATAAGCTCTCATTAATGTCTCCAGGTGTTGCCTCTGTGCGATGTATGTGTTTAAGACTCACCTGGCTGACGCAGCTAGCCTGACTGAGGGTGCTGACGGCGCGCATGTAGCTCTGGTTGCGTGAGCGGAAGGGCGGGGGGTGAAAGGTGGCAGGGTCCAGCGTGACACTAGGGTGGGGTCGCATATCTCTTGTGGTTTGCAAGTGGTAGCCCTGGCTGAACAAGGACAGGGGGTAGGGATAGATACGATTGCACAGTTCAAAAGCCACACATGGAACATCACTAGATGATAATGTACTTAACAAATCTACTGGCAAGCATCTATGGGCATTATGTGACTTCTGTTTGGTATAGTTCATGATCAAGTATTTCTATCCAAAATGAATATCAGCCACTTGAATAACTTATCTCCTCTCCGACAGTATCTGAACTGCTAAGATCAACATTGACCTATTTTTATTGACTTGCGTTGTTAAAGGGATACTTCACCGATTTGGCATTAAGCTTTGTATCAGTAGAAACCCGGTAGTATTTCTGAATGACCGTTCTTCTCTCCCTCATGTCCCCCTGAGATGAGAGATCTCTGTATTGTGGGTCTGGTAAAAAATCTTCAGATGACGTAAAACGACGATTTTTGCGTCATTGGAAGATTTTTGCCCAGAATCTGTGGACTACAGCCAGCTACTTCCGCATGTTTTCAACCTGCCCATAGGTGGTTGGACTGGCGAGTCCATTCGGAAAAGCCGGAAAAGCCAGATTCAAAACGAGAGTCAGCCATCTTGAATCTTTGCTAAAGTTTTCTCTTTTCAGCAGTAAACATTTACAACAATTATGTGCATTCAAACTGCACATGTGCACCACCGGGATACATTGGTACAGATTGGAGAATATGCAGGAAACGTTATTACAGATGTAATACTCGGCACACTGCGTGAGCTTTGCCTGCACGGAGACCAGCACCTCAACCAGCGGTGTCGCTCGATGCCGCTAGCCGGGTAGGGGACATCCTCATCGGCTAGGTGGGAAGCTAACGCTAGCTGGCCACCTGTCCCATCAATCCTGCTTGCAAGTGTCCGCTCATTAGACAACAAACTGGACTACATCCAACTTCAACAAAACTCCCAATGCGAGTTCAGAGACTGCTGTGTTTTTGTTTTTGTGGAAACATGGCTGAACAACAGTGTACCGGACTGTCCAGCTACCAGGCCGGCTAGCCCTCCAAGCTAGAGATGCTCTGTCGCCGGGGAAAAGACTAGTGGAGGTGGGCTGTGTTAACACGGACTGGTGCAGAAATGGGGTGATTTATATCCAACTAACTGCTAACTGCTGGTGGAGTTTGTGACTGTTAGATGCCAACCATTCTACATTTAACGCTAATTCACGGCTGTGTTTATACTCAGTGTTTACAAAACACCAAGCGCTAATGCTAGTATGCGTTAGCTGAACTTTACGGAGCCTATAATGTGTGTGCACTAAATGTAGCCTGTTTCGTATGTCGTTTTTATATAACGTTGTTTTTATATATTTTAAATGTGTAACACCACTTGAGCCACGGTGAAACATTGTTTCGTGTATATGGTTGAAATGACAATAAAACACACTTGAGTTAAGACTTGTCTTGTCTGTCTGTAAATGGTAGGCGTGGTTTGGGAGTGGACTCGTAAAGCAGCGAAGCAGGTGCATTCTGGGATTTGGTGTCTTTCAGCCATATGAGCCAAAAACACATTTTCTGGCTTTTCTCGGCCTAGAAGGCGCCAATTTAAAAAACAACTTCACATTTCAACTACATAAGTGACCGAATTTAAAGATATATTCAGCTTTCCAGCGGTGAAATATTCCTTTTAACTTCTAGTTTAGTTTCAAGTGTCCTATGATTCCATCCCAATACTATAGAGAGCATGTCTCTCATTTTTATTAGAGAAACAATGAGAGTTAGGAGCTGCAATAACAAGAGATTCTTATATTCTCCACCAGAGGCTAAAAAACAAGAAGGCTGATTTGTTTGTGGACAAAAGCTGAAGTGATCAGAACCCTGCTGAGATGATGGTAACAAAAATAGTGTCAGTAGGGATGACAGATGCTTGACGCCTCCCCAAGTTCACAGAATTTGGCTTTTTCTGAAAGTCACATAGAACAATAAGCTGAGTAAAAACAAGCTGAGCAACAATAGGCTTACCCCTAATTCCCACCAGGCGCATGGTGTGTCCCGCGACCAATCGTGGCCATTCAAGTCAATGTTTGATATTCCACCAGCTGCGACATGGCGCGTCCCAGAAGCGTGCGTAGAGCGGCTCTCTGCTCCCCTCCGCTAAATATATACGTCAGGTCCGTACGGATAGCCAGGCAGGCAGCGAAACAGCGAGACTATCCAGTCAATTTACCATAATACCCCCCCCCCCCCCCCACACACACACACACACACTTTTTTTGAGATTGTTGCGACCCAAAATGATTTTGCGGGAGCTTTTGTTAAAAATTGCGATGCCTTTTGTATCTTTGTTGCAATGAAGTTGCGAGAGACAGTGAAAGTTGCAAAAAAAAGTTGGGATTTCTTTTTGGTATAATTCCTTAAAAATATAAAAGAAACTTGTTGTGGGGAGAATAAAATTACTCTGGGCTGAGTTTTCCCAGTAACCTTACCAAAAAGGCTCAGGATGCTGAAAATGTATGAAGATGGCTGGTAGATTTAAGACAAAAACATTATAATTTATAGAATTAATCAATTTGAACATAGGCCTATGTGTCAGTGGCTTGTTGATCTTTACGTTGTTAGTTTATTTCCTATCCTGGCCTGGGACACACATTTATACAGTTTAATAAAGTACTTATTGGACTTATCATTGCACTTACAATAACGAGTGTAGGTCATCCTGTATGTCTCATCTCCGAGACATCATTTCCTGCATCCACCGTGTGTGTGTGTGTGTGTGTGTGTGTGTGTGTGTGTGTGTGTGTGTGTGTGTGTGTGTGTGTGAGGAAAAAGCTGCAGCTTTCAGCGACTTTAGAGTAAAAAATCGTTACAGCGTACATTGATGTTCAAATGTATACAACTTGGCAGGACAGTCTGAAATGATTAGCATGGTCTTTCGCTGTACGTTTTGTTGGTAAATGTGAGATGTTAGGGGTAAGTGACACGTCTCGTCTCATATCAAAAACAAGGAAATTAATTTGGTGACGTGTTTTACGTTAACCCATTCTCACTCCCGCTTGGTTAGTGGCTCTCAGAGTCACATACTGATACAAAGTCTGGCATGTGGGACTGCTGGGATTGGTTGAAGTTGCGGGAAACTCTGGTTATTGGTCAAATTTGTGGAAAAGTTGCAGTGATTGGTCAAAATTGTGAGTCGCCCCCGGTGTGGTATGGCGCGTTGCGGAGGACGGAACAAAACAGCAACGCAGCCGGAACGCAGCACAGACGTGCCCAGTGGAGAATCGGAATTAGTGGGAATGTGAAGCAACAGCATTCTCTGGGTCACAAATTTACTTAATGGAATATTTGGTGGTTTGTGCTGGTTTACTAGGCAACAGATGCATGTTGCCACAAAGAGATGATTAGGAAATGATTTAAGAGTAATGCAACCCCCCTTGAAAATTGTTACTGACCTCCAGTGGTTCAACTTTTCACCTTGCTGCAGTGAAGTACAGGTGAACTTCACAACCCAGTTAGACATGAAACAACAACCCACTGCCTTTCAGCCTGGTGTTAAGTGCACCACAAGTTGTTTTCTGTATTTAAGGCTTCTGATTAATCAACCCCGAATGTTTCACATTCTCCTTGACCAGTGCAGAGACTTTTGCAACACATTATTTCTACATGTATATTTACAGATTTACAGATTGTAAGTGTTGATACATACTTCCCACCACAATTATATCAATGAGTGTAGAGTAAATACCACAAAGACCTCTCAGTATAACACAATACAGTTCACATACATAGCCGGCACAACAAACTCCAAAATGACCATTAAGTTGAATCAACACCTCTAAACTGACAATGTAACATTGTAATCTTCATGAAAATAGGATTCACTGCAAGGCTATTGTATTAGTACACCTAGCTAAAACTAATGTAATGCAACTAAGTTTATTTCCATTATTGTCTTTTTAATGCAAAACAAAACAAAACATAACAGAAATATACTCAACACTTTGCTGTGTTACTGATCAAACACATCTCTCCTACCTTACGTTTCTCATCATTCAGTATTCTTTAACACAATAGACAGTAACTTTAATGTATGCCCTTCTGTATGACAACAATTAGTCCAGTAAGCCCAGGCACCTGTACCTGTCCTCTTAAGTCTGACATTGTATAACTGGGACAGTTTTGCTACAGACTTGTCAACAACACTGTGGTAAAATAAGGAGCATTGCCTGTGTAAGATGTTGGGCAAATATTGGAACTAGCAGATGAAAAAGGTCACAAACACAAAACCCATTTGGTACTGCAGCATTCAGCAGAGCACTACTTTACCTAAACTCATAAAACAGTTGTCGGTTGAATACAATAGTTATAAAACAAGCCAAGAAGTAGGTACAGCCCAGCTCTAAATAGCAGCTTAATACAGTTATCCAGGCATGCATAAAATGACATAAGAAACGATAACCAAAACCCATCCTCTCATTTTGTTGCCAAGCCGCTTCACTTGAAATCACCAAATAATGTAAAACTTTTTCAAATCTCTCAAGGACAACAGAGCAGCATCAGCAAACAGTTTTACTTGGACAGCATGCTGACAAAGTGAGTCATTGTTAGATGGTTCAGATTTATAGAAACAAAAAGGCTGTGAGGCTGTGGACACAAATTTCAAGTAGGTTGTAAAGGAAATATGTATTGAAGACAAGGTCTAGAATTTGTACGAACCTATTTGAATGCTGTCCCTTTGAACCTATCTTTTTACCACAGTTTTTGTTTCAGAGACACAATGGCGTGTAGTTAGGAGTTGAAGTGCAAATCAGTTGTGCATGAAACTTTCGTTTATTTGTCTCAAAGTCAAATTCCAGTCATTCCCCGAACATTAGGAATTATTCATTAACATACTACAGCTATAGAAGTGTGTGGAGTAGTTCGCATACAATGCTGAAAGAAAGGTCTTATTTGTAGCACTGACATGCACTATCGATGCTCACTAGTCTGGATCAACAGAAGTACATTTCCAGGATAATTGCCTAACATCTGGTGTGTGGCTTGTGCGCTGAGACGTTTGGGGACGGATTGGCGGGGATTGCTATGGACGAAATACACATGGCGATATACTGTTAGGAGCATATTATGTTTAACCATGTATCCAGCTAATTTAAATAACTCACTATACTGTATTGTGTAAACAGTTTTATATTTTATGTGGCATTTTCTTTTGCGGGGCGCAAATGTTCCACCAAAACAAGTTCTTTCCCGAGACCATTTTGCAGAGTCAACCTAACTGCGTCCGGAGATTAGCACCACCCAAGACCATTGTGATTGGTTTAAAGGAATTCAAACAACCCAAAGAATTTTTTTCTCCTATCCCAGAATGTAGGTTGAGGTAGCCCTTATTCCACAGTGTTGTGGAAATAGGTCTGGCAATGCAAGACTAGATCAAGGGCTCGGAAAATGTGGATGTAGCACTAGTGATGTTACTACAAGTTTCCGACTGTTATAAAGCTTGCCAAAGCCAGCACCTTCGTCAATGCCCTGCATGTCAGGTCTGCCACCAGAGTGTGTGTTTGTGTGCATGGGTAAATGTACAATACATTAACATAACTTTACTCTTACCATTTGTACTGACCTCATAGTACAGTCTATGTGCCATTTACCACTGTCTTTGTCAGTCACTGGAGCCAACAGTCCAACTCCTTACTCCTCAGACTCACTCAAGACGCACACCGCATCAAAACTTAAGCCTTTGCATGTTATAATTAATAATTCCAACAAAAAACTGTTGATTTTGACCCTAAAGCAACCACCAATTTTTGAGCTATTTATATTAGTGTATTTTAAAGAATGACAGTTTCATAAGGTACATTTCTAAAAAAGTTGATAAAATGCAATCCTTTTGCATCCTTTTACCTTATTTTCAGCATATCCTCTGATCATCATCCAATCATTTAATGGTTTCATGAAAAAGAATTGGAACAAATTGAAATCAACACAAAACGTTGGCATGGACATATTAAGCGAGGCAGCCAGGCCTACCTTTGGGAGTCTAAATGGGGTCTCTGCATGGCTGATTTGAGGACCAGAGCATCAGACGGAATGGCCTTCTGTGGGGAGGTCTTAGGGCTGGTGTCAGAATCACCACTTTCATCATCCACCTCTCCCATAGCTTTGACATAGCTACTGCTGCGCATCCGCCGACATGGGATCTCCTCATCCTTCTCACCTGGGTATCCAACCCACTCATCCTGGGGCACCTGTGGGAGATAACACACATGTATTGAATACTATTAACACATTTATACACATACACACACACACTTGATAATCCATAATGGAGTACAGATGTAACAGTAGGTCGTCCTACTCAGAGACCAAATTTAAGGCTTGTACAGGGAGCTACATCAGAGATATTAATTGCAAGTACAATAGGGCCCAATTAGCCAAACGAGTGTGAGAACAGTATCAGACAGGTAGTTGGATAAGCTCTGGCTGGTTTTTCCCTAAACAGAAAATTAAGCTGATTCACATCCCTGGTTTCAAGCTCAACCTCTATTTCATTCCCCCCTGAGCCTGGGCTCTCGAATTAAACAAGCTCATTGCTTAACCCTACTCCCCCCTTGGGATTCAGATCCAGTGGGTTTCTTTAAGCCAAGTATCTATCCTATTCAAAATCATGAATAGGCAGCATTCTTGTGAAAAGCATGAACTACTGTTGGTGAAATGGTGAAACCAAAGCAACTATTGAACTTGGCAACTCAAGGAGTAGCTGATGTCAACAAAAGCCACTACTTGTGTGTGCACCTCAAGTGTAAATAAAGCATCACAAAGTAACATGTTACTTTATTCATATTGTTTTGTTTTAGTAATACATTATTGGTGGAAATTGTTGAATTTATTAATTTGTATTATTATTCAAAGCAATTGCGCTTGGACTTTTCTTTTTTTTACTTTCTAAAAATAAAACAAATAAAATGTTTTTAGTTTCTCTTTGTTTTATTTAAACAGGCACATTTCCCTTGTATATGACAGGAATAATGAAACTGAACTGAAATTCTGAAGTTGTTTGCCTGTTGTTATTCTTGTCATTTCTGCACGTGGCCCCTGGAGGGCCACAAAGAAGCTGCTTCACTGTGCTCTCTCCATGGTTCTGAAGAATTCAAACACATTCTCTGTTTCTCTTTATGGTGCTGAAACTTTCAGACGCAGTCTCTCTTTATGCTGTCTGAAATCATTACTTACTTGCTACATTGTACTTTCGCATTCTGCCATTTTATTCAAGTGTCCAAATTCTGAATGTTCAATTAAAATGCAATGCATTCTGAAACAAATTTAAATCTTTTAAGGGGGAAAGAGAGTAAAATAATCACTGGTAGACATTTAAATTACAATGTGCAGTGTTTTCATATGGCATTGTATCAAGATTGCCCTGGTTCATTGAAGCTCCTTTATTTGCTGTTCTTGACAATTTTCAATTTTTTTCTCGGTAAAATCCACTACTGCACTAAGAGTCGTGGGTTTTACACTTCCGACAGCAGCAACACTGGTTTGTCTGGAATAAACAAAAAAACTGCGTAACCACTGTTTATAAGCCTGATGGTGGCTGGAAGTGTGCGGGGGAGTGTAAGTGAAAGCTCCATCCCATCTGTATTATTTTGACTAGTGGGTGATAATAACAAGGGGCACTGCATCCTGTGAGGTATAGTGCTGTTGGTTATAAGCAGGACCTTAGCAGGCAGGCTTATTTAGTATGTCATGTGATGTGTACTTGGGTTTTCCCTCAGATGTTCAGATTTCTTTGACAATTGTCAGCATGTTTAGACTTTGAGAAGAATTTGGATGAAAAGTAACACCAGGGGCGGCCTCTAGCTCACCCAGTAAGAGCGTTCGCCCCATGTAGTTTGAGTCCTGCAGCGGCGCGGGTTCAAATCTGACTTGCTGCCTGTCATCCCCCATCTCTCTCCCCCTTTCATATCTATCCACTGTCACTATAATAAAGGGAAAAGACATTTACAGGTTTGTTTAAGTTAACTGCATTTACTTTAGTGGTCTGAAAAACAACTTATTTCTTCTTTCTCTTTCCTTATATGTTTAGACTCTACAAACACCTTGCAGTTGGGGGGATGCACTGTTAGAGCCATCATTTAAAGGATTTGTTGCATTTGTCCAAGTCATATAACTTTAAATAAATTCTAATCAATATCATGTTTTGCCAGTTTAAGCAATTGTGGTATGTCAGCAATTCAACAACTATATACTTTTAATAATATCCACAACCTAGCTTTCCATTCATTCATTTTATTAGAGTCCATGTTTGTGGTTTTAAGGGAAATGTATGTGAAGTACCGTGTGAGTTTCATCAGCACATTTCTAGGAGTTAAAATACTACTACATCTGCAGGATCATCAAACCAGTTGAATGGGAAGGGTAAGCCAACTTTTGAGAATAGCACTTATATTGCAAATCAAAACATGGGCATACTTAATTCAAGGATTTGTAGAAAAAGATGAATAGAATATCCTGCACTCTCTTGACGGTGAAGCAGTTTGTGTATTTTTATGCTTGCACAGCTACGGCTGCCAGTCATACCCTTGAGGCTAGGGCTGTAACTTTTAAATCACACTGTCACTGTCATTAATGGTACAGCATCCAGCATCCCTGCTTATACAAAAAAACAAAAACATATGAGCTTAGACTGACAGCCAAAGGAGCACAGCATATGTTTTGACATACAGTACTTGAAAGTAACCAAAAATACAGAAATCATAAACGTATATAATACGTATATAATCACAGCCATGACATCTTGTAGCATGAATAGCTTTTTTTTGTGTTTATATTCTAATAAGTGTAAAACATTGACTGTTCTTAACATTACAGCATCATGATTAACATAGTGATTGTGTACTAATTACTGTAAATTGTGTGGTGTTCTGCTACAAAAATCTACACATAATAAAGTACTTGTGTACTAAAAACCATTAGGTTAATTACATTTTGATGTGATAGAAATCAAGGTAGAATACAACTAACTTAAAAAGCATTTACCCTCAGTATTTTAATATACTCAATATACTGTTTACATTTTAGCTCACCTGATTTTTACTGAGATTGAACTGTGATTAATATTGACAAGTCAAATTATTCATGGGATCTGAATCATAGCCCCTTGCACACACAATGAGATTTTTTGTTCCTGAAGATGGTGATTTACGATGGCAATGTGTCACACACTACATGCTCTGGCACAATATTGATCTGAGTACAACACTCTTGTCAGTATGTAGTGCAGCTGTAGCAGTTGTCCCAGTGGACAGGGCTGCCTTAGCTCTTGGAATAACAGCCCTAGGCGCAGGACTGTCGCTAATGCTCTGCCAGTTACTCACTTTTCCCAATCATATAGCTTAGCTGTTTCTCTGCCACAGTTGCTGAGCTGTTCTCACAGAAAGCAGAGTGGCTGATATGGCTTTTTTTCCACCTAGAGGTAGAGGAATGCTTTCTCCATCACATCTGTTTTCGCTATCCGTCTTGTCGGCCATCTCTTCCACTCTGTCTTTCCTTTAACATCCAAAATCCTCTCTGACTTGTCCGCTTCAGCAGGGCAGACAGGTGAAAGACTAGACAGCATAAGGCACTTAACATTAAAATGATGAAATTTTTTTTGGCAAATGGGAAAATGTAGAGAGATGATAATAACAGCACCCATTGCTTTCCACCATCATTAATCTAGTATATTTTACTCAGATGATTTTCCCCAAATATTTTTGTAGTTAAGATGAATAGGGTTCTGAAGCATTTAGACCATATGCGACTAGAACTCTCCTTTGAATTCAAAACAAATAAACTTTTGGGCAACAAGGCTCACTGCCATGTTGCCAGTATATAACAGCAGAGTAGGGAAATGAATGATGATCATTTAGTTTGCTAAAGTTGTGGTATTAGGCATCATCTTGTGAGTCATCTGATTAAAAAAAGGTTGTACTTTCCAACCCTGCCTGACCTGGGAAGGTAACATGGAAATTGGCTGACCTGCTTCTGTCTTCCTTTAAAGACCTATCAGTAAAACTATCATGCACACTAATCTGCTATGCATACATTTATCCTCTCCCACATGAATGGAATAAAATGCAGCAATTGTCTGGAAACTAAATTAATCAGGCTTAAAGACCGCAATAAAGTAAAAGTATCATTTTCCTCCTAATGCACGGGCATTGATCGTCTGGAGCTGTGGTTAACAAGGCAGCCATCACTCATGGAGGCGTCACGCTAGCTCATTAGCATTACCTTAAGTCTGTGCTCATTTGATGATACACCTGAAGGAACATGTTCAGCTGTGCCACTGAGGCTATACGGGCAAGCTGCTTTACACCATCATTAGTTACCACTAAACACTGAGAATAATTTGTACAAAAATAAGCTTGGGATAAAGCATCTTGTCACTTCCCAGGACAAAAAAACACTGACCTTTAAGAACTGGCAGAACAATTTCTAGTTTGTAACTGAATGAGTCTTGTAATTTCTTCCCACAGTATGCTGGTTAGTTGTTGGTTGTTGAAATGATAAGATATGTGATTTATGACACTAAATGCCACCTACTTAATTCTGTAAGTATGGTTCTGAAAGCTTAGTCACCTACTTATTGTAACTGCAGTAAGCAAGTGCAGGAAGTTGAAAGGAGTGCAGATTATTATCCAAATCTGTCTCTGTAATTTAAACTGTGGGCGTGTATTTATAGGTAAGTGATCTGTTGGTGTATCTGTTGGCATACAGTATCAAACTCTAAATGCAGGGTACCCTTAAGTGACATAATTCCACTGTATGTCATAGGAAGGACACCAGCTTAACATTTAGGGATGCTAAGTAGATACTAATAGAGACATCAAGAGGAAACAAAGTTAAATTCCCTGCCATCGCCTTAGAGATTTCATTATTACAATAAAGGGAAAGCACTGTACTGGCTACATTTCAGACAAGAAAGGGTGTTAAGATATGATTGGTTGAGGCTAGTTGATTTATTGGATACTGCAGAAACCTTGTACTGTTTGCCTTTACTGCATACTTAATACAGTTTCTCACCTTCAAAACATGCTCCAGGATCTTGGGACCGGTCCAAACCATTTTTATTTACACTTTACCCAACTTAATCCTGTTAAAGTATTTCTTTTACACAGAAGACCCAGCCAAGTTAGCGATAAAATATATCTCATAATTAGTCAAAGTCAATCTTAGAATTTGATAGAAAGCAATACAGATGCAAAAATAGAAAAAAAGATAGATGAAAGTTTCCTCAAGTTGGCTTCTTAGACTTAAAGTGATTGATAGCAGGCCTATACAAGTAAACGATCAGTTTGTCGAAAGAATAGTCCAAGAAGTTATTTGTAAAATCACTATAGGAAATTGTCACAATGTACAATATCTCTACATTGAGCATAGTTTAGAGCTTACAAGTAAGGATTTACAACTGAAAATGTGTAATAGTCATTTTGTTTGATGTAAGCTTCACCGTACAACAGTGGTTATTGGCTTCGGAGGCTAGCCTGAAGACTTGATGCTTGCTGAAACAAGATTATGTCAACAACGCAGACCTGTCCTCATCACAAGCGAACTCAGGCCTAAAGGACCGAGAAACATCAAACAGATAAAATCCAAAGAGCACACAGAGCGGTGACCACAACGCCTGTGTACAGATCTGCCCTCACGTATTCCACTGAATAGGCTCTCAGTGTGGACACACTCAGAATGTGCCCATGTGGCAGCTGCAGGGTCTCTGCCTGCTGACACATACGCTTGTCAAATGCCAGTGAAAGAGCCTCTGTATTGACAGAGTCTTTCCATCCCCATGGCACACAAACAACTGCAGTTTGTGTGTCTGTGTGTAATTGTGCACTCCATATAGCATCAAAGTGCATGCACTGGGCTAAGATTCAACCTCTCCTCCCTTTCCAAGCATGGACAGAAATGCATCATGCATTTATATGAGAGCAGCATGATTCACTGTCACTAGTAAAAGTAGGGCCCACAGTTAAAATTAGATTACATTGCATGCATATAACTTAGTCGTAATTTTTTTCTGAAATTGGGTGCAAAAGCAAGTTTTTTTTTTTTTTTTTTATTTTTTTTTTTTTGCATTTAAGGTGATTGGGTGAGGATAGGCATAATCCTAACAAAGCACAATGTGAAAAAAGGGCCAGAGCAGGATGAATGCAACGTTAGTAGAAGGCATACACTATCTTCAGTGGGAGTTGGGGCAAGCTTTAATAATGGCCAATCACTTCACAATCACTGCTCTTGTCATTCCAATTACAAGCAGTAGTCTATTTCTTAGTTGGCTGAGAGGGGAGTCCATGCCAACTTCTCCTTATAGAAAAGTCTTCTTGGAAGGTGCAGAGTTCCAAAGCACAAATGTGCTTTGGAACTTTTGGAAAAGTGCAAATATGTTATTAAGGCCTTTAATTCACATTACAGAAGGCACAGAAATCCCTGTCACCATGTTGCTGTTATTTGTAGATCTTAAATCACCTTCATGTAAAGCTATTTGACATTTGACTTTAAGCTTATGTTGCACTGACCTTGAGTAACTCTGGATGAGAGCATTTTCTAAGGGCTGAATATTAAAAGTGAAAAGAAATTGAATCAAAGATAGCCATAACCTGAAGCACTTGGCTTTTGGATGTTTTTGAAGCCAGTACCTGTGGCTAAACTAGTTGAAACTCTTAATGTGTCAGTGGGATAGTACAACAGGCAGAGACCTGAAAAACTGTGTTTTGCAGCAGTAGTTGGTGTTACCGGTATTACATAGAGTTTGGGAATACACTGATTACTTAATTATTAATTGACACAGCTGTGCTGCGTTTGCAGTGTAATCGGTAACACCGTTATCAGCTCCGACTGAACAGTATATTTTTTAAGACACCAAATCTGTATGTACTCATTGCAGTCTAGCTCAGTTAGCCATTTATTCTCAGAGTCTTCCACAATGACATTGATTCACTCAATTGATCTCTACATCTTAATTGACAATAGCTCCCTGAGGTGACTACACAAAAGGGAATCCTGGTTAAACATATTGACTTCTCACACTGGACACTGTAATTGCCCTCAGGAGAGTAACAAAAAGAAAGGTGGAATCCACAAGGCCTCCCTAGCAGGATTTCTAATCAATACATCAATCACTGCATTTTACGCAGGTGGTCCTCTTTGGGGATGAATGGATATTGATCTCAATGATTGTTTGATATATTTGGTGACGTTCAGGGCTTCTATGCATTTACTGCTCTTTCAACCTATTACTTTAGCCTTGAAATACTGTCTTTTTTGTTAACCATTGCTTAAGAGATAGAAAAGTAACAATGACAAGAATCCTAGTGAATGACTTGTATGAAGGCTACATATTTGAACTTTTGAACAAAGAGCAGTACCATTACTGTATGTTAAGGTTGCTTTGACAATTGAGTATATATAGTAAGTGGAATATGTAAAATTAAAGTTCCATAGTCCACCTTAATTTCGTATACTGCTTAAATTGCCATAAATTAAACCACTCATCGAGCATGAACTCTTAAGCTCAGTGACATCACTAATAATAGTAAGTATGGTTGACAGGTGACAGACACAAACAGGCGCTCCAAAATAATAGCAAACTTAATTCAATTACCAAAATTGAATTTGGAATATATAACCAGTGTTATATAGTGACAGCTGTAGCAGATAAACATGTATTTCAGTAGCTCCAAACAGAAGGCTACCATCCACATAAAGTATAACATAAAGAACCTTAATCCATCTTTTAATATATTCATATTTTATTATTCTGTCTTCCGTCTCTTCTATTTTGTTCGATTTTTGTTCATTTAAAACATAAAGTAGTAAAGCACCACTTACCTGCAGGTAGTGACATATCCGCGATGAAGGCTTGAGGTCGGAGTGCATCGAGTGCATCATGGGTTTCTCTAGATTAAGCGATGACTTCCTATAGGCCTCCTTGGCCTGGCTGACTGTCAATGTCGACCAGGAGCTCCTCTTCGTGAATTTTCCCTCGGGCGCCATGGCCATGCTCTCGCAGGCCGAGCACTTGACATCATTGTTACTCTTAGAGGTCTTGAGTGACAGGTCTCCAAAGTGGTGGCTGTGCATGGAATCTGGGTAGCAGTGGCTGACATGTTCCCCATGGTGTCGCGACATGACACTGGGTGTGCGGTAGGTGCTGTCACTATCCAGGTTGTCATCGGAGCTCCACCAGCCACCAGAGCGGTGCTTGCGTTCTTTGCTCTTGCTCCTCTTGCTACCATGTTTGGTGGAGTGGTGACCATGATGGTGATAACCTCCGCCTCCCATCATATCACCTTTTGTGCCATTCATCTTGGATGATCCCTCCAGGGAGTGGGACTTGGTGAAGAGCTTCTGGACAGAATGAACAAGGTGTCTGATGCGGCCAGGACTCTCGCTGCGTTGCTCAGTGGTGGTGGAAGTGCGCTGGTACTGTAATGTGTGGAAGCCATCGCGGTGTAGTGGCACTTGTTTCTCAAACTGGTCTAGTAGGTTAGCAGGAAGGCGGTTGCTCTTGGTGCCGGCGAGATGGGAAGAGGCGGCTGCCGCCGCCGCCGCAGCAGCAACAGCTGGGGAGGTGGCAGAGGCTGTGATGGCAGCGCAGTCGTCCCGTGTGGCTGAGTCACAATACTGTGAGCTGTAGTGCATTCTGGGGAATGTGCTACTGGAGATGTGTTCAGACACAGCAACTGGGGGCATCATGACAGGGGACATCATCATGCAGTCAGAGTGGATGGAGCTGCGCGGCGAGTAGCGGTGGTGGAAGTCCATGGGGCAGCTCTCTGTGGGGCTGAGCAGGTAGGACGAGTGGCGGGAGTCAGAGCCATGGTGAGCGTGGAGGTCATGAACGTGGGGATCATAGTCCAAACCATAGGGTAAAGGGATCTGGTGCTGGGAACGGCTGCCCGATAAGCCCTTCATGTTCCTGGTTGGAGGGAGGTGTCTGCCTTCATTGAACTTTCGAGACGGGAACCAAGGTGAAAATGTCTGATCTGTTTAAGAGAAGGGTAAAGAAAGAAGAAAAGAAAGAAATAAGATAGAAGCAAGTTGGAGAGAGACTTGCTCTGATTGCTCTATGTAAATATTTCATCCTCCCACTTTATGCTGTTTCCATCACAGTATGCACCAAGGGACCTATATTGCGAGTGAACATTCTTGCAAAAGAAAAACCATGTTTAGTGAGAAGTTGTTACAGTATTACAGTACACAAGGAAGTATAATTATTTATAACTAAGAATGGCAAGTATTTAAAGGAACACGCCGACTTATTGGGACATTAGCTTATTCACCATAACCCCGACAGTTAGACAAGTCGATTCATACCCTTCTCATCTCCGTGCGTGTCGTAACTCTGTCTGACGGCTCCACCGTTAGCTTATCTTGGAGGTAACTGGTTCCAATTAGCCTACTGCTCCGAATAAGTGACAAAATATGTTATTTTGTCACTTACTCGGAACAGTAGGCTAGTTGGAGCCGGTTACCTCCAGGATCTGTGCTAGGCTAAGATACCGGTGGAGTCGTCAGACAGAGTTACGACACGCACAGAGATGAGAAGGGTATGTATCGACTTGTCTAACTCTCGGGGTTACGGGGAATAAGCTAATGTCCCAATAAGTTGTCGTGTTCCTTTAAGTCATAAGGTAAAAAAGACCAGGGCCTGGTTGCATAAAACTCTTTTCTAAATCTCAGTCATTGTGGAACTGGGTGAACGTGCAAAATCCTCATTTCCACTCCCACAATTAGCCATAAATGGATATATAAATGTCCTTAAACATCTGTTTGCATATTGATAGTTGTGCCCGCTCCACCTCTCATTAGACCTACTGTATCACTGACAAGAAGGGCAAAGAAGCAGTGGAATTTCATCGATTCTGTTGTATCCGCAAGGTTCTCCAACAGCACCAGAACAGCTGTTAGTATGCACGACCATTACGCTGGGCTGTGGCTATTTATAGCACCATACCACTAATTCATCGCATGAACCTGTCACCATCATCGCGCACGCAGTATCTTATAATTATTAAACATCAGAAAAATGATAAATGATTAATTTGAAAAGCTCATATGGACACAGACTTTAAAATTAAAAATGTATGTAAATAAAAAAAAATATTTTTCACTCCCAGAATTTATTTTATAATTGCGCCTTTGACATTTTACAGAACGTTATGTAGACTGCAAAATAATAACACAGTCAGAGAAATTGGCAAACATTATTGGCAACAACCTCATTGTTTTACTTGCAGCTATCTCTTGATACTTGTTGAAGAAGTGTGTGAGTGAAACGTTGTGAAATAAAGTATTTGAATGCGTAATGGACAGTGTGCGGGACTTCTTCAACGTGTTACAGGTAACCTTTACCTTTTCTGACGCACCTGCCCCAAAAAAGAAGTGTGCAAAAGCGCTTTTGAATCGAGCTATCTCTTGATAACCGTATGCCTGGTCTGTATGTAAGTATGCATGAGGTGCACACATTGTTACCGCTTCATTTATAAATACCAGTTTCTATACGGGAAATGGTGTACTGTATGTATTTCTTTTGTGCTTATGTACAGTATCGTATACATCTGGCCCCAGGTTCCTAAACCTATCCCACAGCATTTTTGTAAGCAGTTAGGAGTTGATTCTCTCAACAAGTTATGCTAACTCCTCTGGAATCTGTGAATAAAGTATTATTTCTCAAGCCCTGCAGTGGTGAACCAGTTATTATTAGCTGTATGCCTAATTATTTTGAGAAGAGCCATGCACATCACTGGGCTGTGATCACAAAGAGCAACACATTTTGTACTACATCAAATAGACTTTAAGAATTCAGTAGCTTTTATATGAGGGGTTAAAAAGTTCACCCTAAACTCCTATATTGTTTTGCTCTGTAAGGTGCTTAATGATGAATACTCCTCAAGCTCCAATGAGTTTTTCTATATTACCTTCATGCAATGCTGGAACAATATGCACATAGTAAAATCATACAGTAATTTATGAGATCCAACATTTATTGTTCTTGATGTTAAATGACAAAGGATAAAGAAAATAAAAGAAAAAATATATGTCACATGCCTGCAGTAATATCAAGATAATTCATTCATTCCACTCACCATATTATGATAGCATCATTTCTGATTGCACTGCCTCTAAACATGGAGACTGTATAGTTCTACAGAATGGGAGTACACTCCTCCAATTTCCCTGATTAATAACGTGGGTAATCTGTGGTAAATGAACAACAGACCGGCACTTGTAGTTACAAAGCTTTGAGGACACATTGTCTGCATGCAACAAAGGAGTTTTATAATTAGGAGCTGAGAGATACTGTGAGTCAATAAGATCAGTTCTGTGTTTCTGCAGCTGGTGATACCTCAGTGATAAATTAAACTTAGAAACTGCTAATGAATGAGTAAGCTCTATCGATTTATCGTTCAAGCAAAATGTCCAAAATCTGTCTTTGGTTTTCATTTCCAGATTAAAGGAGCACTGCATACATTGTATTTGTGACATAAACCACACAAACCAGTCTCTTGGCTTTGACTTAAAAACTGGGAGGTTTACAATTTGAAGAAAAGAAGTTTCTTCTAAATTACATGATACTGAAATTGTGTAGTGAAGTGTAAAGAAGAATAAAATGCCCTTATCCAATAAGTGGTTAGCTACTTATTTAAATCCTATCTTGATGCCACAGTTTGTCCTGCAATATCATTTGTTAATTATTCCTCAGCCCTGTTTATTATAAATTTACCAATGTCAAAGGCACTACCAATATTTATTATTATTCTCCATTTTTTCCCCGTCTGACTGACGCACACATCTTGATCATTGTTTTTGTGTCCTATGGAGATTCAAGAAGACAGACATAATTTTTCAGCAAAATGTGTCAAAATGAGCAGCATTATTAAAATCATCTGTCATCCTGCTTAGCTTTCTGCATAGCAATTACAGTCAACATCTTACCAGTATGTGATAAGAGCTGTAAGGTAAACGGGGAGACAAAGTGCCATGAGTGTCTGTCATTCCCCTGTAATTAATTACTTTAAGTTCTCTGCAGCAGGAAACCCCAGTCTGGAACAGTGCACATTGTCTTACATAACATTTGGGATCTCTGATCTCACACACCATTTCAAAGGAGCCAGAAATAAAATGCACAGTTGTCATGACAACCACTGCTGAAAACCTAGGAACTGTAATAGGATTTTCAAGGTTGTTTGGGGTGGATCCCAGTCTTAAAAAAGGAGAGAGAAAATACACATACAGTATGTAATGTGATACAGACACTTCAGCTTGATTTGTCATATGGGCTGCTGTGTTTGGTGCACCATTACAAATTGTGCTGCATTAGAATTTAAATGAATGATGAATTTAAGCACAAGCTTACAGACACATAACCCACCCAGATCTAATTGCACATTTAATTTATCACTATAAATGTCTTCTACTATGTATTTCAGAATTAAAATGTCTCTCACCCACGGATACCCAGACTTACATTACCTGCCTTTAAAATGAATACAAGTTGGGAAACACTTTACTAACCTTTAAAATCCTCCCTCAGTGGGATTTGTTGTGCTGCAGGTTTTTACAACATCCCTGAGTAGATGCAATTTTTGTTTAAATTTGATTTATGTCCTTGCCTTGCTTCAAGGTTTGGTTTAACTACAGTAGAATACATTGAAGCCCACTATTATTCATTAGAGGGTGTAATCAGTCACCTATGTGATTAATTTGCACATTTTATTTCTGTCTTTATTATTAGCCAAGTTGTACATTTTTGGGTCAATATTAAAACACAGCGTGTGATTATAGGAAGCAGGAGATGGAGTATTGTAGAGTGTACAGTGACTATAGTACCATCCTTCTGTGTTCCTCTCTTAATCTCATTTCCACCATCATAGCTCTCTGTTGTCTCTCTAGGTCCCCTCTCACTATGTCTCAAATTCACTGCATTATAATAGATGACATAGACGGTTGCTGAGGCAACAAAATGTGTCAAATTAAAGCTAACAATAGCAATGAATGCACGCAGAGATAGTTTGTGTGTGTGTGTGTGTGTGTGTGTGTGTACATGCATACACATGCCATGCTCTGTTATCTACAGTGTAATGTAATCCAAACATGTACTTCCAAACACACGTGTCAGTATGATTGTGGAAACATACAATATAGGCTGCATTCACCAGATCAGCTGAGCATCCATCAACATATTGTTCAAACGCAGTTTCACCTATACAGTGAGGAAGGAGCCCAGTACAAAATAGACTACCAAACATTTTATCTATAGCATTTTGCATTATCTGGATGAATTAAGCTGTGTAATTGTGATGATTCACATTTCAGTAAGTCATTAAAGACGTCAGCTTTAAATCTGGTTTTCCAGTTAGAGGAAGGTCTTAGTATTTAATACCTGTCTGAGAGACATTACTTTTTCTCTCAAGACAATATGTTTTTTCTACCTCTAAATGTAATCGTTCAGGTGGTTCTACTGTAGATGTTACTGGGTTACAGCTTGAAATGTGTTGTTGAAGCGACTCTTTGCAGTCTTCTTCTGCAGTTTCATCTGAATACCATGGCCTGTTTATCTATCTCCACTAGTCTTACAAATAGGCAGGGTTCAAAATTAGCACCATCCACCAGCCAAATGTTGGTAGATTTACGTCACTCACCAGCCAAAAAAACAATGGTAATCTATTGAGTGGCTGGTAAAATTTGAACGTTTATTAGCCATCTGGCTGGAGGACAAAAAAGTTAATTTTTAACCCTGCAAAAAGCCAATAGTTGCATCAGAATCTTTTCCACATCATTCTTTCTCTTAGCTTGCACAATATTGTAAAGACGCTCTTGTTATGGGGGCGTTACTGATATAAACGGGTTTATATCAGTCGGAAACAGACAAATTCAGCAATCATTTACCGCTACATGGCAACATGAATATTGTGAAATAATAAAGTAGAAGACACAAAACATTTGCTCCCACTGAGTGGTATCTGTATCACTGTCAGCCTCATCTGCATTTTCTCTCTACAATCACCCCAGCATTCTGATTACATAAACTCTCTTGAGGTGGTTTGATTACCCTATAATCAGCTGTTTAGAGACTAATCTTTCAACCCAGATTGGTCTCTTTAGCTATCAACCAATTCATTTCGAGTAGAGTTAATTTGACATAAATCATTTTCCAGAGAGAGACAGAAGGAAGTAAATAAACTACCCAGAAGGTGCTAAAATGTGTGCAGTTGATGAAAGAATCATTAAGCAGATGTAGATTATGGCAGCAGTGTAATTATCTACGATCACTTTAGCATTACCCCCCCCGAAGTCCACAGATATATTCAGCTACTCCGGGGTTACTATTGCTAAAATGTAACTTCATGTCTTATCTTTAGTATCATATATATGTGGTATTATTACAATTAAAGCATTGATTTTGTGACAACTTTGTCTCATGAACCCAATTTTGAAACAACATAGGCTAACAATTTTTTATTTTTAAAACATTGGGGTTTCTTTCACCAACAATCAAGAAAATATGGGGTTTGGTTGTATATGTGTACTATTGTTATGGCAAGTTTGTCTCCGTGTGTTTTCACACGGTCAATACAAACTTGTGAAGCTAAATATAGTAGAAGATGAGCACATCCAAAGTACTTTTACAAGTGCTTATTAAGAAACTCAAACTAAAGACACAAACCAGACAAAAGATCCATACGCTGTACTAATAGCTCGCAATAAATGCAGAGCAACATTTCGAGATCTTCAGGCTTTGTCTGGGCTTGGCAAATTGATTGATGTCTTTTACCTGAGAACATTCTGGCAACATTTTGTATAACTTTATCCTCCGGGAGCTATTTCATCCCTGAGGTGAATGTGAATGAGCCTGAGTTGAGCTGTCAACTCTGTAGTTTTATGTCTCCGCATTGTAGAACAAAAATGTTCACCATTGTGTTAAAACTCAATATTCATGTAAGCCCCTCTTTAAAACTCCATTTAGTAGCCTGTGGCAGATAACCCGGCAGAGCAGGAGGTCAGTGATACCTGCCGCCAATCCATAGTGAGGATGTGAGGGTGGTGCATTCAGGCTACGATAGTTCATATCATATGACAACTTGAGCCAGTATGACAACACAAACACACACTGACTGTCTGCCCGAAGAGGCTTGTGTCATCCAATATTTGCAACAGACTGCTCTGCAACTTCTACAGATACATAATGCCCAGTGCACTGTTCTCTGTGTGCGGGGGAGGTGACATTAATGCAGGGGGTGCCGGCAGGCTCAACAAATAGGTATAAAAAAAAAAAAAAAACTAGCTGTATCACAGGGCTGAGTCTGGATACCCTGCAGGCAGGGTAGAGGGGAGGATGAGTTCCTCAGCTCTATCTTGGACAATACCGCCTACTCTCCCTACGATGAGCTGATGCAACTATGGAGCACCTTTAGCCTCCAGCTCATCCGCCTGAGGTGAACCATGGATTTTTTTAAGTGCTTATTTCAAACTTTTTCAGAAGCCTACAGATTGTTGTATTTGGCAGCTTCCAGGTGTGAGTGTGTGAATGCAAAGCAGGCCATTTGTGGAAAAGAACAGTTGTGCTTGAATAAAAATAGCACATCTTTGAGCATCAACTGACATTGTACTCTTACAGTATGAGAGGAGAGATAATATCAGAAGTGAAGGGGAAAAAAAGAGAGACATGTGGAGTAGGAGAGATTGATGGAGTTCAGAGGGGGGAGAATCAAGCTTCTTTTTAAGCTCCTGAAAGGCTTTTGAGGCAAGCAAGCAAGCTTGTTTCCATTTTAGGGTGAGTGGAACATTTCAGAAGATTACATTTACAGTTCAGAAGATTACATGCTGCCATGGTGTAATCAAACTGTAGGTTGGTACACGTATGCAAAAGTGAAATATTTTACAAAACCTTTTTATGAAGGTGACAATCAATGCTGTCGCTGACACTGAGGGGAAAGCCTCACTGCTTGCTCAGTTCTCTGGGAAACCAGTGTGCTGCTGGCTGCTATGTTAAAGCTCTGCTGCTATGCTACAGTCAGCGCCTGGCCAGCATTTCCCAAGATGGTTGCATAACTTGGAATAAATTAGGCCTTCCTCCTCCACACCAATGCACAGCTAGCTAATGCCACAGGGAAGAACAGAGCAACAGGCAGCTAAACTGTAGAGCATGAATCACTGTTTAAAAAATAACATTCTCAAGATAATTTATCACATAATTTACAGCAAAAACATCCGTTCTTAATCGTTATTACTCACCCGAATTGTTCCCTAGCCTTGACCTCTAAATCAAAGACTTGACCCTTAAACGTTTGGTGAGAAAAATAAGCCACCATTCACTCTGAAACTAATCAGGTCAGTCACTGAGCTGTTGGACACCGTCATGATTCACATTAAATCTATCAAGGTTTACAGTTATACTGGAGAGCCAAAACAAGCAGAAAACTGACGTGACTATCATAACAAATTAAATACGTGTTAGTTTGACATGAAGACGCAAAGAATCAAACTGTCCTAGATGAAGCACCTGCCAAGAGTTTAGAGTGTATCGCAACTGCAAACACTAACCTTAAAACAGAAATGTAAAGGGTTACCAGCCAACCACCCAATGGAGTAAAAAGAATGTACAACAATGGAGAAGTAAAACACAAATGCATTGTAGTATTAATAAAGTTGGCTACGTTTACAAGCACAGAGTAACACTGCTGTTGTCCACACTCCATTTAAGGTCTTATTCAAGTTAAGCTGTTTACATGGACTTTCCGTAGCTTGTGATTTGGTCTGTCTCCCTGTTGCCATAAATAAACCAATTAACAGAATATTCCTGATACCTGAGGTGTCCTGGCCACGGCTAGAGCAACCTGCCAAAAAGAAATCATGAAAGCATTCAACACCCCCTTCTGTTTTTGACTAAATAATAGTATAGTATAATAGTATAGTAATTCACAGGAGTCTAGAGCCCATCCCATCATGCACTGGATTGGAGGCAGACCGACAATTTTGGAGAGGTTGATATAGTCACTCACTGACATTTAAACCTGTAGTCAATTGAGAGTCCTTGTGATTGTGGGAGGAAACTGACTATCTTGAAGACTGAACCTGATGAAGCTTTTCAGATTAATGGTGATATACAGTGTCTTCTAAACTAAAACAGAATATTGAGTCGCCTTGACTCTGTAGATATGAGAATGAACTGAAGATCCCAACAGGACTGACATAGAGTGCGTTAACGTGCATGAGTATCCTGGTTATCGGATCGTTTTTTGGAATATCCTGGTTGTGCGTTGTATGTATAAATGCCATATCCTGCTTTTGAGAAACTTGATATGCTAGCTGGAGTACTCTGCTAGAAACAGTGCTACTGTGGCATGTAAACACTGTAATTGGACAGGTGTGTGGAAGTGACTAGCCATACTTTGAACTTTTCTCTCAAGCATAACCCATCCTTAACTGCCCAGTTCTTCTGTTTACTCCCAACAAACCAGAAACAAGGGAAGGGAAGACAAGTACAGGTCTAGACCTTATCGGTTTAGATGATCAGTTGTAAAAGTTGGCATGACCTGGTAATAATTTGATTCATATTGTGATATAGCAAATTGCAGTGAGTAGCAAAATGAATATTTACTGAAATAACCAAATCATCTTACTGTTAATAAAGGTATTATTAACTCTAGCTGTACTGCAGATGCAGTATATACAGAACATATATATGGATGAATGGGAGCAAAAAGAACAGAGGAGACAATAGAAGCAGGCAGTGAAATTCCTCTGCTCTGTTATATTAAATATCACCAGTAGCCCTGTTTTACAATATTCACTCATGATTTCAAAGTGTTGTTTCCTCTGCCTGCAGCCATGCATAAAAAAACTCCTATGGCTGTCTGTGTGTATATATATATATATATATATATATATATATATATATATATATATATATATATATATATATATATATATATATACAACCCCAAATCAGAAAAAGTTGGGACAGTATGGAAAACACAAATAAAAAAGAAAGTAGTGATTTCTAAATGTACTTTGACTTGTATTTCATTGCAGACAATACAACAGCACATAATTTAATGTGTTCCTCATGATTTTTATTGTTTTAAAAAAAAAAAAAAAAAAAATCCTATTTTGGTTCTTGCAACACATTTCAAAAAAAGTTGGAACAGTAAAGCATTTACCACTTTGTAATGTTGCCATTCCTTTTCACAACACTTAAAAGACGTTTAGGGACTGAAGACACCAAGTGATGAAGTGTTTCAGGTGTAATTTTGTCCCATTCTTGCTGCAAACAAGTCTTAAGGTGGGCAACAGTACGGGGTCTTCGTCTTCGGTCTACGTCGCATTTTACGCTTCAAAATGCGCCACACATTCTCTATTGGAGACAGGTCGGGACTGCAGCCAGGCCAGTCAAGTACCCGTGTCCTCTTCCTCCGCAGCCAGGACTTTGTAATGTGTGCAGAATGTGGTTTTGCATTATCTTGTTGAAATATGCATGGACGTCCCTGGAAAAGATGTCTTCTTGAAGGCAGCATATTGTGCTCCAAAATCTCTATGTATTTTTCAGCATTAATGGTGCCATCACAGAAGTGCAAGTTACCTTTGCCAAGGGCACTGACACAACCCCATACCATGACAGACCCTGGCTTTTGGACTTGTTGCTGGTAACAGTCTGGATGATCCTTTTCTTCTTTGGTCCGGAGCACACGGCGTCCATTTCTCCCCAAAAATACCTGAAATACTGATTCATCTGACCACAGTACACGTTTCCACTGTGTGATGGTCCATCCCAGATGCCTCCGAGCCCAGAGAAGTCGACGGCGCTTCTGGACACTGTTAACATAGGGCTTCCTTTTGGCACAGTACAGTTTTAACTGGCATTTGTGGCTGTAACTACGTATTGTGGTACTTGACAAAGGTTTGCCAAAGTAGTCCTGAGCCCATGTGGTGATATCGCTTATAGATGAATGACGATTCTTGATGCAGTGCTGCCTATGGGATCGGAGATCACGGTTGTTCAGCTTAGGCTTGCGCCCTTGTCCTTTAAGCACTGAAATTCCTCAGCATTCCTTGAATCTTTTAATTATGTTATGCACTGTTGAAGGTGAAATAAGCAAATGTCTTCCTATCTTTCTTTGAGGAACATTGTTTTTAAACATTTCAATAATTTTCTCACGTATTTGTTGGCAAACTGGCGATACTCGGCCCATCTTTGCTCCTAAAGGACTAGACCTTTCTAGGATGCTGCTTTTGTACCAAATCATAATTACAATCACCTGTTGACATCACCTGTTTGAAATCACATCATTATTTAACCAATTTACCTGATTACTAGCCCTTAATTTCTTCTGTCCCAACCTTTTTTGGAATGTGTTGCAGGTCTGAATGACAGGAAAGGATGTATATTTACAAATGAAATTAAGTTGACCAGACAAAACATGAAATATTTTGTGTTCACATTGTCTGCAATGAAATACAAGTCAAAGTACATTTAGAAATCACTACTTTCTTTTATTTGTGTTTTTCATACTGTCCCAACTTTTTATGATTTGGGGTTGTATATATATGAGTGGAAACAGTGTTAGACCTTGCAACTAAGACAGAATCATATTCATTTGGATGTAGTTTTGCAGCAGAGGCTGCATTTCACTTTTTGATATATCCACCCACTCCCTCCCACTGTTACTGCTCTCTCCTCAGCAGGCAGACACCTGCTGATGTTGTAGTGATGCGACACACCCTGGACACAGCCTCAGTCTCTTTTCTACGCCCTTTATTGAAAGAAAACGCAAAGTAGGGAGCTTATAGTCCGTCACTGTGAGTCCGTCCGTACAGCCTCCCACACTACATTGATTTATCACAAAAGATAAGGTCCTATATACTGTAGAGCTGTAGCATACGATCCCCTCAGGATTTACTGTATTTGCATTTCTGAATACTTTTATCCGAAGAACAGCAAAGTTATTACCTTGGGTCGGAAATAAGTCATAAGGTCATCACAATCTTAGACCAGATGCACTGACAATGTCCCCCTTTGAGTCCAGTCCAGTTTAAATCTAACCAAGTATAACACATCAAGGTAGCCTTGTAAGATGACCAGAAATGGTGTAATCCCTTTCACATTAAGTCTGCCCCTTTTCATCAAGTAGTAATCTTAACCTTTCCCTTGTTTCCGGCAATATACCAAAATATATCACTGCCGACGATACAATATGGAGAGGAAAAATAAACTAACACCCAGGTGTAGGAGGCTCAGGTTTGGCTTCTTGCCTAACCTCATTCAGGTCTTGCAGCAAATGTTGACACATCTCCATGGAAACTGCTCATATTTACAGTCTGTTCTGAAATATGTGACTACACAGAGAATACTGCCTTATTTTACATGTGTTGTTCTGTGTGTTTATATCATGGCTGCCATGAATTGTAACAGACAGTGTAACTGCTGACGCAGGTGCTTGTTTGCCATTCAAAGTATTAAACTGTAGGGTTAGGTTAATTTAAAATGCAGCCGGTAGTAGCTGTAACTTGCAATATACTTGCATCACTTTTAAATATGCAAAATGCATCCATGCAGTTTCTCAGTAAAATAGTAAATTAACTACATCTAATTCTGAAGTATGTGTGTAAATATCTAAATTCTCCAGCATGCATAAAACTATTATGGCTTTCAGGATGTTTTTGAAAATATACCATCTGTTGTGGCTAGAGACACTGAATAGCTAAGATGTGGATATCAAGTGCAAGGAAGCCACACTGTGGCAACAAGACTGACAGAAAACAATCAGAAAAGCACAAACTGTCAAGCTAGATTTGTGCCAGGGAAGACACATTAAACGCTGAAGTTTGGGAAACAGCATTGCTTGTTGCATTAAAGGTTATTGTATTTAACATAACACATTTATCCTCACACATGTAAAAGTGTTACTAATGCTGAACAAACCGATGGCAAACAATGGCTGCAAATATTTAACATCGGTAGTCTGCCATTATTGTTGTTTCTAAATTGATTGAAGCACAATTTTATATAATCTACAGTTATAACTTCCAGCAAGATACAAACAAACATAATGTAAGGTAATAATCAGTATAAATGTAATACTATATAAATTAATCTATTTCTAAATGTGCAGAAACCTGTAATTAATACTATTGACTAATACAATTTGGTAAGGCTGACTGTAATATTGTTTTCATGATAATGCAATACATCGTGCCATTAATCTCCAGTTATTACATTAAAGGTGGTGTAACATCTTCTGATGCACAGAGAGAGAGGAAAGTACAAAAAGAAAATGCATAAAACCAAAGCTCTTCCTAAATGTATCATGCTATTTGATGATTTCTTTATTATGAGGAAACGGAATGAAAAAATAAATTTCTTCCGAAAAAATATCCTGATATCTGCACCTCATATCTGCAACAACTGTAATATTTAAGCACAGGCCAGGCCTTCATCCTCATTGTGTTTTAACAGATGTATAATTTAGAATGGCTGCTTTGACCAGAGACTTTGTTGGGCTTCATTACAGCAATAGGAAAGTAATGCTCTTGCAATATATCTTATAAAAACACCTTGACTAAGAAGCATCTGTTTAAGTGATATACAGTATGTGGAAAGGCATCAGCGTGGTGCAGCTTGCCCTGGCCTGTAACGAGTACCTCTGCACAAAGAAATCACTACTGTGTGTCACAAATTGGCCTTTATAGCTGCACTTAAGTACAAAAGTGAAACAATCCCTGTAACTCACTGTAACCCTCTCACAGTTATTCCAGCAGCAACATCATCACTGACGATTGACAACTTACAGCATGCTTAAGCAAAGTCATCCAGTCTTCCCACACAGAAGGCACAGAGACACACAAAGTGACACTGAAACAAGTATTAACCGTTATTTCATTATCCGTTGTTAGATAGTCTTTGGTAAAATTGTACTTTTGTAGTTAAGTTTATATATACCTTGCGAAGCAGCTGCTTAGTGGTTGTTTCAATGCAACTACTTCACTATATTTACTATACTATATAGACTACTGCAACTCCCTCCTGATTGGCTTGCCGGCCTGTGCAATCCGACCCCTGCAGCTCATTCAGAACGCAGCAGCTCGGCTTGTCTTCAACCTCCCCAAGTACTCTCACACTACACTGCTCCTCTGCTCTCTTCACTGGTTACCAGTTGCTGCCCGCATCCGCTTCAAGACACTAGTACTTACATAT
Source organism: Gymnocephalus cernua (assembly GCA_023631565.1). Taxonomy (NCBI): domain Eukaryota; kingdom Metazoa; phylum Chordata; class Actinopteri; order Perciformes; family Percidae; genus Gymnocephalus; species Gymnocephalus cernua. The sequence continues at coordinate 7,504,619 of CM042440.1, forward strand.
AAGGCCATGACTGGATCAGCCCCAGCTTACATCCAGGACATGGTCAAACCATATACCCCAACCCGCCCACTTCGCTCTGCATCAGCCAAACTGCTTGCTGCTCCCTCACAGCGAGGGAGAACTAATCACTCAACAAAATCCCGACTGTTCACTGTCCTGGGTCCCAAATGGTGGAACAAGCTCCCCACCGATATCAGGATGGCCGAAAGCCTACACACATTACGCCGAAGGCTAAAAACACATCTCTTCCGACTACACCTCAGATAAAAAATCTTGAACCTGCACTTTCATATGTCTCTTTGTAGCTTTACTTATTTAAAGCTATGTACTTGCACTTTCATATGTTTCTTTGTAGCTTACTTATTTAAAGCTAATGTACTTGCACTTACTACTTGTTGTCTGGAGTTTGTACCTTCACAGTTGAAAGCACTTAATTGTAAGTCGCTTTGGATAAAAGCGTCAGCTAAATGACATGTAATGTAATGTAATAATTTGGACTCAGGCATTAGTAGCTAATGCCTACAGTACTTGGCATAATACACAGGCGGGTGTTTAAATGTAAGTTCCATTGCAGCATTGCATGAGGTGCTTCCTTACAACATCTCAGTTATTAGTGCTGTGAGAGTAATAGTCGATGATACTATGAATAAACTTCAATTTGGTGTTTTCTTCTAACTGCAGACAGCCAATCCTTAAATACAAACACTGAAGTTATTATTAGGTTGTTGGGTTTAAAGTGTCCTCCGGATAATTTAATATTTGTCCATCTGAATTTTGCCATAAGGAAAACAGAGCTATTTAAAGCTTTTTGAGCTGCTGACTTTTGGCATCAACATTACAATTAAGCAAAATGCTTAATAGAGTGAGACAAAATAGCCACAGCATAACGGCTCTAGATGGGATGTGTCACATCAAGCAATTTTAAGAATTAGCTATACCAAGTATTGTAAATAAAACATTTGTATTAATGGCACACTCATGTGGGGCTGCAACTATTTACTACTTGCATTAACAATACTACTATACTCATCGTTGATTAACTATTTTGGTCTGTAAAAGAAAATCAAATATGCATATCTCAATATTACAAAGCCAAAGGGGACATCTTCAAACTGTGTCATTCCCCAGAGATATCCAATTTACTATAACACTGGACAAAGAAGATGGACGATCAAATATTTTGCTGACAAATGACTTCAATAATTAAATGGAATTTTAAAATAGTTGCAAATTAATTTTCTGTTGATTGACTAATGAATTGACTAATCGTATCAGCCACACACATACCTTATTTCAGTGGCAAAGACTAAGGTGTGCGGTATATCCAGCAGCTGTTTAAATCCAATTAACTAAAGAACCAGGAGTAGCATTTATTTTGTTTTTCAGCTGCCCACAAATAAGCAGTATGTATTCATCTTCATGTCAAGAAAACACTACAACCTCTCTTGTTGTGCAGGTCTAACAATTTGCCATTTTTTGATCCATCTCTAAATCATCTTCAGCTTGGAAATGTATTCAGCCATGTAGCTCATTAAGATTTCCATGTTGTTATTCTGTGTTGACGGCATGTGATGTGCCATAGAAACCGCACATTTTAATGGCCTATTTGTTACACGCTCTTTCGCTAGGGTTTCTAGGTAGCAGTAAAAGCCTAGCACTTTTAGGATAAACATGGATGATGCAAATTGAAAAAATGTTTTTCTTCTTTCCTCGCAGCAAACATGTTCTGTCACGGTTCTGGAGAGGGTTTCCACGTGTGGGAATTCAAAGGTGCACCACTCTCTTAATTAGGCTGTTTTGTCATGTACCGCTCCATCTGTCTTGAGCCTACTGCAGCAGAGAGAGACAGAGAGAGAGAGAAGAAGAGAGAGACAGGGAAAGGATGTAGGGTGGGGTGGGGAACAACAACTTCCCCAATACCTATGCAGCCTGCACCAGATTGTCAAGCAGCCAGTGTGAAAAGTTGAGCTTTAATGATGGCTAACCAAATGTGAAGCACATGAAGAGGACAGGCAATCATCCTGATGGCTGTGCTGAATTAAAAGATGAAAATATGCTGCGTGATGCTCAAAAAGAGGAAGAGAGAAACTACCATGAGAGGAGTCTTACAATAAGCTATATAAAGAGGATGATACTTGGCAGCAAACCTAAATGGCAGGATTGCCCCATCCAGCAATGCTTGTTTAGGTAAACGATATAAAAGGAGGCTACTGAAATTCATAATCGGTTCCAAAAAGGAAAGCCTACATACATACAGAGCTTACATACTCTGTTGTGGTAGTGTGTTCCTTCACAGCTATCAAAAATAAAAACAAAGGTGTGTAATGTGTGCCCTCACGCTAATAATCAGGCTTAATTTTGTTAAAATACTTTGCTATTTCTTGTTAGTGTGAATTACAGTCCACCATTGATATCACAGCAGGGTGTTGCTGAGAGGCCAGGTCACGCCATTTGTCTAACACTCAAGAGATAGTAGGATAAAGGCTTGTTGCTGTGGCAACCACCTATTTCGTGACACTGGAATGAAAGGCTGCTTTGTGAAGCTGAACAGAATGACCAAAAAAAAGAACTTTGATTTGTTAACATGACAAACTGTATAGAGTATTTCTTTTCATTTCATTTAAGAGTTTGTCAGGGAGCATGCCAACTAATCGACAGTAAAATCTGTCAAGAAGCAAGGCTAATTTTCATCTGTAAAGCCTGACTATCAGATACCATCATGCACATTTTGACACAGCTTGGGGGAATGATGCATAACATTAGGCAACAGTTTTTTTCTCAGTGTAGGAATAAATCTTGTTTTTATTTGTGTCGGAATAGTTGTTTTATTTTCAAATCCTTAATTTCATTTGTTGGGAAAACTTTCTATTTTTGTAGATTTGGTTCGTTAACCCGCAAGAGAAAGTTAAGTTGGAGTGTAAAAAAAGGAGGAGGTCATGTATTAAATTTTACATTTACAGTAAATATGAATTAACTATTGAAACGGATCTGTTCCTTGGTTCTGATTGCTATACACGTCAACGCAGGTGTCTGGTGACAACATGGCAGACTGGATCGAGCTCTCGAAAGCTTTAAAAGAAAGTATTGATGAAAACAAATCCTGTAACCAAAATAATTTCATGCGAGGTCTGACTTACATGAAGATGCTTTAATGCTGTTATAATTCATCAAAATCAGTTAATGCTAGTGTGTCCAATTTAAAAACATTCAGCGTATGCATGGGAATACAGAGAATATTTATATTTGTCTTTATTAAAATGTTTAACCACTCATCATGGCATGTCATTCATGGCAGGTGATTATTTCCCATTTAAATGTATTTGTTCTATATTTCCGTTTTTCTTATTCTAACAATCGGAATGAAGCTTTCACAGAACCGAACGCATCGAGCACAATCTGAATCTGAATTTGACTCACAAAACAGCACTGACAGTCTGTCAGAGAGCCCTCCGAGGGGAACTTGTGATCACCAGGGACCCAGATTTATTACTCATGCTGTGCTGTGACGTGGACGTTCCTTCCTTGATGTATGGTGGTGGTGATGGTGCAGTGGATAGGACACATGCCTTTGGTGTGGGAGACCAGGGTTCGATTCCCACTGCGATACACCAACCAATGAGTCCCTGAGCAAGACACTTAACCCCTAGTTGCTCCAGAGGTGTGCGACCTCTGAAATATAGCAATTGTAAGTCGCTTTGGATAAAAGTGTCAGCTAAATGACATGTAATGTAATGTATACATGAAGTCAAACACACACACACACACACATACATATGCAAAGACATTAACACACAAACACTTCAACAGACACTTAACATTTGATTGGTTGGTATTGCCCTGACAAAAGAGGTGAGGAAGCCAACACCTGGACATCCATGTATAAACTCACCTGGATCACAGACTATAGACCCAGCGGAGGCACCATCTGCTCTTAGAAACATGTATTCAACATCAGTGTGTAGCCTTTGGACTCAGTTCTTTGATTCGCTGCAAGATCCAAACTGTATAGAAGTCATGAGAAATGTATCTACAAATAATAACTCAATATTGATTTTAAACCAGAATTTAAGGACTTAATAGCTAATTGGTCAATTGTGTATGTGCATCTTAAAGGGAAATGTGTATGGGGTTAGGGTTAAGATATACTATATAATATATACAGAATATATTTGGTAGGTACGTTTACAGTATGTTAGCTATGTTTGGGGGTTTGTCTGTTGATTGACGAGTCTCTCAGGTTTCGACAGGGTTTGATTGTTCCACATCAGCTCCCCCCTTGTTGCCACAGGGCCAATAGCTGAAAAGATTACAGCAAGACATAAACCCCAAAAAGTCCCATAGATGATGTCACAGACCAACATTACATCCATGTTTCTCTTTAGTCATTGTTCATCACAACCTAAATCTCAGGCTATGCATAACCAAGATCCTACAACTTTCATTTCCCAGTATTAGAGCCCTTACTGTGGCAGCAAGCAGCAAGAAAATTACTGTTCTGTGTTGTCGTTGTCTATTAAATTTATTTAATCTGTTAAATCATTCACATATCCATTCATTGTTTTGTAAATTCATTGTTTCACATTTACTGTGGGGTTGAAATATGAGCTCAGTCGAAATACATCTTTTTTTTTACAGTACACTTCCTTATTAACCTTAAGGTAGTCTATAGCCACGATGTTCCACTTCCTGGATTGCTCGTTTTTTACAGTTCGACCATGGCAACTCATTGCTCATGCTATTTGAGGTTCCTATTCCACTTTTCAGACTAGTTTGTTACTTCAAAAATAAGCTTTCAATCAGTATTTTGTTACAGATATTCGGTTATGAACTGTTAAACCCAGTTGACAAACCAATCCATATGCAAGACCAACCTAAACATAAAAGAAAAACATGCTCAACCTGCAACTCAAATATGTCTGAGTCAGAAAATCTCTCAAGTCTAGTCTCAAGTTTAATTACACCCTGTTTAATGAGGGTCAATGAGGGTTTAGAAGAACTTTAATTATGACAACGAGTTGCAAACCCCATTGCCAATCTTTTGGTTATGTAAGTGAAATTTCTTTTGTTGCTGAATTCTCAACCTGACAGTGCTGAGAGAAAATACTGGAACTCCCCTTTGGACTTTTTTTCCTTTGACTACAGCAGCACCTGTATGACTGTCAGTGTGGTTCCTTTAAATCTTCAGCGTTGTCCATTCCACTTGAAGGAGCAGACAGCTGTTAACAACTCTGAGAGGTCCCTCGTGAGGTTTACTGCATTGGACAATTACACGGTACATGTTAACGTCTACCGTCTGCCTACAAAAGAGTATGGGAAATGGACCGTACTGTAACTATAAAGTACTTTATCATGCAGATTTTAATAGAGATGTCTTGCTTGTGCCAGACCCGTAAAGTAGGTGTAAAAGATCTCAAATGATTGTCTGAAGCCTATATTCACTTGAAAATAGTATTCATGTAACTGATGAATTATCTCTCAACTTCTGTGTTTAGACAAAGGCGCTAGAGCTGAAATGATTCATTGGTTAATTAATTTAACATTTGACAGAAATACTGCTTTTCTTCATGTTTTATGACAGTACATCTAAGTAAGTATCTTTGGGCTGTTGACTGTTGGTCAGATAAAATAAATATTTTTAATATGTCACTGTAGGCTCTGGAAAAATTGTAATGGTCATTGTTGTTTTGACATTTTATTGACAAACTGATTCATCAGGGAATTAGGAAAATAATCATCAGATTAATCAATAATGAAAATCATTGTTAGTTGCAGCCCTTAAATGCATTCACATCAGCTAATGAAATTAGCAAAAAATCACAGATGCTCTGTCACTTTTTGGTTAATCAAACCGCAAATTGTTTTTACATGACGTACATAAAAATGAAGAAATTGCATGCCAAATATGCCAAATCATGGCCACTATTACAAGAATATGATTCACAAATGTGCAATTGATTTAAACTGCAAATAATCTATATACTGTATGGTCACAAATCCCTCAGGTCCCAGGTTTATATTGGTGCTATGCAAATAGGGCAATAGTTACACAGAGTAACACAAGACTTATTTAAAAAAAAAGATGACCCTGTAAAAGACTGCTTAGCTGCTCCAGAGTGCTAAAATCTGCCAAAATGTGAAGGATTTTGCTCGCTTTCCTTGTATGGTGGTGGTTTGCACCCAATTTTCCCAAGAACCCTACAGCCAGGAAGGAAGCCTTGAGCTCCTCTGCTCATTAGGTTCAGTTAATTCTAATTAATCAAAAGGGTATATAGTCTTTCTGCTCAACGATGTCAGGGGTTCTTATGAAAGCCTGATATAATGTGTATCAAACCACACAAAATATCAGGTGAAAAACAGCCTGATATTTTGTTGTATCCCCTCTATAACTTTTGCTAGAAATAAGCTGACATCTCCATCTTATCTCATGTTGTTTAATGTGACCTGGTAAACACAGAAAATAACACACATGATGACAGGACAGACCTTTTGCATATTAGGGGATGGGATACACATTATATCAGGTGAAAAAATGGCCTGATATTTTGAGTATCCCCTCTGTAACTTAAATGTTAGACAGGTGAACAAATTGAAAAGCCATATTAAACTAAATCAAATTAAAACCGAAATCACGTTAGAGGGAGGGAGTGACGGGTTAGCAAAGAAAAGGCATCCTTGACCACACCCGCAGAGAATTAAACACATTAAACCACATGTCCAACTCAAGGCCCGCGGGCCAAATCCAGCCCCTCGCAAATGTTGATCCGGCCTGTATATCAATTTATGTTCACAATAGATTTTGGCCCGCGTAGATGTGAACGAAACCAAAAAGATGGGAAACTGTTTTACAGGCTGCAGTTGTGCGACACTCAAAGCAGAATTTCGCACATTTGACGACTTTGAGGCTCAGAAATTGCCATAGAACCAGAGACATATTCATATTCAGGCTGTGAAACAAAAATTTGCTGGCTAAGGAACTTTTTTGCTGACTTTTTAGGGCTGACTTGTTAGTGAGAAAGCCATATGAGACAAATAATACAGTCAAAGGTATTATTCAACTTTTCGATTGAAAGCGTACCGAGACTCCCTCTTTCAGCAGGTCTCGGTGCGCTTGTTTGGTCCGCTTTTGGTGTGCACCCGAGTGTGAATGCCGCGTTCTCACCTGCCCTGACAAACCGCACTAGCGGGACAAACAAACTCTAGTGCGATTCAACCAAACTAAAGGCTGTCGGTATGAAAACGCCCTTAGTGGCGAGTGAAACCGGAGCAGAGGGACATACACAGAGCTGTAGCGGAGCCAAAGTAGCGCACTTTTTAATTAATTAACTTTAACGATTATCAGTCAAATAAAACACTGATACAGATCATCTGCAAAGGGCCACAAAACTGCCCTATAATCGTCCGGGGCCAAATATTGGGCCATACCTAGTGTTTTTACCATAACCATTTGGTATAGGATACGTCCAAAATGGTAGCATCCAATATTGATGTTTTTTCTTCTAGATGCAATCTCTTTTCAGTAAGCTTACAATGAATGCTTGTAGATTATTAAACTATTCCCAGTGGTGTCCGAAATAAAATGTTGCAGATGTGACAAATAAAAAAAGCTCTTAGATGGGTGTTAGGCTCTCAGTTCGTTTGATCACAATTTTTATTTTTTTTGTCCGTGTCGACTGTTCACGGCTGTGACGCAAGAGCTGGGAAACAAAAAATCTTTTGTTAGTGAGTGGGAGGCGGTGTAGTGAGTTTGGAAGGGGAGGGAGTTTGAAACATCTCCTCATATGTCATTATAGGTGATGACAATGTGTGATGCTGAGATGTTGGGGAATCCCCTGGATAACAGTTTCACCACTGTGGTGCAGCGGTGTCAACAAGAGCAGATCCTTGAGGAGAAACACATGCAGTCTGGGGAACAATATTTTATTGACCGACTGCTGTGTGTGGCATGTACTTGTAATGTTAGACTGCGCCTGATATTCTGCACTGTGCTATCCAATAACAAGGTATTTTGATCACTATGGTATTTTAAATTAAAGCACTTGTGCATATTTGGTTGTTTATTTATGCACAAATAAAGTATGTCATCCTACTCACACTCTAAGGCCGGCCACAGACTGGATGCCTGGCGTGAGCGTGTCAGCTGCGTGGCGTGTCCGTTTTTATTTCGGCTCCCATGTTAACAGGTTAGTGCTTGCAAACTGCCTGCGTGATAAGCACGTCTCACGCGGGGCTCGAACCGCACCGAAAACGCTTGCCTGCTAGAAATAGAACCGACGCCTATTTTTCATGCTACATGCATGCCTGTTGGAAGTGTTTCCAGACAAAATAGAATAGGAAAATATGTTTATATGTCATTTTCACACAAATACATATTAATAAATTACATTTTGATGTTTGAAAGTCTCTAGGTTTTGACATAAATGCAGATATAATAAAAAATAAAATAAATAAAAAACCATATTGATTTTTAAATATCAATACTGCATAGCCGACGTTGTCTTTGCTGTTCAAATCAGTAGATATTTATGTTTAACATGAAGTATACTACTGCTTGAGTGCAGTAAATCAATAGGAAACATACATATATACAGACAAGGCTTGCAGCAGCAGCGCCGCGTCAGACACGTTTGTGAGACATAGAAAAATCCACGCAGCTGACACACAACAGAAACACCACGCTTACGCCACGCATCCAGTCTGTCTCCGGCCTAACACATGGGCAGTAGTAATATAAACTCCTTACAACTAAAGGTCCTCAGCACTATGGCCAAAACCTGTATTGTTTTGCTACATTTTTAAAGCACGAGAGCAGGTTGACGATCTGTCTCTGCTTGCTCTGTTTTGTCTTTTTTCTTTGTACATTGTTGGCTTGTAATTCAACAGCCAATCACTACACCATCTCACATGCTTCAGAACTGATATCATACAGTATTGCACAGACTTTATTAGACCCATCTTGCACCCCATCTTTTGTGATATGCTATAAAATTGATGAAGATTGATGTTATCTCACAGTGTACAGAAGAGGAATCAATGTTGTTGTCTTGCAAAGTTAAAGTTGAAAGGCACTCAAAATATAAGGCACCACAAATATGTCATCAAGGGCAATTGATATCCCTTTTTTTTTATTCATGGTTTTAGAGATCCGCAAATTGCCAGAATGTCATTTTGCAGCGATCAAAGAAATACCAAGGTGTTGGTCCAGAAACAATGTCCAGATTCCTGAGGATAATTTACAGTTTATTGGAACTATTTTTACAGATGAAATAGATTACAAAAATGTATCTGAAGCAGAATGCAGCCTGTCCATATAAAGGTCATGCCTCTAATTGTAATTATAAATGTTAAAAAAAAGGAGAACCAAAGACTGCCAAAGACACAACAAAGTAGCAGTAGATCTTACACTGCCAGGTCTCACTGCTCATTCTTCAGTTCATCTGTTCTGTTGGTGTCCCCCTTTTCATTTACACTGCAGGTTTATAAGATGTCTTTTGACATTAAAATGTTTCTTAGATGCCATGGCATTTTCTTGTTCAATTACAACTGAAAATTGTTTCAAAATGTTACCCGATGTTACCTCGTCCGACATGTCTCACATGCTGACCTAAGTCAGCTAGATTCTCATGTTCTATTTAATTATTAATTGACGCCATAGTGTGAAATTAGAACTAACTTAATTACAAAAATAAGCAAACAATCTGTAACTTCTTATGCATTATTGATACTGTGCATATCTGGCTTTGAGAGGAACAACACAGCTTCCATATCTGGGGCATTATCTGGGTTTGTTTAGGGCTGAAGTGTTGTGTGTGCCACACATTGATTATACCGCAGGGAAAGTGATTTATCAGAATTACTCAAGGATGCTAGACACCTTGTGCATAAATAATAAGGCAGTGTAGTCCTCATTAAATTGGGTAAATATCCTCTCTCTGCCTTTAAGACTGCATACACACTGACTAATTTACTGACAAGTATCAATATATTCTCTTGTGTCCTCCCTACTTATCCTTTCCCTTTTTTCATTCACACACACACACACACACACACACATACACACACACACACACACACACACACACACACACACACACACACACACACACACACATATGCACGCACATACACAAACATACTTCTGCTGTAGGGATGAGTGGATTTGCTTCAACGCATTCGTGATAAAGAACTCAGGAACTAAAACAGAATCTAGAGTACCTGCAGTATGCAAATCAGCAGCACAGGAAACTAAACATAAAAAGATAGAGAAAAAAGAAAAGCATAACAGCCAACGCTTTAGATTATTTTCAATTTCTTTCAGTCTTTAAAAAAATAAAATAATGGTTTTATAATTAAGACAGATTAGTTCTCTGCCGTGGCAAACCTTGGTCTCTTGGTTCAAGTCCAAAGCAATGTCAACTATTCCTCCATAATTACATCATTAGATAAACAATGCCCCTGGAAATAGTGAGTTTTAAAGGCAACAACATGTAATGAGCTGCTGGAAAAAATTAAAAATTACTTCACTTATTGCAAAAATGGAACCACCTTCATTCAGTTTAGTCCAAATTTGTTTTTCTTTCATGCCCTTTCAATTAAGATGCTAACTGAGTGGGATGTTGCACACAATGTTCCAAGACCAATATATAATGATTTGCAATAATGGCTTCATATTCCTAAACCAAAACAAAAAATTCAATTAAACAAGCAACATCAGCTAACATTATATATTTCCTCTTGTCTGTCAATAGATCTGGCAACACACAGCATGATATTCTACCAAAAACCTCAGATTAAAGGATTGGTTCTCAATATTCTCCTCCAGAGGAAAGCCTCACAACACAGTTGCTCTATTTTTGTATTTGAATTGTTGTGCTTTTCCTCAACAAGCTGGACATTTCTCTCCAAGAGATTTGGGATGGTTTGAGTCTTATAATTTGCTCTCATTTGGCTGTCTCACAGTTAGCACGCTATGGAGACAGGCTACCAATGAAAGTAAAAGCAGGATGTGGAGATAATTGCAGTTACAGGCTGATCAGCTGCTGTTGTGAATCCATTAACATGTCATTTGGCTGTGATGGTGACTTCTTGCAAATGTTCCTCATGACAAATAATTAAGTTATCAATATGGCATCCATATGTTATCCACAGTAAGGATACTTTTGTGGTTCTCACTTTTATGATTATATGAAATAGTCAAATAATAATTCAGCTAAATATAATAAAACTCTGTATCCTAAATACTTGGGTTAAAACAGTTTGCTGTGATGAGTTCTGAATTACGTATTTCCATAAAGTGTAAGATTAAATTAATAAAGAGATGCTACTTTGTTTAAAAGAACAATCATTTGTGAATTGTTTAACCCGCTTTTTTAAATACAAGATTATTGTTTACACTAACGTGTAAGCAATGTACCGTAGAATACATTATATATAATTTAACGATACATGCAATGTCTTGAAAGATGGATATGGGCTGAAATATGTGCCACCAGAAACTGAATTTGAATCATTTATATTTGAATTTGAATTGCTAAAATTGAATAATTGCATTGAAAAACTGAATTTGAATCACATAATTTGAAATGGTATTGTTTAATTTGAATCACTGCATTGAAAAACTTAATCTGAATTGTATAATTTAAAATTGAATTTATTTGTTTGGAACTGAAGTCCAATAAAATTTGATCATCACTGAAAATTCAACTCTCTATATATCTTCACATTCAGTTCTCAAAATTCAATTTCAAGTTACTGAGACTGACATCCGGGTAGCTGGAGGATGAAGGAAGAGCAATCGAGCGCAGATCGATAGAGTTCAGTGGCGCAGGATTATGCCAGACTGTTGTGCTGCTTATGGATGTTCAAACGAAAGAAATGAAAAAAACAAACAGCAAGGGATAACACTTCACAGGTGAGAATGTGTTTTATGATATATATGCCGCCTTCGACCTGCAATCTGAGCTCCGGCGGCGGCGGGGGACGGAGAGTTCCGTGACTGGCGTCTCTTCCCCTGGGCAGTGACACAGCTTCGCCTCGCTGCGCCGCTGATCCAGATGGGACCGGCCAAAGACAGAGTGGTGATCAGGAGGGTCTTCCACTAGTCCAGGATGACTTGTAGCCTACGTAGATTTCGGCAGGAAGTTCCACTGCGTTTTCTGGCGACCGGCGGACGGAGAGAAGCTTAAGCAGAGTCCGTCTGTGGCTGCAGGATCTGGAGCTCACTGCCCGCTTCCTGGGAGCCAAAACCGACACCACGCCGCTGGAGGGAAGGGAATCCGGGGAGAATCAGAACCAGGACTGAGCGGGGCAGACTGTCACAGCCTGCTGAAGTTTAAATCACAGGTTTCCTAAAGGGAGTCTGGCGGGACTCGGACTGTGCACGACGAAACAGACTTTAAGTCTTGTTAAATAAATAAATAAATACATGCAGAAATAAATTAATAAATAGCAGAGGAGCCTAGACATTTCAATCTGTTTAAACTTCACTTTGAAGCAAAAACTCTTAGTTCTTAGTTAGGACTCAGATCTGTGAACTGATTATAATAAATATTATTTGTATTAACACATTGGTTAGTCTCTTTGTTTTGTTTGTTACTGCACATGATGATAAAGCTACACGTTTGAATCACAAACAAAACTAACTTTAATATTTATATAAACGCTCTAAGGAAGGAGACAAATGATCACATATTAGAGTTAGATGATGGGGACTCCATTGATGCATTCATTCCAATGAACAGCAGTAGCCAAGGCGACATCCAGTCAGAGATGCACTGAACTCTATCGATCTGCGCTCGATTGCTCTTCCTTCATCCTCCAACTACCCGGATGGCAGTCTCAGTAACTTGAAATTGAATTTTGAGAACTGAATCTGAATTGTGAGAACTGAATGTGAAGATATATAGAGAGTTGAATTTTCAGTGAGGATCAAATTTTATTGGACTTCAATTCCAAACGAATAATTCAGATTCAGTTTTTCAATGCAATGATTTAAATTAAGCAATACAATTTCAAATTATGTAATTGAAATTCAGTTTTTCAATGCAATTATTTAAAGGGATACGCCACTGTTTGTTGAAATAGGGCTTATCACGGTCTCCCCTAGCTGTAGATAGGTGGGCCAACGCATTTTTTGTTGTCTTTTGTTGGCTCACTTTTACTCACAACATGCTAATCGGCAACATAGGATTCCATTCGCTATGCTAAGCTAACTAGCGGCAGCACTGCCGGTGTTGCACCGGACTAAAACAATGCATGCACAAAAAATGCATTTGCCCACCTATCTACAGCTAAGGGAGACCGTGATAAGCCCTATTTCAACAAACGGTGGCGTATCCCTTTAAGTTTAGCAATTCTAATTCAAATATAAATGATTCAAATTCAGTTTCTGGTGGCACATATTTCAGCACATAGATGGACTTCAACTTCATCCCTAAAGAAGAGCCCAGCAATATATCAGCTGATATAAGCGTATTAAAGATATATCAACCAGTCAGTGTATATGTCAGAAGATTGCACTACAAAAATGTCTGTCGGGATAAGGTAAACCCTTTGTGAGATTGTTTTGCATTTAAATGTTATTTCAAATGTAATTCTGAAGTCATTTTAGGCAGTTATTACATAATTTATTTTGTCACAACTACAATGTCTGGATGTAATAACTGCATAGAGTAAAGTATATTTGTGCTCTGTGCTTTCTGTATATTTATACTTGTATATATACAACATAAAACATGAATCCTGTGTTTTAATCTGCAGCGATTGCAACAGGCAAAAAACATTGCAAGCCACGACAGCAACTGACCTTTCAGTTTACACAGTATCCATTTGATTCCATTTAACTATACACTCTATTCTCAATCCCCCCTCAAGGCATTGCAGCCTGTTGAACTCACATGAAAAGTGGGCAAGACATTACTGTGTGTAATGTCTTGCTGTACTTTTGCTTTTTCTCTGCAGCCAATGAGAAGAAAAGTTTGCAGCCTTCTTGGAAATGTGGCAGGGAAGTTGGATCAAGAATAGGACTGTGATACTCCTCCTGGTGTTTGGTGAGAATATATGTATTCAGTTTTCAAACACCCACAGTAGGAGTTCAAGAAACTTAGCCTTCACCATGCCTTTTTTTAAATATACGGGTATGAGAGTATCTTTCACAAAAATGCTAAGTGGTTGCCAGGCAACACTAGATATGTCAGTGCGAGACGGTTTGCAAGGTAAGGCTCACTTACAACTTTGCACTTATCCTCAGAGGAGAACGAAGTACCCATAAATTAAGAGGAGACTGAAAGAGATAAATGCAACTCAAAGCGTATTAGAGCAATTACATCAACTGTAAATTTTACAGCTTGCAAATACGAAATATATCCAGCAAGAGGACACACATGTCTAAATCAGTCATCTTCACAGATGATCCTGTTCCGCCCTTATAATTAAACATCATGCTGCTGTGCTGTTCACTGAGCTGCACATTAATGAGCCATAAGAACATGCTAAATGCACCATAAAGGGTGACAAATACATTTATGATCAAACACACCTCACTGTACATCATATATTCATTTATTTCTACAACTACCTTTAACTATTGACATCCACATTTCATGCGTGCTCTCAATCCTGGCATTAGGATTTGTCAGGAACTAAGCATTCCATATTTTCTCCAAACACTCAACAGCATCTCCTTTGGATTTAAAGGTTGGGATTTGATTGCCGGTACATCAAAGGACAACCCAGCGGTGTACATGTGTCCTTTTGCTCTCGCTGTAAGTTACTCTTCCAGGCCTCGTCTTCAGGATTTTGAAAGTACAAGCCTGTCACAGCACAAGCCTAGATAAAAACAAGGGCGATGACCTCGGCTGTCAGCTGAGCAGCCCTTCTCTCCCTCCAAGAAGGGAAAAATAGACACAGTGGAAGCTCACAGTGGAAGCTCACAGACTTCAGCGATGGACATTGGGATTAAACACAGCACTATGAAATCGCTGTTGATGTACTGCAGCTGTTTGCTAAGGTGACACCAATTGTTTCTGCTATATTAGACAGTACAGTGAGGAGAATAAAGGAAGAGGAGGAGAAGTGGAAAGGGATGACATGTAACTTTGTGTGGGCCTGGCCCTGGAGTATCAATACAGCAATATGTGTGGCTGCCTAAAAAATCCTGAAGTGTATCTGCCTCTATGGTATAAAATGTGCCTTCGGGCACTGTGTAATGTGAAACTTTTGTAAATAAATCAAAACACACACAGCCACCCACATACATGTACAAGACTGTACATACAGCCTGTACTGTATGCTCACTGCGAAAATACACAACCATACACATGTGGTAGTGATTGAAAGCAAATAGCATCTCTCATGATATCATTTCTACCATTTGGGAGGGAAGCTAAAAACCAGCATGACTAAGTGACCACCATCACAACACAGCTACAAGGGCTAATAATTCAAGCAAAAGCGACTGTCAAAGCAGTTTTATTATTCCTGGTATTATTGTTTGTGTCAAGCACAGGAAGACAGTGGGAGCAGGGTTGAAGGGAGAGGCTTTTGCAGAGACTACTCAGGAGGAGTGATGTTCTGTCAGTGCTGCCTCAATTCTCACAAGATACCCAGATAAGTTAATGTCCCTCTAAACTGTCCATCTTTGAATAACATTCACGACTTAATTTGCACCTCCAGTGCGTCAAGGCAGAATCCTTGTGTGACCAATCAGCCAAACCTGTATAAACACAATGTGACATGAATCAATCAATCATTGCAATGTTATGTGGCACTTGAAGAGCTGAACTAGCGGTAGGAAGGTAGCTTCATTACTTCAAAATGTAGCAATGAGACATGGAGCCCCTCATACTACCTATCTGCAGTGTAACTTGTTCAACTATGGCGGCAGTTTGCAGTTAAGGTTTTTGGCGTTGGTGTGTGAGAGAAATGAAATATTGATGTGTGGCAGGCTCTACTTTTAGTTTGGAAACCAGCACAGCTCCTCCTAACATGACAGTGACAAAAATGTAAGACTTAACTGCTGTCACATTGAAAATGGCTACATTTTAAAAGTCTACTGGTGACTCGGAGGACTGAGTCATCAACTATACTTTTCCACTATTATAGCTAATCTGCTCCATCTCTTGTTTTCTGTGCCGCACACGGCCAAATGAGGCAGAGATCACTTGAAATGGTTTTTAGCAATGAAAATGAACCACGATAGCCAATCTAGCAGCCAAATCTACAGTAGATGCAGCATAGGCAAGGCACCACTGACTCATCAAACAGTGTTTCAGCAGAACTAATGGACAGCTGGCAGCAACAGTACATGTCACGCAGACAGGCCCAGCCTCCCCCCAAGGTCCCAGCCAGTCTCTCGTAGAGCACTGGCACCAGAGTAGCAGATGGTGGCGAGATGATGGCCTATCATTACTCATCCAGCAGAGAAGATGGCTGTCATAAAAAGGTTTCCATGAGAAAATTAATTTTTTGTTAAAACTTGGCAGGTTGAACTTGGGGGTCCTAACTAGGGCTGCAACAAACTATTATTTTCATCATTGATTAATCTACGAATAATTTTCTCAATAATTTGATGAAGTGTTTGGTCTCTAAAATATCAGAAAATAGTGAAAATTGTCCATCACAACGTTCTTAGTGACGTCTTTAAATGTCTTGTTTTGTCAAACCAAAGTCCAAGTAAAAGTCCAGGGAGAAATATTCTCTGGTTCCAGCTTCTCAAATGTGAGGATGTTTTTTGCTTAAAAAATTACTATGAAATGATTATATGTTGCCAAATAATTTCCTGTTGATCGATTTATTCATTTGTATTTAAGAATGGAAAGATCTATACCTACAAGGTGCCAAAAGTACACTAAGGTGCTATTGTACAGCTACCCAATAAACAACATAAACTTTAATTTCACCTTAAGCCAAACAAAATATTAGATGTTCAACCCTGAGACCGAAGTGTATCTTTCAAAAGTAATTATATCTAATGTTTAAAATGCTATGCTGATGAGACATAACTGCCTGTTCACCCCAGGATCATGGACACCTTGACTGGCTGGTCTAGCCCAACTAGCAGGTCCCCATATCTTTGAAAATGTTGTAGCTAGTTTTAAAGTACTATTACTTTTATAATTATAACTATAATATAATTATAATTATAATTATACAACATATTCCAAATCTAAACAGTTAATTTCCTGCCTAAAAAAACCTAAAATTTCAGTTTGGTGACATTATCACAGCTGTAAAACTAAAATTATATCAGTTGTTGTGAGTCTGATATCAAGCGCCATCACCTCTAGTTGATGTGAAATGCATGGTGGGAATACTTGTCAACCCCTCAAGTTCAAGGCTTTTTGCAGTTGTCATCCATCTCCTATTTCAAGACTCCATCTTCATGCTAATAAACAAGGTATCAGACCATCTTCATGCAGTTTAAAGGCAGAACAAGTTTCAATGTTGGAGACTTTATTGCTATAGCAACGGATGGATTGAATATTTTGCTCTGTTTGGGCTAAAAACAGAATGGAGATGCACTTAATGCAACACTGTTAGAGAAGCAGAGGCTTAGTCACCGCCTCCTTCCATAGTGCACACATAACAGTTCACTGAGACAAACATGGTGACCTGCATCTCTGCAGGATGTTGGAGTTCCCTTTCTAGCTGTAGTGAAGGGCTGAAGGACAGCAAGAGGTATACAGAGGGGTTCAAGATCCAGGATTCAAGATTTGTCCCAAGGGAGATTTGTCTTGGATGAAAGGCTGCCACATAAAAATACTTATTATACAATACATACATGGACAGACACAAGACATAAGTACATGCAATAGAGTGTGCAACACAAGTGCAAACTCTAAAGTGTGTGCAGATACCTTCCACTCCTCCCCATACCTTATGGCCACAGTTTAGAAGATTTACTGATATGGGGATGAATGAGTTCTTATACCTGTTGAGGTGTTATTGAGGTGTTTAATTTGGACCCTGTAATGTGGACCTTATGGGAGCAGCTCTTATTGAGAGCGTGTTGATGTGTTGTGTGATGTGTGTTAAGGGCTAGTGAGTTTGTTGCTAATGGAGATTTTGGATCCTCAAAGCAGTAATATGTACAAAGATGAGGCATAACAAGTTTAGGACACAACACCCCAGGGTACGTTCGAGAAAATTATATAATGATAAAATCTAATTTTTTAACAGAGTAGACAGTGAATGTGTGTGGAGTTATTACATATTTAAAGCTTTTAGATGTGTGTTTAAGGAGGACACTTAAATAGAATTTTAAAAAAAATGTTAAGAATATTTCTTTTTCATTTCATTTTTATGAATATACTGACTCTAAAAGTGAACAGCCCCTCACTCGAAACACATTTGTTCTGATGGACTCAAACAGTCCTGGGGGTCTTGGTGACAGAGACAGCAAGACCTGGCAGAGTGTTCTCTCTACCGTCTCCCTGTATCTAGGCAACAGCAAACCGCCATGATTATTACATCATTTGGCAGAGTGGGCCTCCCATATATTAATCTCAAAGCAACACTTAGCTGAGCTTAGTGAGCGGTGAGCGAGAGCAAAGGGTGCTTCACACGTAGAGAGGGGTGGATGGAGAACAGGGCAGAGGGTTGTGGCACGGGGATGGTGTGTGTGTGTGTGTGTGTGTGTGTGTGTGTGTGTGTGTGTGTGTGTGTGTGTGTGTGTGTGTGTGTGTGTGTGTGTGTGTGTGTGTGTGTGTGTGTGTGTGTGTGTGTGTGTGTGTGTGTGTGTGTGTTATGGCCTCTATCAGGGACCTCTAGTAACGGCAACAATACTGGCCAAACTGGGTAAAGTAGTGTTTTGTTCAAGAACACAGTATTTATTTTATTTATTTAGTTTTATTAGTTTATTTGTCAGGGACCATGCACAGTTCAAGCCCTGTACCAGAGTTAGCTATACAGCTAATTTGCATCTGTGGTCCCTGGGCCAGGGAGTGAGTTTTAAATGCCAGAGAGAGTGTTATCATGGAGTCAGTGGTGCAGAGCAACTTCCTGTCAACCCTCTACAGATATATTGCAACTATTTTTGTGCTATGTGGCTGTGTGTCTTACTCACCACCCCTTTAAAGTATATGACCAGAGATATTGTATATTTTCCAAACAACATTGTATTGTAATGTGACAAGTAACAAGTATTGCCTGTGTAGCTCGATTTTAATATAGCTCATTCCTTTGCACCAAAGACTTCATTGTTGCCCCAAAGCAACTAAAGGCACATCAATGGGCCACACTGTTGCACTAGGTGACATGTTCCTTCATAACCCTGAATTGCTATGCCCAGGAAAAAAGACTTTATCCACGTCTGCCTCAAGCAACTCCAATCTTATCAAAACATGCTAACACGACACGTAAGCTCCAGCAAACAAACAACGCTCGATTTTTCGGGTCAGCGACAGGTGACCAAGGCCGAGCTGAACACATTGATTGCAAGGTATGTTGTTGAAAACATGCTACCCCTGTCCACTGTGGAGTCTGAGTCATTAAGAGCTATCCTTGCATATCATATGGCAGGCTGCAATCTATTGAGTTCAGATAAATACCAAATGTTCTAAAATACTGTAAATAGTGTTTTTATTCTTCAATCAGTTAACTTAATATAAACATCTTTGATGTTAAAAATGTTATAGAACGTAATAGCGTTATAGAACATAAAAAATAACGTCACAGTTACTTTGATGAGTAACTAATTACGTTTACAATGTGGTAACTGAGTTACTAACTCAATTACTTTTTGGGAGAAGCAATTTGTAACTGTAACTAATGACTTTTTTAAAGTAAGATGACCAACACTGGGTATATTCTTATGCAAAATAGTGGTCTGTTTTACCCCAACATTCATAAACAATATTACTGTAAAACAAAAATGGAATCCAATAATATAAAAAAACATCCTAAAAAATGTGTTTAGGGGACTGTTTCTGTAATTGTGTGCAAACAAACCTACTTGAAGCCACTAACCACTGTATGAACATTTAATGCATCAAACAGGCTAACTAATACAGTTTGTCATGGCACCACATGACTATTAGCTCTGTTTACTCACTTCTTAATCAGTTTCCAAAAACAAGTGTCTTATTGTGTGCACAAGATGTCTTCTTTAGCCACCCTTGGCCTCTTGATGTAACCAGATGTCTACATTCTGTATCCCGTCAGTGCTCATCAGTGTGACTCTGTGCACACGTATGTGTGGGTATTGTTTAAGCCCACATGGAGCTCTGCGGTTATATTTGTGCACTACTTAAACTAATAATACTGATAATTGTTAGGCATAACAACATGCTTTTGAGCTGCTGTGAGTAATTCACCTTAACTGCTGAATTAGTTGGAAAATAAAACAAAAACAGGTTTTTATATTGTCTACAATACAGTCATGTGATAATCATATGTTTGTAGGTCGTGTGATATTAGTTTTGCATTTTACTGTTAAGCCGCAGACTGCACAGATTGAATTCTGCAGCCAGGTGACTGACAGACTGTTACCTGTCTGGCTTTCAGCCTGGTATGGCTGCTGGCTACATCTCAGTATTTCAATCTGGCAAACTTGCATAATGTAATGTAATGGACAATTCCGCTTCCAACCTGTAGGGGGACCGAAGCGGGAAAAGTTCTCTAGTTGCTTTAATTGCAAACCATTTTGATGTCCTGCTGAGATTTTTCCATCAGCTGTGTTTTACTGCACACAAGCAGCAGTGTTGCTCTCACACTCAAGTGTGATTTGTCAAAGCAGTCTGACATTCAATAGAAGCTGTTTCTTTTTAAGACACCAAGAGCACACTGCAGTGACAGACTATTTAATAAAGATGCCGCTGAGGGAGATTACACAAGCACAAACTGGGTATTTCACACAGCAATATTTCTTATTATGCCCATCTGCAGTAACAATAGCGAGCCTTTGTCCTGGTCTCAGAGCGCCTTGGGTGGTAGCTTTGCTGTTGTGAAGGGTTTTGTGCAGGGATAACGAGTCCAGAGGCAAATAAAATAGAATTAAAATCAAATCAGAACCCTCCAGGGCATTACGTGATTCATCTTAATGATTTTTTTGCCAGTAGATACAACGTTTTTGGTACAGTAATGTGATTTTCAGTAAAAGCATGCAAGGTAATTCCACAGGGCTGGTTGCTTTTTTCAAGTAAACAATATTCAACAGCAGCTCATATGACAGATCCAGATAAGATTTTATTAGGATCACCTGTTCAAGCATTTTCATTTTCCTTTTGCAAATAAATACTACCATAGAAACTGTCTTAAAATGTAGACGGCAAAAAACAATAGACACTAAGAGTATCTGACATCGATACAGTACAGTATGTCTACACATATTTGTGTTTCTAGGCAAACAATGTATTACCAGAAAGCACCCAGAGAGCACCTACCTTCACCGTGGCTGAGCAAACCACCAGATGTCCTGCTGATTGGCTGATGAGGGCCATGATCTTTTGACCCAAATTCTGTCTAGTATTATTGGGACTTTTGGTATTGTATTGGAGTTGGTATTGTATAAAATTTAAGTGAGTCAGACTCAACTAGCTGAGGTATGGCCATTTAAATGTACCATGTTACTGTAGCGCCACATATAAATGAAATAAACAACATTTGCAGCATCACCAACTCTATACAAGCATGTTTTGTCTAATTTGGTTGCAGTTGCACAGTGCATTAAAGTGTTATGGAAGCATCTCAAATTGGCCGTTCCACATTATGGCAACCAGGTAAAGAAATTCCATTTTCTTTTCAGGTTCGTCATAACATGTTATGGGCCAAATTTTAGTGGTAAAAAATATTTATTTCAAACACTTGAAAATCAAAATTTTGCTACTGTGCCTCTCGGTTTAGGAGAAATGTGTTTAAACTTGGAGTGCTTCTTAAATGGTAGGGATACCGATCCCCCTTTCCCTCTCCCGATACTGATTCTCTCTCTCTGCCATTCTACGCATGGCGGTAAGCATGATCGGTCTGCGAAAATAATATTAATATAAAAATAAAATCACTGGGGAAAGTCTGGTACAACCTGACTCTGGAGATAAAACTGAGATTAGCTCTCATATTCAAGTTCATGTTCTGCTTGTTCAACGGTTGGTAAATTGCTCTTAAACACATTTAGAGAGGATTTGAATTGCTATTTTTATTATCAATACTTGTCATTTTGTTGCTGGTGATTTTCCTTAGGGGCTAGCTAAAACCTCTTTGGGGGGGCAAAAATTCCTCCATGCAGCAAAAACCCTGGCTGTGGCGCTAAAAGACAATACTGTATTTAAAGTGGTCACCTCATTGACGATACCCAGTCCATCAGTACCAGGGCCAATATCAATCCGCCTATCAGATCAGGGAATGCTTCATAAAAGGCTGTATGGTGGCTTTGTCCATGACACAACTTTCAATCAGAGTAGTTTTAGAGATATCCTTCTGACTAACAGACAAAAACATAGCTAGTATTAGAAGATAATAACCTGTATGCTTTCAAACTGGCTGGCTGCATGTGACACTTCCCAACTCCCGACATGTTACACTTGAGCATCCTGAATGGGATCGTGGGATATTGGTATTCTGCACTAAAACATGTATAGTGTGCTGATTCGAGTGAGCAGAGAGCTTTGATTTTTGGTTTCGAATAACGGAATAATGGCTTGGAAAAGAGGTGTGTCTCTCCCTCCTCTCAGCACACAGCACAAGAAACAGACACATGCCAGGTCTCTAAAGTGGTCAATCCAAAAACCCTGTAAACGGACAAATACTCTCTAGGATTTATCTATACTGTTTCCTCGGGATTATGTGAGATTTTTTTTGTTTTTGTAAGATTTGACAAGGAAAGTTGCCCTCTGGTGGTAGCTTTCTTATTTTAGAGAAAAAGGCAAGTCTCAATATTTTGAGCAAAATTGCAAAATGAAAGCAGCAATGGCACTTTTATTTGAGTTCACTGATTTGGGTAAGCTACACACAAACCTTACGTTTTTTGTTGACAATCTGTACTGCCTTGAGTGAAGATATAAATGAAGATTGTTCTACAGTATGATCCCGGCCACTGAAAGGTGTATGTCAACACGTTTCACCCCATGCAGACTCCTCTGAGTAAATCAAGACAAGCTCCAAAAGTGTCTATAATTAGTTTTGAATTAAACTGTCACCACTACGAGACTGTGTTGTCACTGTTCTCACCTCTGTGTGCCGATGACACATCAGAGTACAGGCCACAATCTTTAAGCCTCATTTGTTTCTATGGAGAGGGACAGATCTTTCTAATTCCATGCAATTAAAACAATTAGTGAATGCAGAGGTGGCTAAAAGGCCTCGAACTAAAAGGTTGGATTTCATTCATGTGCCAGCACACATTTGGCAAAGCTCTGTACTCATTTCAGAAAATATAGAAACATTTAGTATTTTCATTGCCACATTGCTGTAAAGTCCATTTTATCAAACCTCATCAGAGCAGCAAAAATGACCCAGGAAAAGCAGTCTCGGTACTGTAATTATTCAAATTGTTATTTAAAGGAGTGACATCTTAATAACCACAATTTAAAAATTAACCAAACTGCTAAATGGACTCAAAAGTGAACTCAAGACCATCTGTGAGAGTCTTGATGGATCCCTATTGAGAGGAATATCCAACATTATTGATATTCCACTTCCATGCTCAAGTTGTGTTGATGATGAGCCAAGGGTTTGCTGTTGAGGCCAGGCTGAGGGTGCTGTATGCCAGAAGCCTGCTGGAGTCAAGTAAAAAAACTCTTATATAGGCTCTTTCCAAGTGGGCAGAGCCTTCAGATTAGTGGCTAGTTAGGGATCTGCCAAAGTGATTTGAAAGTTGAATGAATGGTTTGAGAGTGGAAAATCAGTTTTTGTTTGAAATCAAATATAAAAGAAGTTGAAAACACATTTATTCAAGGCTGTGTTGTTCTGACTGTGAATGCAGGACAGCAACCTGGAATAAAGCTTGACTTAAAGGGGTGGTTCAGAATTTTGGACATAGGACCTCATTTCCAAGTTAGCCAGTGTGCTATTTATCAGTGGAGACAGTTTTCAACCCTTTTCATCCAGTCCTTCCAATTTCAGAGTTCGCTGGTGCTAGGGTAGCGCAAGTCAACAGTATCTGCTAGCCTGCCATTAAAAGCAGTCTTACACACTCCACAGTACACCCGAGGCAAATAAATTATAATGGTAGACTATGTAAATGTCTGTTGATAAAATAATGTTAGAAATAAAACTACCCTCGCATCTCAATGATTGCATTACATTTTGAGGGACTAGTTTCTCAGCAGCGGTTAGTAGTACTGCGCCGAAAAGGAAACAGAGAAGCACACTCCAGTCGGGAAACCTAGTAGTATCCTAGTACATTGGAATTGAAGCATTGGATTGGAAACTAAGGACTAGGCAACATAGTGATTCAGTGTGCATTTAGAAATTATAAACATAAATCAAATGATGGGCACCACAAAATTTCCACAAATTTCCATTGCGAGATCCACAAAGGAACTAGCTGTGGCTTCTTGCTGCTGGCTTGGACACCGTCGGAGACTCTACTCAAGTGGTGAATGTGTAGTGATCATTTTAGACCAGACGACTTTGAATAAACCCGCAATCTAAAGGACCACAAGTCACTGACAACGAATGCTGTTCCATCCGTCTTTCCAGATTCACCAACAGCTACTGATGAACAGGTAGGCTAATAACTTTTGGTAGGCTACTCTAGCTAATAAAGCAAGCCCCTTTCATAACGTTAGCCTAGCTGCTACTGATAAATTGAGACTGACAACGTTAGTGGAGATAACGTTACTGTTCAATGCATTGTGGAGAGTGACAACGTTAGCTAACGGTATAGCTACACTCTTGGTAGATACCTGGCTGGGCTAACTGCTAACTTTAGGTAATTGCTGAAAGAAAAGTCATGTAAACTAGGACAGTTAACATGCAAATTGCTAGCCCGTGTGCTTTCATGGACTGGTAACGTTATGTGAGTTATAGCCTGGCAGAGTGGAATTAGTTGGAGCTCACAGTGGCAGGTAAATAAACTTGCGTGGTTGTCATGTAAACCGGCTTTCTCGGTAGCCTACGTAATATCTCTCCGCCGATGCTGTAGCCTATGCTACCAACTACAGGGAACAAAATATAACTATTGCAATGCGATGCAAGGGTAGTTTTAATTCTAACATTACTCTATCAACAGACATTTACATCAATACTCTGGCGTTATAATTTATTTGCCTTGGGTGTACTGTGGAGTGTGTAAGACTTGACTTGCACTAGCCTAGCACCAGCGGACTCTGAAACTGGAAGGACTGGATGAAAAGTGTTGAAAACTGTCTCCACTGATAAATAACACACTGTCTGACTTGGAAATGAGGTCCTATGTCCAAAATTCTGAACCACCCCTTTAATAAAGCTATCACTGAAGCGAAGAGAAAATACAGTTTTTTGGATGAAAGCGAATGTTTTTCTTTACAAACACCTGCATTTTACAGGTGTCTTGACTGAACACCTGCAAAGTGCTTTTCTGAAGATGACTTTCTGTCTGTCGCTGTGCATGTGTGCTCACATGTTCACATATTTGATACAGAAACAGAGAGCGTGTGAGCTTCGAGCTAAGTAAACCAGCTAAGCAGTGCACCCTGCCAAGCCCTACCAGTGTTTTATCCTGTTAGTGGCGCTCAGGCTTCCCCCCCTTGCCTGACTGGACGCTGGTTTAGAACATTAGTATTAGCACTCTGAATTCCCTGTGTGGACATGTACCACCTGGCAGGAGTCGCCGCCCTGCGTGAGTCAGAACACTCTGGCCATTAACACACGGCAGGTACCATGCCACTGGCAAAGGATCAAGGCCATGTGATAATGTTAACCTTAGTATCCACCCACACACACACACACACACACACACACACATAAAACACACACACAGCTTCTCTCCTGCCCCGATTCATACAGATCTTATAAGCGCTCAACAGAGTGCGATAGACTGAGATGACTGCTACCACCCAGCTTCGCTACAGGCTAACCCTGCACACCGCATATCCTATTATCAGCTATGGAGATGTTCACTATGGATGCTGTCAGAGAGCACACACACAGTCAAATCAATTTCACGCATGATGGCATAGTTTAAAACTACATAGGTCGATAAAGCTGATTCTAATCTTTTTTTCTCTCTCTGGTGTGGATTTGGATGTAAAATCAAAGACCAAATCAAGAACATATTTGCTTCATGTATCCATTTTCTGTTTTTGCCTAATATCTGCTTTTCTATTTGGTAGGGATGTTTGTGTAGTGTAAGCAGGGCCGTAGCCCGGAGTTTAGAAATACTGAGATCATAACTCAAAATGGCCCAGACACCAAAACAATTCTTTAACTGGCCACCAACAAAACTAAGTGTTTAAATAAGCACAGTTTGACATTTTATTTATCAATTTAAAGCTGCTATAACCAATATTTTTTTATAATATATCAAATGATGATAAAAAACAATGTGAAAGGCGTCACTGTTTAATCTTAAGCTCCCCTCGGTTTTACAGAGCTTTATAGCATCTTTCATCTCATGTATCTGTTTGTCCCACAACTTTACTGTTTTGGTTTACTCTCACCGCTCTCATAGTGACGTTTTTACAGCAGGCAGCTGTTTTCAGTGAAAAAGCTCTGAACACCCATCAAACAGCAGACATACACAGTTAGGGACTAGCTGGTGAATCATTTAGCAGCTAAAGAGACAGGATTTGGAAGAGACCAAAGAACCCAAAAACCGACCAGATCCGGTCAATGAATCAGAGGGCGGATCTACCCTTCAAACAGATGCAGGCTGCATTGACAGGGCAGAGCTTCAGGATTAGAAATCCTGTTGCTACAGGGATTGCCCTGGCCTTCATACAGCAGGGACTCTCTGTTCAGGTCTGCACTGCATCATTCTGCCAAGACGGCAAGATCCTTTTCGCAGCTATTTTCGACGCGATCCGTCCCCGTGTGGTGGCCTCTTTGTCTGACCAGGAATCACTTGTCACCATTGTCACCTTTTAAGCAAGAACCTGAGTTTCTGGCTTTACAGCCCTCTGTGGACACACATACAGTAACTACAGTACACCCATAACATGGGACACATGTAGCTCAAAGAATTAGGGCTGCAACTAACGATTATTTCATTGTCGATTAATCTGTCGATTCTTTTTTTGGATTAATCGATTAGTAGTTTAGCCTATAAAATGTCATATAATGGTGAAAACTGCGACCAGTATTTCCCAAAGCCCAAGATGACGTCCTCAAATGTCTTGTTTTGTCCACAACTCAAAGATATCCAGTTTACTGTCATAGAGGAGTGAAGAAACTAGAAAATATTTACATGTAAGAAGGAGGAATCAGAGATTTATTTTTTTAAATAGTTGGCGATTAGTTTAATAGTTGACAACTAATCGATTAATCTTTGCAGCTCTACAAAGATTGCAGCAGGATTTGTTTTTCAATGAGATTTCATCCTTCATGGTTTACATTGTTGACCATTGTTTTGCAAATTCATTAGATCTTCATGTCATTTCACCTACTGTTTCTCCGTCTCTTCCCAACCTCTCTCGACCTCTCACTCTCATGATCTCATTCTTCTCTCTCCCTCTTTCTGTAACTGACTCACTATCTCACATACTCAGCATGGACACACTCACACTATGTCAATGACCACTCACCAATCAGCCTTCGTAACACGAACACGCTCACCCTTGGGCATTCGCTAAAGCAGAGCTTCAAGATTAGCAGCTACTACTAGTATGACACACCAAGAGAGTACAAGACGCACACTAACACACTGTACAATCGCACTACGGGAGATACTGAGCTGCAACACACACACTTGCACATACACTGCCGTAGAGCTTAATACTACTACAATAGCATAAGCATATCTGTCAATGGCGTGATACGTGTTTATATGCCTGTTTTCACACTGTTACTGTATATCCCACACACGCACACCCTGGCCCAGATCCCTTGCATGAAGCAGCACAGTTTGGTATAAATGTACAGCAAAGGGGTGGGGGGGAATAACGCTTCAGCTCCTGAGTATCTCCATGGAAACAGGCTGGAGAGCAGCATATCCCACTTGACATACTGTCAGAGACTGAAGATGAATCCAGTACTCATTAGGGAAGCCAAACCACACCACACACCAGGCGGCTGATTCCACTATTAATTCCAACAGCTTTTTCACCCCAAAAAACAGACACACAGACACAAACGCACACACCTGGATGAGGGGTTTCCTCATGCTCAAAGTAGTCAATACACTCCAACTAGCTTATTGGACTTCGACAAGAGAGTTTCTCCTCAGGCTGATCAATGCACATTGTATGATTTCAGTCAGTCTCATCCTTGCTCGTCATTGAATTTCCCTCAAACGCCTCACATTTACCATTTTACCTCCTGGATTTAGTACAGTAACTGACATCTGAAATGCAAAGTAGAAATCCTTCTCAAGCCCAAAGCGAAACACAAAAGACAGGGATTCAATTTGAAAAAAAAAAAAAACTAAAAATTCTAAGAATTTGCTGTTGCTGCTGCCTCAAAATCCCACAGAGCTAAAAGCTTGATAGTGTAGGCCATGCGCTACAAGATGTGAAGTAGTGCAGAAGAAGAAGCCTTTCAATGAGGTTGTTTCAAACTGATATTTAAGTGACAATGACAGAGCTGGCGTTTGCCATGAAATTAATGTTGCAGAGAGAAAATCAAGGTAGACACTAACCAGCACTCACTTACAGTATGTGGTGCGAAGCATTTATGCTATCACTGATTTTCTGACATACCAACATCAACCCTGTACGGTTTTATGGGAAGAAAACTAAATTTGATTGCTTGATGTTGTCAATGTCAAGTCTTACATCCTCATAACATTCAGCTACATCTCCTGAAATTTGTATGTAGGACACATTTATCCACGTATCCAGAGTACGTGTTTCCACATGTTCTAAGTACAAAACAATAAATTGTATCAGTCGTGCTTTCTGCTGCCAATATCCAGCTCCTCTGAATGCTCTCTATATTCAAACTCATATTCACTCTTCCACTCACTCGTACACCCACACAGCTTCTCTCGCTACCTAACATGGTATTGTACCAAGCACCACTAGGAGGGATTAAAACTGGGGACCATTTCATAACAGAGCTGAGATGAAACATTTTTTGTTAATGACAATGGGTTAATGTCTTGGGTCACTGCAACAGCTAAAGAATAAGGGTACACTGTAGACAAGAATACAACAGATGGAACATATTGCTAAATTATGATAGGATATTGAATAAAGTCACTCAGCAAAAATGGCAAATATTCTTTGTTTCCAGCTTCTCAAATGTGAGGATATTAGGGCTGCAACTAACAATTATTTTCATAATCGATTAATCTGTTGAATATTTTCTTGATTAATCGATTAGTTGTTTGGTCTATAAAATGTCAAAAAATGGTGAAAATTGTGGATCAGTGTTTCCCAAATGCCCAAGATGATGTTCTCAAATGTCTTATGTTGTCCACAACTCAAAGATATTCAGTTTACTGTCACAGAGGAGAGAAGAAACTAGAACACTCACTCACATTTAAGAGGCTGGAATCAAAGAATTTTTACTTTTAAAAAAGTAAAAACTACTCAAGAAAAGAACAAAAAAAGTACTCAAACCGATTAAAGTGCCCATCAGCCCCCCTTTTTCACACCGGGGGGCGGTCGTGCATTTGCGACTTAGAAAGATAGATAACAGCTACAACTGTACTATACAGGATTTACCCTATTATACTTTATCAACAGGAATGAATAGGTCAAACAGCAAACAGCCCCCCACGAATAGTCTATAAACTATAGTATCAGGCTGTCTTTGAGATTTCAAGATTGCCATGTATATCGGCTCTTCCACTCTCCACTGCTGTTCCAATTTAACAGGAGAGAAGATCAAGAGGGTTAGGATCGTGACCGGCCTCTGACGAGCTGGTTTAACCCATCTTCAGCCAGAGGACATTATTTCTTCAGCTTCTTCTTGCGTTGTCATCCCGGCGTTCAGGTGCGCTAACAGGGCTTGAAGCAGGTGAATTGGTCGTGCTATTAACGTCATCGCTACACAGTTTCTTAGTAAAACCAAGATGAATTAAACTGCCTTGTTTTCTTTTTGCCGTGGCTATATGATGCTAACTGCAGAATGGATTTCAAGGACCTTGCGCGCCGATTAATGGCCTCCAATGTTTATATTTTTTCTATGAATCTTTGAATTAACATGTACTAAACATGAGTTGAATTTGCACCGCAGCGCCGCCACGCCTTGATGCTCATGACAAGAATAGCATACAGTTATCTTTATTGAAGTGAATTAGGTTTAAATCCTCGTTATGCATGAATGAATGATATTTTTGCAATTTTACACATAATAATCCACAATGATCACATTACACAAAACTGAAATTGCACATCAAAATGACACATTGTCAATATTTTTAGAGACCCCCCAAAATTTCACGAATCACGTTTTCAGGGGAGCCCATGTCTTATTAAGGGGAGCTGAGCTCCCCCTAGCTCCCCCGTAGTTTGCACCCTGGTGCCCATATTATGAAAAAAACACTTTTTCTGGGATTTGGGTTGTTATTTTGTGTCTCTGGTGCTTCCACACACATACAAACTTGGAAATAAAAACATCCATGTTATTTTGAGTGAGATACGGGTTTCTGAATGTGTCCTGCCATCAGTCTCCGGGTGAGCTGTTCAAAATCTGCAGGGCTTTTTACGTCACTAGCCGAAACGACGGGCTAACCATAGCATGCTAGCACTAGCATGCTAGCATAGCCATCACCACCATTAATAAAGTGGTGCCACAAAAGAAACCAAGCTTCTTAAAAAGAAAATATGAGAAAGTCATTCCAGCAGTGCCAGTTTCAGGTGATGTCTTGTTCATGTTTAACACCATGGATAAAACAACATAAAAGCTATCTAAATGATTCTGTGGATTATCACTATAAATTCCACAGAACTCACTGGTCTTTCTATTGTCGTCCTGCTCTGCACTCAGCAATGAATCAGCTCGTCAGTTAATGGCTGGTTAATCATTCCATCCTGACCTCCAAACCAATGCAGCAAAACAAATAGAAAAGATGCCATCAACAGCCAGATGTACTGCAGCTTTAATCCTAAAAACAAACACACACACTCTCTGTGAGTAAAACAAAGAGGGTATATAAACAAATTAGATATTTTATTAACTCTGTCAAGCTACTGATCGCCCATTTGCAAAAATAGGACGCAAAAAGCAAACTGTGGTGTCCAACAGAGATCTTGAACATGACATCTAAAATAATGTCCAACATGCAGAATGTTTCATCACTCTGTTAATCAAACTGAACCATTGTCAAATCCGCTGCCAGGTGTCAGCAATGAAGGATGATGCAAATGATCTGTTGATCGAACCATCCGTTCAGCTACCTGGTCCAGATCTCAACAACTACTGGTGTTCATTCATGGTCCTCAGAGGACTCACTCAAAACTTTACAAGCTACTGCAAAATATCTAAAAAAAAAAAAAAATCCTTTCTAAATTTACTTCAAATTTACTGTATATATTAATGGGCTGCAGAGGCTGAATCTCAATGTGTTCTGCTATTGTCAATTTAGGATATCTCATAACGTAACAGGCAGGTTACCATGAAATTTTAAAAACACATTCATGCTCCCAAAGGGATAATAAACCTTTTCGACATTTTGGGAAATTAGCTTAGCTTAGCACAAAGGCTGAAAATGGGGAAACAGCTAGCCTTGCTCTGTCCAATGGTAACAAAATCTGCTCGGATATACTTTCTGCGTTTCGTGCACAGCTGCCGAGTTGTACCATTTCCATTCGTATTACCATTAAAGGTCTGCATCAGTCTGGCGTTCCAGGCATTCACTTTTAAGATTTCTCTTGGCCTTTACATATGGCGGATCTCCTCTCTTCAAACCAAGAATACATTTTGTTATCTTTTTCTTCCTCTTACAAACCAGCTAGTCACCAACTGGAGTGTGAAACAAGGGATGGAGCATGCACAGTCGCGAGGCACGCTTGCTATGCGTACAGTCTGCACACTCACAAACAGATCCTCGCGGTCGCGGAAAGTATGAAGTTTGCTTAAAGCTCATTAATTACCACATTATATTTTTGTTCAATCTGTACAAAAAACAAAGTGTTGCCAGGCAACCAGCAAACACTCCTGGAAGTTACTGATCCTGGCAAATTCCAGCACATAAAACCCTGTAATACATTCAATTGTCGTTTCTACATTTCGGTTCTAGTCTTTATGCTAAGCTAAGACAACTGGCTGCTGGCTCCAGCTACATATTTACTATACAGACAATAGAGTGGTATCAATCTTCTCATTTAACTCGGCAAGAAAGCGAACGAACATATTTCTCAAAATATTGAACTATTAATTTAACCATTGTAGCAGTAGGTCTCTAGCAAAATGAGCCGGTCAGTATGTTGTCCATTTCGCCCTACATTTCCGTATTGTTGTGTGTAATAAACATTGCAGCCTCTAGGGGATGCTGGCTTTCCACATTTTATTCTTGTTGGGAGCTGCAAGCTTTTGCTGAGAACCGGCTAAATGAGGCATTTCAGGATGCCAATGTATCTCCTGGAGAATCAGAGCAGTAAAAAGCCGCCTGGAAGATGCAAGCAGCTGAGACTATGCTCCTCTGAGATTCTCTTCTGCATCCTAATGCCACACATGACAAATGACCACCTCAGACACCTTACTACACATGAAACAGCTTGATTCAGTCCACACAGCTGTCTGAGTGAGCCTGTATTTATGCATATAGGTGTGCCTTTTGCTCACTGTTTGTACATGTACCAGGAGAAGGAGCATGTTGCAAGGGCAAATGCTATGTGCATAGTTTGTGTGTGTGCCTGCATGTGTCAGGACACAAAGATTAATGCAAGCATCTGTCAGTCTTCTGCTGCATATCACTACAGTTATAAAAGAACCTTGCATGCTATCTGATCTATATGCAAACATGAATGAGCATGAATGTACATACATTTTTTAGCCGAAAATGATTTATTGTGATGTTTTTTCTTCTTCTTTTTTCAGGTTACATCACATTTGTGATTTTCTGGGCAAACACATCCAGGAGCTAAACAGAGCGCAAGACACTGTCAAAGGTTTCAACAAAACACACACACACACACACACACACACACACACATGCACACACACATCCTGTCAAACAGCAGAATGCAGGATTTGGATATTGCTGCAGCACCAGCTAGTCTCCATCTCTTATTATGCCATTAGGGAGGGAGGGTGTGTGTGCGTGCGTGCGTGCGTGCGTGCGTGCGTGCGTGCGTGCGTGCGTGCGTGCGTGCGTGCGTGTGTGTGTGTAAGGTGAAAGTGATGAACCCCCATTAGGTCACTTACAGGTTTAGGCTTTGAGGCTTCGACATGTGATTAAGAGATTTAAGGATTTGAAAGAGACCCCCCCCCACCCACCCATATACCCCTGTCCCCATCTACCTGCTGCCTTTATCTTTATCTCCCCCTTTGTATCCTCACATCGACTTGAATGCTCTCTATCTAGGACAAATAAGGCATGAAGACGAAAACGTAAATTGACAGGAATAGGGTTTTTTCTCTCTCTACAGCCAAACAAAATCCATAAAAATGATTACATAAGGATTAACAACTGGTACCATTAAAGAAGGCAGTCTGTCAGTTATTTTGAAGCCAGAGATTGTGCCGACATTAGTAGCCGTAAGTAGATCGATGGAAACCTGTTTGGCCACATTGTCAAGATAAAAATCCCCTTGTTGCCCATCGAGAAGCTGTTTGAGGAGCAATCCCTCCCACCCTGCTGGATTCTGTTACATGAGCACACACCTGCTCGGATCACTGAGATTGAGGGGAAGAAGGGGTGCTTTTCCTCTAAAACTGAAGACATATATTTTGTCATATCTGACAAAGATCTATCTCTAGGCGTTTTTTTTATTTCTATCCATTGCGTGGAATACCAATTACCTAATCTACTGTGCCAACTTCTACCTGTTAAATTCACACACACACACACACACACACACACACACACACACACACACACACACACACACACACACAAGGCTGTAACAGTTCTGTAGAAAATGTCTCAAGAAAAAAGCAAAAGAAGCAAAGACTAGAAGCGTTTTTCCAGACAAGTCTTCTTACCTTGCAGCGAGTCTATGTTCCGGAGACATTGGAGCACATATGCGGCGGGTCTTCACTCGATGACAGGGAAGCGGCGGACAGTCATGTAGAGGTGTTTCACATCTGAGAATGGAGGGGGAAAGCAGGGTTTCTCCTCTGTATATCTGTTCCTTTCTTGTAATTTGTTCAAAGCCCTCAAAGGAATGGAGCACTGACAGAGGAGGAAGAGGAGGAAGAGGAGGTGGAGGAGGTGAAGGTGGAGGAGGAGGAAGAGGAGGAGGAGGAGGAGGAGGAGGAGGAAAAGGAAGAGGAGGAGAGGGAAGGCTAAGGAGGGAGCAGTCTGCCGGGCTGGGCTGCGTGTGGATCACCTGGAGCAGTGTTGGGCTCCGCATTTACTCCTCCACTGCAGCAGTGCGAGGCAGCGGCGCGAGCTGCATGTTGCTCCCAAAGATCACCGCAAAACAAGGACACGGAGTCTCCATCTGCTGGATTCAGGATTCTGCAGCTCTGTAGCTCCACACACTCCTATCCCCATCAGCATGCACACTCATGCTGTCCCTCTTCCCCTCTGGGTTTCTATCTGCATCTCTGCATCTCTGTCTCTCTGCGTGCCTTTGCCTCACACTCCTTTTCCATCCCAGCTGGGTTTATAACAAGTCACACATGTGTTGCCATGTCATTTGGCTCTCACTTTTCCTGCTCTGTGTCCTTGTATTGACTGGTGCATGTGGTCATACGTCTCATGCTCTTGGTGATAAAACGTCAAGCTCAATAAAGCCTTAGCCAACCTCACGCTCTCCCTTCTATGACATCACTCCTCCGACTGAAAGGGAGGGAGTCATTTCCTGGTCTTGTCGGGATCCTGCTGACGTCTTCGAGATCAGACACATTTTTCAGGCCATGTGCAGGTGTTTAAATGGCATGGAGAAAGTTACACAAAACTGAACAACAGGAAGCACGCCAAAACTGATGGTTCCAGTTCACCCGCACCAGAGCCAAACAAATTACAACACAAGTCTTGAACACATTCCGGTCTTTTAAAGTCCTGAGATGACTTCTTGTCCATACTGGAACTGCAAATTTCACCAACCAGCAGAACAACACCAAGTCCGGCAGCCCTCACATTCCCCTCAGGTCCTCCCTCCTTCACCAGCCTCTTCTCTGTCCTACAGCACAGCAGAGCGTCTAAGGTTGAGAGACAATCTGAGAGGAATAAATACAGATTTGGAAAGGATCATATTGATTTTAGGCCCAATGTAAGACTTATTGGTATTCTGAAAGAGTAGGGGTGCTACTCAAGAGAAATATGAGTGCTCCTTCACTGGATGAAAAAGACACATCAGCAGTAGCTGATGCAGATAGAAAAGAAGGGCCGCTTAAATAAGCACACTGAAAGACAAAGCTAACACTCAGGGATGTAAAACCGTGTGTACTGTATGTAAGCACTTAAACCTAGATGCCTTGATGTTTTTCTGTTCTGTTTTCTATACTTCTGTGCAGGTGAATGTTTGGAAAAAGACCAAGTTTTCAACTTACTATCATCTCTTGCCAACTGTAAAACGGTGATGGATAGTTACCAAACCAACCAGCAGATCTACAGCTAAATGAACTGGTGTTTTTCTATTACTCCACTACATACAGACTGACAGCAAATCAAAGTGGACTGAATATGCTGCCTTCTTAACAAGACATCTGCTCCTATTCTCTAAACTGCCCAGTCTAAAAAAAAACGAATATATACATATATCTATATCACTATCCAGTCCCTCCAGGATTTCGCGATGTCGCAATCGCGCCAATTCACGCAAATTCAACCAATCACTGTGCAATTTTGACCAATCAACTTTTCCGCAAATTTGACCAATAACCTGAAGTTTCCCGCAACTTCAACCAATCCCAGCAGTCCCACGTGCACTCTGTGAGCCACTGACCAAGCGGGAGTGAGACCGGGTTGGTTATTTCCTTGTTTCTGATATGAAGACGAGACATCTCACATTTACCAAGAAAACGTACAGCGAAAGACCATGCAAAACATTTCAGACTGTCCTGCCAACCTGTATACATTTTAACATCAATGTACGCTGTAACAATTTTTTTACTCTAAAGTCGCAGAAAGACCAAGGAGGTTATTGTCAGCTTCCAGAGAGGCCACACCGGTCTCCCCCCATTGACCATCGACGGCGCTGCTGTAGAGAGGGTGAGCAGCACCAAGTTCCTGGGGGTGCACATCAGTGAGGACCTCTCCTGGACAACCAACACTGCATCACTGGCCAAGAAAGCACAACAGCGCCTCTACTTCCTGCGCAAACTCAAGCGGGCAGGGGCTCCACCACCCATCCTGACCACATTCTACAGGGGAACCATCGAAAGCATCCTTTCCAGCTGCATCACTGTGTGGGGTGGTAGCTGCACTGACTACAACAGAAAAGCTCTACAACGCATTGTGAGAACAGCTGAGAGGATAGTTGGTAGACCACTCCCCTCCCTGCAAGACATCTACACCACCCGCCTCACACGAAAAGCCATCACAATTGTCAACGATGCAACCCACCCCGCACACTGCCTGTTCAGCCTCCTGCCCTCCGGAAAGAGATACAGAAGTTACCGCTCCCGTACTACCAGGCTCACCAACAGCTCCATCCACCAAGCGGTGAGACTGCTAAACTCTCTCCCCTCCCGGCTCCCAGCCAGCAGAACCACCAGGCTGGCAGGAGTATAGGAAGACAGTCTGGACTATACCCACCCCCCCCCCATCCCCCCTCAACCCCCACCCACACACACTCCCCAACAAGGAAACAACAAAAAACCCTGAACTAAGAACTGTTAACACTCCTGACTGAAAACTCTTGACCTCTGCACTGCAAATTGCACACACCTGCTGCTACATATATTTATTTTTTAGTACTTAGTATTTACTTACCGTTATTATTCAATATTACTATTACATTGCATTGAAATTTGCACACACCTGCTGCTGTACATATATACATTTTAGTATTCAGAATTTATTTACCATTATTTATTATATTATATTACTACTACTGCTGCTACTTCATATATGTTTATATGTTCACTGTAGAATAGGGAAATGTCTGTCTATCTGTTGTCTGTGCACTTTATGTTTCACCGTGGGAGAGTGAGAAACGTACTCTCGATTCCTTGTATGTCTTGACATGTAAGTAATTGACAATAAAGCCTCTTTATACTTTATACTTTATACTTTAAAGCTGCTGCCGTTTCAATCCTGTCGGCTCTCTGCAGCAGGCGGGGATGCAGCTCAGTTCCCGCCTCGACTGACGCGCGCGCACACACACACACACACAAACACACACGGTGGATGCAGGACGTACGGAGATGAGACGTACACGATGACCTAAATTGAGGACAGCTACGCTCGTTATTGTAAGTGCAATGATAAGTTAAAGTCCAATAAGTACTTTATCAAACCGTATAAATGTGTGTCCCAGGCCAGGATAGGAAATTAACCAACAATGTAAAGATCAACAAGCCAACATTTGTAGCATTCTGAGCCTTTTTGGTAGGGTTACTAGGAAATCTCAGCCCACAGTAATTTTATTCTCCCCAAAACAAGTTTCATTTTTATTTTTAAAGAACTATACAAAAACAATCGCAACTTTTTTTGAAACTTTCACTGTTTCCCGCAACTTCATTGCAACAAACTTTTATCGCAATGTTTTACAAAAACTCGAAATCAGGCATTTTGGGCCGCAACAATCTCAAAAAAAGGCCGCGAAATCCTGGATGGACTGACTATCTCTATTTTCTAAAACATTGTGGACACACAGATCTAAATGAATATATAATTATTTCACATACAGTAATAGCCACCATGAATGATGAGACTGTCGGGAACAGCTGCTACTTTACTGAAATGATTACAATAGTTTGCTTATAACTATTAAAAGATTCTTTATTTAAAGCCTTTACTTTTATTGGGGACATTTCCAACAGCAGAGAGACACAATACAGTCTTTGTGCTCTAGTGATTTCTTTGCTTTTAGTGTTATCAAACTTACCCCTGCACTGCTGCTGACACAAACTGTTGAGCAGCACAAGGAAGCCCTGTAAGTAAATACATTTTCCAAGATAACACAGCACACAATCTGTAGTGGATTCTGACATGGCCAGTTTTTGAAACACACCAGCAGGTATGTCATAGCAGCGTTTCGATACGTTATCAAGTAAACAGTCCCACCTAGTGGTGTAACACTGTTCTGAAGTGATTTAGGAAATATCAAAGATTTACACATTTGTGTTGTAATCCTGTTCTAGATTAAAAACGCTAAAAACAGCAGACTTTTGAAATGCTCATAGTGCTCATTTTTAAAGCTTAAGCTCATGCACTAAAAAGCCATAAACAGCATCACTGCATGGCCTGCTTGCTTTATTTTCCTTAAAATGATCCAGTCCACACAGACATTAACATTCTGCCTCAACCTTGAGAAAATGATGAGCAAGGTATGATAAAGAGCAAGTTCTGCGGATGGCTGATAAAGAAGAAAAAACTTGGAACAATTCTTTAGGTTATGCACATCAAACAAGCAGAGATGTTCCCGTATCCACGTTCACTTCATCTGGAGCCTTTGTGCTGACAAAGCCTGTAAAAGCACAGTAGCACCCTACACACGATTAACTCACAGATAATCTCTGATGTGTGGTTGGGCTCAAACTCCACTGTCAGCTCATTTTGTAATGCGTAAAAAGACATTTTCAGAATGTGATTAACACATACAAGATCATTGTTTGAGCAAATGCTGTCAAACTTGAGATTCTACAGTCTTTAGATAAGGATGGTGTTATGATATAGAACGACACTGCAGCACTACAGACACACGGTAACAATTAGTGTCGGGCTAAATGTGCAAAATGTCCCTGAGATATTAATGAACAGAACAGAAAGGTAAAGCTACAGTTTACAAATAGCCTGACAAACCTGACCTCAAAATGTTAGTTCATTGGTGAATTATACACCAACAAACATGCTCCTAGCGACAAGCAAGTTCTTTTCTCATGTCACGAGAATCTTGAGAATGCTTGGTTTTGTGTCAATATTTATAACCAAGTAAATAAAAATTCACAGAATTTAAGGATTACTCTTTCATGGTTTCGTCTTGGCCTTTGGCTTCAAAAGCATCACAGTGATAGCGATAGTATTTGAGGATTGTGCTGATGTGAGCCAGCATTTGATCATCCATGATGCCCAAAAACTGCCAAAGGAAAGACAGCGGACCCCTGCAGTGCTTTTTCCTTGGATGGTTCTCAGTGCTCTGACCTCTGCTGAGAGATGGAGTCGTGCAGAGTTTACCTAATTAACGACTATCTCCTTTATGCTCTATGCCCAAATTCTCCACTCATTACTGTACAACAGCTAACACCTCCATTATGCTATGTGAGGTTGATTTGCTGTCTTCACCTGTCTGTCCTTTGGTATTAGGTTCAAACCTTTCCCGTCATGCACTGTGCTAGATGGTAGATAAACATCTCATCTGTCAGATCACACATAACATAAACTTTACAGAAGTAAAGTTACAGCACACAGAAAGAAAAGCAGGAATCGATCTTTTTTATTGTAAGAGGACAGTGCTGACAACTGGGCTCATCCAAAAGAATGTTGAGGTATAAAGCTGCATTAATAAATATTTTAATATAATTTTAATATTAACAATGGATGGAATGTCTATGTGAACGGTCGCTCTTAGTGACAAACCACAAACCCACCTTACATCTTTAAAACAGGTCAAAATATAATATATATAAATATTAAATATGTAAAAATATAGTTTAAATCGTATATTATTTTTCATATAACTGCTGGGCACTATAGATAAAGTGGAAATTACCCCAAAAAGGAGTAAATAGTGTATTTGCAGGGAACTTTTTTAGCTGCGGATTAACACACATTTGGTTTGCCGGTGACTTTATGGCACCAGGATGGTGCACAAAAAGTAAACTCCAAAATATGGTTCTAGTTGAGATGTAGAGAAGTTTTGGGTAACCTCAAGCTCACCCGGTAGAACGTGCTGCACCCCATGTAAGCTGAGTTCAGACCCGCGGCCCTTTGCTGCATGTCATCCTTTCTCTCACTCTCTCTCTCTACCCGTTTCCTGTCTCTCTGTACTGTCTAATAAAAATTAATTAAAAAAAAAGAAATAATAATCTTTAAAAAAAAAAGATGTAGAGAAGTTTAAAATTTGGAGACAAGCTAGCTGTTTAACAACTTGTAATACAAAATATAACATCAAGTTGGTCAAAGGACCAGTCTGAGATATAACTTCTTGTTTTGATAGATTCCCCTGCCTGGATGTTGTGATCTAAATCTTCAAATAATTCCTCATTCAGCATTTTCCCTGCCTCCGAGATTAATAAATGAATTCATAAGACAGCTGAATTAAATTACATGAGTCAAAATGTAGATGTGCCCAGAAGACTAAGTGGTCTTACAACCTGAAATATGGTCAAACGTCCACTATATTACAGAGCCCGTGTTTATGGTAATGATGAACATTGATGTGTTTTTAATACTTTTTGGTCAAAGAATGGAGGTCAATGGCACATAGCAATAGGATATATCAGTTTTTGGCTACAAGGACAACACTTAGTATGATCAGTTCAGTCTTTTTATGGGATTATTTGCCAATTACTCTTTATAGTCTCTGAATAAAGTTTACACTATTACCAACCAGTTACTACAACAGGCCACCACGGTCTGATCGTGAAAACTCATCGCTTGAAAAGAACAAAGAAGCTTTCATCATAACACTGTCATTCCTTCAGATCTCTGCTACTATAAAGCCATTATACAACATGTATAAAAAGAAAAGCAAAAAGACGCCACCTTTTAGCGTAAATGACATCTCCTCATTATGTGTGACTTGATCACCCCTCCCACCTCTTACCTGAGTCCTTCTCAAAGAAAAGACAGCAGTGAGTCTGTAGTAGCCATGGTAACACCTGTGACAGATGAAAAGATGGATGACAGATATAGTACAATACAGCTGAGTCACTCCAAGCACACAAACATGAACACACACACACACACTGACTGAATGGAGGGGAGCAGCACAATAGGAACGTGTGGGCATCTACAGACAGAAGAAACTTGAGGAAGAAACTGTGGGTCCCCTCCATTCAAAATGGATTCAATGGCACCTCCACCCCCAAACACATATACTCTAATTCTCACAACACCTCCTCACCCACACACCACGCATCATCCAGTGATTGATTGGTGCAGGAAACACCCTACAAGTGTAAACAAATCATTCAGTGAGTAACTCATCCATGCACTGAAAAACTTCCTATCATTAACACTTCTATCAGTCTGACCAGGTGCGACACGCTGGATTCACCTGGCTTCATTCACCTGGTCAAGACCCCCAAACCTCCATCAGACCTGGTGCACTTGAGATAACAGTCAATAACAACAACAGGCTTTACTGCAGGCTCGGTTCGTGCACAAACACGACACCGTTCATCTTCCCTCCTACCTTTTTCAGCGCTGACATCTTCCTCCTCAGAGAAGGTCACTTCTTCTTCGATAGTACACGGGCGGTTAATAAGTGAAAGGCGATCATGCCTCCTGGTTGCCGTGAAAATGTTCATTGCGTTGTTCCTTAGAAACATCAACGACAGAGCGGCCGTAGTTTCCCATGATGACGGCGGCTTGTATGTGTTTTCTTGTCCGACGCAAGCGATGCAGCGGCAGACTTCATTCTCTGGAGATGAATTATAATGCACTGATGATGTTGTGGTCACTGATAGCACAGCTCCGCTTATGAAGGCAGCCAATATCAGACGCCATTTTTACAAAGTAAGCACCTACAGAATAGCCTACTTGTATTGATATTAAATAATAAACGGACATAACGTTACACGTACTGTAACTTCTCAACAGCCTAACATACAGAGTTAAGAAGAAAAACGTATAAAAAAGTAAAAGCATTCATTTTAATCGATGCCAGCCTACATTAAATAAGCATGACGTAGCACACAATTCAAAGTGAATTGGTGAATAATAATAATGATAAACGTGGCTTTTACAATGGAAAACAAAAAGTTCCAGTTTAGTGTAGTCTGTGAAGGCTATACATAAAATGTTCTAAATATTACATTACTGCACCTATATTAGCCTACTTCAGATCTATATGAGCTAAACATGAAATACAAATAAAAAATAACACACATAGGTTTCATGTCCTTTACTCTGTTTATTTTAATTTTCTTATTCAGTATTAACTGAATTTACATTGTACTTTTAATCAACAGAGTAAAAATTGCTTTACAGTAAAACAAGGAATACAATTATAGTTAAAACATATGTAATAATTCAAAATGAGTTAAGAGAAATGTATTATTAGTTTTAAGAAGGGATTTAAAAGTGAATACTGACTCTGCTTGTGCTGCCTGATGATTAAAATAACTGACATTTTACCCGTGAAGAT
This sequence comes from Gymnocephalus cernua, assembly GCA_023631565.1. Classification (NCBI taxonomy): domain Eukaryota; kingdom Metazoa; phylum Chordata; class Actinopteri; order Perciformes; family Percidae; genus Gymnocephalus; species Gymnocephalus cernua. The sequence continues at coordinate 7,547,221 of CM042440.1, forward strand.
CTTATTGACATAAATTGTAATATTTATGTCCTTCAACAACTACTGTTGACCCAAGTGTTCTTGCACTTGACTCCAGCAGAGCTTCATGACAACATCACACTGCTGTGTCACTGGGCAGCTGCTGTGGGGTTCGTTATCAGCAGTGTACTGGTAAAGTACAAGCTCAACATGTATTTCTTTAAAAAATAGTTCTCATAATTGAGAACTTTTGACATCCAGACTGGAACAACCAGTCTTCTCCAACACACCCTAATCTACTGTACCTCTCTCAAAGATAAGCCATTAGCCCAGAACTTACAAAAGTTCCTCCTCATCCTCCTAAAGCTTGGTAATTATAAACAACTGTTTTTAAGGTTTCTAAAGGGAAGTTTGCAGAAAAATAAACTAGTTTTGTTTCAAAGTGCCTCAAGCTTTGGAGCCAATGTTTATGGTAATTAAAATGAGTGGGATAAGTGTGAAGAAGCATGGTGAGATTGATTTGTGATGCTAAGAAACTGATCTTTGCAGTGTGGTGGACAGGAAAGGTCACTGAGAAACCGGTTGGGTTGGAGAAACCATGGGTACAGTGCATAAAACAGCCAGAAGCAAAAGAAACTGCCTGAATTGCTAAAGCTTTGCTCACACTGCAGACACAAGATTGTACACAGTAAAAATCAATCAGCCCTTATAACATTACTCTAACAATGATAACCTTTCGCAACAAGAAAAAGTGTTCACTGCCCAGTCAAAAAGTCTCTGCAAGTAGATTTTAGTTAAATGGAATGAAAATCATTTGTGTCTGGAAGGCAGCATATGTTGAAAATTGACAATAATGATAGTATACCTATTTTGCATAAATAGGAAAACTCCCAAAACACTGTTATTGTGTATGAAGCTTACAGAACTCACACAAAGTTGATCCTTCAAAAACATTTTCTAGTGTTTTTTGTTAAGTTTTATTTCTTGTCTACTGTATGCAGTATGAAAAATGACCAAACTCCCATGGACCCACTGTCTAAGAATAATAAAGAAATAAAGAAAAACGAAAATACTGTGAAAGAGTTAGGGAAAAAGCTCAAACACCACCTTTTTGAATGATCATAATGCATACTTAAACTAAGTAACTTCATGCAAGAATTAAGACAACATAAACTTTAGATTTCTTTTTTTAAATGTTCTTTGTGAATTATTCTTAATATACTTAATAGTTATTTTACTTTCCTGAAATAATTAAACAGACAGTGGAAAACCAAACGTTATTGCATCTTTCATTATTCCTGTCAGTACTGAGTTTTGGTCACTGGAGGGCGCCAGAGACAATCTTCTTCACCGTGCTCTGTCCATGGTGCTGAAACATTTAAAGGTAGCCTACTCTACACTTAACTCTACATAGCAGTCTCACTCTGGCTCTCTCCATTGTGCTGAAACAGTCCAGACTTTCTTACTAAACACACACACACACACACACACACACACACACACACACACACACATAGTCAGTGGTGGAATGTAACTATGGTAAGTACGTTTACTCGCAACTAAGTACTGTACTTAAGTGCAGTTTTGAGATATTTCTATTTTATCCTACTGTATTATATAGCCTACTACATTATATACTACATGTTGGAAGCTAATATTGTGCTTTCTACCTTACTACATTTATTTTAAAGCTTCCATTATTTTTCAATTACAAACTAATAATATGATTTATTATTATGGATTAAAATTCTAATTTTAAGTAACTGATCTTCTTCCACCACTACATAAAGTCGTTTTCACTGCACCAATTTAATGTGTTTGTATTCAAATTCTATTGGTCCGAATATGACATGACCAAGACCTTATCTGAATTTTTGTCCTGTTTCTGTTGGCAACTTGCTTACACTACTATCATCTCTCCACTGTTTTCTCCGCAGTTTCCCCCACATAGCATTCCTCCATCCTCTTTGTCTTTGTCCTACACTTTTTCATCCAATGACTCATCCAGCAGTTCAATGGCAATGTGACATTACTGTGTGATGTGTCAAATGAACCAAAATACAAACACAAGGAAAATGTGGATCAGGAAAGATTTAAATGTATACTTTATATTTCACTTGTTTTCTTCACATTATTTGACATCTGTCCTGTCAGCCTCATCTGTAATGTGGATAAATTCCTTTGAATTGTGACATTAAATGTACCCTAACTCTTTATACAAAAAACCCCCACCAAAGCCAGTCTGTCAGTCTCATGTCCTGTGTGAGTTAATTGGTTTAAAGATTGGTATAATTGCTTGTTTGATTCTGCCACTGAATTTGGGTTTCTATTTAAGGTATCATTATTGGAAATATTTGTTCTGGCTGACAGAAACTAGAAAACAGAGGATATCTGTTAGTCTTAGTGATGCTCGTCAGCCTGTGAGTACAAAACATAATAAGAGTATTCAGTACAGTTATCTTATTTCCACTCTATAATACAATGACTTTGCTTTGCATTCAATAGTGGTACAGTTAGAGCTCCCCTCATGCTGACCAAGATGGACCAGTATGAAACAGGACCCACTGGAACCTCTTCAATGACACTTGGAAATCCCAGTTCAGACTCCAACTTTTTGACCTGCTTACCTGGATTAGCAAAGTCATGTCTGCTAAAGATTACTTGAATTGTTTGGTTGTTTTTCTTTCACATTTGATGTGCTTTGACAACTGCTATGATACGTAACACACCTGAAGCTCTCGGCCTAATCTGTTAGCTGCGTGCCACACCACACCTGAGTTTAAAGATAATTAGCCTCCAGGTGTGACTGCTTCCTCGCGCTGCTTTTTCCGCCGCTCTTTTTCTCAGCAGCAAAACATTTGATTAAATATACGTCACATTATTTTTTGTTTTGAATCGTTACTTTGTGTGAAAACTTTTTTAAACATGCATGATGACATTAACAACACTCATGTCGTCAATCCAACGTGCAGCTGCGCAACCAGTTTGTTTCTGCCTCCTTCTCCTTTTGTCGCATTGGATTTAAAGGAGAAGCAGAGTTGGAAATTATTGGGAATTGGACCCAAGTTATAGACGGTGGCTGCCTTTCTGCAGCTGTGTGGTGACTATGGGTTATCTGGAAACACGATTGTCACAGTAACCTGAACAGTGTCCTCCGGGGAGTTTGGGAGACGGGACGCAGAAAACGCCGACAGGGAGGAGGTAGACACTCGGAGAAGAAACCCGCCGGACAGCCGGGGACCAAACTGGAAGGCGTCCAGCTGGCAGGTTGAGCAGGTAGGATGAATGAAACTGGAAGGTTGCGGTGTGTGCAGTGCTGGTTGGATGCAACGTAGGCTATGTTACGGTAAGAGTAGTTTCACAAAATAAAATCACCAGCCCCGATAGGGATTGTTCTTTTTGGAGAGAAAAAAACGTGGCTCCTTGGAAGCGGGGATATGTAGCATAGCAAGACAAGTTTACACATTGATATAAATTACTCGTTAATACGGCATACAATTCACTTGCAACACCTTGCTTGATTAGTCTTGGTTTTAGAGTTAGTTCCCTTGGTAGCTTCATACCACGTACAATGCTTTACGGAGGCCAGTAGTCAGCAGATGGACTCAGAGGTAAAAATAAATAAATAAATAAATAAATAAGAAGAAATAGATTATTTTGAAATGTAATGCGTCATAGGAAATCATGTGCATACCGAGTTCCCCTCGGGATAGCAACAACATCTTCCTGAGGTTAATGTATGTGTCTTTTCTCAATAACCACGGCGACCTTAAATCACTAGATTATTTAATGGGGCTTGTTTTTTTTGTACAGGAATCGGCCATGTGTTACAAAGGATATAATGCCACAACACTGCAGAAGAGCCAGTGTATAATTGTTTAAAAGGGTGTTATCATTTTAACACAACTACGGCCTTTTATTTTTTTGATCAACGCATTTGTTACTTAATGTCAAATGTATGTAAAAGCTGTTTAACTGTCAGCCCTTAAATCTTGAATAGGCCTTAAAAACATCTGACAGCTATTGTGGGTTGCAACCAAAACGGCAGGCAGGTGACACAGTGACTGTTGTAGGCTACTGTCTAAATGGTATAATGGAAGTATGTTCTATAAGAGACAGTAATCTTATAGAAACCCAGCTGCCATGTTAGGGAGATGTTTGGGCTCCAAGCTTAGCAGCTTCTGCACTAAATATTTCCTGAATAAAAGTCTTGTGAGGCTCTATGTTGACATCTTTCACTCCTTTCGTTCTGTTGATCAAGAGTTCAGTAGAGTCATATTCATGAAATATTTATCTTCACTCCCTCCCGTCCAGACAGCAGTGGGCCTCACAAAACAGAGGACGCAGTGAAGGACACTGGCCTATCCAGATACCCACTCCTGCTGGATCATGGGTAACCAGACTGGCAGAGACAACCATGGCACTACAGGTAGCTGAGGACAAAGGCAAACAATGGCTGATTTTTATTTTATCTATCTATCTATCTATCTATCTATCTATCTATCTATCTATCTATCTATCTATCTATCTGTCTATCTGTCTATCTGTCTGTATAGGTGTTGAAGTTTCTGCACTGCACATGGCCAGTATTTTCACACATGCTCGAATTTACACCTTCTGGGCATTATACTGTAAGCCAGACTTTTGTTTAGGAATATTGTCTTCCTGGTTTCAAGACAGAAAGTGAAAATAAACTATTTTGCAATCAGAACTTTGTAAAACATTTGTTTAGATGCTGAAGAGTAGCAAGAGCCTCTACACGTTTATACTTGTTACTCTTCTACATTACAAAAGAATACAAATGCAAAGATTGTGCATACAGAATATTGACAACTTCAGAATACTATTGTGGAATAGCACATTTTACTGGCTTCAGCACAAACAATGGTGAGTGCAGTGATATTTTTTTTTTTTTTTTTTTTTTTTCATTACATACCCCCCCTAATTCTGAAGCATGCCGATTAAGCAGGAATTAGACAATACTGATGGAAGAAAGCCAAAACAAATTCATTTTTGTGTAAATGTATACTCAAGGACAAGTTTACAAGTTGCTGGAGAGGTGAGCATCACATGTCCACTGACTGACACTCTATAGATGTACCCTGTTGGTCTAAAAAAACATTCTGTTGTCAGGTACTGTATGATCACAGAAACCTCTCTTGGCACACAGGGAAGTGATGAATCAGAACTTTGCTGTGAAATAATACAAACTATATCCCAGAGGATGCAGAGAAAGTTGGATCCAGTAACGTCAGCTCTTTCGCCTCTCTCATGCCTTCAGTATCCTTCAGTTCAAAGCATCACTGTGTAGCAGTCATTTGGCTCGGCTAATGTGTGAAATTGCCCTGTGCAGTCTTCTTACTGAGGGCATTCATTCTCCCGCTTGCTCAGTTTAATTCTCACTTCCAGCTGTTTAAAATGCTGCCCCTTGTTTCCCTCTTTTGGCTGTATGCAGGAAGTAGGCTCAGGCTAGAGGATGAGAATAGCTCCAATGCTGTAGCTGAGCAGACTACGTCATGCTGCTGCCAGGGAAATGATGAGTCTGCAGAATCCTGCAGCACACAAGGACAAGGAGGGGAAGCATGAAAAGATCTGAGTTGAATGAGGTGGAGATCCTTGTAGCCTGCCGAAATCTGTTCATAACAAGTGCGCAGCACCATAAACGGCATACTGCCAACATCATACAGAAATCACAAAGCTTATTTTTCACTGACCGGTGACTCTTCAAATTATATTTCAGGATACAGAAGCCAAGCCAAACTGCAAAAAAAATAAATAAAAAGAGATCACTCTAAACTCCTTTTTTAAAAATGTTTTTCAGAGGCCCTGATGATGAATGTAATCACTTTGTGGTGGCAGTGAGAGCAGCTGTTAGACGGTAGATCAGGCTAAAATCGCCTCTCCTCCTGGATCTTGCCACATTGGGGAACAGTGTGTGAGTGTTTGCCTGCCAAGACACTGGCAGCAGAGGCTTTTTGCTGCATCAGTGAGCCCAGGACAGTAAATAAGGGAGCAGTGCTTACATCTGCAACGAGGAAAAGAAGAGGGGGGCTTTACATTCAGCACACTTTTTTTTTACTTATATTGGATGATTTTAAAGCTCATTTTTTGGATGTTCTTTTGCTCCCCATCTGTTTTACAATTTATTTCCCTTTCTCAGGTTCTCCTTTAGATTTCTTCCACACGCCTCCTACCACGCCCTCAGAGGCAGAGCTGACTGCCATGGCCTTATCCTCTGCAGCTTCCTCCAGTAAGGCACAGACGCCATCACCAGCCGGCAGCACCACCCCCTCCACAACCTCTCCATTCACAGACTGGACACAGAAACTGCCTGCTCCCACAGAATGGGCTGTGATAAGCATAGACAGCATCACCTCAGAGACAAATGTGAGCGATGTAGCAGTGAGGCATGGGAAGGCAGCGGGCAGCCCGACGTCCCTGCCTCTATCCAGAGGATCGCCCTCAGAGCAGAGCTGGCTGGAGCGGGATAGTGGACTGGAGCCACAGGCTGCAGCAGAGAGAGCCGGAGAGGAGATGACCCTGGTTTTACTCAGTCTGATGGAGCACTACAGGGCCTCACTAGGCCTGACCCCCAACACGGATGTTACCACAGGAGCAGTAGGTAGGTCCTCCATCTTTACTGTTTTGTTTTCTTAGACACTTTAAGTAAACTGTTGCTGACCTGTGTTTGTGATCAGAAAAAAATGCAAAATGTGTCTCTGTTGTGCTAACAAGTATGAACAAAGTGTTTGCTTACAGATTATTGATAACTTGCTTAAAACTGTAGCTGTGATTCTTTGCATTTACTTAAATTCATCTGATTTAGTAATGCAACAAGGATGCTGCTATTTTTGCATTACTGAATTAACGCAGCATATGGATTAAGTAAATTGACAAGGTAGGAGGAAACAACTTACAGGTTCTACAGTGATGTAGTATTTGCTTGCAAGAGACAAATAAAAGAAGAAATGGTCAAACCCTGGTATTCTTACCCTAACCTTAACTAATCTCACTCCTCATGCCCAAACCTTACCAACAAACGCAACCCATCTCTCTGGGACATCCATTCTAACATCATCCTGTTTTATTAAAGATGTTATAAAAGTGTGCTATATGTTGGTCTTGAGTAAATAATGACCTATCCTGATTGCAGTTGTCAGACTTAAATCTAGTTTTATTCAACCTTGTGTGCTTTTTATGTTAAACGTGTTTTTCAGAGCTGCTCAGGCACTTGATAACAGAGAGAGAGGAGCTGGTTGAGGAGGTAGACACACTGAGGGAGACACTCAGGGTGAGTTGGAGCTGCAGGTCACATGACACCCTTAGGCCTGAATCTCACAAACATTTATTTGCTGTGCAATGGAGACACACTTTTTTTTTAGACAAAGGACACTTGAAATCTTGAGAAATTTACTTTTTCTTTGGAATGTTTGCCTTTATAACTATCTATAATTTTAACGTGACATCACTATACCATACATTTCCAAATAGCCAAAGTTGTGCTGGAAAGCTTACATCAATTACTCGCCTTAGAGTTCTGAATTTAAACAAATATGGTAAGCGATCAGAGGCATCAGTAATATCCAGACTGTTTCTTTTCCATTTGTTTTTCCTTCTTTTGTCCTTCCATGGCAGACAGAGAGGTTGGAGTGGCATCAGTTCCAGTGTGACCTGCAGGTCGCGGTGTCTGTGGCCGACCGGCTGCGGGTCGAGTCGGAGCAGGCTCTGGGTTTGCTCCAGGAGAGCCACAGGGCCGTGGAGGAGCAGCTGGCTCAGGCCCTCAGCAGACAGCAGGAGAAGGACGGAGAGCTGGAGAGTCTGAGGGCTGAGCACAGAGACGTCTGCTGCAAACTGACTGAACTCACCCTGCAGCAGCAGCAGGAGCGAGCCGAGCTGGACACTCTGAGGAACGCATGCAGGGTGAAAGACACAACCGATTGGGATAAACAGGCAGAGAGACGAGACTCTGTGGGGAAGCAGCAGGAAGAAGTACAGGAGGTGTTGGAGGAAAAACCCAGGGACGTTGAAGCCGACACTGAAGCTAAAAATGTTGAAAAGCAAGAGGATGAGAATGAAACAAATCAAGAGGTGGATGCTCAAGTTGCGGGTCATGATCCTAAGGAGGCAAATGGATCAGGGAGCGTGCTGCTGACAGGGAAAGGGGTGGCGGAGGGATACATTCGTAGTTTGGCTGCGCTGGAGAAGAAAGGGAGAGATCCGAGAAGGATTGTGATGCTGTCTGAAAGATCTTGGTGAGTCTACGTGAACACTCATAACACATCCACCCCTGTTTACAGAAGACTGTATTTTAAAACATGCAAAAATGTCTTTTAGGAGTCTCTCTCGTCTCCCACTCCCAACTGATTCCTCCAGCCAAAATGGGACCTCAAAAAACACTAGCACAACACTGCCGCTATGCAAGGTACAACACTTGTTGAATTGATATGAAAATGTTCTTTAAACTATCATGATTATATGTGTGAAAATCTGGGGAAACACTAATATTATTGTGGGATCACATTAGGCATTTGTAAAATCAGTCTCTAAACTTTTCCAGAAAGAAGAGCCACCAAAACGGAGAAGGATGGACCGCATTTTACAGCGGCAGGACAGCTGGTCCAGCTTTTACCCAGGTAAGTTTAAACCTACTGCACCAAACCACCTTTATGTTCTTTTAGACAGCTTAGGAAGTATATAGTTGTTTGACCGTGGCTGCATTTTTGTATCGCAGGAAAACAGAATGAGGAACAAAGCTCAGATTCCATCAAGTAAGTAACCATTAGGCCTTTCTTCTTTGTTGAACAGACATTGAAGTCTGTGTGTAAAAGAGATGGAAAGGCTGATAAATGTTTACCATGAATGAGTCAAATCAACCATGAAATCACATTTAATCACTAGCTCCGTTTGAACCTTTTGCACATTTGAATCTGCAGAAAGAAGTGCTTCCTCTATTCTTTAATCTCCTTATATGTGGTTTAATTCTTTACTGTATAATTAAGTAGCAACTTAAGTTATTCTTAAAACTGTGATGAAAGCTTTTCTTGCCTTCCCAGACCTCAGGATGGTTTCAGTGCTCTGCTGAGGCGTCATGGCGGCTCCAGGAGAAACACCCTACTGCGCTGGTGCCAGAACCGTACCCAAGGTTATAAGGTAAGAGAGCAGGATGTCACCCTTATTGAAATAATTTGAAGATCGTCACAATCTGTAAAGATTAAGAGGAATGCAGGCTGGGCAACAAAAATACCCTTATGCCAGTTATATTTTGTCTTCATCAAGTATGTTTTGTGGCAGAATATTGAGATCACAAACTTCAGCAGCAGCTGGGAGGACGGCTTGGCATTCTGCGCCGTTTATCACACGTATTTACCAACTCACATCCCGTACGACACCCTCAGCCGAGCAGACAAGGTAAAACCGTTGCTGTTGGTTCTCAAAACAAAGGAAACACTTGTTATGAGCAGATTGTTGTAATTATTTTATTTACAAAGACTTTTGACTTACGCACAAGTCTTTTGCAGAAACAGAAAAGAAGAAAAAAAACATCAGATATCAAGTTACAAATACTGATCTCTACATTCATGAAACTAGCATATCGGTTAACAATCAAGTCTAAATTTCAGTAGTACAGAAAGTCACTCCTGTGAAAGAACCAAAAATCTTGTGTACTTACTTTAACACGACAAAGGTCTGAGCACCAAAATATCGAGTAGAAGTGGTCGACAGTGTACTGGATTTTTTGGTTCTTTTACAAGAATCCATGACTTTAAGGTATGTCTGTAAAACTGTGCACCTGATGATGTAAAGGTTGCTTCTGACTCAAATGTTTTTACAGAAGGAAAATCTGGACCTTGCTTTTAAGACAGGAGAGGGCGTGGGAATCACAGCCACACTTGTGAGACATTTTCCACAACGCATTTGTAAAGAACAATTGTGCAACTTAAACCAGCTGTGTCCACTGGTCTTATAATCTAATCTTTACATGTTAACTGTGTGACAGACAGTGGAGGAGATGCTGAAGGAAGACGGGCCGGACTGGCAGAGGGTCCTGGGTTATGTCGAAAGCATTTTCCGCCACTTTGAGATGTGACGTTGTTTCCTATCGTCTTGTTGTTGTGCCTGGTGGTTTTCAATCATTGTGACTGAAGGACTGAGACTGTTCCCCACAAGAGGGAGCTCTACTCATAATGAACACAGAACAGCCAGGACTGAAAATGTGTCAGTAATATTAGACTTTGACGTGATTTTATGTATCAGTACAATGTCCTTCACACAGAAATGACCCAGATGGGGGAAACTAAACTTTACAGTATTTTTAATTTTCTACATACTCTATTCAGATCCAAATAGCTACTGGGTGATGATGCACAAGACACCAAAAGATTTCACTATTTTTTTTTTTTTTAAGTACAGGAATATACTTTAAAAAAAAAACAGGAACACCTGCTCAATTACTTTTAATTTAGTTACTGGGTGCTGGGTGCACTGGTTTTGCACTGTTTGCCTTTTCAAAAAAGAATGATGTCAATTTGTGTTATATTTTGTTATTTATATTTTTGTGTTATAAGTGGATGATTTCAGAATCTGGGGCACGTTTTTAAGTTTTATTTATCTTGACTAAGAGTTATTTTTTATTATGAACCTGTTATACAATGTCATCATGTCTGCATGCACCCAAACCTAAAACCACAAAACAAAGGGGCAGACATGAATCCAGATTTATGTTGGAAAAGTGATGTTTTAACCTTAAATGCTACAGTTACCCGTCTAAGGGAAGTTGCCTTTTAAGAAAAGTATATATGAAAATGTGTGTAAAGCGCTTCAGTATTTCATGGTATAACATATGAAGATGTTGTTGCCAAAGCACTATTGCAATAATAAAGTTATGTATAAGGAAGTTGTTTTCCCTACATTTTCTCTATTAATACCACAGATATTCACAAAAAAATGTTTAATATATAACAAAAGAATGACATTTGATACATCTGACAGCATATAAAAATGGTACAATTAAAATATTTTAAAAAATGAACAAAAGATGGTAAAAGGCCCTGAACACCCACACAGGTGTGTTTTTTTTTTTTTTTTTTAAGTTAATCTGGCAGATTGGACCTCTTCCCAGGATTGTCTGGGTGTGTATAGACTAATGGACATCTTCCTGAGTCTCCTGTTAGTGTTGTTGCACCTGATAGGGCAAGACAAATGACAGCTTTATCCTTCTTGGTAGAAAAGATTTGTGATCTAATAAATTCCCATCTGAGCTCTGGCTCACCGTCCACCTGAGCAGAGGTCTGATCAGCCGGAATAACCAAAATCACCTGTGTGGGTGTATAAGGTTCAGTAACATAAGAAAATGGTCATAATGTAACCTTGTAACAAATAAATACTGAAACATTTCAAAAGCAATAATTTAACAGGGTTTAGCAAGGATGTTTTAAATGAAACCATAATGTAGATAAGGCATGAGTTTCATCTTTGTTGGAACGTATTAGTGTATTGAGTAAGAGTGAGTTCTCAAGAAAAGTAGATGATAGACAAGATCTTGGAATAGCAGTATGTGCATGTTGATCCAAAGCATTAGATGAAAGTAAGCTTGCAGTTGACTATTGCCTGAAGAAGCCCTATGAAGCTGGAATGGCGCCTCCTATAGGTGGTGTTGACAGTGGTGGCAGGAGGAGAGACTTCAGTTTAACTGACATGGCTGCGATTTCAGGGTCCTGAGTTTCATACATCTTCACCAATCTGGCAAATTTTAGGACACCTGAAAGTGAAGCAGAGCCGAGATCAATGTGATCAAATGTGTCATCTACTCTGAAGGACATGCAGTCTTTGTGACTACAGTACCTAAATATCTACATATATTTTGATATAATGTGAAATTATTGTGGGTTGTTTTATCACTCAGATATTCAGACAAACATTTCCAGAAAAACAAAACAAAGTAATGTATTAATTTCACTCCGTTTGAACAGATTGGGTCATTTAACTGTACAATAACCAAACCCCAGACAATATTAACTTTAAAATCATGACATCAATTTCATATCAATACATGGCCGAACTCTAGAAAATAACATAATAAATTCTACATCAATTCTAGAGTTCCTCGAAGTTCAAATCTATGGCACAATATTCCCCTTTACATGATGGTGCTACAAGGTCCATTCTGCATGACACATCAGTGTTTCTAGCCCTAAAGTAAATCTCAACATTAGGGCTAAAATGTAATGCTGCCTTATGCTTACCTTCTCCTTCATTGTTGAAGCCGTAAGCTTTGATAACCTCTTGTTGAATCTGGGTGGCAACAGGCAGCACAAGCTGCAGCATTTTGCCCATGTCGTTGCAGGAACTTTCTCGAGCCTCCTCCATTCTTGCAGCGTTTTCTGGTACTGAGAAGGCCTGGATCACCTCACTCAGTACCACTGTGGAAGAAACAAACAAAATATCAGTAGTTGCTCCGCTTCTACAGCATGTATGTTAACTGCAAAGCAAGTAGATTTCTTTTCTCCTATGTAGCATGTAAAGACAGGATCTTGGAAATACAAGTTAACTCAATGTGCTTCAAAGGCACATGCAACAACCCCACAGACACAAACATACATCAGACAGTTTGACATGCTGTTTGCCCAATATTTATTCAGCAATAATTATGTGGGGCACATAAGAAAGACCAGAAGAACTAGAAAATGTTAATTTAACACAATATAAACAATTCTTCTCACCTCTGGTCTGCTCAACAGTGAGGGTGGGCTGCTGTGCTGGAGCTGAGGCCATGTCTGGAGAGAAAAGGACAACATGTAGGCTACATATGAACAGAAAGTAAAACTAGATGGAAGATGAAAATGAAGTAACCTTAGTCATAGAGCTACTAGAATTAGTTGATTAGTCGATCGAAATTAATGAATTTATCTATTTTGATAATTAATCGTTTCAGTCGTTTTTTAAGCAAACCTGCCAAATCACAAGTCTTCACTGTGATGGTTTTTGCTGCTTTTCTCTGCTCTTCATCATTGTAGGCCTACACTGAATTTATTTGGAAAAACAAGCAATCTGAAGATGTCATCTTAGGCATTGATACATATTAATGGGCATTTGTTAACGATTTTTTGATACTCTGTACAACAATCTATAACAAAAGTGATTGTTGGCAGTCGTACTAAGAGATGACACAAAGCATCGTGATACTGATACAGCTATTTCCAACGTTGGATCTATAAACACTGATGCTGTAAGACACAGATGTTCTGTAACAATAAAATCTAGCTATCTTATCTTAGTTCTAACGTTAGCATGATGCTGTAAGACAGTGTGGTATTTTAGGTAGCTAGCTAAATTAACGTTAGGTGTTGGAACTACGTTAAAGCTCCTAAACTTGAATGCTTAGAAACCTGCTGTAAGATGATGCCATCTATCGTTTAAGTCTCAGTAAAGTTAGTTAACCGAACTAACGTTAACTAGCTAGTCTTCCACAATGCCAACATAAAGAACATTTTAGTTGTGGTGATGAGCTGGACGTTGGTTCAATGCCTGAACCATTGACCGTTTATTCTCTCTATCGATATCTTTGACTGTAACGTTAGCTTAGCTAAGGTTACCAACAGCAACAACAGCTAAAACACACATATTCACGACAGGATTAACCACTAAACATTAAAATGTAGAGGTGTGAAAACTCACCATTAATATTTTTTTTTTTTTAAAAACACAACCTAGCTTGCTCGTACCAGACCTGTGGAAATCAGCTGGAAAACGACGCATTCTACGACAATTGAAAGCTTTTTGCGACACGACTTCCTTCTTTCAGATAGACGCGGAAGTAAAAAGGTAAACAAACGTCTCGCTAAGCTAGTAGCATAATGAAATATTTCCAAAATGGTTTTAAAGTTGATGTTAAAGTGAATGACAGTCAACGTAATTGCAGTTGATATTGTGTTAAGCTTGGTTGAAGCGACGCTGATATAATGAAGTTTTAAATGAGTTGTACTAGCGGCTCTTTTGCCACGTACACCTAATAATAATAACGTCAGTGTAAAGGAGCTGCTGGTTGGGTTGATCGATGGAGCAGAAGCTGGCAGAGTTCAGAGCCAGACGACAGGCTGAAAATACTGTGAAAAAGGATAAGATTGCTGGTCCCCAGTGCAGTGCACAAACAATAGCGGACACGGCTGCTCAGACAGAAACACCAACAACTGACAGTCAACAGACAGAAGACATCAGAGCTTTAAATCAGAGCTCTCCAAAGAAGGTAAGACATCACTCAGTTTATCATGGGACAGCTGGATCTCTGTTTGAACAGGTCACAAGATCCTTCTCTTTCTGATTCAATGTTTGCTGAATTATTATTGATTACGCATCATTACTGCTGTTCACTGCAGCTGGTTGTGACACATCTAAGACTTTTGTTTTATTTATGGAGCTACACAAAATACTAGATCTAAGCGCTAACAAGCAAAACACACGCCCCAAAGTTGTTAAAAGACACAAAATATGTAACTAGCTAACCAATAATGTCATCATTGATTAATATGTCCATTATGATGATTTGTTTTTCATTTAATTATTATTTGTTCTATAAAATGTCCAGTGCCCATCGTAATTACCTAGAACCCAAAGTGATATCTTCAAATTGCTTGTTTTTGTCAGACACCACCCCAAAACCCAAATGTATTACATTTACAGTAATATAACACATATGAAATTAGAAAATCCTCATATTTAACCTAAGCTGTGAATTTGAAATCAATTCACTAATTAACTGCTCCAGCTCTACATGTAACATTAAATTACACAATAACATCTTTAAATGCCAATGTATACCAGTAGCTAACTGAACCGGAAACATATATCCACAATGAATCCTGGTAAAAGCAAAGTAAGGTAACATCTAATCAATAACCAATCATGTCACTCAATAATACTCTAAAAGTTCCTCTTGTTTCAAACAAATTGATATTTAACGGAAGGTTAACTTCCACAATACAGCACTAGAATAAAAAAGGGACATCTGACTCCATTATTTATGGACTGCATAGACCAGTGAGTGATTGATGCAGTGCTTCTGGAGAGCTCAATACTAGTCGGTCTATAATGGGTGTAGTTTGAAATGTATCAAACTACAATACTCCAGCGAGTAACAAGTCCTTTGCTCTTAACAGAAAACGCCTATAATCTCCTTTCATGTGGGCACCTAGTAGAGGGAGGCCTGTTTTGTGCCCAGACACACTGTAAGCAGTTGTTGTGTCTTCTCTGCTGCAGGACAGTAGTGATTGGCTGCTGGACAACGCTCTGGGAAGATGGCTGGCTTCGAGACAACTTGTCTTCTCAAACCTTACTTTGCTTAAAGTGCTGCTGTGGCTGGTGCTGCTCGGTCTGTTTGCTGAACTGGAGTTTGGCCTGCCTTTCTTCGTCATCTCCCTCTTCTACTGGCTCTATGAGGGACTCCGTAGCCCAGCTGACCGTGAGCCCGGAGAACTGAGCGCTTATTCTGTCTTTAATCCAGACTGTCAGCCTCTGCTGGGCTCTCTCACTGCAGAGCAGCTGGAGGGAGAGATGGGTTACAGACCTCTGGCCAACATATGAAGCTTTTGTGATTTGCACATTTGTATTAAATATTCAGATATTTTTGGTCTATCAAAAATGTTAATGTTAATCAAGAAAATACAGGGACTTACACAGTAATAATTTTAATGTATTATTTCACACATTAAATTGAGATTGGTCTACTTACAGTTTCACTCCTTTTTCTGTTTCTTTTTTTAAGCAGTATAATAGTATAATCACTTGATGTTGTGGAAGAGGGATATGCCATATCAAATAACCTCTTAGTGCACAATATAACGGATGACATTTTCCTTAAAATCTGTGTTTCATTTTGAACCTTTACTTCCATTTCCTGTACTGATCAATATGGGTTTGGCAGCAATCATTGACTGTAATATTAACAGTCTATGGCAGCAAAACGCCACCGCAGCGTCTAGTCTGCCGTAAATCCAAAGAGGAAGAATGTGGGTTAGAAAATGTGGGTATGGCATATATATATATATATATATATATATATATATATATATATATATATATATATATATATATATATATATATATATATATATATATATATATATAAATCTCAAGCAAAATATAGCAAGTATCTGTCCTTTTTCCTTCAAATTAAACTTGGACCCACGTATGACTTTTTGCACAGCGAGAACAACTTTTATCGACAAAGCGTAAGTGAGCGAGATCCTTCACTCCCATCTACTTCCGCATTTGCTTAAAAGCCGTAGACCATTCAAAGGCAGGTTGGATTTTTTGGTTTTGTTTAGCGAGGACCAAAAAGACCAACGCAGCGTCGTTTTATTTACGATTACTACTTTATTTTAGCCGTTGTTAGCGTCCTATTAATTTATGTTGAAAGTATCATTAGTTAGCAGGTGTTACCGAATGTCAGGACAACCTATCTCGCTAGCTGCATTAGCTTACTCGCGGACGTATGAGCTCACTATTTGTGTCGTAGTTAACTGTCTTGTCAATACATTTAGGCTCTTGGGTCAAAGATCTTGCACTTCCTGTATCTCCCAAATTCAATTTACGAACCCGTGAGGTGAAAACTGTTTGGTGGCTTCCTCGCTGTGTTACCATCATCAGTAAGTATTTAACCCTACCACTTCTTTTCTACCTGATGGTTATTGATAGCTAGCTAATTAGCTAAGTTAATAGGCAGGTCTGTCCATTTATCTAGACTAGCCTTAAGATCCTTAATTAATGGTGAAAAAGTATAGATAGCTTATTAGCCGGGCGAGCAGATGTTAGTTGCTCATCGCCTGTTTACAAGCTTTAACTAACGTTAGCTAGCCGAATTGCTGTAAAAATAAATATAAATCATACACAGACGTTGTGTATGACAATTGCTCATTTTGTGAAGTGGTAAGGTGAATCCAGTCCTTGCTACTTGCTTTTCATTGTCCGCTTTCTGTAAAGTATTCACAGGAGTAATATTTTGAAGTTTTAAGACAAATTGGGGGTATACGTGCAGTTTAGTGTCCCAAATTCCCCATACAATGTCCTTAATTATTTATGAACCTGCTAAACCACCTGTGCTACCCTAACCCTAACCTTAACCTGTCTCAAATAAGACCCTCATCATTTTGGACACTCAGTTTTTGGAAAGTAACTTGTGACACTAAACTGCACGTAAGCCCAAATTGGGTCTGCAGATCTTTCTATTGAAAGATGTACTCAGCATTTTGGACATAGTGCATGGTCATCATCTTACCTTCTTTGTACATTTAGGTTTTGGTCATGCTTTTGAATGTGTCCACTAACAACTGTCTAACAACTTTCTATCAGCAATGTCTGGAAGTCCTGCTGTGGTCATGCGGCTAGTGGCCTCTGCCCACACAGTAGCTGAAAAGGCTGGGGCCATTGTGAGGAAGGTCCTTCACAGTGGAGAACTTGGCATTGTGGAAAAGGTGGGAGTGGGAATTAATATTTGGCATATATATCCCAGAACAGGTTAAAATGCAATAGCTTGTCCCAGATGGACACATTAAACAACATTGAAATACTGACCTGCTGTGGATATTTAAGGCAATTTATAATACAGGGAATAGTCTGAAATTAATTGTTTTAATCCTTTCCTCCATGCCCCCCCTGCACAGACTGGAGCTAATGATCTGCAGACACTGGCAGACAGACTGGCACAGCAGAGTATTTGTGCGTCACTGTCCAGAAGTTTCCCCAAAATCACCATCATTGGAGAAGAGGTGAGCACATTAGACTCTTTGTTTAGTGTGTTGTTAAAATCCATAGACCATAGACCATACAAGATTATTCTAGTATTAGGCTTTTTTTAGAAAGAGAGTGAAAGACTAATTATCACGTGTTTAACTTGTTTATTAGGAGCTTCCAGCTGAGGAGATAAAAGAAGATCTCATTGAGGGCGGCCACTCAGAGGAAATCCTCCAGAAGACATGTCCAGCAGAATATAGCGGGCTGAAAGAGGAGGAGGTAACCATCAATAGAATCAGAAAAACAATACATATTTTCAGTTAAGGTTATCATAATTGTTATAAAGAGGAGCAGTACAGTTGTATATACATAAATGTACTTCGTCTGAGTGTTTTTGTTTCTTCTGAATCTCAGCTAGTTGTGTGGGTTGATCCCCTCGATGGCACAAAGGAATATACTGAAGGTAAGCTCTTCACATATGCTTCTTTAAAAGATCTGCCTGTGGGTGTGTAAATTCTTCAATGTATGCTGAGACAATATTGACCTCACTGAACAAATACATTTAGCACTAAAGTAACTCCACCCGCTTGTACATGCAGTAGCTACCACATTCTGGCTCTGCAACATGTTGTCACTGCGTCCAAGCTAACCCCGAACCTTGTCTATTAGTCTTTTATTCTTAAAGTCAACAGCAGTGTATGATGTATTGCCCAGGTAAGAAAAAGTAAATATAAAAGTTTAATTAAAGCTGTTATTATACTAATTTACTAGATTATAAAGGCACAGCATCACATCACTTTGTTTTTTTACATAGGTACGATTAGCTTGATAGGGTTGTGACATTTTTTAACCGATCAGGTAATAATTATACTGACTAATAGTATAATGTCATTAAGTCTATTTTATTATTAGTTATTGTTAATAAGTTATACCTTGTGAAAATAAGTCAATGCGCTGCACAAAAAGTTTGCCATTGTAATGACATGAATGAATGAGGTTGAGCCTCTGAGTGTATTACATTTATATTATGCTACAAAGACAAAGTCTGTAATTATTATTGTAATTTTATTTATTTAAGCAATATTTAGGTTAGTTAACTACTTAAGTGTTGTTGCTATGGCAACAGTTTCAGATTTACTAGGGATGCCGATACTGACCTTATTAAGCTGATGGGGTATCGGACTGACATGACAGTAACTCCGTCAATGTCAATGCAGGTTTCTGGTATTAGTTACGTTGATTCAGTCTCTCGGACTGTCCACTAATTTTTTAGGGCCACAACAATTCCTTACCTCATGTTACTTAACATAAAAGTGACAAATCCGTTTCAGTGTGGTACATATTTTAAATTTGTGGGGAAAATAGATCACTGTTATCGGATCAGTAGTCTGTATTGGTGGGTAGCAGAGTCAAAGTATTAGAATCTGGACAGAAAAGGTCTGATGTCCGTCAATACATATCATCAGTCAGCGCAGATTAACAATAGTGGTTAAACTGTTTACTTTAAAAATGTTTTTCTAAGCAACAAGCAGAAACAAGTATTTTCTGCAGACATTGTAGAATGTCATAAATGATTCATCCTTACATTATATTAACAGGTTCTGGCAGTGAACACAACCACTTTTGCTAGATATTGAAATATTTGTTATTTTAAAATGTTTCCTGTGCACGGATTCGTTGGGTTGCTTTCTGGCCTTAAGCTCTCAGCGTGTGTGTGTGTGTTTTCTTTCTGCTGACCCCTGCATCGAGGCGTCACCATCACCAAATCGAGGCCTCACAGCTCTCTGTATGGAAACCGATAGAAAGATTAACCCTGGCAGTGTATAATATAGTTATTCTGCACCAACAAGGAAGCCTTTTCTTTCTGTCCAGCATGTCATTTCCATAATGACACTTACTGTACATGTAGCTGACCACGTCACAAATATTTGCTTATGGCCTAAAGTGCATTAAAAATTGATAGCATCAAATGGCTACCAGCTAACATCCTGCTATTTTCTGATTAAAGGGCTCCTGGATAATGTGACAGTGCTTATTGGTATTGCATACGAAGGCAGAGCTATTGCAGGTGTCATCAACCAGCCTTTCTACAACTACCAGGTACAGACCAAACTAAATGAACTTGTATCCGTGTCCGAACAGCTGTCACTCCGGTTAACTCAAACCTTTTCCTCGTCAGCTTGGAGCAGGAGCATCTTTAGGAAGAACCATGTGGGGAATGCTGGGATTGGGCGCTTTTGGATTTCAGCTGCAGGAAGTTCCAGGTGACAGACGCATCGTCACCACCACACGTTCCCATAGCAATAAGCTGGTAACGGACTGTGTAAACGCCATGGAGCCTCATGAAGTTATAAAAGTGGGGGGTGCTGGGAACAAGGTGAGGTGGATTTAGAGTTAACTGGGGTCTTGTGTAGGAATGACTTGTACATAAAGTAGCAAGCCTGGTCATGTTTCTGAAATAACTGAAAGCTAACTTTGAGCTAAAACTCGAACTTTTTCTAGGCTACTCCTAACATCTGTCATCACAAGAATCTCTGACAGCTTTAGATCAGTATGTGCTGGTAAAGCAGGGCCTTGTGTTTGTGGCATTAAACATTTTCTTTTTTTGACATAAATCAGTGATGTGTAACAAATCTGAACTAGACTAACACAAAGCATGTAAGCTGTTTTTTGGGGGAGGGGGATTGGACATGTTAATGTTTAAAAACCTTATCCAGCGCTTTGATGGAAAATGTATTATTTACTAAGTGACCTTCATTCTGTGGCTGCAAATGTTAAATGCTTACTGTAGCTCGAAGCCTCTGTTTTGTCATTAACCCCAAACTGAATAGGAAGTGGGTCGGGAACCTGGAGCCTCATGACAAGAGATAAATATGTTTTATAGCTATAACCTATAACACTACAAGTACATCGGTAAGAGCCTGTTGATGTTTTTTTTTTTTTTTTTTTTTTTTTTAAATCAAATCATCTCTCTGCAGATAATCCAGCTTGTTGAAGGAAAGGCTTCTGCTTATGTCTTCGCCAGTCCAGGGTGCAAGAAGTGGGACACCTGTGCTCCTGAAGCCATTCTGCATGCGGTTGGAGGTAAAAACCATCAATTCTGTTGCAGCAGATGTTTTAAAACGCATAAATGTGTCTCTGTACAAGCTATAAAAGGTTTTTAACCAGTATATTTTATGGCCATGCATCTGTAGGTTAAAATTTAAGATTTCTGTCTAAATTATTTTTATTTTTCATCTGTTCCTTTTCTTGTGCAGGTAAACTGACCGACATGCATGACAATGCATACTGCTATAATGCTAACGTAAAGCACATGAATTCTGCTGGCGTTCTTGCTACACTACGCAACCACGAGTACTACGTCAGCAGAGTACCACAGTCAGTGCTGCAAGCCCTCAAGTCAGATTGAGGTCTGTCTCCATCATTGATCACACTAATGTCCCTCTGTGGCTCAGAGATTCAGTAATTAAAGTGTTCGTATTATGCTTTTTTGCTCTTCTCCTTTCCTTTATTGTGTTCTATATCTTTTTGTGCATGTTATAGGTTTACAAAGTGAAAAAGCCCAAAGTCCCCCCCAAAGGGACTTACCATCTCCAACAGAAAACACTGTTCACAAAACTGCTCCAAACAGCTCTGTTGTAGTCCAGCATTTACTTCTGTGACGAATGTGCGTCACTTTGTAACGTTATAATGCTCGCCTAGCTGCTAGCATGGCACTCCCTTATGCTCTGCAACTGACAGCTAGCAGTACTTACTGCGCATGTGCGACTCCCAACAAAGATAGTACAGAAGTGTGATGCCTCACTCTGTAGCTAAAACAGAGAGCTCAACACACAGGGTGAAAAGAGGAGCTGCAGCAATGTGTCATACAACAAATGTTTTCTGAAAATTAAACCACATAAACCTATTCTGGTACAACCTCTAAATACAATTATGAACCTGAAAATGAGCATAATATGAGCACTTTAATATCCATCCACAAATTGCGAAACCTTTTTGTCTGAAAAGGTCATAAAATCAGAACAAAACTAGAACATGATCAACATCAGTCACATTGAACATAGTAAACTAACATGTTTTTTTTGTCATTCAGCATTGCTCAACACTTAACTAGAAACAAACAGAGCATGCTTAAGAGCACTTCCATTTATTTCACTCTTTTCAAACAAACACTAACAAATCTCAAAATGTCTTAACGTACTGTTTCCAACTTTAATACCAATAGATTTACAAGGCAAAAGGCAAGATTTAAATACATAAAAATACATTGGTCAAATGTTTATTAAGGAGTTGGAAATTATTCACTTCATTCAATAACCGCTTAGTGGAAACACTATAATTTAACTAGCCAACAACAAACAAAATGCCATCGTCTTGCCTTGACGATTTTGACCTCTTTACAATGTCATGCCATGACTGGAAATGCAACAATATACTGGTAACTATTAATTCCGTACTGTACGTCAGTTTCTGCCTAGGTCTTCATATTTCTTTCATTTACCTTCTTTTCTTGCACTGGCAACTCTACTTTTCTACACACCTACTGTACTCACCAGACAAAAGGACATACTCAAAGTGCTCACTGGTGTTTGGTTCCCACATTTTTTTTACATATACTGAATTCACATCAGAATTGAAAATGAAACTGTTATACTATTGCATTGCTCTGTTTTCCCATTTGTTTATACCAACAATGGAAATGCTGCTCTTTAACCAACACAAATGATACTTCAGTGATGTGAGGGATTAAAAAGTTTGAGCTTGGGAACACTAATCTAATGTAGAGCATCTACTGTACATGAATGCCCTAGTAAAAGGTACAGCATAGATTGGCTGTGTCCTTTTTAAAAGTTCAAATAGGCTTGAATGGCCTTTTGTTTACGCTTGCATATGGCAAGATTTTTGCATTATTTCCTGTACTTATATCATCAAAATCTCAAGGTTTTACTGACATCTCTTTGGGGAGAAAAAAACATTCTTAAGTCATAGGGTAAGTCAGCAATGTCTAACTTGTGATTCTTAAAGGAACAATTTGACATTTTGGGAAATACGCTCAGTCGCTTAACTTGCCGAGAGTTAGATGGGAAGATCGATTCACTAATTACCATGGCTGTGTCTCATTCCGCATACTTCTGTCAGTACACCGCTAATGTGCACTGACCACTTACTGCCGACTTTCAATGGTTAGTATTGTCTCAAAAGGAACACTTAACGTTAAAACACTTACCGGAAATGACGAGCAGTCGGCTCGGCGCCTCTCAAAATCTGACCAATCTATTAAACTGGCCCTTGTTGATCAAAAAAACTGACAAATTCAGCAACTGTATGGCCTATTTCTCGCTTAAAATGTTTGCAGAAACACGTTTCGGTGAACTATTTTCATAAAATTTGAGATTGTATTCCAAACGAGCCGCCATCTGGCCGCCATTAAGCTCGGTTGTGAAATCCGGGAGAAGCCAGACCCACGTGGCGCGTTGGTCCAATCAGCTGCCGGTCAACGGCCCTGGTCCCTCCCCTTTCCGCTCTGTAGTCAAAATGGCGCAGGTTTAGTGTGAACTTTTTGACCGATTTTAGGGGGTCATCCGGGCACTTTCAGTGCACTGCCTTTTTGTATTATCTACACTATATACTTTAAACTAAGTGTTTGAAGTCTGCAAGTAGGCGGTTTGAGACACAGCCCATGTTATATCTTTGATCGTTTGTTTACTCCGTACCAAAAGAAAGCGTTACATGTTCATTAAAAAGCCGGTAGGTATAGTTTGTTACCGTTAACGGAGCAAGGCTAAGGTTGCTGGTGGTAGTTTACTATATGACAGACAGGAGAGTGGTGTCAACCTTCTCATTTAACTCTTTGCAAGAAAGCAAATAAGCATATTTCCCAAAATGTAACGCTATTCCTTTAAGCCATGTACTACTTAAGCCAATGTATGGCAGTAATTCGGTTAATTACATGAACATTAGACAAATTAAGGTGAGACAAGTATCTATGGATTTTACATCAGTTAGGGCAAATAACCCACCTCAATCTCACTAGCGTGCATGCATTCACAACATTACTATGGAAATTGTTTATGTGAAGGGAGAGAAGCATCTTTTCTGCCATTCCACAAGAGTTTGGTTTAAATTGCTGAATGGAGTGAGTAGAAGAAGTGAGGGCTGAGTTAATACCATGGCATCAAAAAAGAAATGGAAAAAATGTACTACTCACATGTTCATAAAAATACCCACAGAACAAGAAGAAAAAAAAAAAACACTTGTGGAGTTTTTGTTTACACATGAACAAGCTGACTAAGAGAAGCTGGAGTGTTTGCAGCCTGCAGAGACCAGCCGGGGGAGGGGCAGCAGAGTCAGGGCCAGCTGCTCACCTCTTTTTCGGTGCCTGAGTGGTGCGAGGCGGGGTGACAGGGCGCCCTGAAGTCACCCCTCCATACTGGTATTTTGCTTTTTTTTCTGACGGCTTCAGGATCTGAAAGAAAGATGATGGTAGCGATAAATACATTGCATGCACATAAATCAGGATTTATGTTACTGTACAACAAACAGAGCTCTCTACCTGAAAGGAGCACATAAGGGACTCGTCCACACTCATCATGCCGCCTGCGTTGTCAAACTCCCCGCAGTAGTTGGGGGCAGAGAACAGCGTCACCAGCTGTCGCTTGGCAAAGAACTCATAGCCATCTTCAACAACCTGTAAGGTAGCAGGATTAGAGCTGAATCAATCGATGTACAGAAAATTATTCATCACCATCATTTGTTAGCTTTCTGTGGAAGTAAACTTTAGGAGTTTAGGACTGTTGATCAGATGGAATCAGCAATTTAAATGTAAACTTGGGCGCCACTATTTACAGATCAATCGATCAAGAAAATAATCAGCAAATAATCAAAAGAGTTAAAAATAAATTAGTTGCAGCCCTTAGCAGGATCATTATTTTTAAAATTTCTGTGGTTTATTTTTATTTACCTAAAGTCCTAGCAAGAATGCACTCCGTACACAGCACAGTATACCCAGCAGTGCTGATATGTGACACTGAAGCTACAGGAGACTAGGTCTGCACTATTATGGTTACACTTACAATTGGTGTTACACTACATGCAATCCAATCTGCTTGCTTCAAACCAATATTGGTGATGAAGTACCTTGATTTGCCAAGTATTTCATTTATTGGATTAGCCCAAAACACATGCACCTGGTTATTTTATTATAATTAATCATTAATTTTTACACATTAATTGTGTATTTTAACAGAAAACTGCCTTCACTTTATGAAGCTGTAAGAAAAAAGAAAAACGTACCAATTCTTAAATAACTGGGTCTTTCTTCACATGAAATAAGTGTCTTCTATAAATACGTTAAATGGAACTAATTATTAACAATATTGTCTTTTGTTTGTTTCTGTATCTGCTGGAATGAATTGTGACATTTTTTGCTCAGTCATGTAAATTTGTAAAATGAAGTTGTTCCACTTTATATGCCCTAATAAAGTAAAGTTTAATTATCCATGGTAATATTTTGAATGCAGCACAAGTGTTACCTGATGTGCTCTGCAGATGAGGTCCAGGTCGTGTCGGTTGAGAAACTTGCTGACCACATCAGCCCCAAAGGTGAAGGAAACTCCCCGATCGTTCTCCCCCCAGCCCTGGACGTCTTTGTCTGGGTCTGACCACAGCAGGTCACACAGCAAGCCTGACACAAACAGATAAGTCAAGCGATCATTCACTGATTAAAGTTTTATTAAGACCATATTCTGGTAATACTCTTAAACTGACTTGTGAACCGGCAACACACTAAAGTGACGTGGTAGGGAATAGTGTTCTTTCTGAGCAGCACTGCTCACGTTTTTTTCTCAAAGATGTAATTTTCATTATTTTATACTGTAGGTTTAGTGAAGCCCTGAGAGTACAGTATAGGCAAGGACTACAGACAAAAACATATATTGTCTCTGAATTACCAGCTGTATCAGTTTAGGTCTCGATAAAGGACCGACTTTATTTTTGCCTAAATTAACAGCCTTATTTGCGCAAAATTTCACCATTAAATAGTTACTAGTTATTTTTTTATTCTAATATTTTTATGTTCTTTCCAATAATTGATTAATCTAAAGTAGCACATTACTGCACTAATTATAAGCAGTGAACAATCAGCAATGTATAATAATCGAGCAGTGCAGACATATATTAAAACATCTACAGCTTGTGAATGATGCAATCAGCTGATCAAGATGTTGTCTCTTTAATTTAGTAATACAAACACAACCGACCTGTATCTGGGACATCAGTGGGTCTCATAATGCGTCGAATTTGTTCCATGGACTGTAGATCAGGTGAGAGCCCTGAGGAGAACAGATGATTGTTCTTTAAGTGACACACACTACAGAAATCCTATGTGAATCAGTGAAAGGGGAAACTTTCATTCATCCTATGCTGAATGGCAATTTGTTGACTTACAGATAATGTACTGATGTGACAAAAATGGGATAAATAAAAGAACCTGTTGTTACTTATCATATTTATATACATTTTGTTATGTAATAGTAATATAGAAAGATTATAAAACCTAAAAGATTACTGTACTTATTCCCTAAAATACTATACAATTCAATATTGGTATTACATATCACACCCCTTATTAAATACTGAATGCTGATAAATAAATAAATAAATAATCATCTACTTCAAACTTTTTATAAATTACAGAGACAAGCATATTATACACATTTTTAAACGGTGCTACTACATAACAGAGATGCTTCACAAACCTCCATGGCAGCAGAAAATCTTTTCATCAATAATCGCAGCAATGGGCAGACAATTAAAACAGTCTGTAAAGGTCTTCCAGAGCTTTATGTTGAACCTACGCTTGCCTGAGGAAAAAATGAAGAAATGTGGCAGACAAAGAACAAATCAGACATGGAGCAATTGTAAATGGGGCCTTTAACTAAATAATACTGGATTTCTACATTTGGATATGGTATTTGTTCTTCTGTGTTTTTGAAGTAGGCCATCTGACAATTACTATGGTGAACAGTATGCACATGTAGCTAGCGCACAACAAACAGGTGTGTTTTCCAACTTACACTCGTCATAGAAGCCGTAGATGCGATTGATGGAGGCACATTCGTGGTTCCCCCTGAGCAAGAAGAAGTTTTCTGGGTATTTGATCTTGTAGGCGAGCAGTAGGCAGATGGTCTCGAGCGACTGCTTTCCTCTGTCCACGTAATCCCCCAAGAACAGATAGTTGGCCTCTGGAGGGAAGCCTCCATACTCAAATAGCCTCAGCAAATCTGTGTACTGTCCATGGATATCACCTGGAAGGATATGTTCATCTAATTTTACAATGGTGTCGCAATATCGCTATCAAGGGAAGTACATTTCCAGTATAATTGCCTGACATCTGGCACATATGTCCCTCACCTTCTACTCACAAATTCTGTTCACTACGGGAAACCCAGGACAAACTTCGAGCTAGCAAGCTACACGCTGAAAATGGCAATTTTTGAAGAAAATTTGGATCGTGCAACAAAGCAGGCCTGCTTGGATCTATCGGGGAAAGATTGTAAAGATTTACAAAGAATATTTTACAGCATTTACTATTAACTGAGACGTTTTGGGACAGATTGACGGGGATTGCTATGGACGAAGTACACACAGTGATACATTGGTAAGAGCAAATTACGTTTAACCATGTATCCAGTTAATTTCAATAGCTCACGTTACTGTATTGTGTGAACAGTTAACATTGTAGGCGGCGTTTTGTTTTGTGGGGTTCCTTCCCATGAACATTTTGCACAGCCACCATCGCTGTGTCCGAAGCTTAGCGGCACCCAAGACAATTGTGATTGGTTTAAAGAAAAGCTGACAACCCAGAGCATTTCTCCTATCCTATTACACACACACACACACACACACACACACACACACACACACACACACACACACACACACACACACACACACACACACACACACACGTGAGGGGTGGCTGTTTATAGGCGCTGTTCTCACCACAGATTTTGAGTGGAGCCTCCAGTTCTAGTAGGATCGGCTGACTGAGGAAAATCTCTCTGGACTTGATGCAGAGCCCCCGCACCTCAGCCTCTGTCATCTGTACGACCTTCCCTGGACGACATCCTCGCACTGCAAGTCAAAAGTACAAAAGAGGTTAGCATGGGCTAATAGATTTTTACTGTCTATTGTGAGTCCTTACCAATTACTTTGCGAGTGATAGCATGTTTCAATCGTGTTTTTAACTTTCAGCAGTGGGGTAAGCTACCCTTTTGTTTACATTTGCATGCACAGTGTGTCTTTAAAGAGAGCTGATCATTTCATTTACTTTGCTACTGGCCAGACATGCAATTTACTCCAGTCAACATCTGCTATAACTGCATGTTGGTGGCTAAAGTATCTAGTATTGCTTATTTGTGTGTATATATATATATATACACGATCAAAGAAAAATAGTAAATGCTTAGACTAATATGAATAATAATAATAAATACAGATGAAAATAGTACGTAATAAATCATATTTAAATTACATTGGTTTTCCATTTTAAATTAAAGTTTTTACACATCTCACAGTTCTTTTGCAGTTTTAAAATTATTACATTTGCAGTACAACTGGAATTGAAAAAAATATGTGGTGGTTTTTTCATAAATTGTTTTGTTTTTAGTTATGCAGGCTATAGGGTTAGGGTTAGATTGGTGTTTCCTATGTAAGGGGGGCGTGTCCGGGTGGTAGCCGAGTTGCTAGCTACCTGCCTTGCCAACGATAACAGTTAATGTTACTTAGCGACCACAGAATTCCACGGTTCTTTCTCGTTCCATTGCATTCTGTCTTTAATGAAAAACTCTAACCTGCCCGGACTGCCACACAGCTAGCTAGTTGAGTTGTTATAACGTTACCGTTAAGTTGTATCACCAGTTAACATAGCTAGCTCTCTATCTGGCTAATTTTTACGCCACTATCCCTTTTAACGCACAGTGCCACGTCTAACGTTAACTAACAATCCAACATTAACGAATAGGTAGCTACAGGCACAGAGGCCTGTGCTATCACAATAACAAGTGCTAACGTCTAGCTATATTACTTCTGGAGCAGAGAGCTTTTAATGCAACGGTTAACGTTAGCTTACGGATTGGTGGTGAACACTACTGATAGTAGCTCACCCCTCCAACTAAATCGCAAAATGCTAAAATGTTTTTATCGTGAAGTTAGTGGTTACAAACAAGAGCGTACAATTTAGTAATTTCTTGACAAATTATCGCAATGTTACCCTACCTTCCAGTAGTCGAGAGATGAGGCTGTCAATGTTCAACTCGCTTTCCGCCATGTTTCTGATACTCTCACAGTGGCAGGCTCTCTGGGTAATATGTCCCTGAATACTGACTTGTAGGCTCGGTTCAGTCTTCCCAGCCATTGGCCATTCCCAGCAATGATTGACCGTTCCTTAAGTAAGTTTAATATCAACAAAAGACAGTAATTAAATAATGATGAAATACAATAATATACGGAAAAAAATAAAATATATAATTATACTAAAACACGCAGTGGCTAATAACCTTTTATATACTGTCTATGCTAATAACAGACTCAAAGTTGTGTTGGAATATTGAATTATAGTCCATTCAATATACCCGTAAATTAGGGTTGTGCACAACAAATCAAAACATGTCAACGTTGTAGAAGATTTTTTTTAAAGTCGTCAAAAACATGATAGATTGATAGAAAACTAGTGCATTCTTATAAAAAAAAATAACTAACCTCTTAAGGCTTAAAAAATAATGTCAAAATGTAGTTGTCATTTCTGATCATATGACATTTGAACTATCATCCCTATAAAAATGATTGATGTCACAAAAGTGACTTTAATTTTATGTTGTGTAACTAATACTGTGTAAAACTGTAAAAGAAAAAGCAGCTATATAATGTATTTTCAACTTTAGTTAACTGTAGAATACTGTGAAAGTAATAAAAAACAGTTCATACTGTATTTTGCATTAACAGTACAAAACTGTAAATGTTTGTGACAGTAAGACAGTGTTATTTAACAGTTACATAATGGCAACCCTGATGCAGTTGTTTTCAGTGCAATTCTTTACAGTAGAACCGGTGTTACCGGTTGTCACCTGGGACGCGTTCAACCCTCTTGGCAGGGTAGCGCATCGCCTGTTGTTTGTCTATATTTATGTTTAGCCTACGCTTGATGATGCAGGAGTACACAACATACTACAAAACATATTACATCTTTTTTGAAGGATCTGTACTTCATCTCTATCTAGTGAACAAAGAGCAAACTTAAAGGTGCTCTAAGCGATGTTGGGTGACAGCACTTCTTGTTGACGTTCAAAGTATTTTCAAACAAAACGAGGCTAGCTCACCCCTCCAACCCCCACCCCCAAATCCTTCTTGGAAGACTGTTATGTTTGGTGGTGCAGGTTGGCCAGTTTGTTTTTGTTGCCATTTGTGGAGCCTAGGCTGTCTACAGAGACCACGTTTTTTTTTACAGTGTGTTCAGGGGACAGGCAGCACGCGGATATTGAGGAGATGTTGTATGTGACAACAAATGTCACTTCTTGATTTGTTATTATACTTTATTTTATTTTAAAATAGCACACACACACACACACACACACAGACACACACACACACACACACACATTTTATTTACAAGAGTTTACAACCACGCTATGAGGCTGTACTTATGACTGGGGCTGGGCCATAATCACAATACGCTTTGGCTCCCTAAATTGGCACTCTAGTCGTCAAAACTTTAACAACCCTTGTATGTCATAAAAATAGTATAGTATGTGTTACGTGTTAGTGTTTTGGGTTTGGGTTTTGCTGTGTTTTGTGCTGTGATCTTCTCCAGGTATGCCGGTGAGGTCACTCCCACAGCTAAAGCTGCTCAGCTGTGATCGGAAAAGCATTAATTGTCCACGCTGAACTTCACTCAGATCCAGTGTGCCAGTAGGCCAGTGTGTGCTAAACGGCTGAGTGGAAGAGTATGTTGCTCTGTGAAGCACTGTAGTGAAAGTTAGGTCGTGTGAATGAGTTGTTTTGTTACTTTGTCAAAAGCCTTGGGGCAACCACTAGCTCACCTGGTAGAGTGTGCGCCCCATGTAGGCTAAGATATGGACAGTGGCCCAGGTTCAAATCTGAGCTGCGGCCTTATACTGTGTCCCCCCTCTCTCTCCCCCCTTTCCTGTCTATTTAATAAAAAAGCCAAAACAAACAAACAAAAAAACTGCTCTTTAGTTAACTTTTATGATTACTATTCAACTTTTTATGGAGATCTCTTTCAGTTGTTTATGTTCTTTGGTTTGACAATGAATGAGCTGATTTAACCTTGGACTGCTTCCGCCTGTCCATTGTCCCCCCTGCATGTTTTTTTACATACTATAATACTATGACTTTTTTTATTTTTTTCATCAATTTTTTCGACATACTATACTATAGCTTTTTATTGCTTTTTTCGACATGCTATACTATGACTTTTTCTTCACTTTTTTCGACATACTATACTATGATTTTTTCATCACTTTTTTGACATATTATGCTATGGCTATTTTATCACTTTTTTCGACATACTATGCTATGGCTTTTTAATCGCTTTTTCGACATGCTATACTATGACTTTTTCATCACTTTTTTCAACATACTATACTATGGCTTTTTTCGACATGCTATAATATGACTTTTTCATCACTTTTTTCAACATGCTATACTATGACTTTTTCATGAATTTTTTTGACATACTGTACTATGGTTTTTTGACATGCTATACTATGACTTTTTCATCACTTTTTCCGACATACTATACGATGGCTTTTTCCGACATGCTATACTTTGACTTTTTCATCACTTTTTTCGACATACTATGCTATAGCTTTTTTATCGCTTTTTTCACCATGCTATACTATGACTTTTTTTCGACATGCTATACCATGACTTTTTCTTTTTTCGACATACTATACTATGACTTTTTCATCCCTTTTTTCAACATGCTATACTATGACTTTTTATCACTTTTTTCGACATACTATACTATGACTTTTTCCTCACTTTTTTACGACATACTATACAATGGTTTATTTCAACATGCTATACTTTGACTTTTTCATCACTTTTTTCGACATGCTATACTATGATTTTTTCATCACTTTTTTCGACATACTATGCTATGACTTTTTCATCCCTTTTTTCGACATACTATTCTATCACTTTTTTCGACATACTGTGCTATGACTTTTTCATCACTTTTTTCGGCATCCTATACTATGGCTGTTTTTGATATGCTATACTATGACTTTATGATCACTTTTTTCAACATGCTATTCTATGACTTTTTTAAACTGTTTTTGACATTATACTGTGATTTTTGTGTGACGTTTTTTCGACATACTATACTATGACTTTCCTCGACATACTATACTATGACTTTTTTTCAATATACTTTATATTTTTTTTACTTTTTTCGATTTTTTGATGATTTCTATGTGACTTTTTTCGACATACTATTCTATGAATTTTGTTTTACTTTTTTGATATACTATGTTATGACTCTTTGACATTTGTTTTTTAACATACTATACTATGATTTTTTTCGATAAATTAATAAATAAATATGCATAGTTCAGAATACTGCAGAATATTGTCCAGTGCTGGCTCATATTGTAGAAACAGCTAGCAGTGCTACATTATGATGTTGCACTAAAGAGTCTGACTGAGATATACCTTGACTTTTTTATGTGACTTTTTCTACTATGTTATGACTTCCTTCAACATACTAAACTGTCTTTTTGTGATTTTTTTGACATACTTTACTATGACTTTATATGACTTTTTTGACATACTTTACTATGACTTTATATGACTTTTTTGTTATACTATGCTTGACTTTTTGATGTTTCAGCATACCATTCTATATATTTTGTTGACTTTTTTTGACATACTATACTACGACATTTTTGTGACTTTTCTTCGACATACTATACTAAGACTTTTTTCGATATATATATTATGACTTCATTCGACATACTAAACTATGACTTTTTTGTGACTTTTCTTCGACATACTATACTATGACTTTTTTGTGACTTTTCTTTGACATACTATACTATGACTTTTTTGACATACTATACTATGACTTTTTTGTGAAATCTTTAAATTTTCTTCTATATACTATACTGTGACTTTTTATCACTTTTTTCTATATACTATACTATGACTTTTTTCAACATACTCTACTATGAATTTGTTGTAATTTCTTTTGACATACTTCACTATGATTTTTTTTGTTACTTTTTATACTATATCATGACTTTTGTGTGACTTTCTTTTGACATACTTTACTATGACTTTTTATGACTTTTTTCGACATGCTATACTATGACTTTTTTTGACTTTTTTCAACATACTACACTGACTGTTTTCAACTTTTTTCAACATACTATACTACGCGTTTTTTTGTACTTTTTAAACATAATATGATTATTTCATAACTCCTACAGTTAAGGAAAAATTCAAAAATAAACTTTAATGGGGAAACATGGAAGAAATCTCAGGAAGAGAAACTGAGGAAAATGGAAAGATAGGAAACAAATGGCTTACAGAATGGCCAACATGAAATAATACTATCAACAATTAATTTAACTAAAGTGATACATAAAATGTATAACATGTAAAACATTTGAAGAAAATGCATCAAGAAGCACCTTCCAGATGTCACCAAACGGTTTGAAACTGGTCTATAGCATCTCTACCATGTAACCTGGAAAGTAAAGGCTACACCACCCGACAAACACACATCAGTCACCACTCCGTCAGCTCTGAAAAATGTATGTTAAATTGTCTATTTTACAAATATTAGTTGTGCTTAATGTAGTTGATGTTGGACGGGGATGGCGTGTTGCATCTGGATCAGGAAATCAAATTGAAAGTCTCCTGCTGACTTCAATCCTTCATCCTGCTAGCCAGTGTGCAGGCATCGGACGGTGAGCTTGGTGGCCTCCTTCAGTTTCCAACATGATTTTGAATGCTGTGCACTCCATTCACTGATACTTGGCTGAATCCTGGAGTGCCAGTGCCATTCAACTGGGAGACTTTTTGTGTGTGCCGATCTGATGCCCATACGGCCAGAGGAACTAAAAAATCCCCAAATTTGTCCGGTGGGAACACAACGAAAAAAGTGTTTTAGGAACGTTTTAGTTGTAGGAACTGCAAAAGTCCCTCCGGTGGGAAAACGCCTCAAAAAAACGACAAAAGTCATATTATAGTATATCGAAAAAAGTAAAAGCATAATATGTCAAAAAAAGTAATTGTACTTTCACAAATTCACAAATAAGTCATAGTATAGTATATCAAAAAAAGTCATAAAAAGTCAAAGTATAATATGTTGAAAAAAAAGTAAAAAAAAAATAGTATAGCATGTTATAAAAGCCATGAAAAGTCAAAGTATTGTATGTCAAAACAGGTCTTAAAAAAGTCATAGTATGGTATGTCGAAAAGAAAGTCAGTATAGTATGTCATAAAAAAGTCAAAAAACATCATAGTATAGTATGTCGAATAAGTCATAAAAAGTCATAGTATAGTATGTCAAAAAAGTCATAATATAGCATATCGAAAAAAAATTACAAATAAGTCATAGTATGTCGAAAAAAGTCATAGTATATTTTGTCTAAAAAAATCTTAAAAATTCAAAGTATAGTATGTCATGAAAAAGATTGTATAGTATGTCGAAAAAAGTCTACTAAAAAAATAATATAGCATGTTATAAAAGCCATGAAAAGTCATAGTATAGTATGTCGAAAAGTCATAGTATAGTTTGGCGAAGAAAATCGTAAAAAGTCATAGTAAAGTATGTCGAAAAAAGTCATAAAAAGTCATAGTACAGTATGTTGAAAGAAGCCATAGTATAGTATGTCAAAAAAAGTCATAGTATAGTGTGTTGAAAAAAGTCATAAAAAGTCATAGTATAGTATGTCGAAAAAGTATACAAAAAAAATAGTTTAGCATGTTATAAAAGCCATGAAAAGTCAAAAAATTGTATGTCAGAAAAAAAGTCATAAAAGTCATAGTATAGTATGTTG
This sequence comes from Gymnocephalus cernua, assembly GCA_023631565.1. Taxonomy (NCBI): domain Eukaryota; kingdom Metazoa; phylum Chordata; class Actinopteri; order Perciformes; family Percidae; genus Gymnocephalus; species Gymnocephalus cernua. The sequence goes on from CM042440.1 coordinate 7,581,990, forward strand.
AAAAAAGTCATAGTATAGTTTGTCAAAAAAGTCATAGTATGTTATGTCGAAGAAAAAGTCATAGCATATCGAAAAAAGTCATAAAATGTCATAGTACAGTATGTGGAAAGAAGTCATTAAAAGTCATATATTGAAAAAAGGTCAGAAAAAAGTTGTAGTATGTCGAAAAGAAAGTCAGTATAGTATGTCAAAAAAAAGTCATACAAAATTTCATAGTATAGTATGTCGAAAAAAGTAAAAAAAAGTCAAAGTATAGTATGTTGAAAAAAAGTCTACTAAAAAAATAGTATAGCATGAAAAAGCCATGAAAAGTCAAAGTATTGTAAGTCGAAAAAAGTCATAATATTGTATGACATAAATACATTAAAAAATAATGATTTAGTATGTCAATTAATGTCATAAAAATCGAAAAAAACGTCATAGTCTGGTATGTCGGGGGAAAAAGTCAGTATAGTATGTTGGAAAAAAGTCATAAAAAACGTCATAGTCTGGTATGTCAAAAAAAGTAAAAAAAAAGTCATAGTATGTATGTCAAAAAAAGTCATAAAAAGTGAAAGTATGTCGAAAAAAGTCATAGTATAGTATGTTGAAAAAGGTCATAGTATAGTATGTTGAAAAAGGTCATAGTATAGTATGTTGAAAAAGTCATAGCATAGTTTGTCAAAAAAGTCATAGTATGGTATGTCGAAAAAGTCACAAATAAGTCATAGTACAGTATGTTGAAAGAAGTCATAGTATAGTATGTCAAAAAAAAGTCTACTAAAAAAATAGTATAGCATGTTATAAAATCCATAAAAAGTCAAAGTATTGTAAGTCGAAAAAAGTTATAGTATGTCGAAAAGAAAGTTAGTATAGCATGTCGAAAAAAGTCATAATATAGTATGCCATAAAAAGTCATGAAAAGTCAGAGTATTACATGAAAAAGTCATAGTATAGAATGTCAAAAAAGTCATAGTATAGTATGTCACAAAATGTCAAAAAAGTCATAGTATTGTATGTCATAAAAATGTCAAAAAAGTCATAGTGTAGTTTTGTCATAGAAAATGCAAAGAAACTATTTGTGGCGTGAGGTTTTTGTCCTGATGGGTGTGGGGGATTGGTTACAATCTTTCCTGCCCGCCTCAACGTTCTGGAGGTATGTTATGAAGAAAAGTCATAGTATAGCATGTCATGAATCCCAGAATGCCGAGTTACTTGTGGTTCCTAGAGTCTCTAAAAGTAGAATGGGAGCCAGAGCCTTCAGCTATCAGGCTCCTCTCCTATGGAACCAGCTCCCAGTCTGGGTCCGGGAGGCAGATACTGTCACCACATTCAAGAGTAAACTTAAGACTGTCCTCTTTGATAAAGCTTATAGTTAGGGAGTGAGGAGTTGCAGCATCTGCCTTGCCCAGCCCACCTGCTTCTCTGTCCCAGAAATGCTTGTTACTAACCTAGCGCTGGGAGCTTGCTCCCCGGAGTCTTTATGTTTCTTTTCACCCAGGATGAAATCCCGGGATTAGGATGGCACCAAAATCATGGTTCCAGCTGTTGCCGTGGTTCTGCTGAAATTCCCTGCTATGCCGTGCTGCTCGCTGCGCTACTACAACCACTATTTCTAGTCACTGTTTCATTATCTATACTGTGATACACCCCAACGGCACGTCAGACACCACCTACCAAGAGCCTGGGTCTGTCCGAGGTTTCTTCCTAAAAGGGAGTTTTTCCTCGCCACTGCTGCACTGAGTGCTTGCTCCTAGGGGATTTGTTTTTTTTTTTTGTAAATTATAGAGTGTGGTCTAGACCTACTCTACCTGTAAAGTGTCTTGAGATAACTCCTGTTATGATTTGATAATATAAATAAAATTGAATTGAATTGAATTGAATGAAAAGTTATAAAAAAGTCATAGTATAGTGTGTCATAAAAAAGTCATAATATAGTATGTCATAAAGTCATTGAAAGTCATAGTATTGTATGTCATAAGTCATGAAACGTTATAGTATAGTATGTCATAAAATGTCATAAAAAAAGTCATAATATAGTATGTCATAATAAATGTGGCAACTACGCATGTCTAGACAAAATTTAATGGAAATCCATCAAACACTTACGGAGATATTTCAGTCTGGACTAAATCCCTAGAGCCACCCTGCTAAAAAAGTCACATCAGTGCATAGGACACTATTGTTTACAAGGTCAATCAACAATGGCTCAAATATTGTTGCAATTTTATTTCATCAATAATTCTGCAGCTTTGCAGCTTTCTAGATGATTTTTACAATAGTTGAATTTCAATAGCTCACACGGACACCCCTCAAATTAAACAGACACCATTTGCTTCCACAATTTCAGACAAGCTGGCTGTTCAATACCAGTAAAAAAAAAAAAAAGAAGCTTAATGCAGCTTTAAGCTTAAATATACTGTTGACAATTAATACAGCTTCATAACAACAACTGCATTAAAAACCAGTAACATTCATTTTGACTACTTTCTCCACTTTGTTTTTCCGACGCTGACAGCTGGAGAGAATTAGCCAGGCAAAAACAATGCCAGCCAGTAAACTGACAATTCCCACAATCACTGGCACCCACCAGGCATGGAGGAGGGACACTTTGGCACAGGGATGGTTGGTGCAGGACTGGTGGTGGTCACTGGTGGACGTGGTAGGCTGTTGATCTTAGTGAAGATGAAGGGATTGGCCTATAGGAAACATAATATGGCTCAGTGAAGAACTTTAAGAAATTATGAACTTCAAAGATTATGGGTTAATGAGTAAAGTAATATAGAGACCAAAACTGTTCAAGACATGAAATAAACCAATAGTTAGGTGATACAATAATAACTTGTGAGCAGTGGGATTCCCTTCCAGACTCTAAAAATCTCCACACACACCTCAGAGGGACATTGGATCTTTGAGCGGTCATATGTGAAGTTGTTGTAGTTCTGCTTTCTGCCTACGGGCTCCAACTGTTAAGACAGAAAGATAAATACTGTAAAACCACAAAAAAGCACTTGATGTCATTGTCATTGTGCTGCAGTTTGGTCCATGCTCACCATGTTATTCCACAAGGCAATGGCCATCTCAGCATGAGCTCGCTCACTGATATGGAAACAGTCCACAGAGAAGAAACTCGAGTCAACCTCACCCTCCTGGTGAAAAGAGTACATTTTTAGCATGGGTATGTTACATTATTTGTGTATGAGTGCTTGTTTGGATATATTTGTATGTCTCTGTAACTTACTCCAATATAAGGGATAAAGGAATTGTGTAAAAACGGTTGAAGGACAACAGCAAAGTCTTCTTTTCCCTCATAGCGATTTCCAGAAATAAGATGCTCGATCTCAGCCTGGGGAAAAAAGAAGACAATTGGAGGAATGACAAAGGGAACCCAGTTTAGAAAATAATAAAATATATATATATTTATATGGTTAAAAGAGCTCTTAGCTTTTACCTGATACTCGCGGTTGATTTGTTTTATCTCTTCAAGCTCTGGAGAGTTTACAGCTGCATTGATAACACAGGGACAGCTGGTCCTGTGAAAAATAGATTCCTGTTTATTCTTCTTTTGCTGAGATAAGGGAAGGAGATGATCCTGAATCAAAACATCAGTGCAAAAACTTTTCCATGCGAAAATCCTTGAATTCCTTGAATAACTAGTTCTAGAGGTTAACAGTCATTAAGACTGTTAGAACTAATTGTCAATCCATCAAAACAACTGAACCAGAGCTATTTGCAACATTTCAAGTGTTCCCAGGAACCCCTGCTTTATGTCAATTAAAGCTTTTGTAGTAGCTTCAAGTCTAAAAGACAAATAATGAGACTATGACATAGTGTTAATTAATTTGGAAAGCCTGTCTCTTTTAATCCACACATCTGCTTGAGAAAATCTTGATGCTTAATGAATAACATTTGTCTTAACTAGATTTAAAGGGATACGCCACCGTTTGTTGAAATAGGGCTTATCACGGTCTCCCCTAGCTGTAGATAGGTGGGCCAACGCATTTTTTGTGAATGCATTGTTTTAGTCCGGTGCAACACCGGCAGCACTGCCGCTAGTTAGCTTAGCATAGTGAATGGAATCCTATGTTGCCGGTTAGCATGTTTTGAGTAAAAGTGAGCCAACAAAAGACAAAAAAACTACCTAATTACTTGCACTGAGACAAAGAATGCGTTGGCCCACCTATCTACAGCTAGGGGAGACCGTGATAAGCCTTATTTCAACAAACAGTGACGTATCCCTTTAAAAAAAGAAATTACTCACTGGAACGACCAATCTTAATTGTTGGAGGCTTAAACCTGCATCTACTGATTTATTTGTTATCACTTGGGGGCAGCAGAAACAAGCTTTAAACAGCGATGACATATTTTCTTTTAAATTGACATTGCAAAGCATCACACATCTAGCAGACAAAAATCATTCATTTGGAATCTTGTTTGTGTCCACCTAAAAAATGTAAATCAATATTCACTCTTCGTTTAGCTCTGTTTTGGTCTCCTAATATACATATCCGGCTTTTTCAATGCTACATTCTTCACCAGGTAGTTGCTAATTTTGTCTGTCTGCTGTTTGATGATGAAAGAGAAAAAACAGGCTAAACAAACCTCTGCAAGAGGGAACAGCCAAGCGTGTTCCTCATAACTGATTTCAATGGATCTATCTGCAAGATTGCCACAACATTGACCAACAACCTCGGTACCTAAAGATACAGAGAGTAAAGAATAAGAAAACATGACACACTTTTATTCACAAGGGCAACAGATGACAATTACTTATAGCGTATAATATCTCACCTCTTTGTATAACATATCCAAACTGAGCATCAGATTGTGGCTGTAGTTCTTGGGTGACAGATTATTCTGCAGATTTGTAAAATATGTTTTTTACTGCAGTTCCATAACATACAGAAGTGTGTGGTTATTTACTGTATTTACAATACATTCATTTTAGTAAGGACACTTACTTGGTCTATGCAGTAATTGCAAAGATCATTTCCTCCAACAAATATTGTCACAATTTTCCAGTCCTTTTCAAAATTCACCTCCTGTGTAACGTGTACAGAATGTGAGCATGAAAGAGGTAGACACTCATAGAACCATCTAATAAATGACTTATCTATGGAGAAGTCATACCTTATTTTCTTTAATGGCCTTGATGAGAGCTTGGACTTGTAATGCGATATTTCTGTCACAGAACAAATACAGTAAATATGTGTTAGAGAGATGACAATGGGCTTTACTCAGGTGGAGGAAATAAAAGAATATGCACATACGAGGTCTTAGCTCCAGGTACAGCCATGTTGAAGAACTTCTGTCTGGAGCCTTGGCCTTTGGAGAAGCCCTTTATTAAGGGGTTGAACTTCTTCAAGATGTCTGAGCAGAAAAAGATGAAAAACGTTCCCGCTGAGAAGTCTGTCACTCTAGCAGCTGGTAAATTAATAAAAGTTCTCCTGCCACATTACAGCTCTTCAACTGGTCCACTAACTACAAGTGAAGCCTGCATTTAGTGGCTCCCGCATAGGAATGTCTAAGCAGACATTGAACTTAAACTTCTGTACAAGTGTTCCTAGTCTGTTCCTAGACCAAACCCTCTTAACTGCACAAACTCATGATAAATAACTGCTTGTTTCAACGGTGTCATGTCATTTCTCCGACGCTCCATTGTTCCGACCTCTCAATTACCCGAAAAATTCCCGTTGCTCCTATAGCCCACTAGCCTGACCCCAACCAATCGAGCTGCTTCGTAGGGCGAGTCTTGGTGTGGCCTATAGTGGGATTCGCCACCAAAGGAAGTCGGACTAGTGGGCTGTAAGACCAAAGGGAATTTTTCAGGTTATTGAGAGGTCTGAACAATGGAGCGTCATGAAATGGGCAGTCCCCTGTTTCAACCTGATGAATGCCACCTGAACATGAGTAGGTGTGTATTAGTGAGATATAAGCATTAACAAATCAGCGTCCACATAATGATTTATAATGCTACCTGTTCCGCTCCATTTGTGGAGTAGCACGTCATTTACAAAAATGTCATATAAGAATGAATACAATAATTTCACACTGCAGAGCTTTCAGTCATGCAGCCAAAAACTGAACAGATGTAGCAAGTGTGTGTGGTCGTATTAGAGGACCTGAAACAATTGGAAAATATTAATAATTAACAGCTGCCAACAATATCATCAGAGCAACGCTGTAGTGTGACAGACATACAGAAGAAATGGTTTGACATGAAGTTGCTTAAACTCAAGTGTTGTGGAGAAGACAGGCAGGCAGACTATCTGTAAATGACTAAATTATTTTTTTATATGAGGAAATTGGTGAATGTGAACAAATCCGTGTGTGCAAGTGTCTCTGGCATGAGGCCCGTTGTTTAGAAACTGCCCCACGTTAACGTTAAAAAATGTCTAAACAATTTTCAATACTAAAAAGAAGGCTTCTCGGCAGCATTATGCAGGAGAGATTGTTATTCCTGTCAGATATAGTGACTCGGAGAAATTAACGCATAAACTCACTTGGTAGTGTTGTGACCGTCTCCAGAGTCTGATCCCCTCCAATGCTGCAAAAAAAAAGACAACAGACATCAGCTCTGTTTGTAAAATGTGAGGGTTAAAGTATACCTCAATAACAATACAGGCATGTTGTACCTCCATGATACTCCTTCATACTGTTTATTGAGGTCAAACAGGTTCTTTGCCTTAGCACCAGTGCCTGCCTGTGAACATAGAGCCACATATGAAGACACACACACACACACACACACACACACACACACACACACACACATGCACACGCATGCACGCTCGCACACACACACACACACACACACACACACAATGAAAATAATATGCTGCAGATGACAGTGAGACACTTAAGTCTTACATCAAAGCCTAAACATCAGAACATAAAAGGGGTGATCATTACCGGTGCAAGCTATCCGGCTGATAACAATTTGATTAGAGTGTTCATAGTTCAATGACACTAAGTTGCTGATACCAACAGGTTCACAGTGCGTGCTTATGTTTCCCGTCAACACACACATATATATACACCATATTATGTAAAAAATAAATAAAAAATAATAAAAATAAACATAATCATTACCTGGCAAATACTCATTGTCTATTGCTGATTAAGTTAGGTAAAAGATGTGGGAATAGCATTTGTTTGTACATTATGTGTCCTTCCTGGATATCGTTGTGTTATGACACTAACCGTTGTTGAGTCTCCCAGTGCTGCCACCACCTTGATGTCGGCTGGTCTCAGCTTGTGAACTACAAATAAAAGACATAAAAAAAGTTTCAGCCTACTGATATCAAGCTTGACCGCAAACATCATCCCTATACAATGTATTATTAGGGACCTAACCAGCTCCTATTTTCTGCAGCCCCTCTATAATTTGTATTTGAATAGAGCATCTGTTAAATTATCTTGATGAGACATTGAGACAATCCAGATGACAATCGGTGCAGTTGATATAAGCCCTTTCATTCCCTGTGTCACTGGTGGTGTGGATAGCTGTCTTTGTTTCAGATATTAACAACAGATAAAAGAGGACATCAGATCTCATATTGACTGATACGGTCTGTCTTACCTGAAGTTGGCACAGTGTCAGATGGAGCAAGGTCCACACAGGAGAAATCAGATCCCCAGTTCTGGTGGGAATGAAACATCAGAAGGTATTGTCAATGTGTAAAATGACTTGAGAAAATAGATGGATGTACATAAAGAGTAATTCATTTCATTATTTTATTTTCATTCAAACTGTGTGAATAGTGCTGTGACATCTTTCTGTTTTCAAAACTGTGAAGTTTAGCTTCACTCAGGTCTTTAGTTAAACATTATATATTTTATTTGTACTAGAAGTCACTTCTCAGCCTCTCAGACAGAGTTTGAAGGCTTACTGTGATAGGTCCAGGTGTTGGAGAGGGGCCACCATATATGTAATTGCTGTTGTTAAAGGTACGGATGAATGGTGAAGTCTGTAGGCAAAGGACAGAACGTACTATATATTACATGATGGCCTCAAAAAGAAAACAAAAAAACTGCTTGCTGAAACATTATAGACTTTTAATAAGCTTTTGAAATTCATTTATATCATGTTCCTCACAGGATTGAGCAATCATAGGATTTACAAAAAAACACATTAACCAGCATTTAAAGCACTGACTCTTTATCTTAACAAAATTTCTTATGGAATTTTTTTTTCTCACCTTAGTTGGACATTTCAGGTCGAGGTCTAGAGTAAAATTCTGTATGGTAGACTTATTGCCCAGAGGTTCCATCTGGGGAAACAAGAGTCAGAGTGAGGCTCTGCATGTTTTATTTGTGTTTTATGCACGTTCATTTCACGCCCGACTGACAGAAAGAATCGTGCTGTGATCACGAAAGATGCTTCTCATTACGTGCTGACCACCACGAAAAAAAACATGTACACGAATCAATAGATTAAAAATGTCGTAACCATTTTACGAACTGCTGTGAGACCGTGTTGCATTGAGACACATAGGGTCTCATTCTTAAGAGAGACCTGTTTGGGGAAAATACACAACATTAGTTACAGACAGACAATCATATACCAAAACCACTGCTGTTTCAGCTGAACATTCAGTTGCTAATAAATAATAATCATTTTACTATATGGCTGTTTTGTGATATGTTGATTTAGTTTTCCTGCTAACCTAGTTAGCCATACTAGCTATCTAAAGCTAATGTGTTACTAAGACAACAGTCTAGCTAGCATTAAGTGTTAATTCACTGTTGAGCTGTATTTTACTGTTACTCTTGTGTACTCTATATGTTTACCAGATTAATTACTGTGTTGTACTTCTTATGGGGATTAAATGGTCTACCTATTACTCCAATATGATATGAACATTAGTCTAGACTTTTGTTTTCTTGTTATTAGACCAGATCTTTTTCACACTACAGATGTCTAACTGTTGTCAATGGTGTCTTAGCTTTTTCTAATTCGTAATCACTATCATTGAATTTGTTGTGCAATAATTTTCTCATTGTCTGTCAGATACTTACCATGTTGTTCCAGAGGGAGCGAGCCATCAGCGTCTGGGCCTTCTGGCTGAGATGGAAGCAGTCAGCACTGAAGAAGGAACGATCTGCACGGCCATCCTGTGGAAAAGGTATGTTACATGTATGAACTATTCTTTATCAATCAGAGCTGTAAAATGTAGGACTGAACTAGGTAGGAGTTTGGCCAATGTAATATGATGCAGGCTACAAAAAAGGAACTATAAACTTAAAAAAAAGTTAAAAGAGAAAAGGCCTTTTGAAGCTTGTGGTTTTTTATACATTGACTTTAGATTGGAGTAATGGCAAAAACAGAATATCAAAAAAATTCCAAATTTGATTAGTGTTAACTGCCCACAATTAATGTAGCCTACATGCTGTTAGCTAAAACACTGCCATAAGAGTCATTGTCATTATTCTGGTGCTAAACCTGTGGTTATGTATTGGATAAAGTTGATAGACCAAACTCTCATAAAGTCAGTGCAGCCAGTCCACATGTGAAAGACAGAGCTTTGTTACTGACCGGTAGTCTGGGGACGACGATTCTTCTGAAAAAAGGCTGGACGACCACAGTGAAGTCTGAGCGAGTGTCGTACCGGCCTGACTCCACAAGCTCATGCAGTAAACGCTTAAAGAAAGAAAGAGTATGTGTCAATGCATGAAGATGAACTGGGCTGTTTCACAGTCATACTATGTTATGAGTTGTCATTAATACCTGATAGTTTCTATTGATGTCCTCAACCTTTTGCAGAGCTTTAGAGTTGGGCATTGGCAAAATAACACAAGGACACAGAATACTGGCAAAGAAGGGATACCAAGGTGTTATACCACTGTTTGTGATTATGTATCAGATGTTTTAATATCTCAGTGAGAATTTGAAATGGCATAGAGAAAAATGATACTCACTTTACCAGCCAAGTTGGGCATTTCAGTGAAGAGTCGCTGTGCATTTCTCTCAGTGGGATAATATGGAGAGGCTCTACTAAGTTCACTAGAGCCCGAGGCATCTGACAAAGACAAGCTCAAATAATGCTCACAATCTATGGAAGTAAATAAAATGTAGCTGCAGTCTGTCAGTTTTTACCTCTTTGTGTAGATAATCCAGGCTGTCTCGAACATTACGAATATAATTCTCTTCAGAGTAAAGGAGCTGTAAAGACACGGAAAGCATTTTCAGGTTCTGTCTTTTGGCCCCTCCAAGAAATGATTTATGAATTATTACTTCACATTAGTACTCACAGAGTTGTAGCAGTGGTCACATATGTCATTTCCACCAATAAAAAGGGTGATCACCTTCCAATCTAATTCAAAATTGATTCTCTGTATAAGAAAGAAGAATGTGAGGGCGCGTGAGTAGTATGTACAGTAGCAGTGTTAAAAAGGAGAATTATTCTGTCCTAGACTAGTCTATGAGTAAGTAAATCTCCCTTGTTGGAAGTAAGAATCAAATTCTACATGCGTGTCTCCTAGATTTGCCAAATTAGGACTTTTATAAAAACGGAAATGTCTTCACTATTGTTATTGTCCAAAACGGATGTAACATATGCAAGCGCAAGAGGATTTAATAGTGGAGTTAGCAAATTTAAAAATAGGTAAAAAATAAATGAAAAGTTATAAACTTACAGAGTCATTCTTCATCCTTGCCACCAGGGCTCGCACCTGTGTTGGTATGTCCCTTAAAACACACACAACATAAAATCATGATATAATGGCAAAGATTTTTCTCAGTTAAAAACACATTTATTTTTAATAAATATATTCATACAAATTCTACTTTCTTTCAGGGTTAAGTAAATAATAATAATAATAATTTTGATTCAAGGTCCAGAAAAAGCTACAGTAAGAAGACATTGAAGGCAAGATTAAAATAATCTAGTATATTTCTCCTCTTCCCCTTCTTTATCAAATATAAAAACTTATAGAAATGACAGTTTTGTATTATTTTATATGGCTTTCTTTTCCTGTTTATGTTAAAACTAAAGTATATGTACTAGGTATTGTAAATTTTTAGGCTAAGTATAAAAATATGAACTTTCACACTCAACTAATATAAACTTCCATTGGATTGTAAGGTGTGTCTTTTTTAGAATAGTTTAGTCATTTCACTAAACTGTATTTAATAGTGCAAGGAAGATGTGTTTTCATGCAATTTAAAAATATAAACTCTGCAATTGACAATACATTTGTATGTCAAATGGAGTTGGTTAATAGCTGTGATGCATGTTTCTAAAGTTTCTAAGCTCAAGTCAGTGTAATTCTTATATCATGAACAGGTATTATATGATTAAAAACAGCTAAGAGGCTGCTGAAGTTGCCTCTGATAGGACTCACTTGCTCTTAGCTCCTGCTACAGCCTGGTTAAGGAATGCCTGAGGAGTTTCCTGCTCGCCCTTCCCAACAGAGTAGCCCGTCAGGTTGTGGTTAAAATGTTTTAAGATGTCTGTTATAACAAAGAAAATAAGTATACAAATCCTATAGCAACAAAGACTAACTTGAACATGTTATCTGAAACAGAAACAAGTCATTAAGAAGACTCACTGGGCAGCGTGGTGACAGTTGTGAGGTTTCCATCTCCACCAATACTGCAAAAAAACAGAGAATACAACATTAAAATTATGACCAAAAATTACTTTCCAACTAAAGGAAAGATGGTCATAGAACCATGTTTATACCAACACTGCAATACATATACCATAAGCATTATGTTGCAATGTTATAGTGTGATAGTTATGTTGAAAGTCCTGACTTACCTCCAGGATAAACCTCTGTACTGACTCAGGACGTCCAGGACGTTGTTAGGGCTGGATGCGATACCGTTCCCTGCCTGACAGATAGAACAGGACAGTGTTTCAGTAACACAATGAAATAAGACTCAATATTTTACAGCACACCAGTGTATTTGTCTCTTCTTTTAATGTAGATATAAAAAATGTGTGATTTCATACTATTACACCACTGTACTTTGTCCATCGTTTCATTTCTCCAATATAATGATTTGATAAATAACCACGCAGGCCTTGAGATCCAACTGTTTTCATTATTGATAAATCCAAAGATTCTGTTTTTCAGAAATAAATGTCAGGTCATTCAATGTTTATTAGCAATCATACATATCACTTGTTGAATCACACATCCATCTGTTGTATCTTTGTAATACTATCAGCTGTTCTCTTGCACTTTTCAGACCCTTTGTTTATCTGTATATGCAACTCTAACTTATTACTGCAGATAACTGACATTTACCTTTCACTTAACTGTTCAGAATATAACATCATCCACTAATTTGAGCCACTAATATACAGTATTGTACTATATTTAGTGTATGTTTGAGTTAAAGATCATGGTCCTACTTCCGAGATATTGTATTTTATTATAACTTTCTATCCACTTGAAAGAATGACAAAATGACTCACTGTCAGAGAGTCTCCCACAGCAGCCACCACTTTGATATCTCCAGGCCTAAGTTCATGGACTGGGAAAATAAAAAAGGCATCTCAGACCAGTCAGACCAGTAATGGCTCTATGAATTAGACAGCATGGGACTTTCAGAAGGACTGTACATATATAACTAATATAATTTGTGTAATTATATTAATATGGCAATAAAACTAGCTAAAAACACTTTATAGTAGGATCCAAAAATAAAGTACTACTTGAAAGAAGAAGTAGATTATGAGAAGCAATATTAAACAAAACTTAAACAAAATTTAAACAGAGATATGCACAATACTAAAAATGATAAAATGGTTAAAAAAGTGATAAATATACAGATTGGTGACAAATGAAAGACATATTCAATATAAAGTGTGTTTTATATATATATATATAAATATATATATATATATATATATATATATATATATATATATATATATATTTACATTGACATACAGATAAATTGTATGTCAATGTAACACCTTTGTTTTGTATTTTCTTCATATTTGAACTTTTGCTGGTTTTGCAACATGAAAAGCCTGTGTATGAAATATTACACATGAATACAACTTATGAATACATTCTCCTTGCCCATTTCAATGTGATAAGTCCCCATAAAAAAACAATATTTGGCTTTTTCCAGTCAACTGAGAGTCACCCCGGCACCTGATAAATGCCTAACATGTAAGTGTAAACCATCTTACTGTACCTGAGGTGGGTATGGAGGGTGAGGGGCCGAGGTCCTCACAGGGCATCTCTGTGCCTGTAAACTGACCGGACATACAGAGCAAATCCACAGTCAGAACTAAACAGGAGGCGTACAACGCTGCCACAATCTCCATTCTGGCTCAATACCACACTAGACTCACTGGGAGGAGGAGAGGAGAGGCATCGTTATGATGATATGAAGGAGAGTTTCCCTCCGTCCTTAAGAAGGGTCCGTCTTTGGGGAGGGAGGTAGATAACAGGAGAGAGGAGAAGGAATAAGATAAAAGAGGTAAGTTGAGAAAGCAGTGTAGAATATTAGTTTGGCACACTGAAACCTGTCTTTAAGTAAAGTGCATCTAAAGCGCATTTTAGCATGCTGATTTAACTGCATGTGTGTGAGTTTGTAGCACAGTTACTCACCTCAGTTGGACATAATGCAATGATGTTTCCATTGTCTTCTGTGTTATGTTGGCCACTTGTGGACTGCAGCTGAAAGACAGAAAACTCATTGTCTTCATGTTTGCAACAGGGAGAACAATGACTCTGTATGTGTGCATATATATGTGTGCAGTGGTCGAATTTATGAAGTTACAGTTTACATTTACTCAAGTACTGTACACATTTGAAGTACTTGTGCTGTACTTGAGTATTCCCATTGTATGCAACTTTATACTTTTACTCCACTACATCTCAGAGGCAACTACTTTTTACTGCACTACATTTGACTGACAACTTTAGTTACTTCTCAGTTTACCATTTTTCATACTATTCATGTCTATTTAAAACCATGTATCTCTATGATTAAGTGATTTTGAATTTGATTTATTTTGCTAAAGAATTTAAAAAGCAATGTTACGAACATATAATTATCTTATAGAATACGATTCATTACTGTAGACTACCCAAGTCATATTTGTAATGATACATCTTCTGATGCTAAGCTAGGGCACATCATCGGTGATGTTCCTGATCTCATTGGGTGTTTCAGGTCTTTCAAAACATCAGACACCCTCCTTCAGGCAACCCAGCTGAGGTTGATCAGGCCTCAGCTTGTGCCCTAGCAGCATTTGTCCACAGATCCGCTCTTCTGATCCAGAGCCACCTCAAAGCCTTCTCTGCAGCCTCTGTGCTGTTGCAAATAGCCCTTCTCCTTCTCTCACAGGTGATGCCGAGTGCGGTGTAGGCCCCGTAGAGGGACCTCCGCAGGTAAGCACCTTGCCTTCCAGCCTTGGTTGTGGCAGTCGCTGACAAGGCCATCATATTTCTCCCTCTTCCTCTCAAAAGCTTCCTCCATTCGGTCTTCCCATGGCACAGTGAGCTCCAACATGACCAGGTTCTTTGTTGCCTCAGATACCAAGACAATGTCAGGTGGTCTTGACAACATGCTGGGGGAACTTAAGCTGTCTGCCCAAGTCCACTTTCAGCTGCCAATCCTGTGCAGTGTTCAGAAGCCCTGATGTTACCCTGGAAGATCTTTCTAGCTTCTCTCCAGCCCTGATGAAGCTGATGGTTTGCTTGGAGGGCTTTGACCAGCCATCTCCTTAGGTAGTGGCTGACTCTCCTTTCCAGTTCTGAGATGGTGGAAATTGGAAACTCTTACAGGAGCAGAGGCCATAGTATCCTTGGCAGAATCCCATGTTGGTACACCCATGCCTTAAATTTTCTAGGGAGCCCAGTTTTGTCGACATTCTTCAGCCACCTCTCCAACTCCTCTCAGGTATTTTTGATGGATGTTGTATCCCTGAGGCTGCTGTCGAGGATCTTTCAGGCTTTTCACTGTTTTTTCAGACAGGGTCGGGATTTGAGTTCCTGAGATGGTAAAACAAAACTTCTCCACCATCCTGCCCTTCTTCAGCACTAAAGATCTGGATTTGGCTGGCTTGATTGACATACTGGCCCATTCAATCAGCCTGAGATGGTGCAGCCTGTGATGAATCCCACCTCAAGCCTGTGCCACTCTGATGTTGTTGACTCAGATGAGACTCTCAGCTTAAAATCACCGTAGTAATCCTGGCTAAGGTCTCTCACTATGGCAGGAACATGGTGCCTCTCCAGAGCCTCCTGTACCAGTTTGTGGGGCATAGAGCCACAGGTGTTGGCCAGGTCTAACCACAGCACCATCAGATCACCCCTGTTCTCCTTTGCTTCTCTGAGGAGCTGTGTAACCACACCTGAGTGCTCTAGGCAGCCTGGGACACCTGGTAGCTGCCTTTCTGCACAGAGATGTATATGTATCCATTTTTGAGGAAGAACTCTGCCAACTGCTTTGCAACTATGCTGAAGAAGATCTTTCTTTCAACACTTAGAAGCAAGATATTCTGAACTAGCTGATGGTCTGGAGTCTTCTTCGTTTGGGATCCACACTCCCTCTGCAAACCGCCACTGTTTTAAAGTTTTTCCTTTCCTCCAGATGACTTTTAAGATCCTCCACAGCCGATGTAGCAGCTTGGGGCAGTACGTGTACACATTGTGTGTTCCGCTCTGTGGCCTGTGGTTCCGCTCTGTCCTGGTGCAGACCTAGATCTTGCTTTCCTTACCACTTCCTGTACTTCTTTCAGGAGTGCCTCCCTCAGGTCGAATGCCTCTACAGGCTCTAGTGGTGTTATCAAGGCATCACACTGCCCCAGTTCTTGTTGTCTGGAGGGGTCGCTAAAGGTATCTGAAAGGTGTTGGTTGATTTCCCCCTTGGAAGAGACTAGGCGTCCACCATTATTCTGCCCAAGGAGCTGCATGGGTTTCTAATGAAGGCTGCTCTCCTCCTAGCCCTCTCGCTTCGCCGCCTCCTGTGTAGCTCGGCTCTGCGCAGGGTAAGAAGCTTATTCCTTAAGATGCAGCGCAGCTCTGCCAGCTCTTCACCAGCTGCCTTGTACTGCTTCTTTAGGGTTTTCAGCTGTATTCCGATGTTATGGATTTTGACTGCCCTCTGGTTTTTGGTGTAGAAAAGAGTTAAAATTAGCACAAGCTTAAACATCTACAGCAGTAAAATGCAACATACACATTCATGCAGCAGTAATACTATTCCAAAAACATCATATATAAAAGTAAAACACTGACAGGGAATATTTTACTGCAGAATGTCTACTTTTACTTTTTTACACTTTAAGTAAAATGTGTTACATACTTTTACTCAAGTAAAGTTTTGAATGCAGGACCTTTACTTAGTGGAGAATTTTCAGTGTGGTATTAGTACTTTCAA
Organism: Gymnocephalus cernua; assembly: GCA_023631565.1. NCBI lineage: Eukaryota > Metazoa > Chordata > Actinopteri > Perciformes > Percidae > Gymnocephalus > Gymnocephalus cernua. Next base: position 7,598,323 of record CM042440.1, read on the forward strand.
TTAGGTAAATAATCTGAATACTTCTTCCACCACTGTGTGTGTGTCTGTTTGAGAAAGAGCGAGCGGGGGATTGATTAGATTGCTTTAGGCCTCACCAGGTTTGTCCACATCTGCACCATCAGTTTATCAGTTTGTTGTGATGCTGACTTAGAGAAATGCTTCCCACTCTGTTAAAAAAAGAACATCAACAACATTGTACTGTACTTTAGATACATAAAAGTACATCTTCGGTAAGATAACCACGACTGTGTATCTGTTACTGTCACAAACTGTTACTTTGTTTTCATTTGTGACATTGTTTTATTGTCTTAGACAACATGTTGACTGGTTGCAGTAGGAAAAATGTTTAAATGATAAAATCGTGCTTTTCTTGATATGACAAGTCAAAATGTCTGCTGTGAAAAATGTCTATTCTAGGAATCATTCTCACTATAAAAAATGAAAAGGCACATTTTGATGATCTGTCTCTTAATAATTCATAAATCAGTCAAAGGACACACATCCTTTTATACATCACTGATTTTTGAGGCACCAAAGATGAAAGGTCTGTGATGAAAGGTCCTGCACAATGACAGTGAAGTCATCTCTGTCACGGTACCAACGCTTCTTTACCATGAGCTCATCCAAAGACTCCTGGTCAGTGAAAAAGGAGTTGAGAAGGACTGAATGATCAGATATTCTGGTATGAAGAATGGACGAACCTGCAGAGCATGACTCAACATGGCCCTCTGAAGTCTGTCTTCTCCTTCATTGTTTGTCTCCGTGCATCGACACATCCTGTCAGTAAAACAGATTGTTAAAACGTTATATGTATATTACTAATACTACTTTTAGAGGAAATAATAAGTAGCAAATCACATATGGGCTCATTTGTTGTGGAAACTGCCACGTTCTCCATCCCACAATGCAACACTGACAATGGTACTATTTAGCTAGCTCTGTGGTCCTTTTAGAAGCTGTTGGTCATTGTTTATATCAAACTACAACATGTGCTAAATACCTGAAATAAAATATATAATATCATTATTGAAGGTGAAGTGTCTGTAAGACAAACAGTATCAGCTTGGAGTCTGATGCTGAAAAGAAAAGAAAAAAAAGAAAAAAAAACTTGGACTCTGTATCTTCTGTTTGAGGCACCAACGTTTAAAGAAACAACTCTGTAAGCAAACAATATATGCATTTTTCCATAACAAAATTTTGTAAGATTAATATTAAATCATATTTCTGTTTACCTGCTGCTGCTCACAAGCACAGAGCTGATCCACCTGAGCAAAGAGAAGTACCAGCCTGTAGTAGACGTAAAACAGATAACATCAACCACTGTAAAGCCTTTATGCTTATGGGACTTTCCCCTTTTTGATTATTATTGATTCTTTATCCTCATAAATATCCTTTAAGACACTGGAGCGCCTACCTGATTGTTTTGGAGGTAGAGGGACACTTCCTTTGCCTGCTCCACCAGTGTGCTACAAAGGAGGAAACAATTCATTGAAAGCAGCCAGAGTCGACAGTAACAATGTTTCTCATGTGTCAGAAAGTGCTGTCTGTACCTGTGTTGAACAAACTGAGGGGCATACAAGTTTGTTTCATCTGAGAGAGGACTGACGAGTCCAGGATTAAACAGCGTCATCAGCTCTGATGGAGAGACATTAAGTTTAACACCAAATTCCAGAGCTTCTTTTCCCACGTGGCTTGTAGGTGAAACCACAGCAGAGCTTTGGCATATGCTCCATTAATAGTAGTAGTCAAATGACAGAAAATGTATCTGCAACAATTATGATATTTTAATTAATCATGTGTGCATAGGTCCTGTTTGTGCATGTTTGGGCCTGTTTGAATATATTTAACAACAGAGTGAAACAATTGAATTTCCCCTTGCTACAAACAAAGGTCTATATTATGATTATTAAACAGAATGAAATGTTAAATCAACAATTGTGAACATCCTGCTTTGTGTCAGGCAGTATTTTATCTCTATGAAGTACATACACACCATTTATGTTATGAATGGCTTTCAAAAAAGATAACAGACCACAGGCCTGGCAGTGTGTGGCAAGTGTATTGGGGTTCATTGTTTTAAATGATCACGGTCGGTTAAGATATAATGTCCGAAAGAAGGGCAAAGAAGTTAAGGAAACAACTAACCAGATTTTTATGTCATGAACTGCAGACGTAAGTACTGCCTCTAATTCTGCCAGCATTAGTACTGTATTAAATCAGTTGAACAGCTGTAGTCACATAGGCTACTGTACACATTTAAAGGACTTAGCTGAGGTTTGGTTTGTACTTAAAAATGTGCAGCCATGATCTCTCCACTGTGTCCTTGTGGCTCCCAGCAAATCGTAAATGCTGCAAAACTGTGAACGCTGTCTGTCTCTAACCGAAGAGACGACTGTAATCATGATTACTCTAATTCAGATATGAGGTTGCGCTGCCTTTACAGTCTGTTATCTTCCCTCAAGGACATTTACTCTAATCTTTGAACAGGCTTACATGGGCTGAAAAGTATGTCCTGTAATTACACTTCTGTATATGAAAAATCACCATGACATGTCATCCTCATGATCTGTACAAATAAATAAAAACTGATGGGCCTGATTTGACCTGGTATTAAAGCACTTCCTTCTTTGTCTCGAGAAAAGGTGCAACAGACGAAGATCTTTAAACATCTGACCACAAACAAAACTGGTACCTATAAAGAAGCCTCACACAGAGAAAATTATGTTTCAGGTAAGCTCTTGTAGCTGGAAAAAAGAGAAATCAAGTGAGGAAATGGTGCTTGAAAAAAAGTCCTTAGTGCTCTGCTGTTTATCAAACTGGTAAAATGTAAACTCCTTCACTTTTATTCATTCTTCTAAACTTAACAATCAAAACTATAACGTAAAAAAGCTGCAGATGTTTCTGAAGTTTGTGCAGATCCTTGACAACATCTGTACAAAAACAGAGGTGAGTATACAGCTTCTGAGACAGATGTTTTGGAGTGACTGTACACAGACTAACTACTATTTCCACAGTAAGTCTTTTCAGTTTATTAAAGTGAAGTATCAAAGGAGGGAATAGACGAAACAAAAAGAAAGGGTGTAGGGAGACAGATCTTTCTGTACCACCAACTGGATGGATACATTACTGCTACTTCGGGCTGCTGAGAGTGTACAAACATGATTTGTCAACAGATGCAGTCAGTCATCTTGGAGGAGAGAGATCACTTTGTGGTATTTTGGGACATTTCAAATCCCTTGGCTCACTGTTAAGGTAAAAAGCTGTGAGGTTTTAGAACAATCTGGTGAAGACATATAAAAATTCATGGGAGGATGGGGAGTTTGCTGAGCTGGAAGAAGTGGAGCAGGACAGCATGTGATAAAAGGGAGTTTACAGTCAAGCCTGTTGGATTTTATATTACACCTATCTTTTTTATTTGGAAATATGCCATGTATCAGCAGGTAATTCACACTGTCTTGATTTTGTTCATCTCAGATTTAAGGTTAATCTGTTACTTGATAAGTACGTGGCTGTATATTGATATCTGGGTAGCACATCGGAAGGTGTGGCCTGTGGTTGTCTTGATCAATGCTGTTCTATAATAATTAATAACTACGTGCACTTTCTCCCGTTTCTCCCGCTTTCTTTATCTTCTTTCCAACAGGCTGTTGACTCTGGTGAAGTCACTATGGCTGTAGTGTATTTATTTACCTTTCTGCAACATTAAATAAATTACACAAACAAATATTCAACACCTGAAAATCCTGGGACTGATCTTGAAGGATAAGGCTGGCATTGTTCTATATTTTCCTATTTACAACAAATCCCATAAACAAGACCCAAACCAACAATGTGTTATTCCGTCTCTCAATGCTCTCTGACGTTCCTACTCTGCCTATGGCATATGGCATATGGTTTCTATGAAAGATGTAAATCTTCCAAAACTACAACTATTTATTTGAAGGAAGACATTTCCTTTAACTAGGCATTGTCATTTTTAGCAAATATTTTTTGAGAACTTTTTTGAGAACTCTGTGGCACAGAGGAATAAGCTATATCATGCTTGTTCTTGGGCTCAATTCATTGTTGGTTTTGGTTCTTTGACAAAAAATACAAAGTATCACCAGACTTATCTTTTAATGTGTGTGACTGAAGTGCAAACTCTTCAAGATCCAAAATCTTCTCTTCCATAGGTGTCTCCATAGATACATTTCTGTCAACAGGTCAATTAATTTCAATGCAGCTTAATTTGGAAATTGGAATTGGAAATTATTTTATTTTGAAACAGGGACAATGCACAAATAAACATTAAACTTGTTGAAACAAGAGAATATGTTTTGGGCCAGGTTGTAGCAGCAATTGCTAATTTTCACCTGTAGTCCCTGGGCAGGTATGACAGATATTTTACTATTGTTTTAAAAAGAAATAAAAAAAAATTAAAATAATGGATAAAATAATGAGCCTTGTTATTTAAAACATGCAGATTTACAAACAAAATAAAATACAACAGAATAAAATACAACAGAAACAGGGAGGCCATCAGCCCATTTACTTTCTATCTCCTCCTCGCTAAACAGCAAACACAGTTTAGCAGCATCTTGAGCACAATAACATACAGTATAATTTTAGACACTCACTTACATACACACAAACACACACACCCACACTGATATATCACCTCAGAGATGTGTGCAAACTTGTTCGCTTAGCAACCAACTCTTTGTCATGGATGAGAAAGTATGAGAATCTGTACATAAAATATATTCAGTGGGAAGGGTATTCCACTGCCTCGTGGCCACACATGAGAAAGAGGAACTCCCAAATCGGGTTTTACGTTGTGGAAAGCTACACTCCCCCCTTGTAACACTTCTAGTTGTTCGCACAGTTTTTTCAGAGCATAGTGTTACAAACTTTTTCAGAGGGGGAGCAGTAGCACCATATATGATTTTATGAAGCCAAGACACATTTGAGTGTTTTATTAAATTATTAATACTAAGTATATCATATTTAGCGAGTATTTGACAGTGATGATAAGAACGTGTTTTCTTATCATGGATCTTGAGACAGTTTTTAAACACAGATTCTAATGGTTTTATGACTGTTTTACATGCCTGAGGCCAGGATGTAATGCAGTACGTAAAGTGAGGAATGATCATTGCATTTAAATAAATACAAGATGCTTCAGTGGTGAGAGAATTTCTAATGTATCTAAAATTTACTAAATTAAATTTTAATTTATTACAGTTTTGCAACATGACCTTTAAAACTAAGTGTCGAATCCAAAGTTACCCCCAAATATTTAAACTTTTCTACATGCTTGATATGTTGGCCATTTACTAAAACGTCTGGGTAAGATTTCAGTATAAACCGGTTTGTAAAATACATAGTTACAGTTTTTTCAATATTTAATGTAATTTAATCAGGGAATTCCATTCATTGTCAGCACAGCTTTCAAGGGAGTCCTGAGTGCAAGTATATATGTTTTACAATAGCATAAAATGAAATTGTGGGTAGATAACCATCCTGGGAATTCCACCATCTGTGGGTTAGTATCATAGATACAGTTGTTCTATATCTATGGTTAGTATGCTTTGCTGCCCCCTTGTAATTGTAATTGAATAGAAAAAAATGGTTACATCTAAAAGCATGACGCTGTGGACTCTAGTCTTCAGTAAAGACTCTATTAGAAGTTTAAGAAGATGAGTTTGGCTGTAGGTAAGATTTATAAAACTAACTTTCTGTCATATTTGCTGAAACTGACCTTATGTTCCAGTATAAAGCAGTTAATACAAAAAAATCCAGCTCCTCTAGCACCACCTCCAGCCTGTAGTGTGATTTGCAAAAATCCACCGGTCCCTGTTCAGATGCACCAATCAGGGCCAGGGGGGGTGTCTATCTATCTATAGTATGCCATAAAATTTAAAAACAGTCAAAGTAAAGTATGTCTTAAAAAGTCATAGTATAGTATGTCATAAATACATAAGGCGGCCAGTACTGCCACTCTAACTGATAATCTACATCCCAGTCTGCAGCTCTGCAGCTTTCTAGATGATTTTTACAATAGTTCAATAGCTCACACGGACATCCCTCAAATTAAACAGACACCATTTGCTTCTGCTTTTGAACAATGTCAAAAAAACAGGTAAACCACAAAGAAGCAGGAATTAGTAGACCAAACCAGGGCTACAATGCATTGGAATAGTGGACTTGAAGTCAACCGATAGCAAGAAAGTGGACTGTAATGACATATCATTGTTGCTGTTTGTGCTGGATGTTTCTTCTGGTGTCCACTCGCTGCCTTCTAGTGGTAAAATAAAATGCTTAATGCAGCTTTAAGCTTAAATATACTGTTGACAATAAATACAGCTTCATAACAACAACTGCATTAAAAACCAGTAACATTCATTTTGACTGCTTTCTCCACTTGGTGTTTCCGATGCTGACAGCTGGAGAGAATTAGCCAGGCAAAAACAATGCCAGCCAGTAAACTGACAATTCCCACAATCACTGGCACCCACACAGGCATGGAGGAGGGACACTTTGGCACAGGGATGGTTGGTGCAGGACTGGTGGTGGTCACCGGTGGACTTGGTAGGCTGTTGATCTTAGTGAAGATGAAGGGATTGGCCTATAGGAAACATAATATGGCTCAGTGAAGAACTTTAAGAAATTATGAACTTCAAAGATTATGGGTCATTGAGTAAAGTAATATAGAGACCAAAACTGTTCAATATTAAATGCATAAGACATGAAATAAACCAATAGTTAGGTGATACAATAATAACTTGTGAGCAGTGGGATTCCCTTTCAGACTCTAAAAATCTCCACACACACCTCAGAGGGACATTGGATCTTTGAGCGGTCATATGTGAAGTTGTTGTAGTTCTGCTTTCTGCCTACGGGCTCCAACTGTTAAGACAGAAAGATAAATACTGTAAAACCACAAAAAAGCACTTGGAGGCACTGGTCATTGTGCTGCAGTTTGGTCCATGCTCACCATGTTATTCCACAAGGCAATGGCCATCTCAGCATGAGCTCGCTCACTGATATGGAAACAGTCCACAGAGAAGAAACTCGAGTCAACCTCACCCTCCTGGTGAAAAGAGTACATTTTTAGCATGGGTATGTTACATTATTTGTGTATGGGTGCTTGTTTGGATATATTTGTATGTCTCTGTAACTTACTCCAATATAAGGGATAAAGGAATTGTGTAAAAATGGTTGAAGGACAACAGCAAAGTCTTCTTTTCCCTCATAGCGATTTCCAGAAATAAGATGTTCGATCTCAGCCTGGGGAAAAAAGAAGACAATTGGAGGAATGACAAGGGGAACCCAGTTTAGAAAATAATAAAATATATATATATATATATATCCATCCATCCATATATATATATATATATATATATATATATATATATATATATATATATATATATATATTTATATGGTTAAAAGAGCTCTTAGCTTTTACCTGATACTCGCGGTTGATTTGTTTTATCTCTTCAAGCTCTGGAGAGTTTACAGCTGCATTGATAACACAGGGACAGCTGGTCCTGTGAAAAATAGATTCCTGTTTATTCTTCTTTTGCTGAGATAAGGGAAGGAGATGATCCTGAATCAAAACATCAGTGCAAAGATTTTTCCATGCCAAAATCCTTGAATTCCAATTTTAAATTATTGACTGATCATGTAAAAATAACTAGTTTTAGAGGTTAGTTAAGACTGTTAGAAGTAATTGTCAATCCATCAAAACAACTGAACCAGAGGTATTTGCAACATTTCAAGTGTTCCCAGGAACGCCTGCTTTATGTCCACTAAAGCTTTTGTAGTAGCTTCAAGTCTAAAAGACAAATAATGAGACTATGACATAGTGTTAATTACAAAATAATGAATCGTTAGAGTGACAGATGTGAACATATCAAAAGATCAACACAAATATTGCTGATAATCAAATCCACCTTTTATAATTTGGAAAGCCTGTCTCTTTTAATCCTCACATCTGCTTGAGAAAATCTTGATCTTTCTCGGATGCTTAATGAATAACATTTGTCTTAGGGGAACACGTCAACAGAGTTAGATAAGTCCATACATACATAGGCGAAGCACTGCTACTTGGGCGGAGTGATTAGACCAACACCTGAAAAGCACCGTTGTTACTCTCTGCTCCTCACCACTGGGCTTCTCAGGTGCTGGGAGCAAATCACTTCGCCCAAGTAGCAGAAGTAGCACTGCTTCGCCTTTCTGAGAATATAGTTCCCAGTTTGTATACGGTTAGAAGATGGCTGTGTCTCATGTGACCTTGTTATTTGTTCACGCTGTGACTATACAAATCACAACATGTAAATAGGAACATGTTGGCAGTATTTTGTCACTTATTGGGAGCAGTAGGCTAGTTGGAGCCGGTTACCTCCAGGATCTGGGCTAAACTAGGCTAGCGGTGGGGGCGCCAGACAGAGTTACGACACGCACGGAGATGAGAAGGGTATGGACTTATCTAACTCTGGGGTATACGGTGAGTAAGCTAAAGTCCAAATAAGTTGGCGTGTTCCTTTAACTAGATTTAAAGAAAGAAATTACTCACTGGAACGACCAATCTTAACTGTTGGAGGCTTAAACCTGCATTTACTGATTTATTTTTTACCACGTGGGGGCAGCAGAAACAAGCTTTAAACTACGATGACATTTTCTTTTAAATTGACATTGCAAGGCATCACACATCCTGGAATCAACAAATGTAAATCAATATTCACTCTTCTTTTAGCTCTGTTTTGGTCTCCTAATATACATATCCGGCTTTTTCGATGCTACATTCTTCACCAGGTAGTTGCTAATTTGATTTATTTTAAATCTGCTGTTTGATGATGAAAGAGAAAAAACAGGCTAAACAAACCTCTGCAAGAGGGAACAGCCAAGCGTGTTCCTCATAACTGATTTCAATGGATCTATCTGCAAGATTGCCACAACATTGACCAACAACCTCGGTACCTAAAGATACAGAGAGTAAAGAATGAGAAAACATGACACACTTTTACTCACAAGGGCAACAGATGACAATTACTTATAGCGTATAATATCTCACCTCTTTGTATAACATATCCAAACTGAGCATCAGATTGTGGCTGTAGTTCTTGGGTGACAGATTATTCTGCAGATTTGTAAAATATGTTTTTTACTGCAGTTCCATAACATACAGAAGTGTGTGGTTATTTACTGTATGTACAATACATTACTTTTAGTAAGGACACTTACTTGGTCTATGCAGTAATTGCAAAGATCATTTCCTCCAACAAATATTGTCACAATTTTCCAGTCCTTTTCAAAATTCACCTCCTGTGTAACGTGTACAGAATGTGAGCATGAAAGAGGTAGACACTCATAGAACCATCTAATAAATGACTTATCTATGGAGAAGTCATACCTTATTTTCTTTAATGGCCTTGATGAGAGCTTGGACTTGTAATGCGATATTTCTGTCACAGAACAAATACAGTAAATATGTGTTAGAGAGATGACAATGGGCTTTACTCAGGTGGAGGAAATAAAAGAATATGCACATACGAGGTCTTAGCTCCAGGTACAGCCATGTTGAAGAACTTCTGTCTGGAGCCTTGGCCTTTGGAGAAGCCCTTTATTAAGGGGTTGAACTTCTTCAAGATGTCTGAGCAGAAAAAGATGAAAAACGTTCCAGCTGAGAAGTCTGTCACTCTAGCAGCTGGTAAATTAATAAAAGTTCTCCTGCCACATTACAGCTCTTCAACTGGTCCACTAACTACAAGTGAAGCCTGCATTTAGTGGCTCCCGCATAGGAATGTCTAAGCAGACACTGAACTTATACTTCTGTACAAGTGTTCCTAGTCTGTTCCTAGACCAAACCCTCTTAACTGCACAAACTCATGATAAATAACTGCTTGTTTCAACCTGATGAATGCCACCTGAACATGAGTAGGTGTGTATTAGTGAGATATAAGCATTAACAAATCAGCGTCCACATAATGATTTATAAGGCTACCTGTTCCGCTCCATTTGTGGAGTAGCACGTCATTTACAAAAATGTCATATAAGAATGAATACAATAATTTCACACTGCAGAGCTTTCAGTCATGCAGCCAAAAACTGAACAGATGTAGCAAGTGTGTGTGGTTGTATTAGAGGACCCGAAACAATTGGAAAATATTAATAATTAACAGCTGCCAACAATATCATCAGAGCAACGCCGTAGTGACAGACATACAGAAGAAATGGTTTGACATGAATTTACTTAAAACTCCAAATTGATTACAATTAAGTCATTATAATTCTTAACTCAAACAAGTAAAGTGCTGAGAAGACAGGCAGGCAGACTATCTGTACATGACTAAATTAATTTTTTATATGAGGAAATTGGTGAATGTGAACAAATCCGTGTGTGCAAGTGTTTCTGGCATGAGGCCCGTTGTTTAGAAACTGCCCCACATTAATGTTAAAAAATGTCTATAAGATTTTCAATACTAAAAAGAAGGCTTCTCGGCAGCATTATGCAGGAGAGATTGTTATTCCTGTCAGATATAGTGACTCGGAGAAACTAACGTATAAACTCACTTGGTAGTGTTGTGACCGTCTCCAGAGTCTGATCCCCTCCAATGCTGCAAAAAAAAGACAACAAACATCAGCTCTGTTTGTAAAATGTGAGGGTTAAAGTATACCTCAATAACAATACAGGCATGTTGTACCTCCATGATACTCCTTCATACTCTGTATTGAGGTCAAACAGGTTCTTTGCCTTAGCACCAGTGCCTGCCTGTGAACATAGAGCCACATATGAAGACACACACACACACAAAATGAAAATAAAATGAAAATAATATGCTGCAGATGACAGTGAGACACTTAAGTCTTACATCAAAGCCTAAACATCAGAACATAAAAGGGGTGATCATTACCGGTGCAAGCTATCTGGCTGATAACAATTTGATTAGAGTGTTCATAGTTCAATGACACTAAGTAGCTGATACCAACAGGTTCACAGTGTGTGAGCTTATGTTTCCCATCAGCACACACAGACACATATACCATATTATGTAAAAAAAATAAAATAAATAAACATAATCATTACCTGGCAAGTACTCATTGTCTATTGCTGATTAAGTTAGGTAAAAGATGTGGGAATCACATTTGTTTGTACATTATGTGTCCTTCCTGGATATCATTGTGTTATGACACTAACCGTTGTTGAGTCTCCCAGTGCTGCCACCACCTTGATGTCTGCTGGTCTCAGCTTGTGAACTACAAATAAAAGACATAAAAAAGTTTCAGCCTACTGATATCAAGCTTGACCGCAAACATCATCTCATATTGACTGATACGGTCTGTCTCACCTGAAGTTGGCACAGTGTCAGATGGAGCAAGGTCCACACAGGAGAAATCAGATCCCCAGTTCTGGTGGGAATGAAACATCAGAAGGTATTGTCAATGTGTAAAATGACTTGAGAAAATAGATGGATGTACATAAAGAGTAATTTATTTCATTATTTTATTTTTCATTCAAAATGTGTGAATAGTGCTGTGACATCTTTCTGTTTTCAAAACTGTGAAGTTTAGCTTCACTCAGGTCTTTAGTTAAACATTATATATTTTATTTGTACTAGAAGTCACTTCTCAGCCTCTCAGACAGAGTTTGAAGGCTTACTGTGATAGGTCCAGGTGTTGGAGAGGGGCCACCATATATGTAATTGCTGTTGTTAAAGGTACGGATGAATGGTGAAGTCTGTAGGCAAAGGACAGAACGTACTATATACATATACATGATGGCCTCAAAAAGAAAACTAAAAAAACTGCTTGCTGAAACATTATAGACTTTTAATAAGCTTTTGAAATTCATTTATGTCATGTTCCTCACAGGATTGAGCAATCATAGGATTTACAAAAAAAACACATTAACCAGCATTTAAAGCACTGACTCTTTATTTTAACAAAATTTCTTATGGAGTTTTTTTCCTCACCTTAGTTGGACATTTCAGGTTGAGGTCTACAGTAAAATTCTGTATGGTAGTCTTATTGCCCAGAGGTTCCATCTGGGGAAACAAGAGTCAGAGTGAGGCTGAGTATCATTAAGCATGTTTTATTTAAAATAGGCCTACACTGTTACGTTAATCTCATTGAGCACGGCAGTTCATGAAATGGTTACGTAATTTAATCTATTGATTTGTGTACACGGACACATTTATCTCATTTCTTTGGTGGTCAGCATGTTTTTTAAGCTAATGTATTTCAATGGGAAGCATCTTTCATGATCACAGCACGACTATGGTAGCAAGTAGTATGAAAGGCTGAAAATCCGCGTAGGGAGGTTGGTTGGGTTGGATGGGTCAAACAACATAGGACTTTCACCCAGGAGACCGTGGATCGTGTCCCGCGTGTCACGTTTCTTTTTCCCGTGCTTCTTTTTCTAATCCCAACTGTCACGTTGTTGTCCCGCTTCTCCCAGAGACCGCAGATCATGTCCCGCGTGTCACGTTTCCTTTCCCCGTTCTTCTTTTCCTAAACCCAACCTCCATGGGCCAATCACAGAATTTTGGGCGATGTTCATTTCACGCCCAACTGACAGAAAGAATCGTGCTGTGATCACGAAAGATACTTCTCATTACATGCTGACCACCATGAAATAAACGAGATAAACGTGTCTGTGTACATGAATCAAAAGATTAAATTACTAGATATTAACAGGCATCTTTTATCTACTCCCTGAATGCCCTTGTTAGACCATCATCTGTAGGTATAATAATAAATATAATAATAAATAATAATCATATGGCTGTTTTGTGATATGTTGATTTAGTTTTCTTGCTAACCTAGTTAGCCATACTAGCAGGGGCGGTACTCCAGGACGGCCGGCGGGCCGGCCCACCACCCGCCACACACGCAGTCATCACCTGTTTTTTCCAAATACATCTTGCTGCAGCCCGCGGGAAGGCGGGCTTAACATTAAGCCCCACCCACATCCAAGTCAGTCATTCTAGCCCCACCCACATCCAAGTCAGCCATTTTTATCTGCTTACGTCACTCCCCATATGCTCGGAAGCTAGCCTGGAAGCTAGCCTGGTAGCGAAGCTGATATTAGCCTCTTGTTTTTGCATTAGATTATATAAACTGATGATGTAGGCTTAACACAAACAACATTTCATGCAACAACAGTGGAATGGCTTCGAATGACGACCAAAAATATTTGTCTTTTACTGTGACTATTTACTGTTCAATATGTTGCAGTTTTACAAACAAGAAAGTGAACAACTTGAGCCTGATGGACATGTTGCATCTGAGTAAGCTAGCAAGAGTAGGCTACACAACAGACAACTTCCGTGTAGCCTACTTCAAAATAAAAGCACTTCCTGTGACGGTTCGCAGTAAAACTAAATTACTGTTAAATAAGGTTGTGTAGGCTACCTTTTTTACAAATCAGCTGTAAATCAAGTACTATAAATAATGTAAATAGTGAGTTTTAACCACACTATAATTGAACATTTCCTTTAGAATTTTTTAAACTAAACAACATGAATTTCTTAGAGAGCTGTATTTTACTGTTACTCTCGTGTACTCTATTTATATGTTTACCAGATTAATTACTGTGTTGTACTTCTTATGGGGATTAAATGGTCGGCCTATTACTCCAATATGATATGAACATTAGTCTACACTTTGTGCATCAAGTGTTCTTGTTATTAGACCAGTTCTTTTTCACACTACAGATGTCTAACTGTTGTCAATGGTGTCTTAGCTTTTTCTAATTTGTAATCACTATCATTGAATTTGTTGTGCAATAATTTTCTCATTGTCTGTCAGATACTTACCATGTTGTTCCAGAGGGAGCGAGCCATCAGCGTCTGGGCCTTCTGGCTGAGATGGAAGCAGTCAGCACTGAAGAAGGAACGATCTGCACGGCCATCCTGTGGAAAAGGTATGTTACATGTATGAACTATTCTTTATCAATCAGAGCTGTAAAATGTAGGACTGCAGTAGGTAGGAGTTTGGCCAATGTAATATGATGCAGGCCACAAAAAAAGAACTATAAACTAACTAATTATTAGAAAAAAAAAGTTAAAAGAGAAAAGGACTTTTGAAGCTTGTGTCCTATAGCCTAATCCAGTTTTTCATAAAAAACAACAACCAAAAAAGCATCTCTCTTTTTGTCTTTGGAATTTAGGGTCTCAAATTGAACTCTATTAACTAGATAATGTTGAAGGAATAGTTCAAGATTTTGGGAAATACAGAAGTAATACATTTTCTGTCTTTCCGAGAGTTAGACATGAAGCTAACACCAGCAGCCAGTTAGCTTAACATAAATACAGAAAACAGGGAAAACAACTAGCCTGGCTCTGTCCAAAGGCAACAAAATCTGCCTACCAGCACACTTACTAATTAACATGTTACATGTTGTTTATTTTATCCATACAAAGAACAGTAACCAGTACAGACAGAGCCATGCTAGCTGTTTCCCCTGGTTTCCAATCTTTGTGCTAAGCTAACTGGTGGCTGGATGTAGCTTAATATCATACAAACATCTGAGTAGTATCAATCCTCTCATTTAATTCTCCGCAAGAAAGCAAATAAGTGTATTTCTCAAAATGTCCTTTGAAAGTGAGCTAGCCAGACAGTAAATGGTTTTGTACATTGACTTTAGATTGGAGTAATGGCAAAAACAGAATATCAAAAAAATTCCAAATTTGATTAGTGTTAACTGCCCACAATTAATGTAGTCTACAATCTGTTAGCTAAAACACTGCCGTAAGAGTCATTGTCATTATTCTGGTGCTAAACCTGTGGTTATGTATTGGATAAAGTTGATAGACCAAACTCTCATAAAGTCAGTGCAGCCAGTCCACATGTGAAAGACAGAGCTTTGTTACTGACCGGTAGTCTGGGGACGACGATTCTTCTGAAAAAAGGCTGGACGACCACAGTGAAGTCTGAGCGAGTGTCGTACCGGCCTGACTCCACAAGCTCATGCAGTAAACGCTTAAAGAAAGAAAGAGTATGTGTCAATGCATGAAGATGAACTGGGCTGTTTCACAGTCATACTATGTTATGAGTTGTCATTAATACCTGATAGTTTCTATTGATGTCCTCAACCTTTTGCAGAGCTTTAGAGTTGGGCATTGGCAAAATAACACAAGGACACAGAATACTGGCAAAGAAGGGATCCCAAGGTGTTATACCACTGTTTGTGATTATGTATTAGATGTTTTAATATCTCAGTGAGAATTTGAAATGGCATAGAGAAAAATGATACTCACTTTACCAGCCAAGTTGGGCATTTCAGTGAAGAGTCGCTGTGCATTTCTCTCAGTGGGATAATATGGAGAGGCTCTACTAAGTTCACTAGAGCCCGAGGCATCTGACAAAGACAAGCTCAAATAATGCTCACAATGTATGGAAGTAAATAAAATGTAGCTGCAGTCTGTCATTTTTTACCTCTTTGTGTAGATAATCCAGGCTGTCTCGAACATTACGAATATAATTCTCTTCAGAGTAAAGGAGCTGTAAAGACACGGAAAGCATTTTCAGGTTCTGTCTTTTGGCCCCTCCAAGAAATGATTTATGAATTATTACTTCACATTAGTACTCACAGAGTTGTAGCAGTGGTCACATATGTCATTTCCACCAATAAAAAGGGTGATCACCTTCCAATCTAATTCAAAATTGATTCTCTGTATAAGAAAGAAGAATGTGAGGGCGCGTGAGTAGTATGTACAGTAGCAGTGTTAAAAAGGAGAATTATTCTGTCCTAGACTAGTCTATGAGTAAGTAAATCTCCCTTGTTGGAAGTAAGAATCAAATTCTACATGCGTGTCTCCTAGATTTGCCAAATTAGGACTTTTATAAAAACGGAAATGTCTTCACTATTGTTATTGTCCAAAACGGATGTAACATATGCAAGCGCAAGAGGATTTAATAGTGGAGTTAGCAAATTTAAAAATAGGTAAAAAATAAATGAAAAGTTATAAACTTACAGAGTCATTCTTCATCCTTGCCACCAGGGCTCGCACCTGTGTTGGTATGTCCCTTAAAACACACACAACATAAAATATCATGATGTAATGGCAAAGATTTTTCTCAGTTAAAAACACATTTATTTTTAATAAATATATTCATACAAATTCTACTTTCTTTCAGCTTTAAGTAAATAATAATAATAATAATTTTGATTCAAGGTCCAGAAAAAGCTACAGTAAGAAGACATTGAAGGCAAGATTAAAATAATCTAGTATATTTCTCCTCTTCCCCTTCTTTATCAAATATAAAAACTTATAGAAATGACAGTTTTGTTTTATTTTATATGGCTTTCTTTTCCTGTTTATGTTAAAACTAAAGTATATGTACTAGGTATTGTACATTTTTAGGCTAAGTATAAAAATATGAACTTTCACACTCAACTAATATTAACTTCCATTGGATTGTAAGGTGTGTCTTTTTTAGAATAGTTTAGTCATTTCACTAAACTGTATTTAATAGTGCAAGGAAGATGTGTTTTCATGCAATTTAAAAATATAAACTCTGCAATTGACAATACATTTGTATGTCAAATGGATTTGGTTAATAATAGCTGTGATGCATGTTTCTAAAGTTTCTAAGCTCAAGTCAGTGTAATTCTTATATCATGAACAGGTATTATATGATTAAAAACAGCTAAGAGGCTGCTGAAGTTGCCTCTGATAGGACTCACTTGCTCTTAGCTCCTGCTACAGCCTGGTTAAGGAATGCCTGAGGAGTTTCCTGCTTGCCCTTCCCAACAGAGTAGCCCGTCAGGTTGTGGTTAAAATGTTTTAAGATGTCTGTTATAACAAAGAAAATAAGTATACAAATCCCATAGCAACAAAGACTAACGTGAACATGTTATCTGAAACAAAAACAAGTCATTAAGAAGACTCACTGGGCAGCGTGGTGACAGTTGTGAGGTTTTCATCTCCACCAATACTGCAAAAAACAGAGAATACAACATTAAAATTATGACTTAAAATGACTTTCCAACTAAAGGAAAGATGGTCATAGAACCATGTTTATACCAACACTGCAATACATATACCATAAGCATTATGTTGCAATGTTATAGTGTGATAGTTATGTTGGAAAGTCCTGACTTACCTCCAGGATAAACCTCTGTACTGACTCAGGACATCCAGGACGTTGTTAGGGTTGGATGCGATACCGTTCCCTGCCTGACAGATAGAACAGGACAGTGTTTCAGTAACACAATGAAATAAGACTCAATATTTTACAGCACACCAGTGTATTTGTCTCTTCTTTTAATGTAGATATAAAAAATGTGTGATTGTCCATCGTTTCATTTCTCCAATATAATGATTTGATAAATGACCACCCAGGCCTAGAGATCCAACTGTTTTCATTATTGATAAATCCAAAGATTCTGTTTTTCAGAAATAAATGTCAGGTCATTCAATCTTTATTAGCAATCATACATATCACTTATCAAATCACACATCCATCTGTTGTATCTTTGTAATACTATCAGCTGTTCTCTTGCACTTTTCAGACCCTTTTTTATCTGTATATACAAATTTATATTTATCTAACTCTAACTTATTACTGCAGATAACTGACATTTACCTCTTGGGTACAAATACATCCAACGTAGAGTTACTACATTTTAATATCCAAGGACAATGTTTCACTTAACTGTTCAGAATATAACATCATCCACTAATTTGAGCCACTAATATACAGTATTGTACTATATTTAGTGTATGTTTGAGTTAAAGATCATGGTCCTACTTCCGAGATATTGTATTTTATTATAACTTTCTATCCACTTGAAAGAATGACAAAATGACTCACTGTCAGAGAGTCTCCCACAGCAGCCACCACTTTGATATCTCCAGGCCTAAGTTCATGGACTGGGAAAATAAAAAAGGCATCTCAGACCAGTCAGACCAGTAATGGCTCTATGAATTAGACAGCATGGGACTTTCAGAGGGACTGTACATATATAACTAATATAATTTGTGTAATTATATTAATATGGCAATAAAACTAGCTAAAAACACTTTATAGTAGGATCCAAAAATGAAGTACTACTTGAAAGAAGAAGTAGATTATGAGAAGCAATGTTAAACAAAAGTTAAGCAAAATTTAAACAGAGATATGCACAATACTAAAAATGATAAAATAGTGTTAAAAAAGTGATAAATATACAGATTGGTGACAAATGAAAGACATATTCAATATAAAGTGTTTTTTATATATATATATATATATATATATATATAAATATATAAATATATTCAGATAAATTGTATGTCAATGTAACACCTTTGTTTTGTATTTTCTTCATATTTGAACTTTTGCTGGTTTTGCAACATGAAAAGCCTGAAAAATTACACATGAATACAACTTATGAATACATTCTCCTTGCCCATTTCAATGTGATAAGTCCCCATAAAAAAACAATATTTGTCTTTTTCCAGTCAACTGAGAGTCACCCCGGCACCTGATAAATGCCTAACATGTAAGTGTAAACCATCTTACTGTACCTGAGGTGGGTATGGAGGGTGAGGGGCCGAGGTCCTCACAGGGCATCTCTGTGCCTGTAAACTGACCGGACATACAGAGCAAATCCACAGTCAGAACTAAACAGGAGGCGTACAACGCTGCCACAATCTCCATTCTGGCTCAATACCACACTAGACTCACTGGGAGGAGGAGAGGAGAGGCATCGTTGTGGTGATATGAAGGAGAGTTTCCCTTCGTCCTCAAGAAGGGTCGGTCCTTGGGGAGGGAGGTAGATAGCCGGAGAGAGGAGAAGGAATAAGATAAAAGAGGTAAGTTGAGAAAGCAGTGTAGAATATTAGTTTGGCACACTGAAACCTGTCTTTAAGTAAAGTGCATCTAAAGCGCATTTTAGCATGCTGATTTAACTGCATGTGTGTGAGTTTGTAGCACAGTTACTCACCTCAGTTGGACATGGCAATGCAATGATCTTTCCATTGTCTTCTGTGTTATGTTGGCCACTTGTGGGCTGCAGCTGAAAGACAGAAAACTCATTGTCTTCATGTTTGCAACAGGGAGAACAATGACTCTGTATATCTGCGTATATGTGTGCAGTGGTCGACTTTATGAAGTTAGACAGTCTACATTTACTCAAGTACTGTACAAATTTGAAGTACTTGTGCTTTACTTGAGTATTCCCATTGTATGCAACTTTATACTTTTACTCCACTACATCTCAAAGGCAACTACTTACTGACAGCTTTAGTTACTTCTCAGTTTACCATTTTTCATATCATTCCTGTCTATTTAAAACCATGTATCTCTATGATTAGGTGATTTTGAATTTGATTTGTTCTTCTAAACAATTTAAAAAGTGATGTTACAAACATATAATGATCTCATAGAACACGATGCATTACTGTAGACTACCCAACACATAGAAAAGAGTTAAAATTAGCACAAGCTCAAACATCTACAGCAGTAAAATGCAACATACACATTAATGCAGCAGTAATACTATTCCAAAAACATCATATATAAAAGTAAAACACTGACAGGGAATATTTTATTGCAGAATGGCTACTTTTGCTTTTTTACACTTTAAGTAAAATGTGTTACATACTTAAGTAAAGTTTTGAATGCAGGACTTTTACTTAGTGGAGAATTTTCACAGTGTGGTATTAGTACTTGTAATTAAGTAAATCATCTGAATACTTCTTCCACCACTGTGTGTGTGTCTGTTTGAGAAAGAGCGAGCGGGGGATTGATTAGATTGCTTTAGGCCTCACCAGGTTTGTCCACATCTGCACCATCAGTTTATCAGTTTGTTGTGATGCTGACTTAGAGAGATGCTTCCCACTCTGTTAAAAAAAGAACATCAACAACATTGTACTGTATTTTAGATACTCAAAAGTACATCTTTGGTAAGATAACCACGACTGTGTATCTGTTACTGTCACAAACTTTTACTATGTTTTCATTTGTGACATTGTTTTATTGTCTTAGACAACATGTTGACTGGTCGCAGTAGGAAAAATGTTTAAATGATAAAATCGTGCTTTTCTTGATATGACAAGTCAAAATGTCTGCTGTGAAAAATGTCTATTCTAGGAATCATTCTCACTATAAAAAATGAAAAGGCACATTTTGATGTTTGTTATTTCAGATCTGTCTCTTAATAATTAATAAATCAGGAGTCAAACGACACACCTCCTTTTATACATCACTGATTTTTGAGGCACTAAAGTTCATTGTGAAAGATGATGAAAGGGATGCAAGTTGTGCGAGTGAACTCACAGAGACAGATGAAAGGTCTGTGATAAAAGGTGCATCCTGCACAATGACAGTGAAGTCATCTCTGTCATTGTACCAACGCGTCTTTACCATGAGCTCATCCAAAGACTCCTGGTCAGTGAAAAAGGAGTTGAGAAGAAAATTTCACAGCAGCTAAAAACAACCAAAGGACTGAATGATCAGATATTCTGGTATGAAGAATGGACGAACCTGCAGAGCATGACTCAACATGGCCCTCTGAAGTCTGTCTTCTCCTTCATTGTTTGTCTCCGTGCATCGACACATCCTGTCAGTAAAACAGATTGTTAAAACGTTATATGTATATTACTAATACTACTTTTAGAGGACAAAAATAAGTATAAAATCACATATGAACTCACTTGTTGTGGAAACTGCCACGCTCTCCATCCCACAATGCAACACTGACGATGGTACTCTTCAGCTGCAACACAGTTAAGTGAAACAAATTGGCAATGCAGTAATAGCGACTGAATGAAAAATACTATACACAATCTGAAATAATACCTGAGAGTGCAGCAGCTGAAGAGCATCATCCACCTCTTCAACCACGGCTTTAATAACAGCCTGCACCTGCACACAAACACAACAGTCTGAGAGTTCAGTAACCTATTTATTAATCTTTCGAGTTACATTTTTTTTCTTACATCTGTCATGAATTGTTGAAAATGTACACTGCATTTCTAAAGGATTCATTGTCAGGTAATAAGAGACAAACTAGCAGCTATGAGGAAGCATTGTTTAAGCAATTATTTCCCTGCCATTAGCATTTTTAGCTCTGTGGTCCTTTTACAAGCTGTTGGTCATTGTTTATATCAAACTACAACATGTGCTAAATACCTGAAATAAAATATATAATATCATTATTGAAGATGAAGTTTCTGTCAGACAAACTGTATCAGCTTGGAGTCTGATGCTGAAAAGAAAAAAAAGAAAAAAAAACTTGGACTCTGTATCTTCTGTTTGAGGCACCAACGTTTAAAGAAACAACTCTGTAAGCAAACATTATATGCATTTTTCCATAACAAAATTTTGTAAGATTAATATTAAATCATATTTCTGTTTACCTGCTGCTGCTCACAAGCACAGAGCTGATCCACCTGAGCAAAGAGAAGTACCAGCTTCCAATCTTTATCCACATCAACAGCCTGTAGTAGAAGTAAAACAGATAACATCAACCACTGTAAAGCCTTTATGCTTATGGGACTTTCCCCTTTTTGATTATTATTGATTCTTTATCCTCATAAATATCCTTTAAGACACTGGAGCGCCTACCTGATTGTTTTGGAGGTAGAGGGACACTTCCTTTGCCTGCTCCACCAGTGTGCTACAAAGGAGGAAACAATTCATTGAAAGCAGCCAGAGTCGACAGTAACGATGTTTCTCATGTGTCAGAAAGTGCTGTCTGTACCTGTGTTGAACAAACTGAGGGGCATACAAGTTTGTTTCATCTGAGAGAGGACTGACGAGTCCAGGATTAAACAGCGTCATCAGCTCTGATGGAGAGACATTAAGTTTAACACCAAATTCCAGAGCTTCTTTTCCCACGTGGCTTGTAGGTGAAACCACAGCAGAGCTTTGGCATATGCTCCATTAATAGTAGTAGTCAAATGACAGAAAATGTATCTGCAACAATTAATTTTAATTAATCTTTATTAAATGTGTGTGCATAGGGCCTGTTTGTGCATGTGTGTATTTGGGCCTGTGTGAATATATTTAACAACAGAGTGAAACAATTGAATTTTTCCTTGCTACATACAAACGTCTATATTATGATTATTAAACAGAATGAAATGTTAAATCAACAACTGTGAACATCCTGCTTTGTGTCAGTCAGTATTTTATCTCTATGAAGCACAGAACCATTTATGTCATGAATGGCTTTCAAAAAAGATAACAGACCACAGGCCTGGCGGTGTGTGGCAAGTGTATTGGGGTTCATTGTTTGAAATGATCACGGTCGGTTAAGATATCAGTGTAGTAAAGATAGCACACAGTAGTGTATTAGAGCTTATATCAGCCTCTTCTGATGAATTACACTGTGTATTAAGACAGTCAGCCAATAAAAGTGAAAGTTACATTTTGATTTATCACCAGCAGAGTTACTGGAACTTTCCCATTAAGCCTGTTTGAAGGCAGCGTAAAAAAATTAGAGTGAAGTAATTTACTTCCTTTAAAAAACAATTAAGTAAATTATTTAAGGAAAATATGGCTTTAGGTCCTGTAAACACTACAAACAGCAAATTAAAACTTTTAATTTTACCTGTGAGCCTTGATACCAACATAGACAGCTCAGTGCTGCAGGAAAAGTAAAGACCACAGTCTGGTTATGTGTCTACATTGTTGAATTTTAGAACTTGTGGTGCAAATATCACATGGTTGAAACCTACTGGTGATCTGCGACACTCACCTGTGCATGTGAAGTCCAATGGAGGAAAGCACAGCCACATCTGAGGGCGTAACACTGTTAACTAAAAAAAATTATAATTTAAATTAAGTCTCAGCACTGAGACACAGGGGATTTTGCTATAAATCAGAAATAAAATATGTTTGTAGTGGAGATATGAGGGTAGAATACAAAAAAAGGGTTGATAATCTGTTGGTGATAATTAGTATTCAGATCCTTTACTTCAGCAAAAGTAGCAATGCTACATTATAGAAATACTGAATTGCAAGTAAGAGTCCTGCAATGAAAATGTTACTTAGTAAAAGAATGTTTTATAAGCAAAATGTATCAAAAGTATGGAAGTAACATCAGGTCTGTCAAATTAATGTACTGTATGTATTCATGTAAAACAAACAATATTTCCCTCAGAATTGCAGTGGAGTAGCAGTATAAAGTGGCATGAAATGGAAATACTTGAGTAAAGTATAAGTAGCTCAATTTTATAGTTTACTTGGTACTTGAATAAATGCATTTAAGCTACATTCGACCATGTATTTAGTGGTACAGAATATGCATTACTATATACTGAAATACTGAGTAGTCCACTGAAAACCAATGATGGTTTTGTAAATCTAATATATCATTTATATTTATTTTATATGATGTACACATTTCTTTGCACATTAACAGTTGGGAAAATCAACTCTTGTAACTTGTAGCCATTATTATTAATCAGGTTTTAATAATCTGACTTACCATTTGAAGGGGCCGACTGAGAGGGGAACATCTGAGTGCAAGGCAGTCCAGTTACTGACATCAGAAACAGTACACCATTATGAACAGGTATATAATATACTGGATCAAATATCACTTTTAACAACAGAACAGCCATGCAGAGTATTTTAATGTGCCTGCTGAGCACAAAGCACATACTACTACTGTATAAATACTCTTTTTCTTCAACTTTACCTTTACACTTTTCACACCACAAACATGTCAAACACATCAAAATGTGTGCTCAGATCAAAAATGTTCAACCCACTCCTCTTCAGAGGCCCACAAATATATTACACCAAGATATGCATATGCCATATTAGTGGATACCAATACCACTCTAAAACACTCATCACTTTTAACTGATGCAGATGTTTTAATTCAAACCCTTTTGTTCCAGCGTCAACCCCTAAAATGATCCTTAACAAGTTTACTTACATGATTTATAATGTTCACATCCTCTATAGAAGTATAAAACAGTGATTATCAGTTTTTCCTATGTCTGATTTTAAAACCTGCAGCACAGTGTTATGAGCGTTAAATTAGGAAAATAATGGAAACCTGTTGTCCATGTGAGCCCAAGGACTGTGATCAGAAGCAGCTGTGGAAGCATCATCGCTCTGATTTTCTCAGATTTGGTCCTCGTGGATCTTCACAGCCTTCTTTCCTCCCTGCTCCCCCGGTTATCTGTCTTTCTATGTCATTATCAGTTATACCTGGTCAGGATAACTGATAATGACAAATCATCAATATGCACAGAGGGGAGGGACTGGCCTCCAAAGGACACGGCCATAAGGTTTTACAATAAAACAATGACTGATAATGACACTTTTATTGTAATTATGAGTGAAAGTTAACTTCAGGGTATTAATGTGGTTTGTATTTCTGGAATATCCAAGAATATCTGCTTTAAACGACTACAGATATAATTAACATTACAACATAATAACATTACTATAATCTTCGTGTTTACCAAATAACATTGCTGTTGGTAAGCTAAAGGAATTCTGTAGTTACACTGTAATTTACTACTACTGGACAGGGATGTTATCAAGACATGTAGAGTCACAAAAAGATGTAACATTAAGGCTCTATAACATGTATTATCTGTTTTGCTATTAGATAAGAGAAGGGGCTAAGGTCTTTCTCTATTGGCGATTAACAATGCACTTGTTTTTCATGAGGCCCTTCTAATCTATTCTGATTCTGTCAAACAAGTGATTTATGATTGCTTTAAAACTTAATGCAAATTTCAATCAGATTATTATTCCTGCTAATATTGGCTTGACACACATTGCATACACTCTCATTTCTGTACAATAAACATGTATCTGGAGCCAGCACCCTATTTGCTTAGCTTAGCATAGCATAAAAAACTATGAAAACAGCTAATTTGGCTATATCCAACGGCAACAAAATCTGCCATCTGGCATATTTTTCGGATACTATATGATCCAAAACTGAAGTGTAAAAACAGCAAGTTGTTTTTTATGTGGATTTACTATTTCTTAAACACCAAATATATGAGTCCTTGGCATGTTGCCTTGAACCTCTCCATTACAACAATATATGGACAGGAGTCACGCCACTTTGTGGGCTGACTATAACAACAGATGCATGGTGTGATAGGGCAAAACGCCACTGTGCAAGGGGAAGAAGAATATCTTGGTTAATAACACAATAGTTGTAAATGTCTCTTTTTTATCTTTTATATTTTAGGAGTTTAATGACCGAAAACAACATATTTTCTCCAACCCTGCTCCTTGTTGGCTTCATGTTAGATAAGTTACATACATTTGGAATAAATGGATTAAGATTTCTACACACACTTTGATTATCTTTTTTGAAGAAAATGGTCTGACAGAACCAGTGTAAGGATTAGAAAAAAAACGATTTGTAAATTTGGCAAAAGTTTAGTTTAGTACATTTCAGAATTTGTTGGAAAGTGGTTGTGTGACACTACAACTCCCTACTGAACCTTTTGTATTGTGTGTTTTGTCCCATAATTCAAATAAACATTTGTATTTATGTCAACCTAATTGAAACAGTGGACTGAAAAGTATTATATATATATTTTCTTTTAAATTTTTCTTTTAAATCTCACTGTGTCATCATGACAAGACAGCCAGAGAAACATGTTTATTTTTGTTTCATAACAATAATGCTTCAGTGTTGTATAACTCAACTATCTTGTATCTCTTCTCTGATTAGAGAGGTGATAGATGGCCTGAAGGAAGGGCAAAGAAGTTAAGAAAACAACTAACCAGATTTTTATGTCATGAACTGCAGACGTAAGTACTGCCTCTAATTCTGCCAGCATTAGTACTGTATTAAATCAGTTGAACAGCTGTAGTCACATAGGCTACTGTACACATTTAAAGGACTTAGCTGAGGTTTGGTTTGTACTTAAAAATGTGCAGCCATGATCTCTCCACTGTGTCCTTGTGGCTCCCAGCAAATCGTAAATGCTGCAAAACTGTGAACGCTGTCTGTCTCTAACCGAAGAGTCGACTGTAATCATGATTACTGTAATTCAGATATGAGGTTGCGCTGCCTTTACAGTCTGTTATCTTCCCTCAAGGACATTTACTCTGCATGAATGCCTGCTGAAGCATGGCTTTTATCTCTCTGATCTACTCTAATCTTTGAACAGGCTTACATGGGCTGAAAAGTATGTCCTGTAATTACACTTCTGTATATGAAAAATCACCATGACATGTCATCCTCATGATCTGTACAAAGAAATAAAACCTGATGGGCCTGATTTGACCTGGGATTAAAGCACTTCCTTCTTTGTCTCGAGAAAAGGTGCAACAGACGAAGATCTCTAAACATGTGACCACAAACAAAACTGGTACCTATTAAGAAGCCTGAGACAGATAAATGATGTTTCAGGTAAGCTCTTGTAGCTGGAAAAAAGAGAAATCAAGTGATGAAATGGTGCAATCAAAACTATAATGTAAAAAAGCTGCAGATGTTTCTGAAGTTTGTGCAGATCCTTGACAACATCTGTACAAAAACAGAGGTGAGTATACAGCTTCTGAGACAGATGTTTTGGAGTGACTGTACACAGACTAACTACTATTTCCACAGTAAGTCTTTTCAGTTTATTAAAGTGAAGTATCAAAGGAGGGAATAGACGAAACAAAAAGAAAGGGTGTAGGGAGACAGATCTTTCTGTACCACCAACTGGATGGATACATTACTGCTACTTTTCGGGCTGCTGAGAGTGCACAAACATGATTTGTCAACAGATGCAGTCAGTCATCTTGGAGGAGAGAGATCACTTTGTGGTATTTTGGGACATTCCAAATCCCTTGGCTCACTGTTAAGTTAAAAGGATTTGAGGTTTTAGAACAATCTGGTGAAGACATATAAAAATTCATGGGAGGATGGGGAGTTTGCTGAGCTGGAAGAAGTGGAGCAGGACAGCATGTGATAAAAGGGAGTTTACAATCAAGCCTGTTGGATTTTATATTACACCTATCTTTTTTATTTGGAAATATGCCATGTATCAGCAGGTAATTCACACTGTCTTGATTTCGTTCATCTTAGATTTAAGGTTAATCTGTTACTTGATAATAAGTACTTGGCTGTATATTGATATCTGGGTAGCACATCGGAAGGTGTGGCCTGTGGTTGTCTTGATCAATGCTGTTCTATAATAATTAATAACTATGTGCACTTTCTCCGACTTTTTGATCTTCTTTCCAACAGGCTGTTGACTCTAGTGAAGTCATTATGGCTGTAGTGTATTTATTTACCTTTCTGCAACATTAAATAAATTACACAAACAATATTCAACACCTGAAAATCCAGGGACTGATCTTGAAGGATAAGGCTGGCATTGTTCTATATTTTCCTATTTACAACAAATCCCTTGTGCATATATTAGGGACTATTATGTGTTTTTAAAAGTTTCTGGACAACAATGGAGCTCTGTGGCACAGAGGAATAAGCTATATCATGCTTTGGAGTGCTTTGGAAACACTCAATTCATTGTTGGTTTTGGTTCTTTGACAAAAAATACAGAGTATCACCAGACTTATCTTTTAATGTGTGTGACTGAAGTGCAAACTCTTCAAGATCCAAAATCTTCTCTTCCATAGGTGTCTCCATAGATACATTTCTGTCAACAGGTCAGTTCATTTCAATGCAGCTTAATTTAATCAGGGAATTCCATTCATTGTCAGCACAGCTTTCAAGGGAGTCCTGAGTGCAAGTATATATGTTTTACAATTGCATAAAATTAAATTGTGTTAGTATCACAGATATTGTTGTTGTATATCTATGGTTAGTATGCTCTGCTGCTCCCTAGTGGCCAGCTTCCAGAGGTACACGGAAAATACTAGGGCGACTGCGCATTTAAAATAAAAGCATAGATAGACCTTGTAATTGAATATAAAAAAAAACTGGTGTTGTGGACTCTAGTCTTCGGTAAAGACTCTACTACAAGTTTAAGATGAGTATGGCCGTTATCATTAGATATCATTTGATAACTAAAACGTTTTTGAAATGATTTCCACCTTCTATATCTTCGATTATTGCTGTTCCCATCTTCTGTTATTGTCGTTATGCCGTAAATTGTTTAAATCTGAGCATGCGCAAATCGACGCGACTCAGATCGTGTTGAGACTCACATCGCGCAGTGACATACAATACCCATACTGCTGTCAGTACCCGATCCGTTCTGCGCATGTGCATAAAAAAAAAAAAATACATCCATGGTTTAGAAGCCCATGCTTTTACGACACTACCTTTAAACTTTATTAAATCTTTACGAAACATTCCGCCGGTTGCTGGAAGAAAACATTAGACATTGACAGTACAAGTTGTTTGCTGGAGTTGCCCAAAGTATCTTTTAATGATATACGGAGGGTTGTCCGGGCATCCAGTACGACACCACGTAGCAAATTAAACAAAGACTTAGCTACGTTGCTTAATTTCTTTGCAACTTTGAAGGTAATTTGCAAACGCTAGCTAGCCTTAATACATCCATGGAGCTAGGAGCCTTGCTCCGTCATGCTTCAGGTTAATCATGCTTTAAATAAAGTGTAATCATGTGTATACACCTCTCACTTTATGTGTTTGTACTTTTATAAGAATATAAGGTAAAACAGGGCTACAAATGAGATCTCTGTGAGAGCCCAGCATGCTCCTAACTAACTATGTAGCTGCATGCTAACGCAACACAGCTGTAATCTTGGCTAACGGTGGTGATTTTTCACGGATCACAATCACCAGTAAAGGCTTCTAAACCAAATACTGCACAACCGGACACGTCCCAGCAAAGTGACCGGAATTTTGGGAGAAATTACCAGATAACAGCTAGCTATGTCGCGTTGGCATGCTACATAACAGTTAGCCGCTAGGAGTATGCTAACGTTAGATTGTAGTGGAACGAAGCAGCACTTTCTAACGTCGGAAATCTCAGATAAAGGCTTCTGAACCAAACACGACCCAATCGGACATGTTTCAGCAGGATTGAGACCCAGAATTGGGGTGAATTTAACAACAATGGCCGATAAGATTACACGTTTACTGCCGTTAGCATGTAGCTACTATAGTGGTATACAGCAGTGGTGGCTGGAAGAGCTGTCGTCTCGTCTTTGAAAGGACACTTACTTTATTAGCAATTATGCACATGCGCAGAACGGATCGGGTACTGACAACTGTCAGGCAACAGAGGCAACCGGATTTACTTGAAATGTAGCTAGGTAACATTCCTTAATCCGCACTGGATATTGTGGTTGTTTAACGTTAGTTTTGATGGCATGTAAAGTAAGCAGGATAATCGACTTCTTCGCCTCTTGGACTGACACAAATCAGAGCAACGATGGCCGTCGGTGAGTTTACCCAATTTAGCATGATAGGCTAATGTTAGCTAGCTGTTACAGGACCAACTTTAACGGGAAAAAAACGGAGCTAAATTAAAGAGCTGCTGGTCAGTAGTTATGTTATGTGTCAGTTAGGTCAGTTATAGTGTCGTTTTCAGTTAGCGAAGTGATAACACTTGCTGTGTGTGACTAATAAATAACTGTATGGAAATGGCAGTAGCCACACTGAGCTACAGAGGGCATTTTGGTTATCTCTTTTTATTTCTCAATAAATAAGAAAATATTGTCAACAGTCATAAAAAAAACATTTTCGTTTTTAAGTAACGTTATAAAATGTTAGCTACATAAATCAGGCTATAAATGATATATGAACAAACCCCTCTGTAAAATCCTTCAGAATAGAGAGAGGAATAAAACTGGCAAGTAGCTACGTGCTACTGAAGTGGAGATTTGCTGGCTCAAAATATGAGAACAAAACCTACAGGTGAAAAGGTTAAAAAAAACAAATGTTGGTAGAGCCACCTACCTAAACTATGAAATGTCCCCAGTTGGATACTTAGCCTAAATTTAGGCAATTCTTTTTTGTATTACAAGTTTTCTAAAGTTCTTTAATGCAAATGAGGCATCATCTAATGCTAACTTTTGGTGAATTTAAGGAGAAATATAGACGCAAATAGACAACGTGTGGCAAAATAAACACCTAAATGTGTATTTTGGATGTTTTTTTTTTCAGTTTTAAAGCAACAGCCCAAAACCTCAAAAGTGAAAAAAATGTTTTTGCCTGTAGTGTCTCCCCTTAAGTTACCATTGTGACTCAGAGCATTTTCACCCTCTCTCCTCAGAAAATGTGAGCGTGGCCTTCAAACTGTACTGTCTGACAGTGATGACACTGGTGGCAGCTACATACACAGTGTCACTGCGGTACACAAGGACCATTTCATCAGGAGATCTGTACTTCTCCACAACTGCCGTGTGCATCACTGAGGTCATTAAATTAATACTGAGTCTGGGGATGCTGACAAAGTAAGTGATGGTCACTGTTACACCTTTTACCACAGAGTATACTTGAAAAAATACTCTGAATATGGAAAAACGTTTTTACAATTTGTAAGGGACTAAGTAACATTAAGTGGATACAAGAATGATAAATAAGATCTTACAGCCTAGAGGTAGAAGGACGTAAACCACATAGAAGGATAATGTGAAACACAGCAGCCCATTAGTATTTTGACATTTGTTCTCAATGAGAGCAAGTATTATTGGTAACTACAGGGACTAGGATCATATAAGAACACATTTGTTCTCCAAAACCTCAGACCTTAAAGGCTTTGTATTACTTGTCTGCTGACTTCAGAACAGGACTGTTGTTGTTACTCATGTCAAATATATGTGTATATCCAGCATTGTTTCCTTCTGTAATCTCTTCAAGCAAACATTTGTATAGCACCTTCCATGCACATTCATTCATTCAATCAATCACATATAAAGCTAAGCACACTCCAAAGTGCTTTACAGGTGACTGAAGCTTGTAGTAAGACACAAAACAAATACATTAACAGTAAAATAATTGTAGTCCAATAATACACATGGCAAAGAAGTGTCCTCTGTGCCTATACACTTTCAAAAACAAAGATTCAATAACTTTGACAATATTTTTGTCTATTTAAGTGAATAGTCTTAAGTATTTACACTTCTTCCTCATCAGTCTGTTTTTTATCCCTCCTCTGCCAGAGAAACGGGAAGCCTCACCAGACTGAAGAACGCTTTAGTGGAACATGTCTTCTTTAGCCCAAAAGAACTGCTGAAGCTGAGCGTGCCCTCTGTAGTGTATGCAGTTCAGAATAACATGGCCTTTCTTGCCTTGAGCAACCTTGATGCAGCAGTTTATCAGGTATGAACTGAATCCTATTTTTAATATGTTCAAATGAGTGTGAAATATGTACAAGTAATACAGTTGCTGGGTGTGGATCGTTGATGAACCTTTTGTGTGTTTGCTGCACCCACTTACTTTCCAGTTGCATCAGTGGCCAAAATAAATACGAGAGCTAAAACTAACAAATATTTTCATTATTGATGAAACTGCTGATTGTGATGCTTCAAATGTCTCGTTTCAAACACAATGACAGTAAACAGATAAAAGCAGAAAATCTTCTGGAGAAGCCAGAAAATTTTGTCAAAAAGTTTGTCGAAAAATTCGCCAGTCTAGTAACAAAATAGCTGCAGATAAGTTCCAATAAACACAACTGTTTAGTAGCTCTTTTAATATTTATTATTTATTTATGGTGAAATGAGTGTAAAGAGTGGTTCATTTTAGCAGTCTCCATAATATCTACAGTGTGTGTTAAGGTGTATTGGTGTGTTACTGAAAAGGAATGCTCAGTCCACCTTCGCTGTAAAAAATAGGTTTTTAAAAAAAATCAATAGATTTTAGACCTAGCTTGTGTGTTTTCCTGTGTAGGTGACCTATCAGCTGAAGATCCCGTGCACAGCCTTGTGTACAGTCCTCATGCTGAACCGCTCTCTCACCCGGCTGCAGTGGTTCTCTGTCTTCATGCTCTGTGGGGGAGTAACACTCGTTCAATGGAAGCCTGCAGAGGCCACTAAAGTTCAGGTGGGGGTGGCATGTTATAACCATCCTGGTGACTCAATCATTTATAATCTCTCTTGTGATTTACTCTATCATGGATTTGTCTTATTATTACCTGTATCGCCTTAAACTGCAGGTGGTAATTCCCTTCTGGTGGGATGTCATTTCTTTTTCCCCCCAGATTGAGCAAAGTCCTTTTGTTGGGTTCGTCGCCATCGCTATTGCTGTTATTTGTTCTGGATTTGCAGGTAAAGTCAGCAAAAAATTCTGTGGAAATGACTGTTAACAATTTTCAACTTCTTGTCCAATATTGATTTAGATACCACACACACACAATACAAATAATAAAGTATCTAATATCTATTTCACGCTAATGACCAGGGTCAGACCAGGGTTAGACCAGGGTTATCTGACTCGTGTTCAACCCTTCTTTTGTCAATTCCAACCAAGCCAGTCAACATGGGTTGATCCCTGGTCATGACAATGTACATATGACCTGCCTCACAACCTGGGAGCGATGCATACCAATTGGCTCACATGCTGGAAATGGTAGATGGGGTTATGTTGCGCTGCGAGCTCAAAGATAAAGAAAAAGAGAGAGCAAAGAGAGAAAGAGCGGAACAAGCTTTGAATGAGAGAAATTAAACAGTATTTTCTGATTGTTTCACAGCAGTTGCTTAGCACAATTCTAAAAAATCTAAAGCACAATTACTGTAAATAACAATCAAACACTCAACACATGATTTTGTGGAGACAGATGCTCTTTCCTACTCTGCACTTCATTTCAGATTCAGTAGTAAACAAGGATGTACTCTAGTATCTAGTAGTAGGACAAGGGGAGAACATTGCTCTTTGTTGGATAACATTACAAAAGTAAAGTTAGGCTTTGCTGTCGGCTTCCCAAGACCGAAAGAGAGACTTGCACGAGCAGAGAGAAGCGCTGTAGTGCTGTGATGGAGAAAAGGCACAGTGAGACAAAATGTGCCGTGGAGACCCGTGACAATTGTCAATCTCCAACCATTGACAATTTGTCCATGCAATTCACATTGAAATCGACCTGCGTCGATCCACCTGTCAACCTAGGTCGTGAAGCTGAGTCTGTCTAAATGGGTTAACCCTTTCAAACACAATGTCAACCCTGATTGACCCCTGAGTGTAAAAGGGGTCTAAACAAACACTGCCAAGGCATCTGTAATCATGTTTTTAACATTATTTGAGATACCCATTGCGAAGTATTTGAGTATTTACTTGCCCTGTTTTGTGTCTTTCTAAATTGAGGTGTGTACTTTGAGAAGGTGTTGAAGAGCTCAGACACGTCTCTGTGGGTGAGAAACATCCAGATGTATCTGTCCGGCATTGTGGTCACCCTGATTGGTGTTTTCATGAATGATGGCGAGAAGATCCTGGAGAAAGGCTTCTTCTTCGGTTATACGCCCTGGGTGTGCTTTGTAGTATGTAAGTATGACATAACCTTTTCCTATTTGAATTCACTTTTCTTCACAGTATTTTAGCTGACACTGCTCTTTGTGCTTTCAGTCTTGGCCAGTGTGGGTGGTCTGTACACATCGGTGGTGGTGAAGTACACAGACAACATCATGAAGGGTTTCTCTGCCGCAGCAGCCATCGTTCTTTCAACTGTGGCGTCTGTTCTCTTGTTTGGATTTCAGATAAGTAAGTTTGTTTCTCAAAACCACATTGAATGCATACATGCACATACTATTCCGGTATCTGCCCTT
Organism: Gymnocephalus cernua; assembly: GCA_023631565.1. Classification (NCBI taxonomy): domain Eukaryota; kingdom Metazoa; phylum Chordata; class Actinopteri; order Perciformes; family Percidae; genus Gymnocephalus; species Gymnocephalus cernua. The sequence continues at coordinate 7,631,911 of CM042440.1, forward strand.
ATTCCGAAAAAGACGATATTCCGACTAAGCTGTTTACATGGCTAATGAAAGTGAATATTCAAATAATATTCCTGTTTACATGTAGCCATGCAAAATAATTTTTTTTTTACAAAGTTCACCAGCGATGACGGACTTGTTGGACTGTGCGAACACAGCGTCCCTCTTTCATTCCTAAACTATCTTCTTTAAAAGGTCGACGTAGCGATGTGTGCATATATTCAAAAACCTGTTGATATCCAAGTCTTTGATAATGTTTAAAAGTAGCTGTGTTCCTCCTTCTAATCGGGTCTGCAGCCTTGCAAACTGTTGGCTGGTTGATTTGTGTACAGCAACCATAGCAACGCACAGAGCTGACCATAAGCCGTAAACTGCGGTAAACATCCTGATTGAGATGCATATTCCGAATGCGCTCTATACATGTCCAAAGAATTCTTCTAAAACCCAAATAATACCGTAATACTCCATGTCTTAATCGGAAAATGCTATATTCTGAAAAAGGCCTTATTCGGAATATGCTGTTTACATGACCTGTATCAAATTCCAAATATTGTCATATTCGGAATTATAGTGGAATATTGGTGTGCATGTAAACGTACTCACTGTTGGTATACTGATTTATTCAAGTTTTTGCAGTCCTTCTGGCTCATCAGGTTATGGTGCGTGTTTATGGTTTATGATAGTCAGTCAATTTTATTTGTATAACTCAATATCACAAATTTGCCTCAAGGGATTTTACAATCAAATTAAAAAAAGGCTACCAGTGCAAAAATGTCTTTTTTTTAAATTAGGTCTCATTTTGCTTTACTTTCCCTCTTGTGCAGCACTCTCGTTTGCCTCTGGAGCCCTGCTGGTGTGTGTTTCCATCTACCTGTACGGACTTCCAAAGCAGGACACATTGAAGCTTAGCCGGAAAGACGCAGACGCGGAATCCAAACGGAGACTGATAACTGTGTAAATCACCGATTTGCACCAGAGGAGTCTCTCTTGCTGGTAGACCAGGTCTGTCAGCTTCAACCATGCTGGAGCAAAAAGCAGTAACAGGACTTTGTTACTCTTATTTCGATGCCTCCATTTATCTGTTCTAGGGTGTGTGTAAATATCACAACTCCTTATGTATTAATATTAACAGTACTGTGTTTGTTTTTTGCAATGTTTGTGTCTGATGTCCATATCACAGTGTTTTCTGAATGTGCACAACTCACAGGACAAATGACTGCATGTGTGATTATGTTTATAATATCATCTCGCCAGTGTCTTGTATCACATCTGGTTGCATTCTGTTTTGAAAGTTATTTTTGAAGCTTCCATTAAAACTGAGTGGAAATACGGTAAAGTGACATGCTCTGCATGCATGCAATACTACCAATCAACTTTTCAACTCTTCCCTCGAACAGAACAGTGATTATCCATAGCTTGGTAACACATGTAGCTTCAGTCTGTCTTTTACCCAACAATGTCATGAACATTCAGTTGCCAGTTTATGTGGGTACACATAGCCAAAACTAATGCTAACACAACCTGTAGTATATTCTACCTTCATAAAGGTTATGTTCAGTTTTTGTTGTAGCTGTTTAAGAGAGGTCAAGATTCAACTTAGTCGCACATAACACAGATGACGTTCCCCAGGTGAAACAGCTGAACCAGTTTCTGAGCCTATCATTATCAAGATATGCACTGACAGGTGCACAATAGAAACCTTTAGAGTTTGACATGTTTATAGCTGTCAACAACAATCAGTATTAAAGGTCCCATGGCATGAACATTTCCCTGTATGAGGTTTTTTTAACATTGAGGCCGGCCACCCCCCCCCTCTCTCCTCCTCAATAGCTACAGACATAGAAATGGCACACACTAAGGAAAGCTCATTGTGGGACTGGCTCTAGTGGCTGTAATTCTACACCAAGGCTGAATTTCGGGAAAGAGACTTCAGATACAGTATTATGGGACCACTAAGGTCTATATAAAAGCATCCAAAGAGCAACATATCATGGGACCTTTAAAAACCGCAGTCATTATGAAAATAGGCATGGGCCGGTTACCGGTTTCAAGGTATAATGTGGTTTGACAAAGTCAAAACCTCTTAAATTTTCTGTCATACCGTTCCTAAGGTATGAGCTGTTTAAGGACAGAAAGTGCAGTTTAGAAATCCCTCTCCCTACCAGTGTGCAGTGTTTCAAAATAAAAAAAATTTTTTACCCGGACATTTGAAAAATAGTACATTTATAGCTGTCATCGTAATACCTAGTGTTTTCGCTGAAGGTTATCATACCGTCAGAATCTTATACCCGCCCAAGCCTATAGCCTTAAATTACGATCTGTGAGTGGAAAATACAATTGTAGACAAAGCAAATGCTTCTGATGAATTTATTTTGAAAATGCTAGTCTTTTTATTTACAGTACAACTTAACTAAAGCAGTATGGTACCACTACAGCAGTTAAAAAAAAACACTGAAAGTAAATAGTTTTACATTTTATCAACTGGTATGATTCCCAGGATCCTCATTCCGTTGGCCAGGACTGAGCAGGCTCCACTGAACAGTCGTAACCTTGCCTGTTGACATTTAGCAAATCAGAACCTTTTTTAAATATAGGTTTAATTATTGCAATTAACAGATTTTTAATTTGTTGTAAAGTTCAGTTACAGGCAATCACTGATGTTATCTTAACCTTAAAAAAAAAAAAGAATTCAGTACCTGCTTTCAGGCTTTTTTCTCATTAAGAGTGCTTATTTTCAAATTGCAAGACTAGCACTTGTAATAACATTATTAGCTTATACTGTGAAAACAAAATCTGTAACCACCTAAGTATAAATGTTTCCAGCTGCAGCTAATTAACACACACAACTACAAAATTAAAAGATAGATCAGATAATTTTCTTGTTGTTTTTGCTTGGTACACAGTGATACTGTGTATAACTGTATATTAAAAGCAAGACTATGTAACGCTTGAAAGAAGAAATAACCTTTTTCTTAAAATGAAAAGTTCTATTCATAGGCAAAAAAAAACATTATTTATTTTGTTTTTCTTCATTTATCAGTTTGACTCCAAGGTTTTGGTGTGACCGGTAGCTTATGGTGGTTAATGTTAGCTCCATATTGTGCTCTAACTTTAGATTGTTATTGCAGGGTAACTGACATTGCTGAGTCAGTTTGCTTTGTTGCTGACTCACAGTTAAAATGTCTTTCTTTAATATTACTCAGACCATCAATACAGAGCTAGAGTTTTATAATAATCACAATTTGAATCAGAAATATTTATATTTTCCCAATCCAAACCTGCGACACAGCATGTTTAATTCACTGCAGAGGCTGATAGGAGCAACCCATGTGTTTGGAGACAGTCTTGTTTATTTATGGTAAATGCTTTAATGTCTTGTGTGGTAAAGATTTACTGATTGTACAATCAATCTTCCTACCTGTGCAACATCCTGTGAGCTTCCTTTGACTGGCAGCTCTCTATGTGCTGAAGCAGTCAGGTGGCTGGAAGAGAGTTAATACACCAGTACACAGTTTAACTACCTATATCTATAAAACCTTTATGGTAACGCTGACTGTAATGAGCTAGTTAAACATTGCAGCAAAAGTTTCCCAACCCCTCAAGACTAACATCCTGTTCTTACCACAGCTTCAATAAAAAGTTGACCAGGTGTTTGGGCTGTAGATCCTGGGCCGACTGGTACAACACCTCATCATAGCTGCAAAGAGCACAGAGTACAAATATTGATACAACACCAGCCGACTGTGACAACTTGCCTAATTGTCGGTTTGACAATATGCAGGACAAATAAAGTCATGTCAGGTTTCAAAAAGTGGTTTGCTTACCGAAGGAGGTGCTGCAGGATGGTGATGCTCGTCTGGTCAAATAGAAGGGATGAATCAAATATAGCTGCCTTGGCACCTTCATTTCTCCTTATTAAACTGCAGTAAGAACACCACAAAAGTTTAAAAACAAGGAGGAGACCTAGGAACTGAAGTCAGCTGGTACAGTGTTTAAAATAAAAACGTTTGGTAACCTGATAGTTATTAACTAAGTACTTGAACTTGATTACTTCTATTTTATGCCACTTTACACTTATTCTACACCACATTTGAGAGGCAAATATTGCCATTCACTAGCTGTAATAATTGCTCCCGTTTCCTTCAAGTACTTAAATTTAGCCCTCAACCAATTACAACAATAAAGTTCTGCTTAAATGATAATGCAGTATTACTAATAATCCAATAAATAAAATAATTAACTCTAAAAAGGGGTCATTAGTATTTTGTTACAAAAGTACATTTTACTGATACGCTACCTCCAACAAAACATTACCTTCAAAACGTAGTCAATTAATTGATGAGGTGATCAAAAGGAAAATTAAATCAACAACGATACAAAAGTAATTTATGAAGTAAAAACACCAAATGTGAGGATCTGCTTTTCACAGTTTTAAATCATTGTAAACTGGACATCTGGGTCGGACAAAACAAGACATTTGAATATGTCACCCTGGGCTCTGGGAAAGTTTGGTGGACATTTGTATGACTATTTTATGACTTTTCAAGACTATAGATTAATCAATAATAATAAAAACAATTATTTGTTGCAAACCTATAATAATGACACTCCAAAGATTCACATAACAAAATCTCCAAAATGAACGAGGGACTACATACGCAACTACTAGAATTCGTGAAATAGTTTAGTTATTTTCAGCAATACACACCTGCGGAGTCGAGCATGTGTGTACTGTAAGAAAACGCCCGTGTCTCCCTGAGCCTGCAGCATCCTGTCCCAGTCAAACGTATAGTCCGACAGCAGGGGACCTTTGAAGTCCTGAAACAGTCAACAGAAAACTAGAATCTCTCTTATCACACTGTGCAGACAAATCAAGAAAAGAAACCGTTGATTTTTTGACTGAATACTCGAGTGTAGATGGAAGGTTTGAAATTGTAACAATTCACCTGCACTATTAGGGCACTGAGTCCAACTTTCTCTGCTGTGTCCTCTGTGTTGTCCATTTTCTTTGTTGCTGTGGAAAGAGCAAGTCCGATTCGTAAATTATACTGTGGTTGAGACAACTAGGAGAATCCACGTTGAGCTGGAGGGTTTGTGTTAATGACAGTGTGTCCCCAATTCCATACTACATACTGATTGATTACAGTATGTACTATACACTTATCTTAAAGTGTACTGTTTTTGCAGTTAGCATAAAAGAAATAGACATACAGTAGTACACAAACAGGTTTATGTAAGTATTTAGGATACAGCTGCCAATTAAACTTCACCAAGAGACAGCAAAATATTTTTTCCAAAATGTAAATGTTGTATGCCATCCACAATAAGTTTTAAATTCTTCCAGCTGTGAGCAGCTCCTTCATTTCATTTGTGCATTGCACTGTGGGAGAAAATTGTCTCATCAACAACATGCTCAACAAGTTTTTTGTTAGTATGCACAACAACCAGTTTTGTACCTTTTCCAGACAATGCACTAGAATTCCTAGTACTATTGTAAGACACCAACGCCCTGTTGCATCAGGCAACCAGATAATTCCACTTGATGCTGTAAAGCACTGTCACTGAGACACTGTCCATATATAATAAAAAATATCCTATTTGAGAAGCGCTTTGTAAGTATGCGTTTCAAAAAGTGCTTTACAAATATTTACACTGCACTAGGGCTGCAACTAACAATTATTTTCATAGTCGATTAATCGGTTGATTTTTTTCTCGATTAATCGATTAGTTGTTTGGTCTATAAAATGTCAAAACATTGTGAAAAATGTGGATCAGTGTTTCACAAAAACACAAGATGACATCCCCAAATGTCTTGTTTTGTCCACAACTCAAAAGATATTCAGTTTACTCACATATGAGACAAGAAACTAGAACATACTCACATTTAAGAGGTTGGGATCAGAGAATTTTGATTTTGGTCTTAAAAATTACTCAAACCATCTAATCGATTATCAAAATAGTTGCAGATTGATTTAACAGTTGATAACTAATCGATTAAACGATTAATCGTTGCAGCTCTACACTTCACAGTATTAATTGAATGGGGAATTTTAGGACACATGCAATGTTCTGTGATGCCAACTCGCAGCCTAACATGTTACAGGCTTTACTTTTTGACTGGCTCATGTTATGGAGCATCCTGGCCCGAGCTTCGTCCAGCACGTCCTCCAGAAACACCACCTCACCGCTCCGGGTCTTCATGCCCCGCACCAGGCCGAAAGGTACATGCTTACACCTGCAACCAGTGGTGGAATACACATTTACTGTATATATTAAGTAAAAGTAGTTCCACACTCTGAAAATACTCTGCTACAAGTACAAGTGTTGTATTAAACTTGCAGAACTATTATTAGCAAAAATGTACTTCAAGTATCAAAAGGAAAGGTAGTCATTATAACTGCATAACCACAACCCTGGGAAAACCTGATGCTATCATTACTCGTCTAGGGGCTTCCAGGGCTTGGCTGCCCGTGCGTATATGAATCTCCACAGATTAGATTCCGCTGCCAGGCTAAAGGTAAGGTGAACAGGCCTGACACCTCGCTGCCCTGGCACTGCTCTGATCCATCACCCGGCTAGCCCACACTCCGATACTGGTTAGTGCTCCACTGACAGTTCATTTAAAGACGCGGACAATAAGTTTAACACGACTTAATGGGGGAAACGGGAATCTAGCACGTCCTCCGTTGCGGCACTCAGAAAACATTTCTGTATTCCTTCAAACTCGCCGCTGCTCTCAATCGCCTGTCTTCACAACTAGCAGTGGCCCTGTGACTAGGTAAGTCCCACCTACCCAGCCAGACAGAACAGAATAGTATAGAATAGTGTGCCGTGACATTCTGCAGAATGGCCCTTTTCACGGTGACATTTTTACTGATGCATTAACGTATAAGCAGCAATTTAATGTTCAAGTTGGTGGAGCTAATTTTAAGAACTTTATAGACAAATCCATCATACTAGTACAGTGCCCGTTGAAAATGTGCCTGTTAAAAACAGGCCGATTGCTTGGCCTGTGGTATTGCTGCTTCAAATTGTACCCCAAAATGACTTACAGAAAGTTCCAGGAAAGTGAAGAAAAGTTAGTTTGGTATATCCAGCAATTATGTAACATTGTATGATGTAACGTTGGGAGCAGGACAACTGCACCGGAGTCACCATGTTCCACCCTAATGAAGGAACATAATTAGCTTATCTAATCACTATCAGATGTTTGACAAGTGTGGCCAATTTTACATATTAGTGCATGTGTCTGACTGTGATTATTGATATTGAAGAAGGCATGAGGGACGAAACGTCATCTGTGCGACCCTTCGTATTTTTATGTGTTGTTGTGTTCAGGTGTTTTGCATTCTACCTGTCAGCCCAAGAATGTCCCATAGCGAGCAGGATGTGGAACAACTGGTGGAAGTGATTTGCCTGACTTTTATCCGTCTTAAAAAGAAGAACAAACACAGATGCAGAAAAATTATATATATGCAGCAATAAAAAGGAGTGAGTAGAGCGTGACAGGAAACGAGAGAGGTAAACAAATATCCACACATCCATTTAGCATTTGTTTGTTTCATTTAGCAAGTTTTGCATATTTTGCTGTACCTAAGGAGGATCAAAAATGACATTTGAAAAAAAAAAAAAAGGCAGCACTTCAGTGGTAATTAAAAAGAATGGCACCTCATTTTGGCGAAATTAATACAAATGGCCAACTACCTTACTTTTTTCAGCATGACGCCTTTATCAGAGGCATAATGGATATCCCATTTGGTAATCAAAATAATTTTAATAAATGAGTAGAGCTGCAACTAACAATTATTTATCTATCTATCCATTTGCCAATTATTTGATTGGTCGTTTCATTTATAAGATGACCATAAAAAAAAAAATCACAATTTTCTAAAGCCAAGGGTGATATCTTTATATGTGTTGTTTTTTTCCAACCAACAGTCCAAAACCCAAACATATTCAGTTTACTAAGACCAAAGTAAAAAAAATAAGACAAAGAAAAGCAGCAAAATCTTATACTTTAGAGCCTGAAACTTGGGAATGTTTGCGGTTTTTGGTTGAAAAATTACTAATTATGAATGAATTATAAAAATAGTTGTCAATTGACTAATAGGTTCGGCTCTTTATGTGAGTGCAAAAAACTATAATGATGAAGATAATTAAAGCTCCATCCTATATTATGTATTCTCACTTACGTATGACTGCAATGCAATGTGCTATTTCCATGTCTTTCACTACTGTAGCTCATGTTGTAGATAAATGTGTCTTATGTGAAGTTACACCTCCCCCCAACTGTTCCACCCTGTCTTTAAAAGGACAGCAATGTAACAATTTAAAAAAAGGAAATGTAGTGAGCTCGAGTGTGCACCACTTTCCTTACCACATAAATCATCTCATCAAAATGGTACTTTGCTTTTCGGTCAATCGCTGCAGCAAGGTCTCTGAAATGCAGTAAATACAAAATAAGCCATTATTGCAACATCTGCTTTGAAAATAGATTTCTTAGGCATTATTCATCTAATAACTAAGCTTCTTTTTGCAGATTTGAATTGACCTTTTCTACAAGCACTGACCTGGTGACGTAGAGAGTTGTGCCGTCGCTGCGGAGCACTGTGCAGACGCTGCTCATGTCTCCCTCAGGGGAGAGATCCACTACACCCGTTCCTTTCCTGTAAATACAACCAGTCATTAGTTTAATACATCAGTGTCAACTGGAGGGAAAGAGCATTCAATCAATTCTTTTTACACATGAAAAGTTAAAATTACATGGTCTTTGTGTTATCACTTATTTTATGAAAATGTCAATAAAGATATTGTTAAAAAAAAATAATAATAATATGAGAGTCATGCTGTACCAAACTCTCCCGGTGATTTATTTAAATATTAATATTATTTTTTAACCAGTTTTGTTAATTGGGGTTTTATTTACTCTAGCATAATATACATTTTTGTTTACCAAATTGTCAGAAATAACAGGTAAATGCACAGACTTCTTTCAAACAGAGAAACAGACTCTTTGCCTTCACTGACGCAAAACCGATCATGCAAAGCAACCCCCCCAAATTACTGATATATATTACTGATAAAGGCCATCACATACTCAGAGGTTTTCAACAGGCCTTGGCTCTGCAGCTGCTGCACCACCTCCTGGGCTTGATCTTGGTGAAAAGACTCTCCGGAGTAAATATCAAAGTGGACCCCTAACCGCTGAAAAGATTTTAAATGAATGTCATTAAACATAATTTGACATTAAAACAGATTAAATTATATTCATTCTACTGATATTTTTCTTTAGTTTGTATTTCAGAGTTTAGTTTTTTTTCGACAATTGTGGGCATTGGTGTCAGTTGGTCATGCATGCTATTCAGTCCGGCTGGTTGAACCTTGTAAATGTGTTGATACTCGTCCACTGTGATCTCTCTGAACTGTTGCCATAACGACATAGCCTCGCTCTCATGCTGCTCCAGCTGTCTAAAGAAGTCTCTGGCAGCCTGCTTCATATCCTCATTGTGCTCTGCTTCCTTGTTTACTTGAACATAAACCTGCAAGACAAAAACAACAATTACTGCCAAAAAAAAACATCATAGTAATGTTGAAGAACACACTTCTTAATAGGGGTGGGAATCACCAGAGGCCCTATGATACGATATTATCACAATACTTATGTCACGATACAATATTATTGCGACTTTAAACATATTGCGATATTCTGCGATATATTGCAAATTGGCGATATATTGCAATGTAGCTTTTTTCCAACTTCAAATTGTCTCTAAAACTTTGTCAACGTCTGTGTTATCTAAAAAGAGAAATTTCTCCTTCTGACCTCACCACTAACAAAACCTCAACTACACCATCTAGTGGACTGAAAAGGCAGTTGATTTGTATCATTCTAAAATCAAAAAGTTAAGTTGTCATGTGCAATTTATATAATAAAAGATCGATACTTGGGGTCCTTGTATTGATACAGTATTGCCACGGAAAATATCGCGATACTATGCTGTATCTGATACTATGTCCCCAGTCCTACTTCTTAACAGTATATACTGTAAGCCACGTAACAAAAACTCAAAAATCACTTAATGAATCTGTTGGTGGCATGTCTGCCAATGGTTTAAGCAGACGATTGACATAATGTGATAGCTATATATGTATGTATATATGTATATATAGATAGATAGATAGATAGATATAAAGATTAGTGTGGCTATCTGTCTGTATCCAACTATGCAAACTAACCTCAAACAAATGCTGTAAGGGATTCAGTTTCAGTTTCTCCTGACATCCAAATTGACCAAACCCAGCTCCCAACAAACCTGAAATTAGAGGAGGAAAACTAGTTTTGTCAATTAAAAAAAAAAAATCACTCAAACAGAGACACTTTTATGAGACCAGAGAACACCGGTTGAATTTTTTGCACAAAGTTAACTCACCAAACTGCATACCCCAGTCACCGAGGTAATTCATGCGAATTACATTGTTTCCAAGGGACTGCTTTAAGTTAGCAATGAAGTTACCTGGAGATGGGGATTGTATTTTTAGTGTAGTTGACTGACTGTACTATGATTTTTGAAACATATGTGTCAAAATACCAAAATGAATTAAGTATTGTGGTGCTGCAGAGATGTCCTGGCCTACACATCATATACAACAGACTCAAGAAAAAAAATTGGGTACAGATCCTCGCAAAAATCACACCACGATCATTTAAAGTGCTCATATTATGCTAATTTTCAGGTTCATAATTGTATTTAGAAGTTGTAACAAAATAGGTTTATGTGGTTTCATTTTCAGAAAACACAATATATTTGTTGTACTGCACATTGCTGCAGCTCCTCTTTTCACCCTGTGTGTTGAGCTCTCTGTTTTAGCTACAGAGTGAGACATCTCACTTCTGTACCATCTTTGTTGGGAGTTGCACATGCGCAGTAAGTACTGCTAGCTAGTCAGTTACAGAGTATGAGGGAGTGCCATGCTAGCAGCTAGGTGAGCATTATAACGTGTGTTCCAAAGTGACCACGTTTGTCTCTGAAGTAAAGGCTGGACTACAACAGAGCTGTTTGGAGCAGTTGGTGAACAGTGTTTTCTGTTGGACATGGTAAGTCCCTTTGGGGGGGACTTTGGGCTTTTTCACTTTGTAAACCTATAACGTGCACAAAAAGATATAGAACACAATAAAGATAAGGGGAAGAGCCAAAAAGCCTAATATGAGCACTTTAAATATACTTCAATGAAAATAATGATAATGATATATTTTTTTTAAGATTATTTTTTGGGCTTTTCTGCCTTTATTTGATAGGACAGCTAGGTGAGAAAGGGGAGAGAGAGGGGAAGACATGCAGGAAATTGCCACAGGTCGGATTTGAACCCTAAACCTCCGCATAAACCTCTAACTATATGTGCGCCTTGTCATTTATCGGCTGACATATACACCAATACTAATATTTCTGCAATGAGCTAATACCAGCCAATATTTAGTTCAATGTTCAACTCACGTGCATATTAATAATTTTTTTAACTATTTTGGCTTCAGTTGCTGAATAAATTAACTCACCAATAATTGTCGATCTTAAGTGTCCAGCATGGAATTTTTTGGCAATATTTGGAGAGCTGCAAGATAAAAACACATTAATTCTGTCTGATGACAATCTATAAGGGGAAGCCATTGCATGTTGTGTTAAAGAAGTTATACAAACATACCTATATTCAACTAGCGTTGTTCCTCTCTTGAGAGTATTGAAAAGTTCACTGGTTAACCCAAATTTCACATCCTCCTCTTTTCCAAATGGCTCCAACATTTTCTAAAACAGATGTAGTAGGTAACAGATAATAATCACAGTAGAAACAGTGAAGATTGTTCACCGAAGTGGAAAAGAAAACAGACAAACCTGGACAAGAAGCTTGCGATTCACTTTAAAGTTGATCACTCCACATCCAGCAGATATGTCCTCCACCACACTGTCCTGCTTCAACTAAAAAAATACAAAAGTAGATTTCAAGGAACCTAAAAGTCTGTCTTACTGAATTCAGGATTATATTAAGCACAATAGATTTAGAGAGCATTTTATATTACACATTTCATACAAATGGGAAAACTCAGTTCACGTAGAATATAATAAAGAAATAAAGTAGGAAAAGTAAATAAATATAATAACATTAGCCAGTCTTAACAAGCACTAAGGAAGGTGTCCACATTGGCACATAAGGCTATTCTAGCAACTAGGAGCATAAAAAAGGCAGCTTCACCAGATTTAGATTTGACCCTCAATAAAGTAAGCATGCTAAGCAGTACATACAGTAAATAAGTTGCAAGGCCAAATGACCTGAGAGGTCTGACTGACTCATAGCTTGGAAACATCTAACATACATGTAAGAGAACCTTAAAGCCAATAATTTGAGGACATACAGTATGTCCAGAAATATCCTCGGTTTCTTAGCTCATGTTAAAAGTGTGGCTGCAGCTTTCTGACTGATCTGCAAGTACCCCACCATCTTCTGTGGAATAACAGAAGGAGGCCACCGCAGAAGACTATACATTTTATAAGTTATAAAAGCATGTACAAGTCTTGTCTGTTTTTGTTGAGTATCTTCTTATTTTTCTAATATTTTAAAAAGGTTATAAGCTGATCTTTGAACCCTGTTGATAGGTTTGTGGAAACCAAGGTTGTGCATCCAAAAGGATACAGAGACTTCTAACATCTTTAGCTTTCTTGAGAAATGTTTGTTTGCCTTGGCACCAAAGAACATCAGCTCTTTTTGTCTTCATCCACTGGTGTGTATATCCTCAATGCATTGTATTATGAAAATGCAATCTATTTGTGAGCTTACAACAGCATGGTGACTAAACAAGTTGTAGCATTTTACCCCAAGATGAATCTTACCCGAGTGGCCAGGTCTTCTGTCTGCAGCTGAATGTCACCACTGGATGGTAAAATCCCACTGATCCGTAATGTGCTGATTGACAGTTTGAAGTCAGCAGTCTGCCTGAAGAGGACAAGTTCAGGGAGCTTTAACAGATAGACACATATAGAGCATCTGACTCAAAAGAGAGGAGTAAACACACTTAACTGTTTCTTAAAAACTGGAACTGCTGACAGAGCTGGTATGAAGGCATCCTCAGACTGCTGCAGAGTCCGACCCAGCTACACATCAAAACACACAAAGAAGTAGAAGATTTCAATAAACAACAGTATGAGATAAGCTATTAGAGTATTGGCTAACAGTTATGAGGAAGACTTAACAGACAGTCCCTTCCTCCCTCTTGTTTTTACTTGCTCCAGGGTCAAGGCATGCTGCGAGTTAGCATTAGCATACAGACTTGTCCTTTGTGACTTTCAGCTTCGTTACCTTTGCTGCAATTATACTTCTGAAGAAACAAGCCATGTTTCGCAAACGTGCAAACACAATGTAATAATAAACTTTTTTTTGCGAAATTAGCAACAATCAAATGCTGTATGATCCATTCTACTGTACTTCCGCCGAAGCCACGCAACGTCCTTTTAACTTGTCCAATCACAGGCTTCGTTTGCTAATGACGTCTGCAAGTAGAAAAGGTTCGCTCGATTACTGTTCACGTTGCTCCCGACTTCTCCGGTTACTTGGGTTCAAATTTTCCAAGAACATTAAATGTTAACAAATAAGTAACCATCAAAGACATTATTATTTTTAAGGGTTTAACCAACTGCTTCATGGGTACTGTTGGGTGCGGTTTGAGCCAACTTTATGACGTTCCCTTGGCAACATTCATGAGCAAAAGCCCGACTGGGACTGATTAAAATATGAAACCCTCTAAAACAGGGCTCTCAACGTTTTTTAAGCCAAGGACCCCTTAACTCAAAGACAGACTGAGCAGGAAGCCCCTTGTACATATTGTATAAACTTCAGTTGCATATTAAACTGGGCCTACAATAACATAGGGCGGTCTAAAGCCTTTATACCTTTCATAAATGTTTTGATATTAAACAAAAGTGGTAAATGAATCCTTTGGGATGAACTGTAGATGGTTACCTTACCTATAGGCCAGTAAGCCCATCATCACTGTCTCTTCATAAATTATTTATGTTTGCTAATATTTTGGATTCATGTAACCACATTTTTTAATTTTGAAAAAACAAATTGAAAAAATTATTTGGTGGCCCCCCTGCAGTAACTGAGGACCCCCTAGAGATCTTGGACCCCCTGTTGAAAATGTCTAAATTTAAATTTTAAAAACGGAATCTTGTTCAATTTGAGCTGGGTGATTTTAATATGCTACTTTTTAAAGCCAGTTGCATTCTTGGATTTAAAGCCCACCCAAAGTGTGAGGAACTTTTCTTAGCATATTACAACCTGGACTTTAAAACCACGACGCTGTTAAGTTTAGCTTATGACTCAGGAGGTCCTGATGTTGCTTCTGCAATACAACCGAGGGGGTTTCCAAGTTTCTAGAAGCCTAGCTGGTGTCGGGGTCACACGTTGTTTACTTTGTTAAAAATGAATAAATATCTGATCAACTTCCCACTTTTGGGTCCTCAGCAATACACCTGTGCAAATGTGAAGTTGATTGGATGAACGCATATTTAGATATGTGAAGGTCAGTCATACATAGAGATCCCTTGCTTTTTATACACACACAGTTGAAGTTGTTAGCCCATTTCATAGCCACTTGCCTGCATTGTTGTGAAATCAGAAGCCTTGCATATATCGGTGGTCTGCAACTTAAACAACTTTCTATAGACTAAACCCCAGGGATACTTGTTGACAGGAAGATCCAGGATTTATCACAAATAATATGGGACAGTTCGTGGAAAGAGACTTTGTTAATGGGACATTTAAGACAAACTAAATTCCACTCACCTTCATGGCACTGTGGCGGCAGCATGTAGAAAACGGAAAAGCTTTAGAGATTTGTCCGATCCTTCAAAAAGGTGATCAACTGTGGTGACCGCGTTGTCAAAAATAGAAAAAACATGCAAAACTTTAACATTTGTGTAAACACTTTATTTGTTTTCTTTTCTTGAATCAAAGCCCCTTTATACCTACAGCAAATAGAATCATGACATTTTGGTACAATGAACAAAAGTCAAGCAAAAAATAAAAAAAATACAGTGTATACAAATGTAATTGCCAGTAAAACAATGCTGAAAAAAGCCAAGATGCCTGTTCCTGGAGTCCAGTCTAAAGGCGGTCTTGGTTCGTCCACTCGTCAATGTTCAATCCCTTTTTCAAAAATGTACATATAGAGAAGCTGCACAAGTAACATCCTCTCTGTGAAATAACTGCATTTGACAAAAAACTAAGTAAAATCAAAAGGCCAAGTGTGTGGTGGCAGTCAGCCTTTTATGAAGGCATCAGAACAAAGCCAAATAAATATTGACACGGCAGTTAAGAGGCCACTGGTAGAGTCACAGAGAGTCCTTGAACAAGTTGGCAGCAGGAAGTCCTCCTAACTCTGGCAGACAGGCAGACGTGGATGCCACAAACTGAGTCCACATAGAGGCGATATAGCACAGCTAGGAGAAAAGTCCAACTAGACCCACAAGTCCCTGGAGTAGCTTGTAGCAAATTGTATTCCTCAATATCAGATGCTGACACTCAGGAAACATCTGTGGAGGACAAACATGGCAGCAAGAGCATGAGGACACTTCACTCATTAACACTTCTGTTAATGTTGCAAATTGTATGTTTGTTGTGTTGTGTTAAAAATAAAAAAAGGTTATAAAGACAGTAGCGTTCGTGTTGACATTCGGGCGCCATCTTCAAAAACAGTCATGAGCAGTCGAACCACAAACGCTGTGAAACCAGTACCATACCTCAAACACAGCATTCGTGATTTGACTGCTCATGAGCGTTTTCAAAGATAGCGCCCTCTTTATAATCTCTCTTTTTAATAAACTGTCTCTACACTTACAAAGCTCTCAATGCTTCGGTTTACAAGTAGGGACCCTCATTATGCTACCGTTTAAGTGTGGTGCAATTTTGAGCCTCGTTAGTGGTATACAAGTGATTTACCAAGTCCCCCGAAAGCTAGAGTTAGCAGGTTACCACCGGTTTTGTGGTAGCTTGTCTAAAGCTAGAGACTCATTCGATTAGCATAAAAACATGTCCCAGAGAACTCTGCGCCAGAATTTTCCTTTAAAAGCAGATGGAATAAACTAGCCTGGTCCTACCAGACTCTCGTACATTTCATTTGTACAGAGAGTCTGGCTACTCTCCATTGACAAGTGTTAACTTCCTTGAAGGCGGGTACTCTGTTGAAGTTTAAAACTATTGGATCTGCCAAGAGCCACTCAATCGCTTACGTTTGGTCGTGACGTCGGCTTACCGTGGATTTCCACCGACTGCGTAACTGCTGCGGCCAGGACTGACAGCTGTAGTCACGAGGACCCACTAGATCTTGCGAATTCACGTAGATTAGAACCACAAAACCACCAACAGTTTGTTTCTATTCCGAGGAGTAGAGAGGAAACAACTCCGTGCTGTGTTTTCAAGGTGTAGTGAAGGGAAATATGATCCGCCGTGAGCACGGTGTATTTTATTTTGAAAATTAACCGGATGTTTTATTTTGTTTCTGTGCTCGACTTCCTGTCCCGCACTATCTGCCGTGTGCTGAATTGCTGTGGAGCTCTCCGGTGTCTGGCAAAAATAGAAGCTCTGCGTATCTGATCCGGAGAGCTGCGGACCGCTGGAGCTGTGCCGGAGTCGGAACGCAGACGTTACGCAACTGGTGGAAATTCACACATTGACTTTAATTGAAACCGATTGACTCCGCCGACGTTCCGGAGCCGTTCCGCAGTCGGTGGAAATCCACGGTTAGCATCGCTAGCGTTCACCTTAGCTAACCCCTCACCACTAAAGGAGCGAGCTGGAATATCAAACTTTTCCTGAACCCCGTGGGGAGGAGGGCCACAACATCATGGCCACCAACAAAACTTAGCAAAGACTGTTCTTGCTCCGTCTTTAACTTCTGGATATTCGGCAGCGTTGTCACAATAGACCGAATGGCTTCGCTCGCATCTTTCTCCGCCGCCATTACGGATTACTTCAACTTAAACTAGCGCATGTCACGACCTTAACGTCATCGTTCTCAGTCACTTCCTCTGTTCGCCGATTGGACCGATAAAGATTTGGCCGGAGAAAACCCGCGAATATACCGCAAACCCAGACGGAGTACTGAAGGAAAATGAAAATTGAGCGGAAGTACGTAGGAGGGCGGAGCCAGGCTAGGAACAAACTGCAGCAGGAAGTGAAATTGGCTAGCCCCATTCACCAACAGCGCATTGGCCAATACCCTGCCCATCTTTAAAAAAAGGCCCTGAAAGCTCACCTTTTTAAACCGGCTTTCCACAGACCAGCCAGCCAGGCCAGGCTCCTGTTTTTTTTCTCTCTCTTTCTTTGTGATCTTTTATTCTGCTCTGTAAAGCGACCCTAACCTTATTCAACTAGTATGACCAGGGGACCTCATGTGATTTAGAAATGACCCCCCCCCCCAATGACTGGGTACATTGAAAACGCTGCATTGTTACAGTAGGCAGCAGAAAGTACCGTTTCCTAAAGACAGTCAAGTCTACTCCCCTGCACTATTACATTCTGCTGTACCACTGTTATTTGTGAAGCTTAGCCTCACCTTTAGCAGCAAGCTACAGTCTGCTGTGCATAAGGTAAACACTAAACACGTGCAGTGGCTCATGAGTCATGTGTAACAGCTGACGTAGACAGAAGAACAGTAGGACTAAACTTTGCTCTCAGGAATCAATAAGCAAAAAACATGTTTCTTAAATGTCCAGTTTTTATAAATTTAAAATTGGTCAGACGCAGTACTAAAAAAACTCAACTCAACTCTAGCCTTAAATGTATTTTTTAGCAGCCGAGCTACAAAATAAATATACTCACAGCTGGCAGGCTGCTCTCCAAACCTTCGCATCAGTTGATCATGCGTGAACTTGACAAACGCATCATATTGCTCTGTTGGAAGAGTAAACACTTATCGGCACACGGTATGGATTACGCACTACAAAATTGTTATATGCCATTTAAAAAATAAAAATCATACCTGCAAGCTTTGTTGTCAGTATCTCATCGTACTCCTCACGGATTTTGTCCTCTCGCTCTTTCAGCAGTCTTTCACAAATCATCCCAACTTGTCTGAGGGAAAATAAAGGCTGCTCTTTTCTGGTGGGAGATGAGGCACCTGAGGATGTACCTGTTAGAAGAGTTAATATCATACAATTAATACCACATTCATGACATTATACACTGAAACAGCATTGCAATGTGGTCATGCTCATATTGAAAAAGATATTACATTGAAATTGAATTGTCTAACTTTAATGCCAAGCAGCAGGTATGGCAACATATTTATGTTCCTCATCTATCTGCGACACCTGGCGTACACTGCCCCCTTGGAGCATCAGTCCATCTGACTTTTTCAGTGGGGATGATATAAACAAAACTCCTTGATAAAAGAAAGTGAAAAGGATAAGGGGGCTTTCCATCTCTAGGCCTATTATTATTTCTTCCCTGGGAGTTGGCTAAGGATATGGGATTCCCCATTCCCAACAAAAAACATAACTTGTTGATGTGGATGGATATGTTTAGTAGCCAAAATCAAATTACCCTGCAAGAGAAAATGGCTAACAAGAAGGCAATGTCAGTCTAAATTATGAAGTGGTGACAAGATGGCCATTTAGTCTAAATATCAGGCTTGTAACTATGTACAGTGGCTAGCTAATAGTATCCACATTGTCATCCTAACAAGGAACTAAACCAACCAGATTACAAACTTGTGTTTGAGTTGATCAGTAAAATGATTTGTGAAAACTATTCAACATCCTCATTAAGATGGGAGCTACCTGGTACAGCAGATCCACTGTGAACATTCTGCAGGTCCAGAGGACAGCAGTTGTCTGCCTGCTGGAAGGTGTCCAGGTGTCGTCGTTTCTGCAGCCGCTTGTACTCCTGTTTGATGTTGTGTAGAATTTGCTCTGAAATAGAAAGAAAAACATTAGCTCCATTATATCAGTAAAATCTTCACACACACGCGCGCGCACACACACACACACACACACACACACCACTTGTATGGAAAAGAAGTTTGACAATTTAACATGGCCTTGCTGATGCAGTACATCATGACCTTAGACATTTAAAGAGACAGTAAATCATTCTCCAGTTCAGTGAGCATAAAATACTGCATACACTATTAAGCAGGCCTATACACAATAGCTACTTACTTCCCTGTTATTCCTACACGTTAATTCCCAAAACCACTGTCTACTAACACTAAAAATCAAAAATTACATTTATAAAAAAAATTGATTAGCTTATTTCAGATTTCATCATGTAGCTATACTTTTATCCCCATTTTAATTTGCACTACTTTGTCTTAGAATCTCATATAGCTTTTACTTGTGATTTTCTGTTTTCAATCTAATCTAGCATTGTTGGAGGAAGCCTGAGACCCAAGATTTTTAGTAACAATGATTGCTTAGCTAACTGTTGTGTATCTGACAATAAATAACTTTAAACTTGTTTTAACATCACCACGGACACCAGTAACGTTCCATACGGGGTAATGCTAACAGTGTCCAGTTCACAATAAAAAGTTGTTTTAGCATACAAAATTTGGGATTAAATTGACATAACATGTGGATGTAAATTCCTAACGTTACCTGTGGTGAGTCTGGACGACACTTCCCCGAACGGCGAGGGCTCCATACGCAAATATTTCTGAGGTGAAGAGACTGGAGACATGATCGGGGCGCACCTCCTTCTTTTAGGTGAAGCCTGGTTCATTAGTGGCTCAAAGTCCAGAGTCCTTTTCAGAGTAGCCCCACAAGCCATCACGCTAAAATGTGTCTAAAAAAAACCTAAAACAGAAAAGCTAAAACTCCCGGTTATTTGGGAAAGTCGCTGACCTGGGCCCCGTCGTCTGTGCTGAGAGTGCTAGCTAACGTTAGCTAGGTCAAACGGCGGCTGCAATTCCGGGCAGCAGACAAATACGGACTATGTTCGTCTCTCGTTGCCTTCTGCTAATAAATCTCATATAGATCACGTCACTGAATATATATTGAGGTAATCTGGCCAAAATAATCTAGGGTAAATTGTCTATGAAATCGGATGACTGCAGATATTGCTGCATTAGTTCCGAATACTAGCACCCACAACGGCTCACTAGTTTATATTTCATTCCGTTCATATGAGCATGCGCAAAGAGACGGTGGTATGCTGGTACTTGTAGTTTTTGTGCCCTTTCGGGCCCATTGTTTAATTAACTTGAATACTACATTTCCCGAAGACCTTGAAACGGTGCCTTTTTCAAATTTGTTTTGTTTGCTAACAAAATCCCCCAAACCACCTTTAAGTTTCAGTTTCACCAAATATTTTCTATAACTAAAACTAAACCCTATCTGGGTTCACTTAAAACGTTTGTTAAAAGGTATTTTTCAAAGGTATAAATGCAGAAAACGTAAAAAAAATACAGATTTTAAGAAGGAAATGAAAGTTCCACAAAATCTATAAATAGTTCTGTGGTGGGGGGATCAAGGTATGATTTAGTAGGCGTGATCAACATAAATTAGACACGCAGGCCACTTTTTAAAGCTTACTCTGGCTGCAAAACTCCGTGTCTGTCTCGTAGTTTTTGTTTTGAAACAACCCCCCACCCCAGACATTTCCCTTCCTCAACCACACAAACATATTTTGAACTGTACAAAAATGGAGGAGGATGTGAGAGCCACTTGTATTTCAACACTCTTGTTCTCCAGCCAAAAAGAGCAAAACATGTTAGGACTATACTAAACGGTACTTTTTGTGTTATTATTCTGCAGGGTGAATTTTTAAGTTAAGTCAATGTGTTATACTTTGAGGTGTAAGTGCTATAGACTGCAGAAATCTCCAGCATCTTGGTTCCAACTAGGCCTGCAACAAAATATTATTTTCCTTATTGATCAGTCTGCCAATTGTTTTCTCAGTTATTCATTTATATATTAAATGTCAGAAAATGTGAGTATAGTTTAATTGAAGACTTTCACACATGGTGGAGTAAATCCGCCTAATGGCTTTTCGCAGATTGGAGTATATGATATAGAGAAATGAACAAAGCCCTGTTGACATCTATGTGAACAGATGTTGCATCTTCCTACCCCTATAAGCCAAGAGATAAAAAAGAACAGAGCAGATGTTGGCGTCGCATGTAGGATGTAGCATTTTCTTTCAAATTGTCACTATCGGCATTACAAGAAAGCTAAAATCAATGTATAGAAATGTTCTCTTTCCTGCGAAAGGCTG
This sequence comes from Gymnocephalus cernua, assembly GCA_023631565.1. Lineage (NCBI taxonomy): Eukaryota > Metazoa > Chordata > Actinopteri > Perciformes > Percidae > Gymnocephalus > Gymnocephalus cernua. The sequence goes on from CM042440.1 coordinate 7,653,172, forward strand.
CCACTATAAACAATGTAAAATTTACCACATGGGGGCACTAAAACATCACTCATGACTTTAGGTTGCTGTCAACTCCGGATTTGGCTTCCTCTCTCTTGAATTAGTGATTGTTGAATGAATTAAGCATCATGTACTGCAACCTCCTGTTTCCCTTCATCACCTTCATCAAATAATCAATCAAATAACTGCAGGCGAAATCACAACCAGCTGCAACTTTATTCAAAAGTTTGAAAACAGCAATACTAAGAAGACTGATTGTGGTTTTTAAGTCCTCATTAAGCTACCACTGTACAGAAGCCACTTGACAGTTGACATTTTGATCTTCAATACTCAATAATACAAGAGGCAGCAAAGCATACTGATAAACAGCTGTCTGGATAACTTTACAACACGATAAATTTCTAAAGAACAATTGTGCTGTGAGTTTTCTAGATTAAAAGTACTACATCATCTATTAGAAAAAACACATCTTCTCAGATTATTTTACAAGGTCCGTTGTCGAGTATCCCCACAATGCATACATACAGACTTCCATCCAAGTTACCAACTAATGAAAAGACCCTTGTTTATTTGTTTAGATAAGTAAAATTAACAGCAGACATATTTGTATTTAGAGTTACGCCAAAAGTACTTCACTAGGCCTGTGCATGGGTTGCTTTTATTTTCCGAAATGAAGCCCCACTGCAACAGTAGCACTAAAACAACTCACTGCAATGATCAAACGGCTTGGGGTTTGAAATATATCCCCAAGTCACAAGGTATCACGCACATACAAGGCTGAATCCAGTGAAACCATACATTTGATGGAAGCAGCTATAGTCAAAAACCACTTCAGTTTGTTACAGTAGTGACCAGCACACTGCGTCCAAATGCAGTTTTGAAAGCTTGTTGTTGTTGTTGTTGTGTTGGCTGTATAGCTGAAGGATTGGATTTGAACATTTTGCAAGAAAACACTGTACAGTTGTTAGGTATACATTTGAACAAAGACACATTACTCTAAACGTCTAACAGCTAGAAATGGGCAACAGGGACGATCGTCACTGCCACAGAAAATGCCATCCAGATTTGACAATCAAAAGCTGTGAATCCATTTACCTCCATCTTATTAGAGTTTATTTGTGAGGGTGATAAATATGTTTGGGTTCTTATCTTGAGCATGAATCACCTCTCATTTCTCAGATAGTGATAAATATGGTTGTTGTTTTCTTTTCTTATATTGAGCATGAATCACCTTTCATTTCTCAAAATCTCTTAACACATTTTGCAACTCACTGAGTGTTGTCATAAAGAAGTACAAAAGTTACATGTTTAATGATAATTTTGGAAATAAACAATCAGTCATTTGAACTTTTTTCTTTATCATTCCCTCATAGAAATGTCTGTATGCAACATAAAGCCTATAGAAAGTCTGGTGCAAGACACATTCTAGATGACACAGTAAAATATCTCGAATTAAAAATGTCAGTAGCCCCTTATCCCATAAATGAAGATTTATTGTTTTCAAAACCTGAATTCACAGTACAAAAATATAAGCCTTCACTAACTGGATATCACTAAGTATATGGTAAACAGCAGACTTATGATCGTCTTTGATAAATCCTTTCAAATCGTGAGTCCTTCCTATTAACTTGCAATATCATTTGGCACTTTGGCAAACCATGTACTCACAAACCAATGTAAAATAATGCAACCACTAAAGCGTCTATGTGAGGATGTATAAGTCAATACTTTCAGGAGAGGATTTGTTTTCTCTGGGATATCTAACTTCTGCTTTATTGTGTTGAATGGCATTGTTTGGGGAGGATGACATTTACACAGTTTCTCCTGTGATGGCCAATTAGACAGCCTCAGCAGAAGTTTCAGTTGACACAGACATTGTTACTTTGGCTATTTTCACAGTGGTCTTCACACAGCTCTCTGCAGCCCTGTTGGCAGAAATGTTGGCATTTCTGTTCTGGCAGTCTGACTCGAGGCTATTATCCAACTGCTGGGCACTGCCCCTACAGGCATGGCAGGAGCTGAGGAAGGCGCGCCGCATGTCCTTGCTCCTCAAGGCGTAGATGATTGGGTTGACAGTGGAGTTGAGCAGGCAGAGCATGCTGCAGAATGCAAATACTGTCTTGATGTCATCGTCCATCCTCCAGAAGAGGTCATAGACCATGATGACGAGCACTGGGCCCCAGCAGATGACCAGCACCACCAGGATGAGCACCAGGGTCTTTGCCAGACGGATGTCCATGCGTGTCTGCTCAGGGCGTGTGGTCTGCACTTTAGTCCCATCTGCTGAGTAAACAACAAGGCTCTTCTGGGAGGTGCGGCTCAGCATGCGCACAGCATGGTGGTGTGCTTTCCACAGGATGTATATGTAGGCGTAGATAATGAAAAGAACCAGCACGCTGGTTACACCGATCCAGAACAACAGATAGTTCTCGTCAATCAGAGGGAATATGTCTGAGCAAACCGAATTGAGACGTTTACAGTTCCAGCCCAGTAGAGGCAGCACTGCGATGACGATGGAGATGGTCCACATCACACAAAAGGCAATGACAGCCTTGGTCCGTGTCACAATGCGCCTGTAGGAAAGAGGCCGGTGTATGGAGATGTAGCGGTCAATAGCAGTGAGGAAAAGGCTCCCCACAGAGGCAGTGAACGATGCCGTGACTCCACCCAGCTTGAAGAGAAAAACATTGGGGCTGTCCTTCCTGTGAAAGACATGGAAGTCCAGAAAGCTGTAGACAAATATGACACTTCCAAGAAGGTCAGCTACAGCCAGACTGCCAATGAAGTGGTAGGACGGCCTGCAGCGGAGGGTGCTGGACTGGAAGATAACACAGAGCACCACCAGGTTCTCAAGCACCGTAAAGGTACCCAGAGTCAGAGACATCACAGCCACAGCCAGCTGCTGGCTGGGGGTCAGGATCATGAAACACTCCATGTCCATGAAGTTCTCCCCACATTGTATATTGTTAGTCTCATCTCTGAATGTGCTCCTGTTGCCGAACAAGTCTGTGGCATTGGTGGGGTAGAAGGGGATGCCCTTGAGGATGAGCTCCTCATCCGCAGGTACTTTGTTCGGGAAGGAGTTGCTGCGGAAAGCAGATAAGGGCTTCTGCAGAGAGAAACCCGCTTTGAAGTCTACATCATTGAGGGGGTCGTCATAGTTAGCGTCGTTGGAGCCCAGATACTGTAAACCAGATGTAATAGTCCGGAAGGTGGTGTCCGCCACACCATCCAGCACAGATTTCATGGCTGTGTCTGAGGGTAATGCTGCAGTCTAAGATGCCCAGACAACCTGCAAATTGATGACAAACATTTGATATAAAAAAAAAATGCCTTTAACATGAGATAACCTTCACATTATGCAAATATTTGGAAATATTTTGTACAACTGTGTATATTGTTTTTTATTACATTTTATGGAATGCCTGAATTGGGCATAAACCACGTTTGTTCTCTGAGAGCTGGTGTAGCTACTTATAAATACTGCATCATGCACCTATCAACGCACATACAGTTTTCTTTTAAGAAACCCCAAAACCTACTTGGGGTTGACGATAAAAACGCCTCTTTTTTCTATGAAAATCAGACAATGCAATTTATCTTTACCTGTACAGACTGGAACACTATTGCAAAAACAGATACACAGCTAAAATATAATTCAATCTGTGTAAAACATTATACAGTATATGCATGCTCAAATGTTGGCAGTCTAATTTACTGTAAGAGTAAGATATAAAAGCGGCATAATTGCTTTTAAATAATTTAAATGTATGCACGTTTGGAAAATTATTTTGATATTTGGCTTTTTAGAAAGTCTTATAATCTATGCAGGAGTGCCGATTTCTCGTTGATCTGGTGCAAAAAGCAAAAATACATTCAAGAATCCGCAATACTTTCATGTTGGGATAAAATACACAACGCATTTGAACTTCTAATAAAAGAAAGAAAACAATATTAAAAGCCGCATTTAAACATTTAAAAGAAGAAAAGTGCTTCTTTACCTTACATAATGTTTTTCCAAGTGCGCAGAATCGTCCTTTACCACCGCGCGTTAATCCAAGTCAGAAGCGCATCATCCAACCAACACAGATCTCACATAAAAAGAGACACACCAGTGTGCATGTGTTAGAATGAAACCACCATTATCATCATCATTATTCGTTTCTTTTTCAAATGATATAGCCTATGTAACATAAATGTATCAGCTGTGGAAGTGTCTTCGCTCTTGAGGTGCCCTCCTGCTTTGTGGACACAGGTTGCTCCCGCGTCTCAGTCTTTCTCTCTGTGTCTTCACTTATGAAGCGTCGCTCCTACAAGCCCTGTGACGTGTTTCCATATAGCTTTATCTGCCCAACCCATTAAGCTGGCAAGTGCGGTGCAAATGAACAAGGGAGACAACTACAGTGGTGGTGGTGGTGGAGGCTTATACAAAAGATCTGATTTGAATTCCCAAAGCTCCTCCTAGCAGACGACGTGCTCGGACAAAGAGCCGGCATCAACACAGCACAAAGCACCAACAAAAAAAAAACTAGAAAAAAAAATAAAAAAAATAAAAGCTGCATTTCCCATATGCAATCCCGACATGAAGGTAACTTTTTTATCTAGGCTTTTCTTTTTCTTTTCATGCATCCAAAGGCAGGTTGCAGACTTCATTGCTAGTCAGTGCATGTCTGTTTATTGTGTGAATAATTAACCAAAATGGAGATCAGAAAGCAGACGTCATCATTTTAATGTTTTCCCATTGAATAGCTGTATTGTCAGATCCAAACCAACTTCAAACTAAGTCAGTGTTTGTATTCAGAGGAAAATACAAAGGAAATATGTCATTTATACACTTAGAAATAAAACTCAGAGGGGCTGAGCAGTGATGTGACCACACAAGATAATAAACACATTTTATTTTATGTGTTTTTTCTCTGATGTCCCTTCCCCACAGGATGAACCAGTTAGTTATCAGCACATTCAATCAGATTACACACCACCAAATCGAGTCAGATCCTGCTATAATTCACATTAGCAATGATATGGCCTTTGCATGGCCTTAATAAATACAGATTCAATTCACTGATTATGAATTATTATTATTATTATTATTATGAATGATCTAATTTGCATGTATTCATTTGGCCATATCCATGCAAACATTTGAGTGACTTTTTTTTTTAATTTCTTTACACCGTCTTCCACAATGGCAGAATAAATGGTGCAGGCCACAGAGGTAGGAGTTGAGTGGCTGCATTGTCGTAGATAAAATCAGAATAGATGCATTAATTTGACATTCGGCCGCCACAGATGACAGAACATGAAAATCTTTTGCCACTTCAAGGACTGAAATGAGGCTATAACTCTATCATCATCACAGGTGTAATTATTAATATCGTTCAGCCATGGTTGCCGTCTCTGTCTGAAATGACCAAAATGTTCTACTTCACAAAATCAGAAGACATTTACCGTCAAAAAATGTCATAATTGTCTAAAACATAAAACTTCACGAATTTTAGGTTAATTTGTCTGTGAATTTGTTTCCTTTTTGTGGCAAAATTGTCTGCTGGCAGCTTGTCAGTGTTAGTAGCTGAGTTACTTGTAAATCTTCTCATCAATCTTTAGGCAAATTGAGAAAGAACACATTATTTATCGTCATGATCTGCAGGACTAGACACAGATAAAAGCTGAGCCCTCCACACTGATTCAAACCTGAGAGCGGCCCAAAAATAAGAGCCCTCCTCGTTGATAACTGATCGCAGATAGCTCTAGTAACTGGCAGATAAATGCCTTGTTCTAAGAAACATCAAAGGACTGAGAACATTGAAACACCAGTGTGGCTGTTGCACACTGGTATACGCAGAATAACGCACTGATCTTACTCTAAACATAACAAACACCTGATACACTGATATAGCAAATACTAAATGTTCCAGCAAAAACATTGAGCATTGTACAATGCAATTTGAGTTTCTAAGGCTTATTTTTCTGATCCCAGTTACTGAGACTTTGTAATATCCACCACATGGAGCAGTTAGACTTTAGGCAGCAGGGTTTGCCAAACTGACTGCTGTATTGTGACAGTTTTCTCTGACTTGATGGCCATCTGCGTGTTAGTTACATAACATTTTGTCCTCCAGTGACTCACATTGAGTCCATGGATCATAGAAAAGAGCTCGGGGGACGGGAGGGGGGGGGGGGGGGGGGGGACGGGGGGGATAAAAACTGCAATCAGAAGATAGTATCTATTCCAGTTGTAATTTGACTAACTGATCGCTATTCAGTGCCAAATGTCAGACTCATCAGTTTAGGGCTGTTTCGCACACTTTATTGCCATTTGAGCACATGTATAGAGGACAAAAGTTCTGTTCACATTAAGGTGCAAGAACCGTTGCAACATGCTATTTGTAATTTTAAACATAACCTATTACAACCCCAAATCAGAAAAAGTTGGGACAGTATGGAAAACACAAATAAAAAAAGAAAGTAGTGATTTCTAAATGTACTTTGACTTGTATTTCATTGCAGACAATACAACAGCACATACTTTAATGTGTTCCTCATGAATTTTATTGGTTTGTTTTTCAAAAAAACAAAATTCCTATTTTGGTTCTTGCAATACATTTCAAAAGAAGCTGGAACAGTAAAGCATTTACCACTTTGTAATGTTGCCATTCCTTTTCACAACACTTAAAAGACGTTTAGGGACTGAAGACACCAAGTGATGAAGTGTTTCAGGTGTAATTTTGTTCCATTCTTGCAGCAAACAAGTCTTAAGGTGGGCAACAGTACGGGGTCTTTGTTGTCGCATTTTGCGCTTCAAAATGCGACACACATTCTCTATTGGAGACAGGTCGGGACTGCAGGCAGGCCAGTCAAGTACCCGTATCCTCTTCCTCCGCAGCCAGGACTTTGTAATGTGTGCAGAATGTGGTTTTGCATTATCTTGTTGAAATATGCATGGACGTCCCTGGAAAAGATGTCTTCTTGAAGGCAGCATATTGTGCTCCAAAATCTCTATGTACTTTTCAGCATTAATGGTGCCATCACAGAAGTGCAAGTTACCTTTGCCAAGGGCACTGACACAACCCCATACCATGACAGACCCTGGCTTTTGGACTTGTTGCTGGTAACAGTCTGGATGATCCTTTTCTTCTTTGGTCCGGAGCACACGGCGTCCATTTCTCCCAAAAAATACCTGAAATACTGATTCATCTGACCACAGTACACGTTTCTACTGTGTGATGGTCCATCCCAGATGCCTCCGAGCCCAGAGAAGTCGACGGCGCTTCTGGACACTGTTAACATAGGGCTTCCTTTTGGCACAGTACAGTTTTAACTGCCATTTGTGGCTGTAACTACGTATTGTGGTACTTGACAAAGGTTTGCCAAAGTAGTCCTGAGCCCATGTGGTGATATCGCTTATAGATGAATGACGATTCTTGATGCAGTGCCGCCTGAGGGATCGGCGATCTCGGTTGTTCAGCTTAGGCTTGCGCCCTTGTCCTTTACGCACTGAAATTCCTCCTCATTCCTTGAATCTTTTAATTATGTTATGCACTATTGAATGTGAAATAAGCAAATGTCTTCCTATCTTTCTTTGAGGAACATTTTTTTTAAACATTTCAATAATTTTCTCACGTATTTGTTGGCAAACTGGCGATCCTTGGCCCATCTTTGCTCCTAAAGGACTAGATCTTTCTTGGATGCTGCTTTTGTACCAAATCATAATTACAATCACCTGTTGACATCACCTGTTTCAAATCACATCACTATTTAACTAATTTACCTGATTACTAGCCCTAAATTGCTCATGTCCTAACTTTTTTTGGAATGTGTTGCAGGTCTGAATGACAGAAAAGGATGTATATTTACAAATGAAATATTTTGTGTTCACATTGTCTGCAATGAAATACAAGCCAAAATACATTTAGAAATCACTACTTTCTTTTTTTATTTGTGTTTTTCATACTGTCCCAACTTTTTCTGATTTGGGGTTGTAGAATGTAAGTGTACTAGTAAAGATTTAATAGAATAAAGCAAAGTCAAAGGATTGGCAATTGACGATATATGCATTTCGTCTGGCCTATTATTTTTGAAAGTTGTGTTCAAGCTTGTTGCTGCAGTGATTTCCTGTTTACAGATTGCTTTTTCTTCACAAATACTTAGGAACAGCTTTACATAGACTTAGTGAAGGGAGTGCATCCTTGCCTCACAGGGTTCACATTACAGTGATGCTGCCTGGATGAGAGGCAGATATGAGCTCACTCAGGGCTCATAATGCATTTTGCACCAGCCTAATATCCTGCCTCTTTCCTGCAAGTTGTTCCACATTCAAGGCATTTTCAGGAAGGAGCTCTGGCTGACAGAATCTTAGCCAGAATTCCCCAGATACCTCACTTATGTATCAGTAACAACCTTATCAATATGATAGGCTAAGGTTGAAAAAACAAAATCTGTCTAGGATTTCTGCATTCATCTCTGCTCTGCTTCCCACCGGTATTCCCCTGATCTAAATCTTCAAATCGCGGCTTCCTTGAGAAACACGAGAGTTCAGTTGCTCATGCTGTTATTAAATAGGCTAACCAGTGATTAAGGTTATCACATGGCCTCTCTATGAGTGAGTCAACCCCATGAAAATAGGCCATGTGTAGTATGTGCATAAGCAAATACTTTTACCAGTATGCAGTCCTTTTTTTTTTAAAGATTATTTTTTGGGGCTTTTTTCCCTTTTGGGTGATGACACACAGCAAAGGGCCGCAGGTCAGATTCAAACTTGGGCCGCTGCAAAGGCCTTAGCCTACATTGGGCGCACGCTCTTACTGGGTGAGCTAGAGGTCGCCCCGCCAGTATGCAGTTCTAATAACTTAGAGCTAATTTTTCACATGTGCATCATCGCTTCATAACAAATTACAGTTTCTACTGAACTACAACCATACTGAATATTTGCTCAATTCTGCTAAACAAGGACTAGTCATCAGCATTGTGATGAATATATTTGATTAGTTCCAGGGGTCAATTGTCGATGAATCTCATCTGTGTCTACTGTGGCTGGGAAAGAAACATCACCACATTGTGTATGAAATTATTGGAAGATGGATGTTTTCACTGTTAGTTCTTCCCCCTGAAAAGCCTCTGTAATTTGAGGACACATCATATTGAAATTCTGTCAAGTTTGTTTATGCTTTTATTGATTTGATATTTTTTGACTTTTTTAATGTACAAACCAAATGACCTTGCTCTCTCAATAATAATAATAATAATAATAATAATAATAATAAAACACATACAGAAAGTTTGACAGTGCAGGTAAAAGAACAGCATTTAATGATCCAAATAAAGAATTAAAGGTTTTTAAAGGGGCGGTTTGATCAGCTGAAACTACTGTATCTCCACCTACACATGTTTTTCTTGGTGTAGGTAGCTATAGTTACTATCCTGTATATAATATGTTTACAGTGTACACTAGAATTATTGCAATGTGGCTCTAGGGATGGCAATGTTGGTCTGTCTGTCTGATGGCCACACTGTAATTACTTAACAACTATTTTATTGAATGCCATAAATTTTTGTACAGACATCATGTCCCCCAGAGGATGAAGCCTACTGACTTTGGTGATCTGACTTTTCCTCTATAGGGCCACCATTTGGTAGACATTTGTGGTTGTGAGTGAAATATCTCACTATTCAATGTATTGCCATGACAAAATAAATAAGATCCCATCCCTGAGTAGCAAATGTTAGCATACTAACAAATTAAGATGGTTAAGATGGTAAACATTATAGCTTCTAAACATACGTGTATTTGTGAGCATGTTGGCATGCTTGTACATGTATGTTACATGTGTTCAATATGTTCAATTTGTCAGTATACAATATATATATGTGAATATACTGTATGTTATTTCACTTGTCATGAAGTAAGTCAAAGTGCATGTTGGACGAGAGGCTTTTTGGTAGTGAAATAGGAAGGGGGGAATGCAAGGAAAATCAGCATTTGTTTATCTCTGTTCCTGCTAAACTTATACAAAATGCAATAATATTGGGATGTCTCACGTGGATGAACACTGCAGCGCTCTGCTGCAGTCTGCGGACGAATGATACTGTTTTTACAAGCATCCTCATACACACTTTGCAAGCATCCTCATACACATGTTAACACACATTTGAACTGAACATAAAAAAGGTTCATACCTACTTCACCTTATCAAGTGTAGGCCTCTATTGGCTGTATGTACATCCTATAATCCTAATGAAAGAAGCATGTGTGCAACTAATATAAAGTAAAGGTACAGAAAGATTGCTGTATTTTACAGGACTGTAAGTTTTTACACTGTGTTTTTTTCTTCTTATCTTAATGTTGGCAAGAATGTGAATAAGCATATTTCTCAAATTGCATTTTCCTAAGGAAATGGATTCAACACATGAAATGTAATACTTGTTAAACATTAAATCTAAGATGACTAGTGCAGTGTTTGTGTCAGACAACATATATTTGACAAAACAATGTCACCTCAAGGTCCATTTAGTAGCAGTTCTGGAGATTTCAATCAGTTTGCTTGTTTATTTAACCAACTCAAACTAGCGCTCAGAAAAAAATGGACATTTTTAAACATCTACCTTTTCATGACGACTGAGCAATCTCCATCTGCAGATGAAGATCGTATGATATAATCAAAAGCTCTAGAACAGCTTGTAAATGGACCTTGAGGTGACATTTCAGGGGATCCCATGACTTCCTGGGGAAATATTAGAGGTAACAGGGTGTTTATCAGACAATCAGGAAGACAAAAGAATAATTTTAAAACTCACTGCAGATTCACAGGCTTATTTAGGCCAGACAGCAGGCTTGTAAATTTACTCCGGATCATAAATAATGAAAGATTTTGTAATGTTATGAAACAAAAAAAATAAAAAATAAGACTGTACCAGCCATATCAAAGCGTACACTCTGACCTACCTTAAGCACCTATCTGCCTGTCTGTGAAGTGCAAACATCTCATCTCTCCACTACTGAACTGGCACGACTGAGATATACTGTTGGCATGACAACCAGTGAGGACTGAAATGACTAGACACATGACACAGCCAAGGTTGAGCACAGACAAAGAGAACATGAAGATTTTTTCCACTGGGAAAGACTTTACAACAAACAGCACTGCACCAAAAAGAAAAGGGGGGCCCATGCCAATTATCTGAGGGACATCCAATAGGTGCAAGAATGCCTCCTCTGCTGCCCAACACAGCTGAAGTGGGTGTATATTCCCGGCCAGCACATCATGATCCCACAATTGTTACTGAGCTGCGCTAAAATGGTGAATTACAGCGCCTTGAGGAAAGGTGAGAAGACAAAGAACAAAACATCTGCTATTTGAACCAAGGCTAAGCATGGGCGTCATGGTAACTGCGTCCCTCGAATCCCCCCTCTGAATGAGATGTTCCAATTGTCTTAAAAACTGAAATAAACTTGGTGAGATCGAGCTCGATGGTGTTTTAAGCCCCCAACGTCTCCTTACAGGCAGCGCTGCGACCGTTGACTTCAAGACACTTAGCCCTAACCTTAACCTTAACCCTAACCATAACCATAACCATTGCCTAATCGAATTCAAGGCAGTGCTGTGACCGTTGACTCCAAGGCACCTAACCCTAACCTTAACCATAACCATAACCATAACCATAACCATAACCATAACCATAACCATTGCCTAATCCTAGTGCCTTCCAGGGACATTGGGGGCTTAAAACACCAATAAACTGAGATGGACCCTCGGAGGGCTGAGGGAGCGAGTGAACAATGATGGTCACTCCAGATGTGGATAACACCCACAATGCATTGCAGTTATGCATTTGGTGCAAGAAAATACTTCCATGGTTAGGTGGCAGTAATGTACAACCACTAAAACTCCTGTTGCTGATCACCAAAGAAGGATAAGATGAATACATTAAATAAATACATTTTTTTAGTTTCCTCATTTTTAGCTTTATATTTTACTGAAACATGAAGGCTAATATAACTAATGTCAGCTAATGTTTCATTTATACTTTTTATTTACTAGATAGTTGTATGTGTGATTTCTTTATTTCCAACATTGTTTGTAAATGCATGGAAGAAATTCTGTTTTTGCGAGATATAGTCTAAGCATTAATATGATGAATCATGATACAGATCACAAACTTTCTAAATCAGAAACTCTTAAAGCTGATTACCAAGCCTCAAATGAGTCTGGAGGTATTATGTGTAAAAGCATTAATAATACTTTTTATAAACACTTTGTCATATAATCTATAGTGATTTTCACACAAGAAATAGACCGACTGTACAACAAGGAAATTGCATGACATAAGCAGACAGAATAGATAGAATAAACGGGAATAGAATGCCATAATTAACACCTTCAGTCAATAAAAGCTGCTACATCATGTCTCACTTCGGTTAAACATGAATACCTGGCCATCAGGTCACAATCCTGATTAGAAAATGGATTTTGTTGTTGCTCAAACATGAAAAAACATATATTTTCTGTCCGTTCACTACAGAGTAATTTTCTTTTTTCTATTTTTCAGAAATTCAAAGAGACAAAAGTCATTGAAGCTCTGCTGAAGGAAATCTTACTGGAGGTAAAGTTCATGCTTGTCTATCAGTACTACCAGGGCATTAGCCAGGAAGATACTGAGGTCAGGAATCCAAATCTCCTCAGCACAACCTCTGACACTTTACTAACCACCAATCATTACAGTCGGGGTGCAACTAACTCAAGACATCATTTGGTTCATAAAGTGTAAAAAAAAAAAGAAAGAAAAAAAAAACAATTTCCCAAAGTGCAAGTAAACACATTGAAATTGCTTGTCTAAAAGTCTAAAACCCAAATGTTGTTAATTTAATAGCATAGAAGACTGCACAGACTGCAGTGTGTTAAGTGGTGCAGTATACAGTAACACACACAATAAATGCTGCTTTATTAGCATCAGGTGATAATATCTAATGAGAAAAAGGCAGTATCACAGATGGAGCTGCAATTTCTACATGACTATGCTTCTCAGTTTCAGAGTAAAGCTATTTAGCAAACCAACTTACTTATCCCCTTCCCCACTACGACTCTGCTCACTCACACTTACACAAGCTTTCAGTTTGAACACACAGGTGGGCACAGTGATTATCAAACCTCTGACTCTAAACTTTGCCAAAAACACTCACACATTTTTGCTTCAAATCTGAACAAGATAATTATTTGCACTTTGGCAGCTGCAAAATGGCCAAGAGAGGGTAATTTTCAGAGTTCAGTACCCCCAAAATGCACACAACCTGCTGATGTTTACCGGGTTTCTGTTGACGGAGCTCACAGTCACTGCTGTGGGGAGAAATTTTGTGTTTCAGTTTCATTATACCAGCTGTTCTAACCCAGCTCCAGAATTAGATTTGGGAAAAGAGAGTGAATGTTTGATATATCAGCTATTTTGGGGTGAGACGCTGCTCTCTGTTGCAGCCTCACAAGTAAAGGCTGTGTTTTTGTGTTACAATTTTTCCTAGTGCACATACTTCATTTGTCCGTGTCCTCTAGAACAACACATTGAATCTGATCTGATCTTACGCCCCTATCGGCAGGACAACATCATTTTACTGTTCCTTACAAAACTGATGTAAGAAAAAACATCAGGAAATAGTTTGGGCTATGATCCTTTTTCATGGATTCAACTAACCAGATAAGGTGTCAAATAGAGAGCTTTAAAGGTGCAGGAAGGCAGATTTGTTTTACTTTAGTCATGCTAGCTGTTTCCCCCGATTACAGTCTTTATGCTAAGCTAACCGGTTGCTGGCTCCAGCTACATACTGTACAAACATCAGAGTGGTTTCAAGTTTGTCATCTAACTCTCTGCAAGAAGTTTCCCAAAATGTCAAACTATTCATTTAAATTCAACATTTTAACCTAAGAATTCTCTTTAGGTTAGATCTCAATTAATGCATCTCTGTGATGATGAAAATGTGCAAATCTAAACTTCACTGACATAACGGCTTATCTTCACAACTGTCTATTAATTAGTATTCACTTTGCGTCATCTGTGTCCTGATATGATTTATGACAGATTGCATTTACCATACACATCCACATTAAAATCGTATTTTTCTCTGCTGAAAAACAGATGAAGATAAGATAGGAGGAAATTTAACGTCTATCACAATAATACCACACTATAAAGAAGAATATTAATAATTATGGGTATTTGGAGGTGGACTAGTGCAGAAAAACTTCAGCTCAGGAACATTTAGTAGAAATGCATGAATTTCCTGAGGAACAATAATGCTTAGCAACATTTTAAGTAGCAACGAGAATGAAAAAGTATGAAAAAAAGTGAGTACTAAAATACATGTATGTACATACAAGTGCCCAGCCCACATGGACTTATAAGACACCAGCGTTGCAGCGGTGAAAGTTTTATCAGACAAGAACATACCTTCTTAACATTACATTGCAAATTAAGAACTTATCTTCTGTTTTAAGCATCCAACTTGAAGAACTAGTGACCAATAAAACATGAAAGGAATTTCATCTTTAGTCTCACCTAAATCACACAAAAAAATTATTTCTCTTTCGGGAAACCATTAAGAGTATTCATTCTTCCACACATTCTTCTTCCTTTTCAAAACCTGGCGCCTACATTACCCACAATGCAACTCGACCACTGACAGTTCAGTTCAGTTCAGAGAGAATCAGGTGTGTTACACTAGTAGTAGCTAATGTAGCCTTGAGCCGTAGATATGTGATGGAAAATGACAGTATATGACATACTGTGTGTGTGTGTGTGTGTGTGTGTGTGTGTGTGTGTGTGTGTGTGTGTGTGTGTGTGTGTGTGTGTGCTTTGTACATAAGGAGACACCTTGGCAAGTATGTTTACATCACAGATTTAGATTGTACAAATTGTACAGATCTGAGTCTGTCCATAATTTCAATGCCTCAGAAAATATGAATAAAAAACAACTGAATGCAATATAAGTACAGAGCAAATGCAAGTCCAAAATAATGTCTAATGTTAAAGTGTGTGTGTGTGTGTGTGTGTGTGTGGTAGAGAGAAGGAGGGGGAGGAGAGAGAGAGAGAGAGAGAGAGAGAGAGAGAGAGAGAGAGAGAGAGAGAGAGAGCAGTTTGTACATGCGGTGTAGCAGAAAACATTATGCAGCCTCAGAGGGTGGGTGAGGGTGTTTTCTAAGATGGAGTTCATGTTGAGTGATGCAGGCAGGCTGATGGAGGCCGGTGGGAAGAAGGCTGAGCATGTTGACTGACAAACAAACTGGAGGAAGGGAGGGACGACTGTCATTTCCCTCCCCCTTGGGCTATTTATGCACACTAACCATGTCACAATAAAGTCATTTTTTCCTTCTTTTACTTTTTTAAATGGAAGAGGAGGTTTCACATAATTTAAAGAGCTCTGGCTGAGCTGACAAGGAGTGAAAAAACTCAAGGGTGCTCATTTGTCAGGACTCAGTGAAAAGGAAGTGTCAGGGCATTGTTAAGGCATATATTTAAAATTTTAAGTTCTCAAGCACCATAGCTTCTGTTTATTAAAATTGTCTACAAAGAAAGATGCCGCCTTGTTATCCGAGGATTGAGACGTATTAGTGAGAACACAGAAACTGACCAACATGTGGAGGATGCTCAAAAAGTTAGAAATATGAAATAAAGCAATACAGTAACCTATCTCTCAGTGTAGAGTAAGATTGCTTTCCACTTTTATCTTATGCTCAGGGTAAAATGAAGACCTCAACACCGTGATGGAAATAATGTTGTAAAACCTTATAGTGAAAGCTTCACACAATTATTAAAGTATGTTGAAAAAAGTGATACACAGATGCATGTGTTTACTTCTTGATTCAATCAGTAAGTAATAGTTTACAGGCTCGGCAATGGATGTATTAAAATTAATTTTAACAGCTTCATGCTGCCGTTTTTTGAATAGCTCAAGTGATCAGTTTCAGCTTTTAAAAATGTATGTAGACTGACAATCTGATCCTCAAACAAAGCCAGAAGTAAGGAGACTGTGTCCTAACACAGGTGGCACCGTACTTAAAGTACAGCTTCAGGCTTAAAGTTAAACTAGACAGGAGCTCTGAGGTGTTTGTTATCTAAAGCACTGTCTAACTCAGGAGATAAAACACAGCCCTGTCAATATCTCATTACTCTGGATTCTGTGGTCTGTTAAAACCTCTAGCATCTACACAAGATGAATACAAAAAAAAAATTATTATAAACTGAGTTCAGGAATCGGGGGGGTGGGGAGGTGGGGGGGGGGGGGAGAGATGTAGCCATGACATGCCTCATCAACAGCGTGTTGAGCCTCAACCCCCTGGGTTCCTCGACTCGACTTTCGTCTGCTCTCTGTATGAAACTCTGTCCAGACCTATTTTGATCCCTTTACCTCTACAAAACAATCTTTAATTTTTTTTAGTAGGGCTTTAGTAGTTGCTAAACAGCCAAGCTCCACACACAGTCACAACAGATTATGAATACTGTAACCCTTTTTGTTGAAATATTTTTTCAGTTTAATCCGGGCCAATCAGCCGGCCAAACCACCAGGAATTCTTCCCATGCTCCCGAGCCATTCTGGGCCTGTAACCACTGCAGTGCTTCCTAACCTTTTTGGCCTTATAATTAAGCAATATCAACTTGTGACCCCTGATCAAAAGTCTGAGCTGTCCTGTGGCCCAGACCCATTACACTGTCTCATCCACTGAGTTGGAGTCTCAGATGCTTCAAATAGAAAAGCTCAGGGAAGCGCTGCTCTTTATTAGACGTGTGGAAGTTATTAAGTTAGAGGTAACTGATATCCCAGCGCAGTATCCCTAGGAGTTATGTCATATTGGACAATTCTTCACCTCTTGATCTATGTAGGCTACAATGCAGTGCAAACACTCAGTGCCAATGCCAGAAGTAGTGTGCTGAAAGTACATAACCTACGTAAGTTAACCTAGCCTACATACAGTATGTGATGTACAACCCCAAATCAGAAAAAGTTGGGACAGTATGGAAAACACAAATTAAAAAAATAAAGTAGTGATTTCTAAATGTACTTTGACTTGTATTTCATTGCAGACAATGTGAACACAAAATATTTCATGTTTTGTCTGGTCAACTTAATTTCATTTGTAAATATACATAATTTCCTGTCATTCAGACCTGCAACACATTCCAAAAAAGGTTGGGACAGGAGCAATTTAGGGCTAGTAATCAGGTAAATTGGTTAAATAATGATGTGATTTGAAACAGGTGATGTCAACAGGTGATTGTAATTATGATTTGGTACAAAAGCAGCATCCAAGAAAGGTCTAGTCCTTTAGGAGCAAAGATGGGCCGAGGATCGCCAGTTTGCCAAAAAATACGTGAGAAAATTATTGAAATGTTTAAAAACAATGTTCCTCAAAGAAAGATAGGAAGACATTTGCTTATTTCACCTTCAACAGTGCATAACATAATTAAAAGATTCAAGGAATCTGGAGGAATTTCAGTGCGTAAAGGACAAGGGCGCAAGCCTAAGCTGAACAACCGTGATCTCCGATACCTCAGGAGGCACTGCATCAAGAATCGTCATTCATCTATAAGCGATATCACCACATGGGCTCAGGACTACTTTGGCAAACCTTTGTCAAGTACCACAATACGTAGTTACATCCAGAAATGCCAGTTAAAACTGTACTGTGCCAAAAGGAAGCCCTATGTTAACAGTGTCCAGAAGCGCTGTCGACTTCTCTGGGCTCGGAGGCATCTGGGATGGACCATCACACAGTGGAAACGTGTACTGTTTTCAGATTAATCAGTATTTCAGGTATTTTTTGGGAGAAATGGACGCCGTGTGCTCCGGACCAAAGAAGAAAAGGATCATCCAGACTGTTACCAGCAACAAGTCCAAAAGCCAGGGTCTGTCATGGTATGGGGTTGTGTCAGTGCCCTTGGCAAAGGTAACTTGCACTTCTGTGATGGCACCATTAATGCTGAAAAGTACATAGAGATTTTGGAGCACAATATGCTGCCTTCAAGAAGACATCTTTTCCAGGGACGTCCATGCATATTTCAACAAGATAATGCAAAACCACATTCTGCACACATTACAAAGTCCTGACTGCAGAGGAAGAGGACACGGGTACTTGACTGGCCTGCCTGCAGTCTCGACCTGTCTCCAATAGAGAATGTGTGGCGCATTTTGAAGCGCAAAATGCGACAACGAAGACCCCGTACTGTTGCCCACCTTAAGACTTGTTTGCAGCAAGAATGGGACAAAATTACACCTGAAACACTTCATCACTTGGTGTCTTCAGTCCCTAAACGTCTTTTAAGTGTTGTGAAAAGGAATGGCAACATCACAAAGTGGTAAATGCTTTACTGTTCCAACTTGTCCTTTGAAATAGTTTTTTTTGAAAAAAAAACAATAAAAATCATGAGGAATGCATTAAAGTATGTGCTGTTGCATTGTCTGCAATGAAATACAAGTCAAAGTACATTTAGAAATCACTACTTTCTTTTTTTGTGTTTTCCATACTGTGCCAACTTTTTCTGATTTGGGGTTGTATAAAAAAAAGTTAAACCATGTAACTGCAATATACATTTTTTATTCTTATCCTTGTGCTCAAGTGCACCTGCCGCTTTTGCTTCAGATGGGATCCAACCATTTATCCACCGTCAAACAGCATGCAACCGCTATCTGAAAGCAGTTTCAGATCTGAGAGCAGCACTCAGCTGGAGACAGAGCAGACAACTGTATATGTGGTCCTTTATCTGAAGGATTTAGTTGTTGTTTTAGGAAGGTGGTAATCCCAAGATGTTGATGACAAGATGACAGTCATGAAATGCTGTGCACTATTAAACCACCGCGAATGCTGAACAACACTCAGCCTGTTTATTCTAAGTTAGAGGACCCTCTTTGATGTAGCGGGGGAAAATATTGTCGGGGAATCCAGCCTCTTACAAATAATGCTGTAACTCAGATCAGCTTTGTGTTGCCTCTGCTCGGATAGACAAAGAAGCTGTGCAGCAGCACAAAGTCATTTCTCTGCTCCTGCTAAAGCTCTAATTTCAAAGATTTTCCCCCTAGCTCCCTCATATCAATTACAAACATCCCCTCACACTAAAATCCTGACTTGACTTGACACGTGTGTGTGTGTGTGTGTGTGTGTGTGTGTGTGTGTGTGTGTGAATTATACTTTGTGAAAAACGACTGATTGTTTCAGTTTTCTCTATCTGGAGGACAGAATAACAGAATAAAGACACTGTTTTCACATGTCAATCGCTCTGTTTTAGGTCTTTAGGAACGTGTCATATAAGCAGGGCGTTGAAAACCACACTAGCTACTGCAGTGGAACACACTATTGGCTAAATTAAGCTCTGAGTTTCCCTCCACTCTAAGGCCTCATCCAAACGAAGACGTTAGGATGAAAACGCATCCGTCTTCCCTGGATTCGGTTCAAGAAAATTCACGTCCACATGAATCCATATGTAAATGACTCAACACGGTACTTCATATGCCAGGCCTGTAGGCGGCGCTGTTATTGCTACAGAAATTAACGGAACGAAGAAGAAGAGCAGCCTTCAGTGACTTCCTTTCATAACATGACTGTTAGCTAGTTCTCTTAGCTTAACACATCCATGGACTAGACTTTAATAACTTACATCACTGCTCGTTATATAAAGGCCACCTAGAAAAAGAATGTAAACTTTGTTTACATTCTATCGGACATGATTGCAGCTAGCTGAGCTAGCGTTAGCGCGCTAATGCTAGCTAACGCTAGCTAACATCAACATCCGCAGTCACACAAACATCAATGATCCGATGTCTTTTTGATAATCTAGCTACACGTTTTTCTTGCGGTAGCCTTTCTACAATAAGCGGTGCTAAAAGTTACTATAATCCGTTCAAGGAGTTGATAAGCAGACAGATTAGCTAGCTAGTTGATAAATTCTCTACTTCCACTTTATAAACAGCATTGCTCCCTGCTATAATAGCCGTCAGCTGGGTTGAAGGCGGAGCTTTGAGTCCGAGGTGTGTGGGGATGACATCATCGATACGCACGTATGCGGTTTTTTATTCACCCTGGGACCAGGTTTCAAAAAAGTGCGTTTACGGGCAGTGCGTTTACAGGATTCGTGTGGACAGTCGGCCCAAACGATGCAAAAGATGTGCGTTTGCATCAAAATACGTCTTCGTCTGGATGGGGCCTAAGTGTCTCATCCTCGGCTATCAAATACCTCGCCAATGACACATGTCATTAGTGTAGCTTGAAGCCGATCAGTAGCGGCGCCCATAGAAATCAAACAGATCCCTGTGGTGACAGCTGTAGCAACTGAGCGGAGCAACACCAAGCTCCAACACATTTAAATATTTTTTTCATGAAAGCAGCTGGGAAAAATGTCCCCCTCACTTTGAGCTGTATGGGCCTGTAATTGACTCCAGAAATAAAGTCATATTTTCAAATTAGAGGCAAGCAAGCTAGCTGATTAGAGGTTCAACAGAAACTGTGAATGGAAGCTACATCATCAGGCAAAGTCTGTCAGTTAGTTAATCGCTTTCTTGGCTTAGTCTGATCATATTCTGTATGTTTCTTGTTACCCATGAAATCACCAAAACCAACAATGAATTGATCCCACTAAAGGCCGTTAATAGTCACTGCATCCGAGCTTGCGTGCACCAATGTGATTACGTAGATCTCACTGGCGCGCCAGGATTTTGAGTGCATCCAAACGGCGTGCACCGCTCTATTTTTTTCAGCGGCGCGCAACAAAGCAGAACAGAACAGGAAGCCTGAAGGAGCTCGAGGGTAACCGGATGCCAGGACTCTCCGAGTGACTGCAAGTCTCTCTTGTAAACTTACTGGGTTAAGATGAGTTCTTTTATTGTGAATGAAAGGCTTGATCTGACAAAGTAGGTCATTGAATCAAATCGAAGCATTGACGTCAATGCTGCTGCCAGTTCTGCCGTTGTTTACCTTTTTCTTCTTCTTCTAGTCCGTAGAAATAGCAAAGTCGGTAGCCTTTTCTCATTAGCGCCACCTCTGTTCAGGAGAAGACTGCAACTAGTGTCGCGACCACCACGCGGGAGTATAAACAGTTATGGCACTCCCATGATGTCACACTGGCGCTTGACAGGTCGGCTGCAGCGAGTGTACCCCACGTTTTACAAGTATTGTCTGTGTAGCCAAAGCTTCCTTTGTGCCATAGAGCTCCATCATTGTCCAAAAAATATTAAAAACACATCAGTGAGCCACACTGTTGCACTGGGCGAAATGTTCCTTCATTATGATGATGATGATGATGATGATGATGATGATGGGCACTGTTAGTTTGTTTTGAGTCAGTCCAGCACATGCCTCATTAGTACATCACATGACAATATTCCCTAAGAAACACACTAATACTGATCGCTTTGGCCATTTTAGCCTTGCTGGCGGCATGGCTGCAGTTGCCAGTGTTGGTCGACTGGTTCGTCCACCACTTTGATACAGACAGAAATATCCTCACAACTATTGGATGGAACTTTGATGAAATTTTGTGCAAAAGTTCATGATCCCCGGGCGATGAATCCTACCGACTTTAGTGATCCCTTAACTTTTCCGCTACCGCTACCATTAGGTTTACATTTGTGTTTTGTAGTGAAATGTCTCAACTACTATTGAATGGATCGCAATGAATTTATACATATACAAATTCAGACATTAATGTCCCCTTTCAGGATGAATTCTTTCTATGCATTTAGCATTATTAGATCATTACTTTGTGTTAACACTAATTAGCAAAATACTTACATGTTAAACTAAGATGATCTTTCGTCATTTTGAAGTCCAGGGCAGTAAAACAAACACCCTTTCAGCTGGTGGAGTTATAAGTTATGAAACAAAACTGGGAAGGATACAAAGGCTTTGAAAATCTGTCTGCCAAGAGTGTCGCTATTGTACACAAGCCAGTAGAGACCTCCATAAAAACATCTCGCCTTGACCAGTCCAAGAGAACACGCTAAATGTACCACAGAATGAGTGATGCCAGATTAGTGTTTTGGGCTCACAATTTGATCTGCTAACAATGGGAATAATGATCTGATAACACATGAGTCATGATACAACACTCAGCTCGACAAATCCTCATGACTAACACTCATATTATTAAATTCCTAAAGCCATAGTCATTACTTTTGCACTTTAACGACTTAATACATTTTGTTGCACATTCATTCGCTCTGGCTGCAGGCATATGTGGGTGATATCGGTGCTGTGATGGTTTAATGGAAGCAGGGCAGGTTTAAAAGCAAAACATTATCATTGTTTTGAAGGAAAGGAGGGTTTGCATGAAAATGTGAGGCTCCACCACATTGCATCCAAAGTAATTACTATCAAAACATTCACATAAACAAATGTCAGGTTTTCCCGTCCTCTATAGCTCATAGCTTTCATTCAATAATAGGTAATCATGTTTGGTCTTTGTACTTAGAAGTGACGTTAACAGTTTTACTAAATAACAAAGAAATAATCCCTTTGAGAACTGTTATAAGTATCCATAAGAACAACGTTCATAATAGATATCAAAAATTTGCAGATTCCCCCTTTAATGTTATGTAATAGAGACATTCCAGTGCAAGTGCAAGTTTGGTATGAAAGATACAAGATTGTAAAATCTCACATAAACCTATGCATGACAGTAAATGGAATGATCATGAGCAGTGACGGACTCATTTCTGTGTCTGCACATGTTGAAATGGAATAATTAATCCATTCAATCTCACCACAAATGGCAGTTTTATGGGAACATTGGCTATTTATTGGTGATTTGGTGATGAGGCTCAGATAAACTGTGTCTGCAGCACTGATAATGAAACATGCAGGAATACATTTATATGATAATTAGTTATGCAGAGCTAGACAAATATGTGATTTACTACAACGATTCCATTCCGCTTTTTTTTTTTTTTAAATTGTGCATCAGTGTAATAATTGAGACCGATCTACGTCAGCCGGTTGGTGAGTGGACTGCGGTTTTAAATGAGGCTGTACACAGCATTGTTTGTTCATAAGAGAGGGAACATAAAGGGAGCTTCAGAGACAGAGATCGAAGTGGTGAAATGAGTGTTGAGAGCAGTGGAGACATATCAATAATATAATGCATTTAATGTCTCAGATTGGCAAAGAGAGTCACTGCAGTCCAGAACAACTTGACAGATTCTCCAAAGACAACAAAGTATTTTCTCCTGTGTCAACACCGTCATTAAGACTGCAGTCTTGTTCGAGCATCCTTTGTCGAGTCCATTTCCTTTATGGCTCCTTATTGGACGCGCACCAACCCTCCCCACCCCTCACTGTCACTGTTTCCATGAACATAATGATGCGTGGCAAGATGAGACTATACCTTCTAGCATTTTTACGATGAAAGTTTGTCAAGGAAAAAGTAAAGTTTATGGATGTGCCCAGTGAGCAAAGATTTGTTCTTTTTCCCTATTTACAGCAGCAGCTGCAGTAGCACACAGTCCTGCAGCTATAGGCTACCACATAAACAAGTACTTTTGCTGTGACAAAAGCTGCCCCCTCCTTCCTGACTTTTCACAAATCCAATTTACTTGTCTGCAAACCACTCCGCCGCCTCTTTTAAGTACGATAATCTGTAGATCTGCAAGACCCAGTCAAGTGGAGATTCTGGAGATCATGTTTAAGTATAATTATAAAGAGAACTTTTTTTTATGATTACATCAGGAAATTGCACCAACAAGAAAACAAAAAGCTCAGTTGTTGACAAATATACAAATATATTTGTGCAACAACAAACCTGCAAAGAAAAGTAGAGTTTTATCTAGAGGAAAATATCAGCACATCAACTACAAAACAAGGAAAGTTCGCAGAATTAACACTCCCATAAGCTTTTTTTTCAAGCAGCAATTACGACTCATATGTATGTTCTCTAGTGGCCACCTGTCATTATTAAGCAGGAGGTAGTCTCACATTGCCAGACCTTCCTCCACAGCTTTGCGAAGGAGGGTTAGTTCACACAGCATTCCGGGATGGGAGAGGAACATGCTCTGGTTTATTGGCATTTCTTTAAACCAATCACAATCGTCATCAATCACAAGCGCCAGACAGTACCGCTGCAAAATAGCCTCAGAAAGGAACTTGTTTTGGTGGAACATGAGTAAATTCAAAAGTTGTTTTAGTCGTGCAACAGAAAACTCAGATTGGACAGATAGTCTAGCTAGCTAGGAAGGAAACGGACATCTGGCCGAAAGAGCACTGGAGCAAACCCGGAAATGGAATGTTGTGGATACACAGTAGACTAAGCAGGAGGTGACGAGGTATAAGAGCGCAAACAAACATAGGACTTCCACCCAGGAGACCGGAGTTTGTGTCCTATTTGGAAATAAAAGTAAACAGTGAGTTTTTTTTTTTAACTTTACGAACCAAATGGAACTATGTCACTTTCTGTGAGTCGTATTTCCTGCCACCTCTAGGGGCACTGATTTATGAAACGGTCCTATGAGTTGTATTAGAGGGTAGGAATAAACGACCTATATCATCATATGGTTTGGAGGACTTCTTGGGACAACACACACATACTTCATGTGACAAAATACAGCATATGTATAACAATTGGTTGGAATCCATGGAGCCTCTCAAGCACATTTGCTGGATATTAAACCTGCCACCATTTGGCTAAATCCAAAAGTATAGACTTCTCCACACTGGCAGACGTTCCTGGGGAGTCAGAGGTCCAAATCTATTTGTACAATTCATATTTTATATATATATATATATATATATATATATATATATATATATATATATATATATATATATATATATGACTAATAAAGTCAAATAATATACACACAAACAGATCAAATAAAGTGATCTGTTTGTTATGATCACCAGAGTTAAACAGGAAAAGTTGTTTTCTAAAGAGAAAAAGACCACCTACTGTATGGTGTGAGGATTAATATATTAATACCAGTAATTACTTTTACTGTGAATATGAACTATATATATATATATGTACATATGTATATGTACATGTGTGCCCTGTTTTCATATTTTATTTGTTGTTTCCCATTCCATGCAGCAGGACAGTCTGAAGTTGATTAAAAAAGTTCCTGTCATAAGGATGTCAGAAGGAAAAAGGATGGAAAAAGATGAAGATTTTCTGAGTAAGTGAGAATATTCTATTCTTTGCTATTTAAAAAAAGAATGATAAACTAAAAAAGAAGGTTTATCTGGAAGGAAACATTGTAACTTTTCAAACACCAAATTAAGTTTAAGGCTTTACCTTGCCTGCGTTATCAAAACCGTCAGTAACACAGCAACACAGCAAGTCTCAATTTAGAGAAAGAAATGAAAGAAGCAACGAGCAAAGAGAGTAGAAAAAACAAATGAGTAACAACAACAAACTGAAACAAACACCAACCCAATTAACATTATTGTCAGTAACATCAAGGTCACCATAGCACCCAGGAGGGCATATAAGTTACCACGGGCAACAGATCCATTTATTGATCATGAATGGAGAGCTAGTGCAGCATCACCAATCAGATCTGTTCTCTGCAGGGGTCTGACTTTTTCATTCGAACAGTGTTCCACTTTGAACTATTGAACTTGCGTACAGATTGAAAATATAGGAGCGTGAGGTTAGTCAAGGACTGCTGTTTTGGGAACATTTGTTAGTGCTTTTGTGATGGAGCATGCTCTTAATGCATTAAAGTATCTCCAACTTGCTATTGTTAAGTACTCCCACAGCAGAGGTTGATCAGTCTCATGTCCCTGGAACAAAGGTAATGCTCAGTGCAGTGTGCACCAAACAGGAAAATCCATTTCCATGAAATGTAAAAACAAATGTTACAGAGGCTCAGATATATCTTGAGATATTTAGTTCACTACTAATTCACTGTGGATCATGCATTTACCATGATGCAACTCAGTAGCCCCTCTGATCAAGATGCTTTCAGATAGAGAACAGCACAACTTTCATTCATTTCAATGTAGTCTATATACACGATGTTCCACTTCTGGGATTGATCAAGTGCCGCCGAAAATTCCGCAGAATGTCCCTCTTTCGGCCGGATATCTGTTACCTTCCGCTTTCTTTGTGTGGTCATTTTAAACTCCAGTAGATTTCTGAGGACTATGGTTAACTGCTCCTCAGATCTCTGCAGGGTAAATCCAGACAGCTAGCTAGACTATCTGTCCAATCTGAGTTTTCTGTTGCAAGACTAAAACAACTTTTGAACGTACACAGGTTCCTTCCCAAGACCATTTTGCAGTGGCGCCATTGCTCTTATACGGCACCTAGCGCCGCCCAATATGATTGTGATTGCTTTAATGAAATGCCAATAAACAGCAACACATTTTTCTCCCATCCCGGAATGCAGTGTGGACTATCCAGACCCTCCTCCGCAGCGCTGTGGAGGAAGGTCTGGCAAAGCAATGATAAGGCTATTGAACGATAGCACAACAGGAAGGAGGGCTGTGGTTTGAACTTAGTCACTTATGTGTATTATGTTGGATATTTTAAAATGTTTTTAATGCTATTTTGTTTTAAATTGTTATTGACTGGTGCTGAGAGAGTGCTAAGGCACATTGTATTTCAGTGCTGTGGTACTTTGTACTAATATGCATATGACAATAAACTTGAACTTGAAAAGCGACACTAATTTCAATGACACCATGCTCCGGGAATATGACAAACAAAAAAAACATTAAAAACAGTAAAAAAAAAACCCATTAAAAACAGTAAAAAAACAAACAAAAGTTGAACCTAGCTCAATTTTCTTGGAAAGCATTGCAATTTCTGGCAAAGACTCTTGGTCAATGAAATAAGTCAAAGCGCACATTTCATCATTATTCCATATTTCTACAGTTTACCTTGTGATTGTTATACTTTCCAGAGTTGTAAAATCCTGTCCCATAGTATCATCAACTTTGTGCAGGATCTGTTACTCAAACCTGACTTCCTGGATCATATTTTATCAAAGTAAAACTCCTGCGCCAATGCAGCCTCTTGTGTCTTTGTAATGTCAAACTCTACACCTCCAGTTTGTGACATCTGTTTTAAATGTTGTTACAACAGGCGCGGCAGTACTTCCCATGTCTACTAAACTGACTTAGGGGTGTAAAATCAGCAAAGTTTTGAAGGGTGGTAGCCCCCACTTTTCCCTGTTTGCATAATTTACTCAGTGCCTGCTCTATTTAAGCCCCAGTGACTGGATGCAGGATGGCAGGGAAATAAGTAGCAACGATTGCCAACATTTACACTGAAAGGGTCAGGCCATTTAGTATTGAATTTCCCCCTGCTTTTTTTTTTAAAGATGTCTCCGCAGCTCCTTCAGCACACCAATAGTGTAATCAACTTCAAATCACTTCACCAATAAGTTTTCTGCAGTTCCACCAAGTGTGTATAAAGTCAATGATTTTTTCTCCCCACTGGCTACTGAGTAAAAACCCAGAAAATGAAAAAATTAACTCATTCATGATTCATGCTTTTTCTATCCTCCATTTACTTTGGTGCATTCAGTCAGTAGGTGTAATTTCCTTTTTGTTTTGTGACTGACATTTTCAAAATCCGTTGGAGTCCTTAAGAGTGACTGCAGTTTGGCCTAAAAGACTGAAAGTTGATGCTTCAAACCTTTGATCGTTCCTTTCACCATTGAGCGAGCGGTATACCCGCCATTCCTGACCTGCCGCACCACAATGTGACGTCATGGAAGCACCATAACTATTTATACTCGCGCGTTGTGTTCGCGACATTAGTTGCAGTCTTCTCCTGAACAGAGGTGTCGCAACTGAGGAAAGGCTACTGACTTTGCTATTTCTACGGACTAGAAGAAGAAAAAGGTAAACAATGGTAGAACTGGCAGCAGTTTCCAGCATTTGATTCAATTCAATGACCTACTTGGTCAGATCAAGCCTTTCATTCACCATAAAATAACTCATCTTAACCCAGTAAGTTTACAAGAGAGACTTGCAGTCACTCGGAGAGTCCTGGCATCCGGTTGTCCTCAAACTCGTCCATGCTTGCTGTTTCCGTTTTGTTGTGCGCCGCTGAAAAAAATAGAGTGGTGCCGACCTTTTGTCGCGCACTTAAAATCCTGGCACGCCAGCGTGATCAACGTCATTTTGACGTCACATTGTCGTGCGACAGGTCGGGAACGGCGACTGTAAAGAGGCCTTTAGGCCTTCAACTTGTCCTCGAACATTTTACTGAAGAGTCTGGTCCCCTGACCTTAGCCAAAGCTTGTTGGAGGCATTTCAACCCAATGTGCAGCAGAAAACGATATTGAAAATGCATAAAAGGAAAACTACACTTAATTAAAATTTGGGTTTCGTTTTTATAGCTTCCACCATCCGTTCTATTGGACTCCCGGAGATCTTGTAATGCTAGGACATCGCTAAACAACAAACGCAGGGAGTCAGAGAACCATACAGGTAAACTCTAGCTACAACTTTATTTGGAGGTAAAAACAAAATAAGTGATGATGTTACTAATGCACAGGAAAACAGTGAATTCATACAACTACGATACAGATGGTAAAAGTTGACCCAGTCTGTATTAGTGATGTATACTGTACAACACACAGGGTGGGTAATCATTTTACCGTTCGCTATCTATTTTCTTATCCAAATAAATTTGACTAACCTCTGGGTTTGATTACAACCTCTCTGATCATCTAACAAAACTTGTGCGGACCTATTTTTTAGCCACATTGCCGCGTTCCCAGATCTCAGCCATTACTTTGACAAGTTCAATGTTATTGCAACTGATAGAAGTGAAGGCCAGAGCTACAAAAATAAAACTCAAGCTGCAATAAACTGTACTTTTTCCTTTAATAACAGTGAAATAAAAAAAACTTTTCCAAGTTCTGATCTGCTGTCTTTTGTATTTTACTGATTGTTGTTGCCAAATAGGCTAAACATTTGATGACTCATCTTGAACTCAGGTGTGTTTACATAAATGTATCTAATCAAATATGATTTGGGGCAACTAGTTAACGAGAACATATCATAGCAGTAGGTGTTTGTAATTATCTCTATGTTATCTTTCTATAAAACATTACATTGCTTTTGATGACCATGATCATGGACTCTACCCATAAAATGATAATTGTTAAATTAATTATTACGGATACGGATTTGACCATTAGCTACTTGTGAGGCGTGTTTGCATTTCAGTTGGCAAAGACTTTATATTGCACTATTCACCCACTTTTGAATGATTGAATTAAATCTGAAGGATTGATTGTTGTTGTTATGTTGTATAACTATACCCTGTCCACATATTTAGCTTAACTCAGAAAAATGCCACATTAGCGCTAAAGATACTCAAACTGTCATTTTACTGGGACTTTAAAGTTATTTCAGTGGCTTGAGGAGTCTTTGAAAATGCAACAGCAGCCACAACTGCAGTTTCTATCCGCCTCAAGCTCACCTTCACGTCATGTTCATTTAAAAACTGTATTTGAGCAGAGAGATCAGACATTAACGTGACGATGGCAGCCTCGATGTGCTCCGGTTACAAATGATGCCAGCAGAATGGCACAAACAACCACCTCCTGATTGCTGCTACTGATTGAGACGGAGGATGAGCGCTGCAGCTTCATCGCTATATTCCCCTCGAAATAGGAGTCATTTGTTGCACCATGGCATCACGCCTCAGAAGAGCTTATGAGGAGGAGAATCTGCAATAATAGATTTGTGGCACCATGCCTCCCCGACTCAAGCAGCTGAAAAATTTATGCAATTAAATTTCTAATTTCAGCGGGCTAATCAGGTCAGAGCTGTCTGACTTCATATCAAAAGCAAAGCTTGTTGTAAAAAAACTCTATTGATTCTGAGATCAGTGCAGTGAGCAGTTCTGCAGAACCTTAACATGAAACTAAATAGACATAAATATATAATAGATAGATCATTTAATTTGACATATGTCGAGGCAGTTAATGAAAAATGAATAACTCCCTTTTAGTTAAAATATGGACTAAAACACATTTATTTATTGGATATGTCTAATAGGAGCTTTTACACAATCTTGAATTTAGAGGGACCCACTCCATCCATTTATTGAATATCTATGGAAAACTGATTAACTCACAATTTCAATTAAAAATTAAAATAGCTAAAATGTTAGAATTGTGACAAGATGATGTGCAAGCCAAGATAAGCTGGGAGGAAGTTTAAAGTCGTCTCATTCTCATGAGTTTTTAAAACGTAAAACCAACTGAGTTAAGTTCACTAAATTTGAGTTCAATACATGTAAGACATGCAAGTATGACAACAGGTAAGGCTGTTCTTAATAACTTGTTACATTTTAAGATTAAAGCGGATGTGGATACTATCCTTAATTGTCATTACAAAGGGTCTCAAACAATGCCTGCTGGGAAGTCTGCTAACATGCTCATTATGTTTCTTTATCTGATGAGACTTTAAGTCACAGAAACTCATGTTGGTGGTCTGAAAATAAAAACTACAAACAAGTTGAATTAACTTGAAATGAATAATTACAGAAATCATACATTTATATCATACAAGAGGGATTTTAAGCAAGGGCGCGGGAAGGGGGGTGCTGAGGGTGCTGCAGCCCCCCCTGCTGGCAGGAGCTGGAATTTATATTTTTTAGTTTTTAAATGATTACTAATTCGCTGTCTGACATTATTTATATTTTTGTATATCAAATAGTGAGGCAAATAGCAAAAAGGGTTATGGATAGGTTCTAAAATATAGCCTACTAAAAATTAACCGTTATAGCTGATAGAGGTGACAGTGAAAGTGAGTAAAGCGACGTGACTCACTGAGAAGCGAGTAGGCTGAGACTAGTTGACTGAACGTTAGCTGTAGAGAAGAGTATGTCGCAGAAAAGGATACAAGAGTTTTTCTTCCGTAATAGTAATGCGGCTAAATTTAGCAAGATTATATATGTAGATGTTACAGTTGATGTTTCCTCGTCCACCGCCGAGGCAAACTGTTGATCAGCTGTAGAGCCAGAGTCTGAAATAAGGTTAGCAAGCAGCAGCTGAGAGGGCATGAGGATAAAATATACAATGACGAGTCCATAGCAACCAGTTCACGTTGTTATTACCCAGTGTGCTTTGTTGAATGGTCTCAATGTTTTATTGTTTTATTTCATGTGAATACTAGTTTACTAGAGGAGTAACTTAGTATTTGAAGTAATGTAGTAGTAATGCAGGAAGTGTGCATTTAGTTTCCATACTTATATTTCCACAACAATGTTAGTGAATAAATCTACTGAAATGGCCTCCACACCATAACAGAGGAGTGTGATGCGTAAAATGAGAACGCAGAGGTTAACACAGTTATATTATAACTGTAAAAGAATAAATATTATTTTTATGATTTTGCTAAGTGCAAGTCAATATAGAAGTGAACATTAACTTTCTGGAGAGGTTTATGTGTTTACATTTATTTTTAATTATAGAAAAAGTATTGCTGGTGATGGGAAAATCCCATAACTCCTCCACTATCTCCTTATACTAATAATGAATAGTTCCTAAACTGTTGAAATCTACCTCTGGGGAAAAATGATCAGGCATCCACTATTTTGTTATTCAGCCCCCCTGGTCAAAAATAGGTTCCTGCGCGCCTGATTTTAAGTCACATATGTGAAAGAAGATTAAGAAATGGGTCTGAACCTTTAGATTATTATTGTGTCATAAATATGTATTGGACTTTTTGCATTATTTTGAAGATGAAAATAAAAAGGGAAAGTATAAAAAAGTATAACTTCAGTAGGCAACACTGGCTTGAGCTCCACAGAAAGCTTTGCAGCTTTAACTGCATGTGAGACAGTAAGGGCCAGATAAACACATTATTCAAAATGCAGATGATATTCGGATGATAATGGCCTGCAAGTCGTCTGTGCTGATTTAATATTGTCGTGGAGCTTCCAGCCTCTAAGCACCTAAGCCAAAAACAAGTGAGCCTCATAATCTTTGCTGCACCACCTGTGCTCATGCAAATAGTGTTTACATTCCCAGATCCATACAGACGCTGCCCTTAGGGGCTTCCTGCACTCGATGACACCCAGTGAAAACACATTTAATCATGTTCCTGGATCTGCGTTTTGATGTGTTTGTGTGCATTTTGTTAAGCTTCCACGCTGGCAGTGTCTTCCCATAGGTTTTCACAAGGAGACAGATGCAGATACCCCCCGCAAAGAGGCGACCATTTTGCGGAAAAGGTTTTGGAATAAAACAGGTTATATTATATAAGGTAGCTTCAGTAGTAGCTCGGTTTGAAAGGATGGATGATAAATTTAAGTGAATGGAATTTAAGAAGAGATAAACTGGTATCAATGTGTCTGCACCTGCTGCATGAGTGGCGATGTCTCAGTGGCAGCAACCTCATGACAAAAAGGTGAGAGAGGCTTTGATGAGATTCAGCAAGCTTTCATGTGCAGCCAGAGGGGAAGAGAGCCCTGGGAGTACACCTCATCCATCTCTGCTATAAGGAGAACAGTCGCCTCAGGCACCAGCAGGTAGGAACTCAAAAACACACACACACACACACACACACACACACACACACACACACACACACACACACACACACACACACACACACACACACACACACACACACACACACACACACACACACACACACACACACACACACACACACACACACACACTTGATTTGTTACACCCTTATGAGTTATACTCCACTGACTTACATTTATTCCTTAACTTCTGATCTAAATTCTCCACGCTGCATGACTAACCACTGCCGTCACGCTCATCTTAAAAAAAGGCATCAATTCTGATGCCCGTCGCTCGGGCCTAAAAATAAGCCATTTCACTGCATGGGAGCGCAGAAAATCATATTTCGAACAAACTTCCACAACACAATTGTTCTGAAATGCACACTTGTTTTTAGTCAGACAGAAATAGAAATATTTCCTCAACGGTGAATCATTTCTTTAGCATCATCCACTCTTGGTTAAGAAGAGAGATTGTCCCTCATAAAAAACAATAACATAAATAATAAATAAAACTGATGGAGACATTATTTCACTCCGATTACACAGTCTAAACCAAACAAAAGAATGTCAATGCACCAGTCGGCATGTGAGAGCTGCCGAGTAAATAATTTCTACAAACACTACAGTGGGTGATAAACAGTGCAGACTAGCACTCCTAGCAACACGCAACAACGTGGGCAACAGGGTAAGAAAAAAAATTAATGGAATGTTCCCTGGCAACAAGGTTTTCCTATGGGTTTAAAATAAAGTAGTGATTATGAGCATGTTTGAAATCCGATGGGAAATCATCTGCATTTACTTCCCCTCCACAGCGAGGTCAGGGATCAACTACAGTGCGTTTAATGCTGCATTCATGTAGTGTCGGAATAATTAGTTCCAGACTGGGAAAATGCACATAAACGCTCAAGTTGGAACAACCAGAGTTGACGTCATATTGCGCAGTAACATGGTGGACAAAAGTAAATGTTGGGTTAATGGTAAGATACTTTTATTAATTTTATTCATTTATTAATTCACGTCAAGGTTTTGCTCACATGTAATTTGTAATATGGTATTAGGTTGTAATGTTAACCGTTAGTAGCCGTCTACGTAGAGTGACCTAGATTAGTTAGTCTAGATTAATTAGCCTGATAACAAGTCAGGTAAAGCAATATTTGAGTGGTTTTAGGGAATGTACTGGTGCAGCAACATGTCATGGCTCACAGTTTCCTTTGCTTTTCGTTTTCACGCGGAAACAGCTTTCAACATGCAATGCTCTTCTTTTTAGCATCCATGTTGTTTCCACATAACGACTTAAAGCACATGAACATGGTAGCTAGTTAACGGTAGACTACAGAGAAAGTGTGATATTTTTACGTCCATTTCGGAGCGACAGAGGGAAAATATTTCAGTCAACACATTAAATGGAACCGAAATAAGGAACCGAAATTTAGGTTATAATCCGGTCCGATTCCTACCGGTTGCGTAGGAACCGTTTCCACAGTGGAACCGGGCATCGGTACTCAACCCTACGGAAGAACGACTTCCCAACTTGGGAAATGGGATAATCTGAGGAGCAAGTTAATGTAGCTGGTGAAAATTGCGGTTTTCCACTGTTGGATAAACAGTCAACCAATCAGAGCTTTGTAGGTGGGATTAACACAGCCATATCCATGTAAATAGCATCAAATGAAATGGCAGCCAATATGGATATAATGGACGCATCTGCACAAGTTGTTTTCAAGTCCACAAACTGCAATAAGAATTCTAAAATCTGGATGTTTGAACATACATGAACACAGTGAGCATCTGAATCATCCGAATGCTGAGAAAGATCAAAATAGCAAGAGGGGAAAAGATGTGAGCAACTTTATCCTATGATGAAACTTTTTTTTGAGGGGCACTGAATGGTCAGTCCGTCATGCTTATATGGCCTTCACCACCAGATCTCAACCCGATGTAACGCCTTTTTGTCAGCCTTGATAGATAGCCCTCACCATCACCATCTTCCAAACACCACTTGAGTGAACATCTTCTGATAGAATGGTGTTCATCCCTCCAGTAGAGTTCAGAGACTCAAAGAACACTAAAACTATTCACCTTACTAAGAAACTTTATGTTGGTTGATGTTGATTTGACACCCATCTGTAGCTCGATTTCACTGTTTCTACTCATTTGTAGTTAGTTTGTTGAGGCTTCATAATCATGTTGTCATCTCCCGCCCACCCATGTGGCCTGTAAAACAAAAAGTCCTCACAGATGGACTTCCTTTGGACATAATCTTATGAAACACAGCTGAGATCTTATCAGTTTACATATACAGTACTGTGCAAAAGTTTTAGGCAGGTATGAAAAAATGCTGTAAACTAAGAATGCTTTCAAAAATGGAAGTGTTAATAGCTCATTTTCATCAATTAACAAAATGCAGTGAATGAACAGAAGAGAAATAATCAATATTTGGTGTGACCACCCTTTGCCTTCAAGACAGCATCAATTCTTCTAGGTACACTTGCACAAGGTTTTTGAAGGAACTGGGCTGGTAGGTTGTTCCAAACATCTTGGATAACTAGCCACAGATCTTCTGTGGATGTAGACTTCCTCAAATCCTTCTGTCTCGTCATGTAATCCCAGACACACTCGATGATGCTGAGATCAGGGCTCTGTGGGGACCATGCCATCACTTTCAGGACTTCTTGTTCTTCTTTCCACTGAAGATAGTTCTTTATGACCTTGGCTGTATGTTTGGGGTCGTTGTCCTGCTGCAGAATACATTTGGGGCCAATCATACGCCTCCCTGATGGTATTCCATGATGGATAAGTATCTGCCTATATTTCTCAGCATTGAGGAAACCATTAAACCTGACCAAATCTCCAACTCCCAAAAATTGCAAGGAACCTCCACCATGCTTCACTGTTGCCTGCAAACACTCATTATTGTACCGCTCTCCAGCCTTTCGGCGAACAACCTGCTACAACCAAATATTTAAAATTTTGACTCATCAGTTCACAACACCTGCTGCCATTTTTCTGAACCCCAGTTCCTATGTTTTCGTGCATAGTTGAGTCGCTTGGCCTTCTATTTTGGAGGTATGGCTTTTTGGCTGCAACTCTTCTATGAAGACAACTTCTGGCCAGACTTCTCCAGACAGTAGATGGGGGTACCTGGGTCCCACTGGTTTCTGCCAGTTCTGTGTTGATGGCACTGCTGGACATCTTCCCATTTCGAAGAGAAGTAAGCTTGATGTATTTTTCATCGACCACTGCATCTACGATCCTCAACGTTAGCCGTTTCTTTGTGCTTTTTCAAGAGAGCTTGAACAGCACATCTTGAAACACCAGTCTGCTTTGAAATATTTGTCGGGGAGAGACCTTGCTGATGCAGTATAACTACCTATATACTACAACCCCAAATCAGAAAAAGTTGGGACAGTATGAAAAGTAGTAATCAAAGTAGTAATTTCTAAATGTACTTTGACTTGTATTTCATTGCAGACAGTGTGAACACAAAATATTTCATGTTTTGTCTGGTTAACCTAATTTCATTTGTAAATATACATCCTTTCCCGTCATTCAGACCTGCAACACATTCCAAAAAAGGTTGGGACAGGAGCAATTTAGGGCTAGTAATCAGGTAAATTGGTTAAATAATGATGTGATTTGAAACAGGTGATGTCAACAGGTGATTGTAATTATGATTTGGTACAAAAGCAGCATCCAAGAAAGGTCTAGTCCTTTAGGAGCAAAGATGGGCCGAGGATCGCCAGTTTGCCAACAAATACGTAAGAAAATTATTGAAATGTTTAAAAACAATGTTCCTCAAAGAAAGATAGGAAGACATTTGCTTATTTCACCTTCAACAGTGCATAACATAATTAAAAGATTCAAGGAATGTGGTGGAATTTCAGTGCGTAAAGGACAAGGGCGCAAGCCTAAGCTGAACAACCGTGATCTCCGATCCCTCAGGCGGCACTGCATCAAGAATAGTCATTCATCTATAAGCGATATCACCACATGGGCTCAGGACTACTTTGGCAAACCTTTGTAAAGTACCACAATACGTTACCAGCAACAAGTCCAAAAGCCAGGGTCTGTCATGGTATGGGGTTGTGTCAGTGCCCTTGGCAAAGGTAACTTGCACTTCTGTGATGGCACCATTAAAGCTGAAAAGTACAAAGATTTTGGAGCACAATATGCTGCCTTCAAGAAGACATCTTTTCAAGGGACGTCCATGCATATTTCAACAAGATAATGCAAAACCACATTCTGCACACATTACAAAGTCCTGGCTGCGGAGGAAGAGGATACGGGTACTTGACTGGCCTGCCTGCAGTCTCGACCTGTCTCCAATAGAGAATGTGTGTTGCATTTTGAAGCGCAAAATGCGACAACGAAGACCCCGTACTGTTGCCCACCTTAAGACTTGTTTGCAGCAAGAATGGGACAAAATTACACTTGAAACACTTCATCACTTGGTGTCTTCAGTCCCTAAAGGTCTTTTAAGTGTTGTGAAAAGAAATGGCAACATTACAATGTGGTAAATGCTTTACTGTTCCAACTTTTTTTGAAATGTGTTGCAAGAACCAAAATAGGTATTGTTTTTTTGAAAATCAAAATAAAAATCATGAGGAACACATTAAATGATGTGCTGTTGTATTGTCTGCAATGAAATACAAGTCAAAGTACATTTAGAAATCACTACTTTTTTTTTATTTGTGTTTTCCATACTGTCCCAACTTTTTCTGATTTGGGGTTGTATGATTGGTTGATCATACACCTGACTACAATCCTACAAAACATTTTGCAAGTACCTATAAGAATTGATGCTGGTTTGAAGGCAAAGGGTAGTAACACCAAATATTGATGTGATTTAGATTTTTCTTTTATTCGCTCACTTTGCATTTTGTAAATTGATAAAAATAATCCATCATTTATATTTTTGAAAGCATTCTTAGTTTACAGCATTTTTTTCACACCTGCCTAAGACTTTTGCACAGCACTGTATATTTGGCAACTCCTAACTTAAGCTTGATTTATGGTTGTGCGGAGGCTCCACGCAGAGCTTTCGCCATAGCCTACATAAGTGGCCTGAAATTTATACTTGTGCATTGGTGTGTGCGTCAATCTCTTGCAGGGCCGGCATGTGTGCGCGCGTGGGGAGTGTGTGGAGTGACGGTTATTAGCTTCGGAGCGAGTACCGACTAGAGTCATAGTGAGAGAAACAAAGTGTCTCCCCTGTGCTTTCTGACCACGGTGGGAAATCTGGAGCAGGAAAAGTTAACCCTCTCCTTGATTTCATGTTGTTTATGGTGAAGGACAACCAGGAAATGAGTAGGGGGAAATGCAACGCTACCATGCCATGGCCGAGTGACGTGTAGTTAACATTTTCCGAGAGGTGCACGTCAGGCTCCGGTGTAGTGTCACTGTCCGGCGTGGGGTTCCTGTCTCCACGTACCTATGTACGTAGCCACAGCGTAGATTAAACGCAGAAGCGTAAATCACGCTTTAGCATCATGGGTTAGAAGGAAAATTATTCTGTTAATTGAACCCAAAACACCTGCCCCTTTGTGTTAATCTAAATGAGATCTTTGACGCTGCAAACTATTTTTTGAAGTGTTGTTTCCTAAATTTTTAAATGCATTCAGACAGCATACTGAGTGTTGATGATGTTTACTCCTCTTTCAATACAAATAAGGAACTAGTTGACAAAACATAAACAAGGTCTGCATTGTCTGGTGTTACTTTGTAGCCATAACAATGTCCCTGTTGATAAATAGCTCAGATTTAAAAAAAGTTAAATAGGAAAAAAACTAAGCATAATGTTTTTCATTTTAATAAGAACACCAGCAATTAAAGCTACAAATAAGTCTACAAGGTAAATTTATGACGTTGAGGCAGTCAATCAAAGGTTTCTGGAGTCTTTACATGTACAGGCTGATAAAGCAAGTGTGCTGAGGGTAAGAAAGCCTTGAAATGTCCGTTTTCTGTAGGGGGGTTGATGTGGCTGATGTAGATGTACACTGTGACTGTAGAGCAGTCCGGAGAGCCCAGCTGTGGGCTATGGGATGGCCCGGTTGGGTCTCTTTGGAGGAGGAGGGGGCATTAGCTCAGAGTCTGGGTCTGGTGGGTGTTTCCGGTTCTGGGCTTGGACTCCTTGCGCACAGCGGTCCACATACTCAAAGAGGATTTCCTTCGTGACGGGCTCCTGGATGCTTTTGCACACAGCTGGGGAGAGACACAACGAACACAGGAGGAAGTAAGGAAGTTTCTACCGCTGTGGTGACAGGCTTCTGCAGCATCCTGGAACACACTCAACTTATATTTTATTTATTTTAGAACAGGCAAAAACATTTTTTTTTACAAATAAATAAGACATTCTTGACATTCAATGAGTTTGAAAGGTGGTGTCTTTTTTTTAAATCTTTCAAAAAAACACAATA
The DNA here is from genome assembly GCA_023631565.1 of Gymnocephalus cernua. Taxonomy (NCBI): domain Eukaryota; kingdom Metazoa; phylum Chordata; class Actinopteri; order Perciformes; family Percidae; genus Gymnocephalus; species Gymnocephalus cernua. The sequence goes on from CM042440.1 coordinate 7,692,060, forward strand.
GCAACAGTGTGTTGTTTTTGTTCAGCTAGCTAGTTTACTACCTACAGCTAGTGTTAGAAAAAGGCCCGTTCAGGACTAAAATATTCATTGTATAGTATTCCCGCACTGTGTCTTGCAAAGAAAAGCAGTGGGATTCATAACAACGCAACTCAGAAAGTTGGTGAAATTAGCTAGCTAGCTACAGCTGCTAAAATCTGCAACATTCGTCATTTCTGCCGGGCAAAACAGTGGCCGCAAGTCTAAAAGTCTGAAATAAAGGACAGATTGTTTCAAAACGTACTACTAATGTTGATTGCTAGACCTGCCACCATAGATATAAGACAACAGATGTGACACATATCTATGTCTGCCATCATATTCGCTTGTCAGGCATAGCAACTATGGTAACATCCTATGGTAACATATCAGAACATTCATGACCATTCCATGATTCCAACAACAGTTTCTAAAATAGAACACAGTGTTGTTGTCAGCTTGAGGAGAAGTGCGATGCTATCTGTCTGGATTTTAGATAAAAGGGCTCCAAAGCTGCACAACAGCCTGCTTGAGGTTCTAAAGCTCAATAATTCAGGACAATCTTTTCTATCAATTCAATTCATTCTTTAAATGTATTTTCTCTCGCTTGTGCTTCTCGTTTTTATTGCTTCAATTTGTACTTTTATGTGCCACCATGTCCAGCACTGGAAAGTCAGCATTTATAAGTTTATAAGTGCTACACACAAATAAAGTTTATTACCATTATTTTTGTATCAGTTATCAGTGTTGCTCTCTCTTTGTTTTCCTCTGGTTCTTATTCTATTTACTTCTTCCTCTTTCTGTGTGTGTGTGTGTGTGTGTGTGTGTGTGTGTGTGTGTGTGTGTGTGTGTGTGTGTGTGAAACAGTGTAAGTGTGGTTTTCTTCTCATTTACGCACACTCTGAAGAAAGGTGCTGCTCACAACCACAATCCAACTGACCAACTAACTTTATCATACTGCTTATTAACTGTGTGACGTCAGCTATAATATACAAACCAGCACGCGATTTGGCTACCCTGTTACAAGCACTGAATAAATGAGAGGAAACATGAAAAATAGAAACACCATATGGTCAACTGTACTAAATATCAGCAACACTGACATAACTTTGGGGCCTTTCCTACACATGGTGAACAGGTTAATAAACTGTTGCTTACACGCCCAGCAGACAGCATTCATTTGAAGTTGTGTTTTGAGCCAACCGACAAATGCAAGTTTGATATTCACTCTCGTTTTAGCTCTGTTTTGGTCCCCACCAGCTCTTGAGGGAAATGTCTGGCTCTTTAGCTGCTAAATGCTCCACTATGTTTACCAGCTAGTCGCCAATGTTGTCAGAGCTTTTTCAGGAAACCAGGTCATGAGAACATTGAGAGTGAACCAAAACAGTAAAGCTGTGGGCCGTAAAACTTCAACGATGAGCTGCACGATGCTCCGTAGAGCTGAGGGGAACCGCAGAGTCAGGTGATCATTCTTTGTGGATTTGTTACTGCAAGTGACCCCTTTCACATACCAATTGTTGATATAAAAATACTGATGAGTGTAGCTTTAAAATACAACAGTTATGCATCTCATATAAAATCGTGTTGCAATTCTTGATTTTGCAGCAAATGTTGGTTTTCTCTATTCAAAGTAAAGAGATAAACAAAACAGTGTGTCCCAAATCACTGAAAAGAGCATTGTGGGCACTAAATACATGGCTAGACTGTCTGCAAATGCAGAGTACACAGTAAAACATCTGTCCCTCCGCACACACATGCACGCTGACTGGTTGTTATTCCCTCAGATGGAGGAGAGGGTGAGATATTAAATATAAATAACTGTTGGACAGAGAAGGACAAAGTCTCACCCATCGCTGTATCGTAGGAGTTGGGGAAGCTCTTGTCCACCCGCTGCCTCATGAACACCCAGGTGTTATTGGCGAAGGTGCACTCGATGATCTTGTTGTCGTACTGTTTTAGCTCTTTAGTGGCCTGTGAAGACAAAGATGAAAGGACACACATGGTTTTTACTTTAACAACACAGTGAATGAGACACCAGCGTCATTTTATTTTCTTCTTGCTGTCGCCATTGCTCGAGAAAATTATAAACCCTCTAATTTATTTTGAGAGACATGCCGCTGCATTGATGAATGACAAAAGCACACAATGATTTGCACAACTGCAGCTGTTTCAAACATGACATCAATATGCTGCAAGTTATTATCTTCACTTTTGCGATACCTACTTGCCATTGAATACTTTTAGTAGCAGATTTTCTATATTCTATTGTTTGTATTGCTGTTGTTGATTTGTATATCCTTCCTGGAAGTGAACAACGAAAGAATGAACTTTCACGCTCTGTACCAAAGAATATTCTATAAAGGACGAGAATATTGAAGTCACTGTAATGTGAAAACAGAATAATATTTCTGTTTAGTGTGTGTAGGCCAAGATGCTCCAAGTAAACCAAATCATACAAATGAGAATATTTCTTTTAATTGATTATTTGCATGTTCACTGCTATTAAAGTGTGAGAAGATTTCAATATTCCTATTCTTGATAGAATTTAACGGATGTTTTATATTAAGTAACCCAAATTACTCCTACTTTAGAATTTGAGCCCAAACTGGTGTGATTCTACATAAATAAAGACAGACACTGAGCGTCTGTATCGCTATGATACAGCCCTCAACAAAGCAGTGCAACAGTTCCTGCTCCTTCTACTGAGCTACACAGTATCACTGACTTATTACATCATATTCTGCTTTGAAAACAAAATCAACCCTAAGCACACTGTAACATAGTTGAAGGATATGAAAATGGCACACGATACTGAAGATCAAGCATGAGTCAAAGACATTTTAGCACCCGCTGTTTATTTGTCAAGGGACTGAGTCTCACTGGGAGGATTTTATAAAACATGGAAAATCCGAAGAAGTGCAGTTGAAATAATTAAATGCAACAGTTGGCTTTGACAGAAAACAATATGGTGACATGAGTCATTATGAATTGCTCCTTTCACCTCGCAGAGATATTTATTGTGCTGAAAGGTTGTGTGAAGACTAGCTGCAAAGAACAATCGATCAATCAATTAGTTGTCAACTATTAAATTAAGTGGCAATTATTTTGATAATAGATTAATCGGTTTGAGCCATTTAAAAAAAGAAAGAAAAAATAATCGGATTCCAACTCCTTATATGTAAATAATTTCTAGTTTCTTCACTTCTCTGTGACAGTAAACTGGATATCTTTGAGCTGTGGACAAAACAAGACATTTGAGGACGTCATCTTGGGCTTTGGAAAGCACTGATTGTCATTTTCCACCATTTTCTGACATTTTATAGATCAAACAACTAATCACTAATCTAACAAATAATTGTTAGTTGCAGCCCTAATGACTCAAGAGACAAAGAGGCTGACCTCCACAGTTTAGTGTGACCCTCACTGTCAGACGCTGACCATCATTGCCAGGAAAACAGCGGTGTTTGGCAAACGATAAAATACAAAGTAGGAGCTTGTGTGATCCTGGAGTGTGGGGCAGCTGGGCTCACAGTGGGGGGTCGAAATCACACAGGACACAAAGAAAGTGTGAGAGGAAGCAAGACAGAGAGAGATGCTAGTTTTTGGATTTCAGATTACGATCTTGAAATATAACTCACGGGAATGCCTAATTAGTCATTGTCATCATTTCAAAACTGATTTTTCTCCACAACATTTTTCTTTGATCTCAGTTTAGAGACAAACACAATAATAAGACTAACTGCAAATCAAAAATGTCTGTATTTGGAAAAGAACAGACGGACTAAAGGAGAGACAGACTTACAAAGCTTTCCTAAAGCTTGACACAACAAGCTGCCAGAGAACTGTGAAGGGCAGTACAGGCGGGCAGGACGCTCTGCTACAGACTGGGATCTCTTCCTGCTGGTGAAGGGTGACATGTTGGCTGCCATTTTCCATCACCACTTAATCCGTCCAAATCCGTCTAATTATGGCAGCACACGTGTGCCACCAGTTATCAGGGACTTTGGCAGTCGAACTCCTTAGCAGCCAGTGTTGCACTACTGCAGAGCAGAAGAGATCCGTCTTTCTGCCTTTCTGTTCCAATATTTAATCTGATTTAGAAACTACAAACACCAACAAGAGGGAAAGACAGCGCTGCCAGTCATCTTTTTTGTTGTGTGAATCTTTTTTAATCATTTACATCCTTTTAAGAGATGTAAATTTCATGCTAGCTACTTTTATGGGAACAATGTGTGTCCTTCACTTGTAACATTAACTGGTTTGGATGATTTTTTATATTTATATATATATATTAGGGCTGTCAGTTTAACGCGTTATTAACGGCGTTAACGCAAACCCATTTTAATGCCGATAATCTTTTTAACGCACTTTTAACGCATAGAGAGAGCAACGGGATCTGTTAGTCCACTTCTTTAACTGTCTATGGCCACGCCATGTCCCGCCCTACGAAGCAGCTGATTGGTTTAGGCATTTCACCGCGAGTAGTTAGGATAGTGGATTGGTCAGGGGATAGGACCTGAACAAATGGGGTTACGTTACCTTGGACGCCTGGCCAATAGTAGTGATTGAAGGGCGGGTCTTGTAATTTCGCAGACCGGAAACAAAACAGACACAAGCCTCGGCCGGTTTTAGCTTGCTAGCCGCGTAGCTAGTAGGCTCGTCACGGCGATTAGCTTCGGAGCAAGTAGTGACTCTACAGTCAGTGAGAGAAACAAAGTGTCTCCTCTGTTCTTTCTGACCACGGTGGGAAACCTTGAGCAGGAAAACCCTCTCCTTGATTTTACGTTGGTTATGAACGAGAACGAGAACCAGGAAATGAGTCACGGGAAACCAGTTGCTATGACGACGCTATGAGCCCATAGACAGATAGCATAGACAGTAGGAGCAGCCACGCTCGCCTCAGGCATGAGGCAGGACTATCTGCAGTACTATCTGCAGGACTATCTGCAGTACTACCTGCAATGGAAAATCGAGGTAACAGCGTTACATTATGTGACAGATTATTATTTCCAAGTGTGAATGTTAGTGTGAAATTGAACATAAAGTATATGACAATGTTGTTTTCAATAAAAAAAACATTGTCACAAAGCAAGCCAATCTACTTTTCCAGGCTGATAAGAGAATTAAAATGAGAAAATATAATGGGACAAAAAGAAATCGAGGGACATTTAGAATAGATAAAAATGTGCGATTAATCGCGATTAAATATTTTAATTGCTTGACAGCACTAGTATCTTTTGGTATGCATTTCAGAAAAAAATGGTTAGGATTCAGGTGTAATTGCAAATGGTGATTAATCATGATTAATCCACTGAAAATTGTGATTAATTTGATTAAAAATTTTAATCATTTGACAGCCCTAATATATATATATATATATACATACATATATATATATATATAGTATCATTTGCATCTGCAGCTTTTTGTATTTCTTACACACACACACACATATATATATATATATATATATATATATACATACACACATATACATATACATATATATATATATATATATATAGATATAGATGTAAGAAATACAAAAAGCTGCAGATGCAAATGATACTCATACCACTTTAGTACAGAGAAGGATCCAGGCAGCTACGCAGTACAATTCACAGTACAAACACTGTGAGAAAGGGCATGACTTGGTGGAGGTCTGCATTCTCAGAGCGCCCTTCAGGTGTAGTTAACATGATGCGTCTCCTTTGTTTAATTCATACAAAAACAGAAATGTATAAACACAATTTGTGGTCTTCAGGCGCATTATGACTGTTATACCCTTAGAAAGTTCACTCACCTCCAAATCTCTCTAAGCCTGATTATTTGTAATATATACATTTTATTTTTAACTTGGGAGAGAGCCATAATACCCACTTCCTCCTGCTTGCAGTCCTTATGCTAAGCTAAGCTCCTGGGTCTTTAGCTCCATAGTTAGCATACAGATATGAACGAGCTAGTAATCTGCTCATCTCAGTCGCAGTAAGAAAGCAAATAAGTGTAGATCCCAAAATGCCAAGTTATTTCCTTTAAGCACAGGCTCATGTCCTTAAAACGATGAAGTCACTTCCTGGATTCAACAAATTAATTATAAATGCAGTTGCACCGCGTTAATAAACAGTACATGCCACTGTGTCCCCTGATAATCTCACCCAAAGTCAGGGACAACAGCACCAAGTTTTCATCCCTGACACTAAACAAATACGGCTATTCTGAATCATGCAGTAAAGCAGAAGCTGGGACGAAAGCAAACAACTACAGACTACTGGAAGTAGTGACCTTTTGCTAGTCTTTGCACAACACAACAGACAGTCAACCTGCTTCTTTATCAAATACTGGGATCTGTGGGGACAGCTGTACTGGAACATTGTGCTATAGTTTATTACAGGAGTTTTCTAGAGATAGCGACATGGATGAGCAAAGACTATGTTTGGGATTCTCTTGCAAAGCTGCTTTGTTTTCCCCTACATTGCTTTTCAACTGACCCCTTATGTTTTATTTCGAGACTTAATCAGAACCAGCCTGCGGCTCTGCGTTGGGCAGACCTCGGGTCCATTTTAATAATGTGAAATTGGATGAAAGAACATATAAGTAGGGAGTGGATATAAGATGCAAAAGTAGGAACATGTGCAAACTCCCTCATAGATGATGGACGGTATTGAAACAAATGTTCAATCTTTAATATGCTTTCAAACAGAATACATTAGATGTCTTCTGTACATTAAAGCAGCTCCTGCTAAAATATACACAACTCAACTGAGTGACTCAGCAAACTAAATTGTAAAATTGGCAAATGAGGGTGTACATGGTCAGGTTTGACAGTTAAAAAAAGAAATTAACTAGCCAGATTTTGTGTTCTGTTGCGCAGCACGATTGACTGTTTCCTGTGGAAAGCGTGTTCAATTAGTCTGACAGTATTCATTTTTCTTACTCCCACATTTCAAGTAATTTACAAAAAGCTGTGGGCAAACAAACCTTGAAAAATCATTAGAAAATGAAAAGCTATTCAAATACTTTAATTGCCGTTCAATTAGAAAGTGTTAATTTAACAGAAAAATACTTGATCTCAGGTGAAGTGCACACTGCCAAACTCTCACAGCTTCATCAAAGCAGCTGGTGTGTGACAGAGAGCTGCTCTTATCTCAGTCTCTGCTGACCAGATCTGCCAGGCACCATTCAAATTATTTATGATTAATGAGATGTACTCAAAAGGCCACATATAGTTCTTCACAGGGAGCCGACTCCATGAAGCGGTGAGAGTAAACCTATATGGGGAATCAATAGCCATTACTTAGTTCTACCTTTTCAAGAAGTCAGAACTGGAAAAATCATACTCAGAAGGACTGAACAGTAGAAACTAGTGGTTCATCATAACGGTTCTATTGGTTTGATATCATTGTACTCAAAGTAGTCGCTGAGATCTCGAAAAGGGACATGGCTTATAACAGGTCCAATGAGGCAACAAGCTTAGCACAAAGACTGGAAACAGCAGGAGACATCTAGCCTGGCTCTATTTAAAGGTAACAAAGAGCCAGAATAGCCGTTTCCCTGTTTCAAGTCTTTGTGCTAAAGCTAACCAGCTGCTGTCTTCGGCTTCATATGTAATGTATAGACACTCGCGGCAAGAAAGCGAATAAGCTAATTTCCGAAAATGCTGAACTATTAGTTTAAGACCAGGGTAAGTATAGTAGGTCAAATAGGTCGATCATAGCTGATTGAACCAACAGAAGGAGCAACAAAAATAAAACCTAATTTATGCTGTAAGGACTACACTGATTTACTCATCTATGAATGGTATAAGCAGTGGAAAGAACTTCATTTGCAACATAATTAAAGGTGATAAACAAACAAAAGGATCTGACGAGATACAATGAAAGGTAATCTGTAAAGCTTGCATCTACACGTTTACAACTGTATCTTCAACATACGTTAATTCAGAAATAGCTCTTGGTAAACACTCCTCAACCTATAGTGGTTACACAAAATGTTTTCAGATTGCTGCTCTTTCACAATACCGGTATTTGCTCTTTTCGAAAGGCTGACCTGATGAGTCGTCCAATTTCAATTTTATTTGTAAGGGACAATGTGCAATTAAAACATAAATGTTGACCATTTGATGCATTGCACCAGAGTTAGCCTTAGGCTAATTTACATCTGTAGTCCCACAAGAGAAAACTCCTTTCCAAAATTAATTTGAGTGATTCCATGTAGGTGCCAACAGCAGCTAAATTGGAAGAATTGAGCCAATAAAACAGGTTTTTATGAAGATTAGGACATCTCTCTAATTACACAAAAAGTTGGTTTCTTTTTTTCCAGCAGCCCGATGCTTTCAAATGAGCCTGGATGTGGCTCAAATTACATCTAATCGACACATCGACATTACTGTACTAAAATGCCCATGGGCAAGGCAATAAATATCAAAACTACTTTGTGGTGGTGCACAGCCGGCTTCAAACAAGCACACCACAAGTCATGTGTCCTGTTCTGGCATGTAATTACAACTTTCAAGCATATTCACACTTGGACTGACTGCAAAACACATTTCACCACAAAAATAGCAACATGAAAGCCGACAGAAGATGACCCCAGGGCTGCAGCTCTGTCTTCCTGAGAAGAGCAAACAGAGAACCTTGTTCAGATACAGAGCCAAGGGCTGATACATGGGAATCTGGCAATACCAGTAACAGTGACAGCGCCAGAGGGAAAGGAAACACTCATTTACTGTGTTTCTAAAGCATGACTGTGACTATTGGAAGGCCTACAAATTTACATAAGAGCCATTTAGTCAAAGTGGCACATTTCCATATAGTATAATAGCTTTATAGACATTTACATAAAAATATAAATTCTAGAACAAAATAATAGCAGTAATAACAGTAATATTTCTATCATGTTGCTCCTCAAGCTGTTCTCCACCCTAGATTAGTGAACTCCCATAAGAGCCTAATGGGATGAGAGGCTAGTTACTGTGGAGTGCACTTGACTTTAGTCTGTGTTACTGCAGGTCAAAGGTCTGATTATGTGTGAATCCATATAATACAATGCAGTGTATCAATGACGTCTAACAGGGAAATCATTGAAAGCAGTCTCACCAAGTTAAGTGCAGCTGACAAATGCCTCTCTATCATATCACAGAGAATAGCCTTGAAGGCATCACATCAACACATTATGTTGATTCCAATAGCTTGTTTTGTCTGACTAAAAGTCTAAAACAAACTAATTATATCACATCAGACAAAGAAAAGCAGCAAATCCTCACAATCAAAAGCTGGAACAAATGAATGCAAATGTTAATAGAAAAAAACGACTTAAATGATTAATAAATTATTACTTTTCTGTTGATTGTCTAGTTGAATAATCAATTAACTGTTTCAGCGCTAGTTAAAAGTATGATAAGAATGACTTCATATTTATTTATAGATTATAATGAGGGATTAGTTAATATAATAAGAATGTTGTTTGTATTAATGCTTGTCAGAAACCCTCTTTTCATAACTCGATTGTTTGACTGTCATCAAGTTTAAAGAATTAGTAAACAGATAGGTAGGTACTGTTGTTTCTACCATACCAATCCACCAGCGTGAAACATCTGTGCAGTAAGTATTGTGTGTCTAACGGCGGCTTAACACATTACAAAATAAAACCCAGCAAAATCGGACCACATGAAATGAATTATTGAATGGTAAAAGTATTTCTGTTAAAAAGATAAACTCAGAGAAACAGCCTGATAACTATGTTGTTGTACGGATGAAACTTGTGCAGTGCTGTGTGAACATGTATATGATCCTGAATGTACAGCATCAAGACAACAGGTAACTATAGAGAATGTGTTACATAAATTAAAACGAGTGGATCAAAAAACAGGAAAGCTTTTTACTAAAATCTGATTAAATACATGTACAAAATAGGAAAAATTAGTAATAAAAGAACAGCAGTACAACTTCTTCACGTCACACAATAACAGATGAGGAAAAAAAACTAATGCATTTCTTTTATTCTTGTCAGTTACGTACTTCCAACAAAACTACAATTTGAAAAGGTAAGCAGGAAAAGCCCAGGGGGCTTTGGTTTGTTGGCACAAGGTTGAATTCAACAAAGCAACACATTTATTTTCTCACCTTCATCTTTGCAAAGGGCCTGTCATAGCTGCCGACGTAGAGCAAGCCGACAGTCTGTGGAAGTAGCCTACAAAAGACAAAAAGATCATGGTTAACACCCTCAACACGAGAATATCGGAGTGGTAACGATGCAAATCTCTACATCACTTCCATTTTTCCAGCTAGTAACAGATCGGCGGAAATGTGAGATTACACCTCTCTGAGCCCTTCTGTCTCTCTGCATGCTCAAAACTTACAGAGAATACTACAGTATGGGCACATTCAGATTCCAAGGCAATAACAAATCTGTGGAACACCTATATAGATTGAACACAAGGATTAATACAGTACTGTATCTGTCAGATGACTGAGCACTCAGAACAGTAAACTCAAGACTATATTGGGGTTTATATGTGCAGTAGTCTTGTGTGTGCATCTCCCAGCACCGTGAACATGTGTCTGTGCAGTAGTTATGTCTCATCATTGAGATCACACCCAACAGATGTCTTAATCACACACTTCTCCTTGCCTCCCTCCACCAAAAACACACACCATGATGTGCCCGTTGTAATTTCCAGACACTATTTCTGCTGTTCTAGACTGAGTGAACGAGCACTGTTTCATATTAGTTAACCATTTTTAGAACGGAAATAATGAGGGGCTATTGAGCTAAACAACAGTGGAGCTACATAGTCTGATGCCCCTCATTCAGAGATTGCAATTGGAGCTGAAACCGGAGACCATCTCCCCATCCACCCCAGCCCCCTCCTGTGTAATGATAGCTAACACCAGCAGGAAGGAAGCAGCAGTAGACATTAAGAGAGCCAAATAGCCATGCAGTGATGGATACTGCCACGTGCTAAGACCTCACAAGACAGAGTCCATTAATACCTCTGACTAACGTGTTGTGTGTCAAATACCACTATCCTAAACCTGCAGGACTGATCATGGCACAGTCTTCTAAAGCAACGTTATCTAAAGCAAAGATATCAATGAGATTTTGGCAATGAAACAGATAAGAGTATATATTAGAGTGCCTCCAAAGAACCGATTCTGCTGTTTCACGATGCTTAGTTGCTGTTCCATTCAGAATCTGAACGTTTAAAGTCCTGCTGTCTTAAATTATACTGCAACATCATATCTTTGAATTAGGGTCATATGGATAAATTATGTTCAAACGAAAGACCTTAACAACACAGAATGCCGATGAAAATAAAACTCCAGCACAAACAATCAAGATGTTGTTAAATGTCACGGTAGCCTTTGAACAGCATGCAATCAGACCTGTATTAGCTAAAGGCTGTGTTGTGTCAAATGATTCATAAATCCATAGAAGCAAAAAACAAAACAAAAAAAAAACACTGAAAAAAAACAACTGTATAATGTCAAAAAGAAATGAATATAAGATACTGTGTAAAATAAGTGGCCAAGGTGCTGTGTCTCAGATGGAAAAGTATAAAAAAAACTGTTGCCTGGGCCGGAGCAAGACAGTAAGATATGACAAATGTGTATCATATATTGCCTACCTGCCTCACCTTAACACACTTGTGAATGTATCAGAGCGCTCTTTTCTTCTGTAAGTTTAAGGATGAGGCTGGTATTCTAGCTATATTTTTGTTAGTGTCAACAAATTCCATCAAAAGACCAAAACTATCAATTAATTGATCCTGCTAACAAGTATTGTCTGTGTATCCTGATATAGCCTACTCCTGTGACAAACGCCTCCAATTTAGTCAAATCACATCAATGAGTCACAGCATTGAAATGTTCCTTCATTACCATGAACATGAGCAGTGCACTTTATTTTGAGTCAATCACACATACTGTCTTGATGACGTTAATACTCAGTAGTGTACCAAATGTGTATTAATTGGCAGCTGAAAATAGTCCCCAGCAAATGCACTATTTTTCTCCTGTTTGAATAATGCTTGCTAAAAACCACAGTGCCCAGCTGTTTTCGGACTCTAGTTAATGTTTTATGAAGTATACTAAGTACACTATATATTCATTTTCAGTATGGCTGAGTGCCATAGCCTTATTATAATAAGGTGGTAGCTCTCAGTTTTTTGGGCTCAGTGACTCCTATTTCTGTTTGGAGGATCAATTCTATATGTATGTGGAACTCTTTAACCACATTGTTAAAAAATGGATCATGAATGGGACCACTCAAGTTATAACACCATATAAAGAAGGAACAGGGGTACTGAATGATCTGGAGTTTCTCATTGAGTGTTATTGTGTCATCATTTGTGTTTTGTGATTTATTTTCCTGTTGAGTTTAGTGTATTTGTATAAAGGTCCATTTAGGAGTGGGAATTGTAAACTTAGGCTATAAATGCTGTGTTATGTGGCACCGCTCCATGCTATATACTTGCCGTTATAAAATAAACATTACATAAATAAGCAATTAAATATTGAGTGATGGACTAATGCATTGTTGGTTTTGGTATTCTTTTGGATTTGTTGACAATAACAAAAACTCAAACATTATCATAAAAATATGCAAAGTGTAGCCATTATGACATAATGAATATTAATTAATAAATACTGTGAAGACATGCCCAAAAAACAAGTCTGTTCAACAGTGGAACAGTTAGACAAAATGTGTAAGCTGGAGTTCAGGCAACACACTCCCAGTAATGACATGCAATTGTGTCCATACAGAGAAATCTGTTCACAGTTCACAGTCCAAAGACAGGCTCCATGTTTGTTCTGCATCATCCTTCATGTTTGTGCTGACGGCTGAAATGCTGCGAGCAAAGGCTCTCTTGACCTTTCAGATCCACTTGCTCTGAATTACACTACAGGTGCAGTAAAAGTCTTTTCTACCCAAGTCCTTCTCAGCAGCAAATGTCTGCATCCTACAGTTGACCTCGCAAAAATAATGCATCTAAAAATCTTACATCATAAAACCATGCAGTCTCTATGATGGTTTGATCTTTTCACTCAAAACCATAAATGTCACATCTTGGTGGCTATACAGGTGGAATGTTGTAAATGACTTCATTTTGATGCTTTTACGACAGTCCCACGTGAAAGTACCTGACTGGGTTCTTTTACACAAAGTATGGATCGGGATGCTGTAATGGCACTTGAATCCACAGAGTAGAAAGACCAGTAACATGAATCCTGTCCTCTGGCCTCTGGAGAGTCAATCCAAGCCAATCAGAAGGCACCATTCTTCTTCTCTAGGTCCTTCAAAAACACTGCACACCTAATGCATGATGATCTAACCATTACTCATTACCTCTTCACACAGAATGATCCAAAAGCCAAGGTCATCTATACAATACTCAAGACTGTTCAATTCCACACTTGGGAGGGGCACTGGCATGCTTTCTGGGATTGCTTCATCTTTCCATTTTGTTCTTTTCCACCTCTCCACTCCTTCCAACGCACAGTAATCACCTTCTGCCTCTGTGCTTACTTTCAGAGAAGGTAATACAACTTGCAAGGCTGTGTACTGTAAGCCTCAGTGGTACACAAAGACGTGCTCAAGCATCGACTGTGTGGGCTGATGAATAAGCAATTTTTGCTTCCTTATGTCTGTCCATCTCTCTCTTTCTCTCAGACAGTAATTAAGGAGAGATTTGAAAACAGACACCGAGACTGAGTGAGGTCTGATGGGTGCTCCTCTGCCAGCAAAATTCATCTTTCGGGGAAATATCAGAACATGAACAAATGGCAACAATGATCGTCTGTGTTCTCCCACACACAGGGAGGAGTCTAGAAGCTGACTAGCAGGCTGGCTTTGCAGTAGAATGAGTGACTGTGCCCTGCTGTGATCCTCTCAGTCTGTTGTTGGTGAATGGTGGCAGGCTCATGGCTACAAAGCTGGGACAGTCACTAAGGTCACCTGGCTCTCAGAGAAAAAAGCAGCATGACCAGAAAGCTCACTGCTATGAGTCTGTTTGTTCACACTCAGACAATACTTAAAGATTGATCTGAAGAAAAAGCACACAGAGCAAAGATAGGTACATTGTGCTGACAGACAAAAACAAGAATATGAGATTGCACCTAGGCACAGTATGGTGCTTTGAGATAAAAGTGAATGCCAGCATGCGAACATGCTAACAATTACAATGCTAACATGGCATGCTTATGTTCATCTTTAACATTTAACGTGTTGGCATTGCTAGCATTTGCTAATTAGCATCAAACACAAAGTGTAGCAAAGGCTGATGGGAATGTCATTAGCCTTGAAAGTTTTTTTGTCCTCAAGTATTTGGTCATAAACCAAAGTATTGGAAATGTATTTAAAATTTTAATTTTGGTTGTTATAATGCATCCTGTGGGGTACCAAATTTCATGGCAATCCATCCAATAGTTCTCAAGAAATTTGTCAATATCTTAAATGTCAACCACATGGTGACGCTAGAAGAAAAGTAAGGGAATGACCAACTTCATTAAGATTCATCCTCTGGAGACAACGTTGTGCAAATCCATCCAACAGTTGTTGTAATATTTTACTAAATAAGTAAAAACTACTTTGGCCGCTGCCAAATGTATATAGCAGAAACACTGTCTGGTAACGGTCTGGTAAGCTAGACTACTACCAACGTTACAACTAGTTACTATTTCACATGAGAAATACAATCCATAGGCTGTATTGACCTCCAGGAAATGATTGTTTTTTCTAGTTATGGACTTGTTTTTAATGTGTCTAATGTTTACCAGGGTGAGGGCTACAGTAGGATGAGCACCAGTGGATCTGAATAATTTATGTAGCGGAGGAAGATAAACATAAAATGAGAGAAAAAGGGAATGGCAGTAGTGATTTTCTTTGCACCTATAGACACATACAGCAAATTAGAATTTCATGGGACTGGAGACAAAAGTGCATGTAGGCGATGATGGTAAAAGGAATAAACGTTTGCACACTGTAGTAATGTTACTGTAACAGGAATTGAACCCCAAGGCAAAAAGGAAATGTGAGATGGGATGGAATAGTAAAGAAACGATTGAAGCATTGCCTTTGACACCAACACACATAGCAACTGTACACGTGTGTGTGAAGTACTCTAGTGCATCACAAAATGATAGGTGCTATTAGACTTGCCAGCCAGAGCGTTTCCCTGGCAACAGTGACTTACCCTTCTCCCCCGACTTTGGTGATCTTGAGGCGAAAGTCCACAGAGTTGAGATTGGGGGGCTTCCACTTGAGGATGTCATCACACCTCCCAGCCTTGTATCTCTGGAGGTAAATAATAATAATAATATGGTAGATTTGTTAGGTAGAAATACATATTAAAGCTGCTTTCATGGACCAAGGATGACACTGTGAGTAGTAGTCAACCCGGTGCAGACCTAAAGGCTAGGCAATTTGTGAGTTTTTAAGCAACAGTCACAGTTAATGAGCTGACAACCCTTAAACAAATTAGGCTCCATTATGATACACTGTTGGTATCTATCTAGAGCTGCCAGACGAGGAACTGAATAAATCTTAGGTTAATATTTAGTCTCTGGGTATCAACAACGTCATGAAATGGAAACAAAAAAAGAGCTTATTAAAGAATTTGTTCAAGTACTCTACATTTGAAATGAAAATAATTCTAAGTAGAAAATTGCACGGTGGGAGCACAAAAATAGATGTGTAAATACATTACAGGCTGATCAATTATGATTCAACATGATTACATTTGTCACACAACAGCTGTGTCTCAATGCGTAGCGACATATGACACATAACCAAACAACATGCTTTCCTCCATAACTTTGATTACTTATGCGTGGCTGACATTTAAGGAGGACATGAAACAAGCGCAGTGGAACATGAGAAATGTAAAGGCATGACGCGTGGAGGCGGGAACAGATGACCAGACTCTGTCACTGTCAGGTTGCCCAGTAACAGAAGTCTACTCCAGGGAAATGTGTGGAAAACAGACAGGATTCCTCAGGAGAACCTGCGTTGTCACAGCACATGACCAAATAAAGGGTTCCTGGCTCTGCCCATGTATGATCCTATGGCAAGACTTTAAAGAAGAATTTTAAATCATTATGGGAAGAAAGAAACAAACTTGACAACAACACACTACCCTACTCCTCCACTAAGGCCTGGTGTTTGAGTTTGGCAAGCTATTGGATTTGCTGAAAAGCATTAAAATCGTGTAGTTTTCTAATGGTTTTCAGTCAATTCAGGGTTAAGCCCAGTAACCCAGAAATTACACTGATGGGTAATGAGTTTTGTATGCTTGAAACCAAGTAGGTTGTTTATATATTATATATTAATATATAAGTGTTTATAGCTGCTCCAAATGACCCAACTTGATGGTGAAGCAAAAAGACATTATAGCCTCCCTGCAGGCGGCATCACAATGCCTCCTGATAGTTTTCAAGAACGCTGTCTTCTGCTTGTCTTTGTAGTCTTGATACAATAATGCATACAAATGGGTAAAATGGTGCACAAATTTGGACAGTCTCCCCTTGAAGGAATTCATGGCATTGCACTCTGTATAACCTTTGCGTTCCACTTCCGGGATTGCTCTGGTGCTGCAGGAAATTACCATAGACAGTTAAAGAAATGGACTAACAGATCCCGTTGCTCTGGACGGAGACCAGTGAAGTCTATTAGAAGCACTTTTCCGGTGATAGCTGAGCGTTACTGCGCAGCTGAAAACTGAGCTTGCCGACGTAGGTGTGACGTGAGTAAACTCTCTGAAAGTTGTAAGTCTTCTGGTAGCTGTGCCAAGAGAAATCTCAATCATTCCGAATCTTGCAGAGACGGAGAGCGTAGGTATATGTAAGGAGATAACATAGGTGCAGGCTAATTATTGCTAACTAAAATGCTAGTTATTATTAGCAATTAAACGTAAACAGCTAATGTAAGTCAAAACTGCCTGCGATACTATACGGTAATTTGTCTACTATGCAACAGTAAGTCGCGTGGTTATGACACAATCGTTAGCCTATTTTTACAAAAACGTCTGCTATGGAACGATAACGTGAGGTACAAGGTAATGGAGCCTTTTATACATTGTCTTGTTTCTTTAGAAATAAACAATGGACAAATAAAGTATTTAAACGCTTCAGATGTAAAGT
Organism: Gymnocephalus cernua; assembly: GCA_023631565.1. Taxonomy (NCBI): domain Eukaryota; kingdom Metazoa; phylum Chordata; class Actinopteri; order Perciformes; family Percidae; genus Gymnocephalus; species Gymnocephalus cernua. The sequence continues at coordinate 7,709,213 of CM042440.1, forward strand.
TATTCACTGTCAAAGTGACACTGTCAAAATGAATGGCAGTCAATGGAATGCTAACGGCGGGTGAGAGCAAGGTAGCATCAAAATGGCGCCATAGGAGCTACGCGTAATGGCTTTAAATAGTTTGATCGGTGGTCTCCATAAATGCCGATCAGATAGGCCGATCAGATGACGCACTACCATGGATGTATTAAGAGCGCACTACTCCTGAGAACATTTTCAACATGGAGCTAAAATGGCGGCGTCCCTACATTCACTGGTCTGGCAGTTCTACAAGGAGTCTGAACGGCGGCAGAACAGCAGTTGGCCCACGGCCGGCCGCGGAACGAAGGCGGTAGGAAGGCGGCTACCGCTTTTAAAAAGCGTCTGCCACCGGTGGTGCTCCGGCAAACGTGTTTGCGATTACGCAATTCTGACGCTTCTACTGCCTCTGGAGCACCGCCGGTGGTCCGCCGACTCATTGCTATCTGGGAGAAAGACAATACACTAGCGATTTGCAACGTGTGTGCCGAGGAAATACACGAGGCGGAAAGCTCCAAAGACATTTCAACACCACCAACCTCATCAGACATTTGAAGGTTAGTCACAGAAATGAGTATGAGGAGTTTTCAAAGTTAGCTAACGCTAAGGCAGAGCGGAGTCGTGTAGCTAGCAGCTCCGGCGCCGCTCAAACAGCTGTTTCCCCGTGTGTGTGTGTGTGTGTGTGTGTGTGTGTGTGTGTGTGTGTGTGTGAGACGGTGTGTGTGTGTGTGTGTGTGTGCGTGCTGAAGAAATGTCTGCAGTGATTGAAAGGACATTTTTTAGATTTTGAGCTAGGACAGAAAGCCAAACAGTTACTGATACATTATCTAAACATGTGTGACTGTTACGTAATGGCGTAATTTTCAGTTCATAAAATTGATCGGTATCGGCCGATACGTCTTCCAGCAATCGGTGATCGGCCCCAAAAATCCTGATCGGAACACCCTTAGTCATTTCCAGCCAGGGGGGGGGTCTAGGAACTCTCCGTTGGCTTGCGAGCTGGAAAAACCAAACTCTGGTCAGGCCAATCACATCGTGTATAGAGTCGGTGGGCGGGCTTATGGCTGCTGCTGCCGAACAGCGGTCTTCTGGAAGACTTGGAGTTAAGTTTTTCTTTGAGAAAAGAACAAAGAACGGCACTGAAGTAATTCTTAAAAAAGGAAGATGTGTTCGGAGTTTTGCCGACCAGATACGGCAAAAGTTTAATCTACCAACTAGATTCGTCACCTTCTTCGTTGCTCTGCCTGGTTGTAGCGCTATCATGCAGAGGGAGTTTGAAAGACAACCGTTTAATTATCCCGCCCCTCGGATTGAGGCCTGTCAATGGTGAGTTCCCAGACCCAACATCTTGATGTGGGTCTGGCTTGTCGGAAAATTGTCGGCCAAAGCCCTTAGCAATTTCCGATGTTGCAAATGGGGTTTCCGATGCTGTTAGATTATTCAATAAGCACTTTGTTTGAAGCATAATGAGGACTTGTGAGTGTATTGGTGGGAATTGTTGATGGGTATGTAGCACATTTGACTATTAAGTTGAAGAACAGAGTTCACAGCCTTTTTTTACTGTCCTTTTCCTAACCAAATGCTTTAGTTGTTTACCATGAGCCATAAATAGCCATAACTATAACTATACTTTATTTGCCCAAGCCACTTTCTTTACCAAAGCTAAGGCGGAGCAGATGGTCAAACTGAGACAGACAGCAGCCTGCTACAAAACACAACAGCCTCTAAACAACAACCACATTAGCTTTCCTAATAAAATCTTCTTATCCAACTTACAAACATGAACACACATCTTGTCCTGCACCTTAGCTGGTTAAATGAGTGACCAACATACATTCACTGGGGAAAAGTGGACTGCTAATGTCAGTTTGCAGGCTAGATAACTAATAAACATACCTATACATGTCAAAATGTTTGTTTGAGATAGATGCTGGTGTAGTCCTTACTCTTTAACACTTCTAACACGCTGTCTGCCCATTGACATTGGCTACAGTGCAAGTTTGTTTACTTTGTCTTTCGTTCCTTACAGTGTAACACTGACACTCAACCTGCCAGCTGTTGTCAATCAAACATAGACATGCCCCTCAAATTGGTAGAATCAAGGGCAGGTTGACTGTTGATTTAGGTGTAAAGTGAAGGGAACAGGAGTGTGGGGTGTTGTTCTGCTTTATCCGCAGTGGAGCTCTCCGTGTGGGAGGCGGCCTTCGTGTGCCTTTGAAACCAGCACACTCCACAAAAGCTATTCACCACAGTTAGCTAGAGAGCGGGAAAAGAGGGAAAGTCTTTTGAAGAACCTCAACAGAGTACATCTTTTCTTCTGAAAACGTGGGTGTAGAAAGGAACATTCTTCAATGCAGTTAGTTATGATCTGCTGCACAGGCATCAAAATAATCTCTGGTGAAATGACTTATTCCTCTTATGTAGCTCAAGCATACAAGCATCTAGTCATTAAGTCCTCCACAGTTTATAATCAAATTACTTTATAATTGAGCTAAGTGAAAGACAGATGCAAATCTCTAAAGAGTTAACGCCATAGGCAAAACGTTTGCATGGTTTATGTGTTTGCGCTGTGGTAAAACAACAACAGTACATGTAAACCTCTATTATGGAATGAATAGTCAGCCCCAGAAAATACACTGCCCTGAGGATCTGTTGAGGCTTGCTAAAATGTTTGTGCAACATTTTCAATCAAAGTAAAAAATTGCTCTATCCAAGTCGGCAGAGACAGAGCCATAGCAACAACATCATGAAAAGCCAATCAGACTACAGATTAAATAAATAGGCTACCTTTAAACTCATTCCTAAATGAAAGAGTGCTGCCAGTTGCACTTGCGCTTTTATTACTATTGTTCGCCTTGTCAATAAGTGACTGCATATACAAAACAAGAGCTTTATTATTGGAGTGAAAAACAGACCTTCAAACCCAGTCTTGCATTCAAGAACACATCTCCCATCTATCAACATAATTTTCTTGTAATGATGTTCCATTGCATATCAATTGCCTGCTGTTTCAAGCTAGAAATTCAGAGGCAACAGTCAGACTGAGGGAGATGCACAGTGTGAAAGCAAAAAATAAAAAAATAAAATGGTTTCTGCAATAAACAAAAAAGTAGAACATTAATGCCAAAACAAATGATTGTAATTACTGTATTATAAATCAATTACTTGAACCGTTATTGGAAAATATGCAAAAACATCTGTCTGGTAATGGATAACTCGACAGTCACACCACAAATGGTTGCAAAGTCTAACAAAAGCCCTACAATTACCTACAAATTTGAGACCTTTTTAAACGTTGACCTTTGTAGACCTCTCTATCTACTATTTCTAACCTGTAGCTCTCTCAGTGCCTTATATTTGATATTCCTATTTTCTGTTCTGTGTACTCCATTTCTTTATCACGTTTAAGAATTCTGAATACAACAAACTTTTAAAAATACCAGTGTGAAGGGACTGCAGGTGTCACCAGCAGTCAGCTCGGCTGACTTCGCAGTTTTCTATTTCTAGTTAAACTAAAACTTTTTAGAGACAAAGATAAAAACTCAAAGTAGTCCACAAAACTGTCACCTAAGACTTTATAACTTCCACTAGGAACTGCATTTTTTTAAATAGCCCGAATTGACAAGAAAGCCACAACACTAACGATGCTTGTCCAAGCATAAGCTGTACAATAAAGCTTCTCAAGAAACCTGGAACCGAGTGAAAAAGCAGGTAATGGTTCATCAAAACAACTATGCATTACTCTTTACAGGTGCTTGACAGGTTATCAGACAGCAAAGGATGCTGTTGTGATGATACTTCGATCAGCATCAGTTATAAGTTTGTTGGGTATTGTAAGGCCAAACCGTAGCCTTTCCCTGATGTCAGTACAGGGCAATAAATAAGTCCAGGGAGATAACAGCAACAAACAATGTGACAAGCTATAGAATGGCTCCAGAAGTCCAGAAATAGGCAGGTTGTATTTGATCTAGTACAATCCACATTTCCATAGGAAGAAATAATTTTCACGTCGCCTCGGAGTATGTGGAGGAAAACACTGAACCAAAATACTATGTGCTGCCACTGCTCTTTGTACGGCCCAGTATATACTCCAAGTAGAAAATACATGGTCAGATGGTTTATTTTCTTTAAAAAAATAATAAAAAAGGGCATATAACTAATTCAACAATCCTTTTTTTTTGAGGTTTAAAATGTAATATCTGCTTGCTGGTCTAAACTCAATCACAAACGTTAATAAAAGAAGCAAATTGGACACACATAACACATATAATATAATACTAATAGTAATATATAATAATAGGGTCAGATTTTTTTGGAGTTTGCGGCCACAAACTGTGAGTAAAGCAGAGTTCATACTGTAAGCACAATTCAGAGGTGGGGTTTCTTTGAGATCAGTAAGCTCAGAAAAGAAATGATAACATAATAATACTGTTCACAAAATATTTATCGACTTACCCAGAGGAAAACTGTTACTATTACTTAAAACGTTGATATTATAATCACGCAATTACCAGTACGTTATTACAAACTTGCAAAATATAACGTACTGTAGCTGAACGTTGCCATGGAAACAATTTGCTTTGGAGTTTCTAAGATACGATTGCCTTTACATGGATATACATATTGTACCTCATTCTCACTTCTGTTGTGGGAAATGAGTAGAAGTTAACCATGGCTATTACACACAACCATTTTAAGAGCAGTATTAGCTTTAAATTAATTATCTGGCAGTGATATGAGACAGACAACAAACCCAGGCAATATCTGCAGCACAATTACTCATAAATATTTGAGTGTCTGCTTATTATCACAAGGCTGATTGTATTTGTATTTTGCAAATATCATAATCATAGATGTAGTGAAAATAAAAATGATAGTAGAAGGCAGCCACAATAAAAGACAGCTTAATAAATGTTTAAAGTGTAATTATTTTTAAGAAAAAAGCAGCTTGCATTTTGCTTGCTTGAGGGTATGCTTCAAGATAAGTCCTTTGATTAGTGTTTTTTTTTTTAAAGTCTCATTTCAATAACAGCTTTTTGCTCCGAGGCAGACTTATTGTTTAAGCGTGCTGCAGATTATAGACAAAAGGCTGGACAAGTCCAATAAATCTGTTCCCCAGAGAAAAGCTCCCTCTGTTACAGCTCAGACACACTGGCCCGTTTCTTGAGAATAACATTAACACTGTGTGTGTGTGCGTGCGTGTGTGCGTTTTGGTGGGGTACAAAAATGGGTTGAAAAGGTTGAGGAAAATAGGGACGGGAAAAAGAGTAATTCTTGGTTTGCAGTTATGACATACATATAAAAGGGAGGAATAGCAAAGCCCAGATGAAATGATTATACTGATTCAATAATGAAACACAAAATGCACAATAGCCAATAATGTGACCTCCTAAGCTCACATATCTGTCTTGGATCATCTTTAACAATATAATTCAAAGGCTTCACTGAGTCTTACATTGATGTGAATCACCTTCTGTACAGATTTTTGAGTGAAGTGGAAATTATTTTAGATATGTTTTTTAATTCTTCTTCATACTGTATTCTTTGTACAGAGATCATCATCTGGAGTGTTCTCCCATACGCAATGTGGCAATGGTTCTTTTACAAATTCAAAATCTTTCCGATGTTCCCTAAACAAAGAAAACATATTCCAAGGACACCGTGTGTTGGGTGAGATAACACACCCAGTGACTGCGGGCTGCAGCTGTAACAACCTTTGTGCGAATATTAATGGACGTTCACAGCAGCAAGACCCTGCTGAGATTAATCCAGAGACAACCCTAATCCCATTTACACAGGGAGAGATTAACATTGCACTGATTGGTGTAGAGATTGACCATATCAATGACTTTGGAAAACTAACGCAATGTGAGGCAGTGTTATTGGCCCCATGCAAACATTAATGGTTGTTGGGTGGTGTTGGTGATGAAATAATTTAACAGGGTTTACTGCAGCACTTTGCAGTTAAGGCGGCCGCCTAAGCAACACACGCCTGCCACCTTAACTACGTCGTCAAAAAAAAAAAGAAGGCAAACCCCACCATACCACCTCAACTAACACATTTTCTGCGAAAGACCCTGAAGATAATCCTTCTGTAGCTGTAAACTGCTGAGAATAGGCCTTTAATAAACAAGTAATGTCCTTGTAAACTTAAATCTTATCAAATATTTAGTTTGAAGCTAAAATTGACCAACAATTATTGTGCTAAAGCAAAACTCTAAAACTATATTCTGTAATGATTTCACACCCCAGCAAGGTTGCCGTTTCTGTCCTCATACTGAATCCAATATCTAAACTGTAAATTGAGTACAGATCTGACAACAGTGCTCTCTTTGTCACAGAGTGTGTTCTTCTTTTCCCTCACAAACCAAAACTAACCTGTTGAAAATAATGTTACACAGCTCCTCCAAAGTGCTCCCCCCACCTATATGAAAAGTGAAAGGGATCCCCAAATTAATTACAATTAATCCTGAGGCAAACATGAATGTCTCAACTAAACCTCATGGCAATCCATCCAATAGTTGAAACATTTCAATCTGGACCAAAAACTAACAATGCCATCCTGCCCAAGCCACACTGCTAGAACGATTTCATCTATGCAATGTTTTAAAACAACTTCTTGACAAAAAGGGTTTTAAAGTGAATGCCCAACACAGCCCTCAAAGTTGGCCAAACTACATTTGAACCAGACGCTGGTACAACCTCTTCTACTGCCGTCCAGTGCGACTGAGTACTCGGCTAACAGCGCTGTCAGTAGTCAGGTGGGAACGACTCTCCGTGGTGGGTATTATATACATGAAAAGTGGCCGACAGGGAAATACAATGGAACTGCCCCATAGAAGAATGTGCTTCCACATGGTCGTCACTCTAGAAGGTGGCTTTAGGAGCTCCCCCACAACCCAACATGTCGCTTCCGCTGCACAGCATCCTTCACAAATAATGGCTTATTTACATAGGTTGGCAAATCAAGGGGATCTCAAACAGCCACAGTGTCAATCCATAATCCAATAACACGAGCTAAAGGTCAAAAAAGAGAAAGTTCAACTGAAAAAGTGCCAAAAGGCAGCAATGCCCCTCATCCCCTTATCTGCCTCTGGACAATATCCTTAAGTCTTCCCTGTAAATATTTAATAACCTCTTGGAAAATACTTTCAGCGCTGTTTACTATCATGCTGTAGAGATTGTATTTGGTGTAGACCATCACATCACACAACCTCCTTCAGCATTAGGTTAAGTTTCCTATTAATATTCCTGACTGTGTATGCAAATGGAGAATGCTGCTTTCCATGTTCCACTGTTTTCCGTTATGACGTTATTTTTAACTTTAGAAGAGGACTTTGGTCTCTTCCAATTATTTCTAAAGACTCTCATAAAAATGGTGAAGCTATGACATTAGGCTAGCACAAACTATTTAAAAGACATACAAATAGTAACTGCAGTCTGTCACCTTGCTATCACCAAACCTGTTATTACCATTTAAATGAGTCTCTGCTGCTTGTTTTAAGAGCATGCAGAGCCTGTCGTGATGACACCCGGGCCACATTGTTGTTCTCATTAGCAGAGTGTGGATGAAACGCATGTGAATAAATATAAATATAATCTACATACTCCAAGTAATTACTGTTGTTTTATTAAAAAATCCTGTTTGTGTTGTTTAAAATGCTTAAGACTTTCAGACTCATAGAACCAAAACAATCATAAACAAGACGTTTTATTGTTTAATGTAGATGCTGTAATACAAACAGTAAAGCCAGACAGTGTTGCATATTATCTTCTTTTGTAATGTCACATCAGATGGCAAACTATTTGCATCATCACATTTAGTCACAATGGACTTGCCAGTTTTTCCGACCCGGCCTATTTGTTTGAGCGACTTTGCAGATGGGAAACAGCTGCTGACCTTCAAGAGTTTGGAGAGATTTCCTTCTGTCAAATTCATAAACTGCTATAAAAAATCTTAATGAACAGTGATTTGCTCACGAATCAGACTGAGCACAGACAGCTTTAATGGGACACATAGAAGAACTATGTCTACGGTGGTAATTTCTAAAATGAGCTGTATATCCTACACGGACTTGCAGCTCCATGGAAGGACTTCCATCCAATTGAAAGGCGAGAATTATGCAAAAAAGGGGTACAAAAAAACAACCTGTCAACAGAATGGATTTGTCTGAATGACGACCTGTCTATGCAATCAGTTTTCTTTTTGACAGAACATTTGCACATCCTCCCGGCTTTCAATTCCAGCTTGTTAAACAGCAATCATTTTAAATGCGCCTGCCAAAACAAATCACAAACCCTGGTTAACAGTATATTCCTAATCCATGACTGGGATGGGGATGATATTGTTGCAATTTCCTCAGCCGGTTAGATAAATGCCACATCCTAATGCCCAGAGTGCCACAGTGCTTTCAACACCTTTCTCCGGGTTTGATCCATCAAATTCACTGAAGCTACAGAGGACAATAAATCAATAGCTGGCTGCATCAAACCTAGTGCTCTTAATCTAAAACAATTCTATGGTCAGGATTGTGTATAATTTGGAAATTCAATACAATCTCCTAAAAATATTCTATAAAGCATCTCTTACTAATGTGCAGCTAAAAAAAGAAACTAATGACTAATGCACCCTTTTTTTTTTTTTACATAATTAGTATCTCTTCCATTGAACTGCACAATATTCCCCCTACAGTTTTATAATTAAGAAATCAACTGTGGAAATAAGAGAACTAAATCTAAATAGCATTCCAAACTAATCTCTAAAAAGAGATATTTACACATGAATGCAGTATCTGTGTACAACAGGACACGATTCTGGTAACAAAAGGGTTCTGGTTTCCGTTTGTGGTCGGAGTAGTATTAGACTAGGGTTGGGTATTGTTTGGGTTTTTTCCAATACCGGTGCAAAAACGATACTTTTAAAACGGTGCCTGAACCAAAACATATATGATATATTTATAATGTATATAATATAAAATATAAAAAAGGTGCACAAAAACGACAGTTGGCAACATTAAAGAACGGCTTGTTTATTGCCAAGGCCATATGGTCAAAATGAAATGATTGATTAATAATGTAATAACAATAACTTACAATGACTTATTTCACCAGTAAATTGCTGGTAAATAACAAATATAAGCACTAGATGGGAAAAGCGTATTTTACAAAAAATTGAATGCTCCACGCGGTTTTCCCCGACAATTGCAGCTGCGGACTGTTACGTCCCGGTGTTGGAATCCTCTACAGGGAAATACAGACATACTTTACACCGCTTTATGTAAGCTGTCAGCATTTTAACCATTGAGTTTTAGGCACCGAAATGAGGCGCTGAAATTTTCATTCTTATTCGGTCTCGTTACTACCGTTTACTGGTGCCTTATTGGCACCGTGTTTTGGTACCCAACCCTAGTATTGACCCATCACGTTGAGCAGGCTTTGGTTGCATGCAGGTAAACAGTCCGCATGGAGAGCAAAAGAGGGAGAACGCATTGGCCAAAATGTAATCTCGGGACCCATCGGCTATCGAATTATCTTACGTGCTAATGTGACTCCAGGTACCTTTGCATCCAATCCATTAAATATGGAGTAAACATACTTACAACAAGCTAAAAAACTCTTACTATTAATATCAACAAATTAATTTTATCAAGGCCAGTGACAAGTCTCGTAACATTGATTTCATTAAAACACAATTTTCTTATTTAATATCCGTCACCACCAGGGACATGATATGTCCCCGTTTGGTTGATGTCCTCTCTAATCGCTATTTGAGCCCCATATATTTTCATCGATCCAAGGCATGGTGGAACATGGAGACAATCACATAGATAGATACCTACCTACCTCTGCTATTCCTGCACTAATGTTATGAGTAATAGGATATTTCAAATATTAAACTGGAATATGGGCCTTTGAGTCCATCAAAAAGGAAGGAAAGAGGAATAGTATTACGGCCACAGATCAAACTGATTTTCCGCTGTTTTAACAACCAAGTAAATTGGTTGGTATTCTTACTAAGGCCGTTTCCGTCCTAACACAAACTGCCATGTGTTTGTATTACTGATCAGCCTTTTACAGAGAGCCCTGTGTTTATGTGGATTCATGTAGGAGTGTGATTTCCTTTACAATAACAGAGGGCAAGACTGATATAGAAAGTGACAAACGGCGGGTGGTAGTGACGAGCTGTCCGATTCTTATGTAGGAGCTCAGTGGATGAAAAAGCTTTCTTTGACAACCTGTGGAAAAGAGGCTACAGTTTTGAAAAATGACAGATTGTCATATAAATGAAGGCTTACCCCGCATGGCTGGAAGATAAGCCCGTCGACTTCGTGGCTGACCTGGGACGTGAAGCTGCCTTCCAGTAGCTGAAAAATAGAAAATAAGGACACAGTTTCAGCCAAGAAAAAAATATAAATGACAAGATGGATAGCTGAAAGCTTTAGCTGGGAACACATGAAATGACATTGATTTATAAAGTCAACTACAGCCATGAATAGAGTCTGCCAACAATACCTGACCCTCTAAAAGTAAGCAAAGTTTTAACATAAATGGAAGGCAGATAAAAAGTCTAGGACCTTGTTTTCCTCCAGCTAACCCTGAAACTAAACACTCATCTCTTTGATTGATAATGCACGACTGCAAAATCAATATAAGTAACTTGACAGCCCAAGTTGAGGACCAGAATAGCAACAAATCGTTAAGTTCCTGAAGACTGAAAAGAGTGGTTTTCATCCCCTTCATTAACACCAACCACCAATGGTGTAGTATAGAAAAGGAACCTACAGCACTATATTAGAAGAGAAATGGCCAGGAGACGTGACAGAGCTACTGCATGACAAAAGCACATTTTCTACATCATGGAGCACATGACAACAGCCATGGCAACTACAGCAAGGAGAATTAGAGGCACTAAACTAAGGCTGAATATACAATCTGCATAAGGAAACAGGTGAACAGATCCCCCAATATAAGAGTGCTTTCCTTTTTGACTCTTCTTTTAAATAACCCCTTTCTTTCCCCCGTCTACTATCAAAACTTCTTCCCCGAAACTAAAAGGTGTAAAATACAATTACATTAAAACTTTTCCCCCTACAGTTATCTTTGAGTAACATATTTTGTTAAACAGCAGCTGCCTAATGTCACCTCAGAACCAGATAAATTAGATGTTTGTTTGAAGTCAATTTCTGATTTAAAAAAGATATTGATGCAATATGATGAACTGAAACGTTTAAACTCACCCTCCACTAAGGCCATTGAACAATTGTAGGAAAAAGACCACAGTGCCACAAAGAATGTCCATGGCATATGGCCTTATAACAGCAAAGACAATTTTACTAAAACATTTGAAATGCCATAGCCTCCTCCAGTACAACATTGACTAAATTATTGTTCATGCTTTAAGGGGAACTTCAGGATTTTAGGCAAATGTCACCCCCCTTCATTCTTTTTTTCTGTGATTTCTGAGCAGATTTATTGACATTTATCTGCTAATGAGAAAGTGTGTTCAGATTTGACTGATTTAAGATTTAAAGGAGTGACACTTTTGTAACTGAAATGCAAGTCTTTCAAATCAATTTAAAAAGTGAACACCAGATATGAGATGAAACTGCACAGTAAATTCAACCATGTCACTTTCACAAAAATAAAACTTTGCATTAAATTGTAAGTTATGTTGTGTTCTTTGTGATGGATGACCGTTCTGAACAGTTTATTTCCATACTACACTGGTATGAAGGAAAACCTGCTGCTGCTTGGAAGGTAGGAAATCAATCCAACACGTATCATTTGCCTTGGAAAATGTTCGGCTATAATGTAATACCAAATGCTAAATCTAATATATGACTGCATAAGTACACGGAGCAGATTCTCAATGCTTTTTAAAAAGTAGATATGAACGGAGACTGCAGAATCACTGCTGATCATCAATTCCCCAGTGCAAGTATTGCAAAAATATTGATTATATTGAATTACTTTGTGTGAAAACTTGTCAAGTGATCTTTGCTATTCTGTATGTGCATACAGATGGTTAATATATTTAGGCAGGCAGGAAATAGCCTTGGCCAATAAAATAGAAAGCATATGCATTAGTGCACTGCAGCGCATATCAGGTATCATATCCAGGCCATCAAGCTGAACTAAAGCAGAGAGCAATGCATTTTAGCCATGCAGGGAGGTATTGAAAGGTGGAACAACAACACTGTGCTTTGAGTGGCCTTATATAACAGATTGTAAGTTGTCTCCTGTCTGAATGAAAGGAGACAGTAAAATTAAATGATTACATTTTAATTAACAATGCCTGCATCTCTGTCCAGCTCTGAAATTTCAATCAGCAGGCATGGTCAACTTAAGTGCATGTTGACTAGGAGATAGCAACAATCACCAGAGTCAAGACACATTCACTACGCAGGAGATAACCGATCATCATCATCTGTCCTGGTGATGCTTTGGGACAAACCAAATTATAACCTTTAAATCACAAATACAAGAAAGTGTGTTAACATAACATATACATTTGCACTTCATGCATGGCTGGTTAACCATTTCATACACATCAGTGCTGCAGGCTCTCCTGTAAATAAAATGCCTTTGACACATTTTTTCCCCAGCATTAGACCAAACTGGTCTGTCTCAGCTGCTCTGTGGATAACCATCTATGACGACACATTTAGTCTTTCTCAAAAAATCTCTTTGAAGTGAGCAGATACAACTGTATAATACATCAGATAATATTTGCTGCAAAGTAGGCCATTTATCTATATTTCGAGATGTATGTATGTTACTGTCCTTTGTTGAAGTGCCATGTTAAAGAGTTTTCTCGTAAACAAACGAAAAGTTTACAAGAGTGTTTACATGCAGTGCTTCTTACCAAAACCTGAAAGAATATTATTTCTCATAAAACATTTACAAAGCAGACAAAAAAATTAAAAAAAACATTTTAAATCGTGCATTGTTAACATCCATGTTTGCTAGATTGCAGTCTTCTCTCCTGCCTTTGTTGGCACAATGCTACGTGTCTTCGCTTGTTGCCGCCACAAACTGTCAATCAGTGTCACCCACATGCTTACCCTGCATGCACGATACAAACAAATGGAAACCCACACGAAAAAACAAACATTCATGTCCTGATTTATTCACAAAGGGTTTTTCCATTGCACTCACATTTCCAGCGTTTCTACTCAGATGTTTTTATGCGTAAATTGAAGATGCACATTAAAACAGGTGGATGCAAATGCACCTACATGTGGTTGGGAATGGTTTTCTTACTTATCAATCAGAACACAGACATTCTGGTCTCACTTCGGCTCTCTTTAGCAAATATAACCTGTAATTGGTTTGGTGAAAGTCTGCAAACCATGACTCTCTAGCTGCAGAACACTCTGATTTTAATAGAGAAAAATATCCTGTGTCTGTTATATTTATACTGCAGGATGATTTCACCTTTTCACAAAATACTTTGATGCAAAACATCACTGCTTCTCAAAAGACGTGTTTCAGGGATGGATGAAGTGAAGTCATCAGCCCTCAGAGTAGCGCTGTGTACATTTAACTACAGCCACATAAAACCGTTCGGTCTCTGCTGTATCTGCAAAGAAAGCAGAGCAACATCAGTGCTCTCCAGAATGATGAATGAGTCACAGCAGATCACACAAAGCTTGACAATCATGCTGACATGGAGAAGGCAGATAGCCAGACTAAAAAGAACGGGTGCCTTCATGAGGGAACGGCATGTGGGCGGTAAGATCTGGGAGTTCCATTTCAGTTCTCTTGCTATCTTAGCACACCCACCCACCACCTTTGTCGAGCACAGTGAACCCTGGATGGAGAGATGAGCAGAAAGAAGACTTCCACTCACACATCCTCCTACAGTAAGGAAGTTCCTTGGAGGGCTAATGCAGAAAGGGGGCAGCAACCCTGCTTTCATGGTAAACCTTTTAGAAAGGAAACACAAAGTTGTGCCTGGTACAGTAGGGTTGTGTGGGCGCAGGCGAACAGCAAAGCCCCATTAAGAGATCAAGCTTTCATTGCAGACTCCAGGGCAGAGACGGGGCAACGCTAGGGCTGCTCGATTATGGAAAAAAAATATATTCGCGATTATTTCGGTCAATACTGAAATCACGATAATTTAACACGATTACTCGTTGACTTCTGACTGACTGCCGTAGATGTGACAGAAAGGCATACAAGTGTTGTTAATCATACCTCACCGAAAAACAGGAAATAAACAGAGGTATGGATTAACAACTTTTATGCCTTTCTGTCATATCTACTGCAGTCAGAGTCGCTGTGTTCCCTCGGAGAGAATAACTGCACATGGGTAGGCACTTGTAGTGACATTTCAAGCATGTTTAGAGGCTAAAAACACGTTTAAAACTTGCTCTCTTTAAGCCTGTTTGATGCTAACTCTAGCAGGAGGATAACACGGTGTAGGCAGCACCGATTGTTTTCATTTTTCTTGCTAATGACAGCACTCCAAATTTCCACAACAGAGCTACATGTTGAAATCGACCGGAATTCTCCTTTAACATTACAGTGGCACTTAACGTAGTTAACACAGTTAATGTTGTGAAACAGAACTAGTTAAGTTTAGGCAACAAAAATACTTAGGCGTTAGTGAAACATCAGGGGTTGGCAATAAAGCATCGCAGGTGGGCAAATTACACTTCTGACCTTGACTTTGAATGATTTCCTGGTGTGACTTTGAATAACAGATAAAGCGTAAAGGCATGTATGAGTCAACATGTATCATGTATTTAAAATATGTCTATACCTTATGGTTCATTAATATGCATTTGCAAGAAAGACAACGGAGCATGGTCTCATAAACAAAGCAATGGCGTGGCTCACTTTCTGTACGATATCGTCAGCTTTTCATCAGCACACCTGAAATGATATGACGCACTTTCCATTTCTGAAGCCTTTGTGCTTTCCTGCGGTCTGCACATCCTTGTAGCTCTGAGGAAGTTTAGGTGCGGGGGCTGAATCAAAGGCGGAGAGGATGGATTGATATTCCAGTCAGACCACAGGGATGTTGCTGGAGGCTCCTTTTAAGCCTAATGTGAATGGTGCTCTGAAGCCAGTACGCAGTTCCCTATTAAACAAAAAGTCCACATCAGAGTGTATGGACAGGGCTGCTAAACCACTGGCTGGCCTGAAGTCAAACAAAGTTACCGTCTGGAGAAGTTTAACGTCCTCTGACATCTTATCTTTTGATGGATATTGGACAGTTCATAAAAAGAACTATTACATTTTACATATTCATTTGTGGTGACAGGGAAAAGATGAACAGAGACATTAACATTTTAAAGATTAAACCAAGAAGAGGAGGGTATAAGATTAGAAATGTCGGGGCACAGCATGAAATTGAATTGTGGTATAAAAAATAACCTGCGGCGAACAGGACAAGTGTCATGATGTGTGACTAGCACCTAACACTTCCTACCATGAAATTAGAAGCGCAAGAAATCATCACACTGAAATTCATAATCTGAGCTGAGGCCAAGGGACACTGTGGGAGCTTACATGTCAATTTTTAATTATGCCATTTCAATTCTCAAATGATTAATCTATTATCAAAACAGATGGAGATAAATTCATTGATTCAATTCATTGTATAATCATTTTTAACTTAATGAAAAAATATATTTTTAAGGATAATAGAGACCATGGGCCCTATCTTGCACCTGGCGTAGCACAAAACCCGACGCAAGTGTCTTTGCTAGTTTAAGACCGACGCAGTTGTCAATTTCCCATCCAGCGCCCACATTGTTTAAACAGCAAATGCAACTGCGCCCATCTGTGCACCCATGGGCGAGCTGGTCATAAAGGGAGGTGTGTTCAGGTGAATTCTTTGCGTATTGCTATGTTGAGGCAGCGGAAAGTCATCGCGCCATTGACCAACAAAAACCTGGTCTAAAGTCGATAGCGCAGCATTTCATCGTTATTTTAACAGCGCATTAGTTAAATGCTCCTAGGCTTGTGCATAGAGTGCACACACACTATGCTTGTTACACACACATGGATGTGCAGCAGCACACAAACATGGAAAATATTAAAAATAAAAATATTACAATGTGAAATAGTATTATGATATGATCTGCTCATGCTCTTTCACTTCACGCACGAGCAGATCAGTTTCTTCTCCTGAAAATCTCTCCTTCCTGCTTAGCAAATCCGCCATCATGATAGCAATGTGCCAAGGTCCAAACGCACCATGATTAATTAAGACACCAAGTACAACCCTTTTGAACCAAACAACTGGCGCACGGACACTTTTTCCAGCTGTTAAACTAGCAAAAGTGGATTCGTACACGCTCTAAACGCACCTGCACCAGGCGCTTCACGCCGTGCGCTTAGATCGTTAAAATAGGGCCCAATGACTGAACTCTGTAGCATTTGATTCATATACTTTTGTTAAGTGTTTTTTAAAATCGAATAGTTATGCTCAGGTCACAGCTACATGCATGGCCATTAGGACAGTTGAGGCTGCAAATGTTGGTTGGACAGAATAGCGAAATGGACAATAATGTAGGTAATACTAAACAAACAAACAAAACTGGATTAAATTACCTTATTCCGCCCCATCTCCGGGAGAGAAAAGATAAACAGACAACCACAAACACAGGTGACGAGCCAAGCCCACATATTCAGACACATTCAGTCACATTCATACAAACAGCAGACAGAGAGTCAGTGTGAAGAGGTAACAACTAGGAGGGAGGGAGGCCTTCTTTGAGCTCCAGCAGCATGCTGCTGTATGTATGCTGTCTAAGACACAGTAGGAGAAGAGACTGTCTCTGCCCAGAGCTGGAAAGTACCAGTGTCAGACAGAGAAGAATGTTTGACTGAAGATGTATCAAAAATTTGCTTCCCTAGTTACAGAAGGGAGATGGAGTCAACCAGTCAAGATATATATATATACACTTATTGAGCTAAAACTGTCAATGAATGTGGAACTCTATTGTATCACAACATTGTAACAGCTGTATATTAGTTGAAACTTAAATGTAATCAATTAATTAATTATGCTAATGGTTTAGCAGAACAGTTGCCAATTAAACACAAATGAACAAATAGCTCTTATAGAAGTGGTTAAAAATGGAGATTTTTAGTTGCTGTTGCTAAAAGCTCTGGTCAAAACAGCCTTTGATGAAACAGTGATGGTCTATTATCACCCCCTGATAAGTGAGAATGATTTTATGTTTTTTTCTATTATACATGTAATCATTTTTTAAGTCGACCTGAAATATATACAAATCTCGTTGTGTTTGTCCACTTTCAGAGTGGAAGCTAGTTAGCCTAGCTTGCCAAGTTCCACTTTTAAGTGGAATACAAACTTAACCGCATGACGTGTCCTCCCAAATTTTACATTCTGTCAAGGGACAGACAGCTTAAACGGTTAAGCCAATGCTTTAGAGTTCATAGAAAAAGGGTGAAAAATATATTCATAGAATACACAGTGTGATGTTTTCCAGTCCATAGGGCAGCACAGAAGTCTCCTGGTAATGTCAGCTCTCAGATTTCAGTCAGCCAACCACTGGCATGTGAAATGGCCACTAAGCTTTAAGCTTAGATGTGTCCAAAAACTGTTTTATTCTCCTTTGTAAAAATAAATAAATAAGAAAAAAAAGAAGAAGAAGTGGTGGACTTAAGCTGTCAGATAAATGTTGCGGAGTAAAAACTACAATATTTTTCTCTGAATTGTGAAGTAAATGTATAAAGTAGCATTCACGAATTCACGCCTGACGGGCGAAGCGAATAACACGATACGAACACGCAAAATTTGTGTCATTCTCATATCCGCGTGAGTTGAAACATTTCAACTTAAGCGATCAAACTCACACAGGTAACAGGACGCAAAAACAAATTTCCGCGGCCGGTGTGAACACAATATAAGGGCATGTGTCACAGTGTTTGTGTTATTACTCCCACTGCCAGAGGGGAGAGACAAAAGTTCCACATTTCAGGTTTGAAATAAGCACAAATTATTAAAAATGTTATATTTTGAAAAAGGAAGCATTCCACAAAATAATGATGTGGATTTGTATTATGAGGGATGGAGGGCAAGGATGTCTTGACATCTCCATGGGTCATACAGAAAAGTTAGAGACTAAAGGCAGAGAGCAGACTAAATAAGTGGACAAACAGAAAAAAAAGTCCAAAGAACATCTGAAGAAAAACACCTGTTGACCTGACCCAGAGGTTGCATGTTTCTTTCACTGAGTACATCAGCTCTGAGCCTGGAAGACACAAGAGCAGGGAAGCGGAACAAATAAAATGAGCCACTACACTCGATGCAGCCACATGTTCACCCTCTCCCTCTCTCTCTCTCTCTCTCTCTCTCTCTCTCTCTCTCTCTCTCTACAGTGAATCCGACCTTCACTGTATTGTGCCGTGCATCATCAGATGTTGCGTAATGTCTTGGAGGCTTTGAAGAAAACAAAAAAAATTCCAAGCAAACTGAGGTACACAAACAGTCATCGAGTCCATGTTGTGTGTAGCCCTTATACAACAGTCAACATGTTTCCCTCTGTGAGTGGGTGCAGCTTGTTCTTCAACCTAACGGTGGAGGATGGGTGTATTACCAAGGCCGGAGGTGCAGGCAGATGAATGCTTTATTTGGAGTGCATTTCATAAACTGAGTAGGACACAGTTGTGAGACATAAACAATCAATCTTCCCCCGTTGAAGCATTCCCACATTTTCGCTGTAAATTAGAACAAATAAAATACAGTAGGTTTACAGGTCAATAAGACAGATTTTAGTTTTGTCATTTTCTAACAAAAGGCATTTTGTGAAGTGACAGAAAAACACATCTTAATTTATATTTGAGCTGATACAGCAGACACGGAATCATCGACAAACTAACTCGGATACCAAGCTCAGATTCAGCACAATACCAAAGCCTGATTTTGTTAAAGCACAAACACAAAGGAGAAGAAGACAATGGAGACCCAGGGTCTTGCTTTTCCATCTTCTGCAGACATGAGAGCTGACAGAGAGGTGAGGTCAATGACCAACAGGGAAACCTGCAGACTGACAGCACTCAGCTAATGAGACAAACTGTTAAAAAGGAGCTACTTTTTTTATCTGGCCTTGCCACTACAAAAAGCAAGACTCTGAGATCTGAGTGTAACAACAAGAGACAAACCATGAGAGGACATTTACATTGAATTAAGGTCTGTTAATGATGACTTGAGCCCACTGGAGGGAAAGGTGAGTCAGGAAAAGAGAAATCGTCTTGTCATTGCAATTATGTAGTTGGCTGCAGTAAATCAATACACTGTCTGGGATCAACACTTTGGCCTTTTACACAAACAAGCGTTGAGAGTATTGATGGAGAAACTGTGCGAAGCATGAGCTACAGTTCATGCTCTGAGATTTGGTAATTCTCTGCACTAATTCTGCAACCCTGTCATACGTAGGGCTCAGGGCCATACCCCAACCAGATGTGACGATCAGCACACTTCAGGTATATTAACGATAATCCTGAGACCTTAATAGAGATAATGTCTCTTAATAAGATTCAGCCTAACCACATGCTTGGCATGGAATCGAGTATGACCCCATCAGGGAACACACAATCAGAAAATAGAAATCAGAAAATGCCTAGATAGTCTGGAAGGGATGAGCAAAGAACCTACAGGTAGGTCTCAATTAGATAGCTAGAGGAGAAACTAGTTTGGTCGCCCATGTCAGATAGGTCACAGCAGACTATATACAGTATATCAGACATACTGCCACAACAACACTAGTAACACACAACACAAAATAACAGAGGACATTGGTGTTACTCAGCCACTAAATTAAAAAACTATATTTGAATACAATCAAATCAATTAATAAATGAAAGCAACACCTAAATAGAGGACCAATACAAAAGGTGGTAAATATGAAAATAAACCTTTAAAACCAACAAAATGTAAATACAACAGAATACCTTAAAAAATGTTGTATCACAGGTTTCACAACAAAAGACTTGCTGAATTGTTCTGTGATGCATCTTGGCATCTATAACCAGTCAATAACAACCCACTCAAGACTTTAAAAAACACCAAACGGGGTATATCAAGTCCATTAAAAGCAGTCAAGATAGAGTTTTTTTGACTACTTGGGGTCCCACTTTTAAAGCTAAAATTCTTTCGATCACACTGGCCAGCAAAGTAGCTCTCAGCACAAGATAAACAACAGCCCAGTAAACAAAATAGGCACCCAGCGATAATGCACATCAGCAATCTAAAATCTATTTAACTTCACTATGTACATTCTAAATAAAGTCAATTATTTTGGCTATTTTGTATTCAGTCTCAAACCTTAATCTCACCTGCTGTGATTAGGTTTGAGCTCCAAGAAAACTAATCTAAGATTATCTTACAAAAGTATCTAAATAACTGGTTTTCAGGTCTCTATCCAAATTCAATCTTAGCTTTAAAAAGGCATTTCAACATGAGATCTACTCTCAGCTAAGAAACTCATTCTGTCACCGGAAGACTCTCTCTCCAATCTGGACTCCTGGGAGGAGGCGGGTGATGGCATGGGGTAAATTGGAGATACCAGTTTTATTAAGGGGAAACTTAATTTCTTTAGAGATGTGATAAATGAGCAAGGGATATTATATATTCTGAGAAGAGGAAAGACAAATTAACACCATCTAATTTACTTTTGTAAATTTAGTATTATCATCAATTGTGACTTTATTAAATCTGACTCCCATTTAATTACTGTATGTTCTGCAAATGTTAGGCCTATTCAAGCAGGGTACACCTCGCCGAAGGTTTCATTTTAGAGAACTGAAAAACTACTCCAATTTAAAATCTAGACAACGTATAAAATTGAGTTGCATATTAAACTGGGCCAGGTGGATGAAAATGGATGAATATTCATATATACATCCTGTTTTAATGTTAAACATATATATGGAACAGCTTAACATTATCGATGGATGGCTACCACAGTGGTTATCTTAATTACTTAGTAAGCGTATCATCAATGTTGTGTAAATTAAATGCTAGTTTTTTTCACAAATAGGTCGATGAAACGTGCATACATGAAACATTAAAAACAAGTTTGAGTTGGAAGAGTTTATTTTGTACTCGTTAGGTCCACTCTATATGGAAATGGAAAACTCGCCATCAGTTGTCTGTAGCCCCAAAACTGTAACACTCATTTCTATAATCCTTGGAAGAATATGAATTTGTACCTTATAAATGGATTCTCTGTGGAAATTGCCAATTCTGTTGCCGTTAGCGAGCAAAAAAATGACCAGAAATCCCAGTCTTGACTAGACTTCTAAATACCTGAATGAAATACACAGGTCTCTGCCAAATACATTCTTTGGTCAATGTACCAGGGTCACCAGTGTACCAAAAGAGAGAAATGTCATCTTGATGTACTCTAAATGCTAGCCATATAATGCTGCTTTGTGCATTAAATGTGCAGCATCAGCAAATCATATCAAAGGTATTATAGTGCACTATATTGTATATTAGTTGATACAAAAGCTTATTAGACAGTCGGTATACATGCTTAAAGGCTTGCTCATAACAAAAAGGGAATGTAGCTTTAGAATTAAGGATGTAGTGCTATATGTGCAGGAATAGTACAGACAGCAGTGTCTATAGAATTCATTAAAAAAAAAATTTCATCAGCTTTTCATTTTAGTTTTAAGTCTGGACTCAAAACTTAGATTACATCCAGGACAAAGACACAAAGAAACCAAAGAAAGGGTTTGATGAATGAGGAATAGTTTGTACAGACACCGCAACGGTTAATCTGATATATTGAGCCGAAGATGGGATTTTGATACTATGGGTATCGTATATAATCAATGGCAGATTCAAAATGCCTGTCTAAAAACAAATCAAAGAAATAAAGTGAACAATACACATTGTTATATGTACAACCCCAAATCAGAAAAAGTTGGGACAGTATGAAAAACACAAATAAAAAAAGAAAGTAGTGATTTCTAAATGTACTTTGACATGTATTTCATTGCAGACAATGTGAACACAAAATATTTCATGTTTTGTCTGGTCAACTTAATTTCATTTGTAAATATACATCCTTTCCTGTCATTCAGACCTGCAACACATTCCAAAAAAGGTTGGGACAGGAGCAATTAAGGGCTAGTAATCAGGTAAATTGGTTAAATAATGATGTGATTTGAAACAGGTGATGTTAACAGGTGATTGTAATTATGATTTGCTACAAAAGCAGCATCCAAGAAAGGTCTAGTCCTTTAGGAGCAAAGATGGGCCGGGGATCGCCAGTTTGCCAACAAATACGTGAGAAAATTATTGAAATGTTTAAAAACAATGTTCCTCAAAGAAAGGTAGGAAGACATTTGCTTATTTCACCTTCAACAGTGCATAACATAATTAAAAGATTCAAGGAATGAGGAGGAATTTCAGTGCGTAAAGGACAGGGGCGCAAGCCTAAGCTGAACAACCGTGATCTCCGATCCCTCAGGCGGCACTGCATCAAGAATCGTCATTCATCTATAAGCGATATCACCACATGGGCTCATGACTACTTTGGCAAACCTTTGTCAAGTACCACAATGCGTAGTTATAGCCACAAATGCCAGTTAAAACTGTACTGTGCCAAAAGGAAGCCCTATGTTAACAGTGTCCAGAAGAGCCGTCGACTTCTCTGGGCTTGGAGGCATCTGGGATGGACCATCACACAGTGGAAACGTGTACTGTGGTCAGATGAATCAGTATTTCAGGTATTTTTTGGGAGAAATGGACGCTGTGTGCTCCGGACCAAAGAAGAAAAGGATCATCCAGACTGTTACCAGCAACAAGTCCAAAAGCCAAGGTCTGTCATGGTATGGGGTTGTGTCAGTGCCCTTGGCAAAGGTAACTTGCACTTCTGTGATGGCACCATTAATGCTGAAAAGTACATAGAGATTTTGGAGCACAATATGCTGCCTTCAAGAAGACATCTTTTCCAGGGACGTCCATGCATATTTCAACAAGATAATGCAAAACCACATTCTGCACACATTACAAAGTCCTGGCTGCGGAAGAAGAGGATACGGGTACTTGACTGGCCTGCCTGCAGTCCCGACCTGTCTCCAATAGAGAATGTGTGTCGCATTTTGAAGCGCAAAATGCGACAACGAAGACCCCGTACTGTTGCCCA
This sequence comes from Gymnocephalus cernua, assembly GCA_023631565.1. Classification (NCBI taxonomy): domain Eukaryota; kingdom Metazoa; phylum Chordata; class Actinopteri; order Perciformes; family Percidae; genus Gymnocephalus; species Gymnocephalus cernua. The sequence continues at coordinate 7,732,372 of CM042440.1, forward strand.
CCTTAAGACTTGTTTGCAGCAAGAATGGGACAAAAATTACACCTGAAACACTTCATCACTTGGTGTCTTCAGTCCCTAAACATCTTTTAAGTGTTGTGAAAAGGAATGGCAACATTACAAAGTGGCAAATGCTTTACTGTTCCAACTTTTTTGAAATGTGTTGCAAGAACCAAAATAGGAATTTTGTTTTGAAAAAAAAAAACAATAAATATCAATCAATTCAATGATGTGCTGTTGTATTGTCTGCAATGAAATACAAGTCAAAGTACATTTAGAAATCACTACTTTCTTTTTTTATTTGTGTTTTCCATACTGTCCCAACTTTTTCTGATTTGGGGTTGTATTTACTTTTTATAAATGCATTTGCAGTGTCATAATTAAATTAAAACAAAGGTTAAAAAGGCTATTATTTAGCTTCTAACCCCTGAAACTGCTAATAGTCAATGACAAATGTAACTAAATGTACAGTCAATAGTATCCCTCCAGCCAGCTGTCCCACAGGATACTGTTTTAATGTGAAAGGCTGTCTGCAATGGCTGCCATCAGCTTGTTTCAGCAATGATAAACTCCATCCAGGGTTTTGCCCCCAAGCTGTGAGTGGACAGCTGATGGTTTCTGATGTTGGCATTGATAATACATCTCATCCCATGCAAAATGCAATTAACTGTAGAACAGGCACCACCATCTGAGTTGTGAAGTGCCATTAAATTCAGAATTATTTTCTACTCGAAATACATTTTGTAAGCCAAGTCCTTCAACCTACACAATAGGGAAATTGTGTACTTGTACAATTTCTATAATACAAAAGGGGATCTTTGTAAGATAATTGGACAAGTAGAGGAAACAAAAAAGAATAAATGGTCCCCAATTGGTGGGAAATGGCAGCATGAATGTGTAAGTGTCTGGGATGAAAAACAGCAGCCTAGCAATAGACAAAAGCCATCATACAACTACGGTCTGTGACTGAAATACCCCTAAAAGGAATTTCTGGTTGATATGCAATGAAGTGGAGGGTTGTGCTGCTATGAATTAATGAGCCAGATTCCAGTTCCCCTCTTTTAATGTCCCATACAACAGAGATATGACTGTACGAGGAGCAGATGGCTGCTGCACAACACAATAGCGCAGTCAGAAACCAGACATAGTTCCAGTTGCTTAATTCCTAGAGTATCTTCATCAACATGCTCCTCAAAGGGTGAAGGCTGATCCTTCATAAAAAAGGTTCTTAGAGGGGTAGACAGCACAGGGTTAGAGCAGAGGTAACCCAACTAAGAATTTTACAAAGTACAAAACCACCAGGATATTAGAGTTGGCAAAGGAAGGCATATGACCACAACACAAGAAATGCCTTAAACTTCGCCCCCTCCGTAGACTTTGATCATCTGTGAACGAACGTGCTGCGCCAAGATTTCCGACTGATCTTGGCCCGAGCAAAACATCAAATTAATCGTGCCCTGGGCTCCCACAGTACTGATATTAGGGCACAAGTGCAGGCCTTTGAGAAAGGCTCAACTGCTATTCAGAGGATAAAAGCTCTGCTGTCTTGAGCCTGTGAACAGCACAGTACTACGGCCTGAGCCGTGATCATTTATTTATTATATGACAACTAAAAGGAAAACACAAAAAATATAATCAGTAAGGGTGTCACGATTTCGATTTTAAATCATAATTTATCGAAATTGAGTCAATCTTGAATATTGAATAAAAAAAATGGAATCGTCGATACCACGCCCCAATGTGACGTCCGGTCGGCTTGCCAAGCGGAAAAAAACACGTTTAAATGCTGCGAGTCAGTCAACCCCCTCTAACTTAGCTAGAGCCAGTCAAAAGATAACATGGCAACTGCAGATGCTGGAGACACATTGACAGAACTTAAGCCCCCTCCTCTTTCACTGAAGTGTGTGAAAGTATTTTGAATTTTATGTCGACAACGTTTGCGTTGTCGACAAAAAAGCCACAGTTTGCAAGCTCATGTGCGTGTACCATATTCTGTGTGTTTACCATTGCACATTAGCCTAGCAGCTAGCAGATATTCCTTCTGCTTATAGCTTTATCCCAACAAAACCGCACAGTTGAATTTCAGCCTGCATGCACGTTTTGTAGCCTAAACAGAGCAGCTTATATTGGTTATATTAGAGAGAGCAACAAGTTAGCGGACTGCCCGAGTCGCCTTGCTATCGGTCTCTACTGTGCTAGTTCGATGGGGGTTTTAAACCCCCAACTTAGCCTTCAAGGCAGCGCAGCGACCGTCGTCTTCAACCATAACCATTGCCTAATCCTAGTGACAACGTTGGGGGCTTTAACACCAAACTCCGTGTGGTGCGAAGAGTCTGCCCTCAGGATTGTCTGTAAACTTTTTTTTTCCTTTTTACTTTGACAAATTGTCAAGTTTCCAATTGACTGAAGATATGATATTGTTACATTATGCTGTTAATAAATGTTTTAAATTTGACAATGTAATGTGGTACATTGTGAACAAAGGTCAGATATTATATTACATACACGTCTAGTCTAAAAATGGTATAGGAAAAAAGAAGTAAAAATAAAGAATTGAATCGAATCGTGACCTTAGAAACGAAAATGTAATCGAAGATTTGGAGAATCGTGACACCCCTAATAATCAGAACCAAAATAGTATAGAGAAAGTAACTGAATCAAAAACGTATTTTCTACTTAGTCTTGCTATTATCGAGCAAATTACAGCAATGCCGGGTGCTAGGCAACATCCAACAAAATCTATGAAATGTTCCCATACCTACAAGCTAACACGGTAACGACTTTTGTCAGCAATGTATTGTAATGTTTTATTCCACTGCCATCTTTTCATCAGGAAGAGGCAATCATTGACAATCATGGACAAGGTTCAAGGCATGTGTTTGACCAATTAATGATACCCAGTACAGCAATCACCATGATAGGTTCTGGGCTACCAGAGGTATCACCTACAAAGCAGTGACTTTTGTGGGGCCAAGAACAAGACATTTAGTGTGTCCTCTGGTCAAAACACAGGTAAAGTTAGTTGCTTAAAAAGATTCCTGGGTTTCTGGAAAAGGGTACATGAAAATTAGAATTAGTCACCAGACTAAATCTTGGTAGAGCTCAAGTCCACAAAGAAATGAGCTCTCACTGTACTTACACAAGGACTGGATAACAACATCCCAGAACTAAATTTACATCCCCAGAAATTATCTGAAGTGACATGGTATAGGCCTTCCCATAGTTCAAAATACTCAGAAGCAATAGATATACAAACTCCATTTACCCTTATTATATCTTTGCAAGAATAAAGAACTGGTCCACTCCTCTTCCCCCCTCCTGATTCTGAGGTTTAACATGTAGAACCATAGCTGATACCCCAGCAGGCCCAGCTACAAGGTACTCACCTGCAAGGTCGCTACCTCAGGCTTGAGTGCTGGAGGGGGCCTCTTTCCCTATTCTGGGTGAGATAGTGCTTTGCACAAGACGCTGGTACATAGATGTCTTTCAACTGCTCTCGCTCTGGCTACTTAACTGGGGGCCAATTTGCCATCCAGGGAGGTAAATGGGACATTACTGACTCACACATTTTGGGAATTTTGGGTCATCTAGGTTTTTTATATCTTTGTGTGAAAAACAGGAATGTGTTTTGACTCGTTTACTCCTGTGAAAGAAATGAGAAGAAAATTGGGTTGGAAAGTTAAAAGAATACTTTTGTCCACGGTACCTTGCGTGCTGCATGAATGTCAAAGAAGGGTTTATTTCGGACACTGAAGGGCTCCTTGGTTTTGTCAATCTGTCCAGTCTTCATCTTTTCCATCCGGGGAGAAATTATCTCCTTTTCCATGCATAACAGCCGGATACCGAAATCACACTGGCCAACAGGCTGTCCCTAAAACACACAGAAAAAAACAAAAACTTAGTCATCTCTTAATTAGGGCCTGAGCGCCAACAGCGGAAGGAAGGGAAGGAAAGGAATTATTTTTCTTTTTTTTTCTGGAAATGAATCGCCTTTATGATGGGGACCTTCCCATACTCAAAAACTTTTGAATTTCTTTTTTTATATTTTAATGGTTTCATAACTAGGCATACAAAAATGGCTTACTAGCACCCTCTACAAAATTGAAAAACATTTAGCCCCTGCAGTACATTTTACGTACACTAACGAAACATGGTACACAAATGTAGCATGTCAAGATGTACAAAAAAGCTCATTGGAGCCATACCCTTAACGCAACAGGAAGTCCGCCATTTTGAATTTCGAAATTAGTGCAATTTTGGCCATTTCCACATGTCGTACTTTAAACCCCCAGTGTGTAACGTTTGTAGTTGTTAATTATGAAAATCTGTATTGCCCTTCACAATCTTGTCCTTTCTTTTGAATATTGACCACCACCATCAATTTCAAATATTCCTATTGGCTTGACATTTTACATTGGCGCTTGCATGAACTGAGGTAGACTCTCCATAGTCATGTGCTGGTAAGGGACATACAGGCTATACTGCTCCACCTTTCGCGTTTTCAACTCACAGCTGCTGCTAATGGGTATCGTCGCTTCCCGGCCCTGGCAAGTTTGAAGAAGGAAACACGGAGAACCACACGTATTCAAAATCCAAATGTCAGGAACAGGAGTCGTCTTCTTCTTCGCCCAGAATAAGAAAACGGATATTGAAAAGAGCAAGAGACTGGCGTCATCAGAAAAAAAAAGAGTGAACATTGGAGCTGCTTTGGATGCACACACCAAATCCCAACTAGTTTATTATCCTGCTGACCGCTGCAGTCTCTTTTTTTTTTCCTCTTCCTCCTTTCTGTCGGGTGGCGCGCGTGCCCACTCGTGGTGTGAAGCGCGTCCGCGCCACTCTCTGACATGCACTCCAACAAGACGCCCTTTTGTACATTTTTGCTTTTTGAAGCGTGGCGGCTACCGTAGCTGCAATACGTACTTTCAACTACGTGGCGAGAGATAGTTGATTGCGATATATGATCTCAACGCTAGATGGGTGTACTTCTTACACACTGGGGCTTTAACAAACTCCTTCTAGAGATTTCATCCGATAGACTTCAAATTTGGTCTGTGCCATCTTAAGATCTTAGCGATGAAAAGTTATTAAAAGCTTGAGTTTTCATCATAGGGCCTGGCTGTGGCGGGGCGGCCATTTTGCGCGTTTCGCCATCGAAACAGGAAGTGGGTGTAACTTGAGTGTACATTGACCAATTGGCTCGAAACTTTTCAGTATTCATAAGAGTCCAACTCTGAGGACATCTACAGACCGATATTGGCTCAAAGTCATAGCGCCCCCTAGTGGAAACAGGAAATAGGCCTTAAAGTCAAGGTGCTATACTTTAACAAACTCCTCCTAGAGATTTCATCAGATAAACTTCAAATTCATTTTGTGCCATCTCAAGACCTTAACGATGAAAAACTTGAGTTTTCGTCCAACGGTGTGGGCGTGGCGGCCATTTTGAGCATTTATCGATGAACAAAGAAGTTGTTGTAACTTTAGTGTACATTGTCATATCCGCCCGAAAATTCTCACGAATGGCAAGATTCCAGGCCTGAGGACACCTACAGGCCAAAATTGACTTTTGGTCATAGCGTGCCCTGCTGGCAACAGGAAATCCACCTTATATGACAAACATCATCCGATTTACATATTACACACACTACATTATACACATACTTATGTGTGGTCTACTTGTGATACTGAGCCGGCCCCTATACTTTAACCATGCCCATGTACTCAGGCCACGCCCCTTTTTATAACTAATGACCCATTTGATGTACACTACTGTGTGAGGTATCGTTGAACTCAGCAGTTTTATTTTCATTGGTCATGGTTTGGCCTGCCCCCTGTGCTTTAGCCATGCCCCCTTTCACAGCTAAATAACTGTATGACGTAGAGTCTTGTGTGAGATATCACTGAACTCAGCAGAGAGTTCCCTTTTCATTGGTGACAATTTGCAGTGTCTTGAGTGCAAATGCACGGCCGCAAGGAGCGGCGACCGCCAGTAACCCCGACGTGCAAGGAGGTGTGAGGGCCCATCCAACACTGCTTGCATCTTTAATTTATTATTTAAACAATTAATCAAAGTCATTTATTTTTAACTTAAAAATGCCGCAAATGTATATGGTTCCAGCTTCTCAAATGTTAGTATTTGCTGGTTTTCTTTGTCTTTCTTTTTGGTATGATAACGGTTTAATAAGATAGTAAATACGTCAAATTTAGCTAATGATGTACTCTTCTGTGGCATTTTATGGACCAATCAATTAGTCAAGCACATAATCAACAGATTAATCAATAATGAAAATAATCATTAGTTTCAGCCCTAACAAGCACTATAAAACCTTGGCACACACAATAACATCCTCATTGTATTAATATAAGTGACTGTAACAGTTCTTATTTATAGCTACACCATAGGTGAGCAGTATGCAGGTGCATATAGTAAGACAACAATACCTTGACATCAGTTGATCTCAAGGGAATGTCAACACCAAAAATACACCGTGCAATTGTATTTTCTTTTGTCACTATGACAACAGCTTCCTCCCATCATTGGCCAACCACACACACAGTTGTTCTCAACAGATAAGCACAGCGACCTGAGCCGCCACTGCCTCTCAGACAGACAGGGCCACTGACGCAGAGCAAAGGTGCCTCCAAACCCATCTGGCAGACCACCGTGACACAAAAGAATACAAACAATACTTGAGTTTCTTCTCCTGGTTATTAATAAAGAAACTTGGGTGGAAAATTAAAACAGCATGGCTTTCTAACTATTTTGTGTTAAATAGATGCAGAGGAGTTGTGATGAAACCATCCTACAGTTGACTGTACAGTACAGTCAACTGACGGTCACCAGCGCATATCTCTGTTGCGCAATTGACAAAGTGATTAAAAACAATGACTCACTTTCATCAGCAAAAAATGTATGACACTCTGACTTTAATATTTCTCACAAGTTATTGGATGGGTGGAAAAAAAGCTGCCATTTCTTTTTTTGCCAAGAGACAATAATGAGAGGCAAACATTCTCTGTCTACATTATATCCCAAACTAGATGTCTTCTTGACTTTGAATAAAGATATTGATAAAAGAAAAAGACATCATCAAAACTATTTGACACAATTAAATATACTATATTATTACAAAAGCAAACTTGCAAAATTGCTCATGGGAGACTATACTTTGGAGTTCCTCAGGGATCAATCTTAAGACCCTTATTTTTCTAATTTTATGTAAATGATTGATGATTGTTTTGTTTGTCTATTGTTTTTGTCAGGTAATGATTAGCAACAATGTAATCACATCACAAGACTCATATCTCTCCAGGACATTTTAAATGTGTTATGTTATTCTAAAATGTATCCCTGTTATGCTATACTTGCTGTATGTCTGCTTTTACATGTAATGTTTACAGTAAGATATGGTTACAAATACTCATTTTTCATTATCAATTAATCTACCAATTATTTTATTTTCAAATTGATTAATCAATTTGTCTATTAACTGTCAGAAAATAGTGATGCCTGTTATAGTTTTCCCCAGACCAAGGGGACATTGTTAGATACAAGACAGAGAAAATAATCAAATCCTCACATTCAAGAAGCTGGAAGCAGCAAATGTCTTGGATTATTTTCTGTTGATAGGCTAATGGATTAATTAGCTTAATGCAATTAATGTTGCAGCTAAGGGTGCTCCGATCGATCGGTCACTGATCGGTATCGGCTGATAATGGCTTTAAATAGTTTGATCGGTGGTCTCCATAGATGCCGATCAGATAGGCCGATCAGATGACGCACTACCATGGATGTATTAAGAGCGCACTACTCCTGAGAACATTTTCAACATGGAGCTAAAATGGCGGCGTCCCTACATTCACTGGTCTGGCAAGGTGTCTGAACGGCGGTAGAACAGCGGTTGGCCCGCGGAATGAAGGCGGTAGGAAGACGGCTACCGCTTTTAAAAAGCGGCTGCCACCGGTAGTGCTCCGGCAAACGTGTTTGTGATTACGCCATTCTGACGCTTCTACTGCCTCTGGAGCACCGCCGGTGGTCCGCCGACTCATTGCCATCTGGGAAAAAGACAATACATTAGCGATTTGCAACGTGTGTGCCAAGGAAATACCACGAGACGGAAAGCTCCAAAGACATTTCAACACCACCAACCTCATCAGACATTTGAAGGTTAGTCACAGAAAGGAGTATGAGGAGTTTTCAAAGTTAGCTAACGCTAAGGCAAAGCGGAGTCGTGTAGCTAGCAGCTCCAGCGCCGCTCAAACAGCTGTTTCCCCGTGTGTGTCGGTCCGTGTGTGTCGGTCCGTGTGTGTGTGTGTGTGTGTGTGTGTGTGTGTGTGTGTGTGTGTGTGTGTGTGTGTGTGTGTGTGTGTGGGTCCGTGTGTGTGTGTTGAAGAAATGTCTGCAGTGATTGAAAGGGCATTTTTTTAGATGTGTGACTGTTACGTAATGGCGTACTTTTCAGTTCATAAAAGTGATCGGTATCGGCCGATATGTCTTCTAGCAATCGGTGATCGGCCCCAAAAATCCTGATCGGAGCACCCTTAGTTGCAGCTCTACTGTAAACCTTTCTTCAAAAGCTGTGTGTCTAGCATTGGGAGGGATCCCAGACAAACCTTTGGCTTCTCTTGCAAATTTCAACATTTTTCTGTCTACATGTAGAGATTTTTGGGTATTCGACATTGTGTGTTTATTTTAGCCTTTTAGAAAAAAAATCTTCCAATAACAAAACATATATATCCAGTGACGCATTGACACCTTTATTGTTCCTACACAAATGGGTTATGGATCAAATTCATTGATCTACTGTATATCAAGAGGCACAGAGCAGGAAGGTGTCACTTGCGGGCATATGTATTCTGCTCTGTTAGTGTTTGTTAAAGGCCATTCTCTTCTCAAGAGCTTTCTATGGAATTATTGGACCATGGGGGGAGGAAAACAATTTTCTTCAAGTTTGATAATCAACCATTTAGGTCATTTTAAAAACAAAGATGCAACATATTCTGTGGTTTCAGATTCTCCAATCTGAGGATTTGCTGCTTTTCAATGTTTTCTCTGATTTATGTGCAGATACATTTACAATGAAAATAATCATTAGTTGCAGGCAGTAAAATTCATTTGTAAATCACCTTAAGGAGTGGTTGGACAAAAACAGGTAAAAGGTAGACTAGATATTGGACTTGCATTCTTCAGGTGGCCTGAATGACTTAACTGGGATGCCCGTGTAGCCCTGTGTCTGCTGCATGTCTAAGTAAGCAATTGTTTGCTCACACCAGAGATGGGAGTAAGTCACACATGGGCAAGTCACAAGCAAGTCTCAAGTCTTAACCTTCAAGTCTCATGCAAGTCTAAGTCATTTTGTGTGACAATTAAGCAAGTCAAGTCATAGCTTTGGTCAAGCAAGTCTCAAGTCATACAAAAGTTTCCATTTTTAAACAAGCTAAAGACAGTGGTTATGAACTGCTGGAGTTTTATTTGCATTTTTTCCTACTCAATATTCAAAAGACATTGCGTCCAAGACACATATATCTGAACAGTTTAAATGTATAAAGATTAAAAAAAGCACAGCCTAAAACTGATATTAGGCCAACAAAAGACCAACTTACATATTTGTTCAATATGCCTCAAACATGACATCAAATCATGAAATTCATTCAAACAATTCAAGTATAATGGTTTCTAAGTCAAATAATAGTCTTCAAACATGCCTCACTTATGGGACATAAACACATTTAACCTTTCCTTCTCTTAAAGAAAAAAAACATTCTTTAAGAGTAGCTGAATATAATAAGTTAATATTTGTCAGTGTATTTGTGAGTGAATGTGTGCGTGTTTGAGAGAGAGAGAGAGTGAATGAAAAGTTATTAATATTGGTGAGTGAATGTGTGCATGTGGTGTGTGTGAGTGCTGTGTGTTGTGTGTGTATGTGTGCCTAGCTTTATTCACATAGCCTACTTAATCTGCGCAAGTGTGTGTGTGTCTGCATGCATGTGTGAGTGAGTGAGTGAGTGAGTGAGTGAGAGAGAGAGAGAAGTTTGTGGTGTGTATGTATACAGTGTGCCTAGTTGTATTTGTTCTTACCGCCACCTTGAACAAAGGGGGAGGGTGTGCTTATTCATGGCCCAAAACTGAAGGGAGTTCTGTTCATCACAAGCGTCCAAATAGTGGTTCAGCTGAATATGGGGACTGGAACCTGAATCTTTTCCCGATTTTAAGTGTCTTCGCCGTGGTGGCGGTTGACATCGGAATGTTTTGTAGGCCTACTGCAGACCTTGCAAACTGCCGTTCATTTCTTCTTTGCCCTGGTCAGATGTGTAATCCTTATAGCCAAACTTTATTATTTTCGGTGCAGAGGAATCCATGACGTTAAATAACAGCCGTAGCCAGTCTCGTTTACTGCAGGTCTGCCGCCGCGTGGCGCGTCATCATATCAACGGGTTCCTGCGCATGCAACAGCACTAAAATCGTAACGTTAACTCCTCCTAAATATCAGATGGGAAAAAATATATATTTATTAAACAGAAAGTCAAGTCATTTCAAGTCATTTGACTCAAGTCTAAGTCAAGTCTCAAGTCATGAATATCAAGTCAAAGTCAAGTCAAGTCTTTTATGAATGTTTATCAAGCAAGTCCTAAAATTTGCGACTCGAGTCTAAGTCGAGTCAAGTCACGTGACTCGAGTCCCCCATGTCTGGCTCACACATTAGCCATAACATGATAATCAAGCAGTATGTCATGTGTGTCTCTGTTTCAGAGTCTGTCTGACTTGCTTAATGCAGCCAAAAATACTACAAGGACAATTTGGCTACAACAGATAAGGTCAAAGGCAAATTAAAAGTTTGAGAAACGCACATTTAGGCATCATTTAGAGGACTTGTTTTTCTTTTTTAGTGTGACTACAAAAAAAACACACTACATTTTCCTGGAGCAACAGCTGGTATCATGTCCCACACATTCTGCACCATCTGTCAGCTGTGTCATCAGGACAGAACAAGATGTAAGTGTGAATGATTCAAGGCATGTGCTGTTCATGCCTGTTCAACAGGAAAACAGAGCCGATAATCTTGTTAATCCAACATTTATGGGAACAAAGATCGATCTTATTTTATGTAGCTGCCATATATTTGTCTGTGGTGCCCCACTTTAACTTACTGTCATCGGTGGGATTTGGACTAGGACAACATTTAAACAGCACAATGCACCACTTTTTGACAAGCAACAGCAATGGATCAGGCTTGATATAACGGATACCGATCTACAAAGAAATGCCTTGATCTGCTCTGATGCTGATAGTGCAGATCGCCTAAGGACACCTCTGCCTATATAGCCTCCCACAACTACTGTGAACTGTAAAGCTTAAGTTTCTACAGACCTCTATAGCTGTATATAAAAAAAATAAAATAAATACCTTTCCTTCGTTAACTTCTTACTCGTGGGACGAGATCTCGTCACACCTCTAATAGTAATTTGATTAAATCCATTTTAACAAAAGTAAATTACAACATTACATATTACAGTACAAATCCTTTTTTTCCTCCAGCGCTTTTACACCTTTGTGAAGCATACTGTCAACCTCAATGATTCCAACTACTCAGATGCAAGTATTTGTTGGTTTTCTATTATAATAAATTGAATATGTTTGGGTTTTAGACAGAAATTTAAATATTTTCTGAGATTTAAAATCAATCAATAAACTAATCTACAGTTTGAAATGAAAATAACTTTTAGTTGCAGCCCTAATAATCTCAGTTTAAGAGACACATATCCTACCTGTGGTCAATAACAACAAATGTATGACACTGGTTCTCCTCAACATACAGCCGTGCATTACATAACCCTGTTTATGGGTAAATTGTAAGTACATAAATAATCTATATATAAACGCTCATAAAATGTTGAACACCAGAGAGCTGCAGAATTAGAAAACAAGCTTCCCCCACAGTGGGGGAGCTGACAGTGACTGACAAGCAGGATCAACTTTCCACAAAGACAAAAAAAAAAAAAAAAAGGCTTTTTATACTTTACAGCGAGAGCAGAAATCGAAAATAATAGGGGTGGGGGGAATCAAAAATCGTATGTATTGTGATTTTTTTTGCGACAATTTTTAAAATACATTCTTGTGTTTAAGACCATATTTCAATAAAGTATTTAAGACTATTGTTGTGTTCATGATTGAAATACTCTTGACGAAGGTCCAGAGGGACCGCAACATTTTATTTAAAGTTTTCTTGAACTGTGATGCTGTAGCAAGAGCAGTGTACAGGATTTTCTCTTTCTTCAAGTCTTTGTTTTTGTCCAACGCACCTGCACAGAAGAATTGTTTGGATGTGCGAATTTGTCTTTAAATTTGTTTGTTTTTACCAATGATTCACCAAAATATTTTCTACTGTGATTACATCATATCTGTTTCCAGCTAAACAGACCAAAAGCAGAAAATGCAAAAACTACATGGTATGTATTTCTTTACAAAAATAAATAAATGTCAGCCTGACTGAGTGATTGACTTGTGCATTATTTTTAGAAAACAATTAGTTTTTAGAAATGTCTCAGAAGTGTATTGTTCAACTTTTGTTAAAGAAGGAAAAGAAAATTGCATTACTCAATACAATCAAATCGCAGTAAATGAAAATAGCAATACAAATCGAATCAGCACCCATGTATCGTGCAAGAATTGAACCGGGACTAAAGCATATCATCCCAGCCCTAGAAAATACACTTCACGTCTCAGTGATAGTCAGGCACAGTCAGTTAGATGGTTGGAAAGGTATTGTACACATCAGCACTCTCGACATAAAAACAGTTTGTATGATGACTAAGATCCATTGCTCTAACATGAACAGCACAGTATATACTCACTTTATCAAAATCCACAGAACTAAGTATACTTTGAGCCTCCACACGGATAAATCACCCATCACGACGAGAGGACACACACTCCTCATCAAGCTCTAAGCAAAAAAATCCCAGTACTGTTCTTCACCTGACTTTCCAAACAAGTAAGGTGTCACGTTGGGCCATGGGCCGAGCAGGTGGTGTGTTCTCCCTCCTGCTGCATTTCCATCTTCGGGCTCGGGATGGAGCCTCGGTGCCAAGGAGCAGGCCTCCACAGATAATGGAGAAGGCTAATAATGGCCAGCTAGGATCAATACAACAGTGCTTTACTGATGGCTTGGGGGTGGTAGGGGGAGTCATGTGGAGCTGCTAACCTCTGCACCATGTTACAAAGACGTTCTCCTCACCACGGGAGCCTTTATTGAGCCACTTGCTTGTGTGATCATCCTGATCGATGGAGAAAAGGAGGTGACAAACATAATGGGGAAAGTAACCCCCTCCTCCCCTTTGTCCCGAGGTATTCATCAAGTTTTTACAAGTAAGAGAGCGGAGGCTTGCTAAGGGCAACCTGAGGGCTCATTTCTCTCTGGACTAAGCATCCGGTTCATTTCAACCCAATAAAGTGACTCTGACCATGTTAAAAGCTTGGATTAATATTTACCAAAATTGATGCTTTGATAAGTGATTATCAATTGTCGGCACCTACTTGCTGTGAGGCGACAGTGCTAACCATTGAGCCACTGTGACCACCGTGACAAGGACCTAGGTTATAAATATTCAGTACGTGTCAGCCCCAGTGTTGTGGCGTTAGTAAAGCTTGGTGCATGCCAGGCTGTGGGGGTCAAGTTTGTAGAATCTGTCTGACCTCTTGATCTGGCAGCTTTTTAGGAACAATAGGTCAAAGGGAAAGACACATTCTCAAACGGTCCAGGCTACTCACATTGAATTTGATGATGTCGTATATCAAATAGCGGGGGACGGGCTGACCATTCACCTTGTCGATGATCATCTCCTGCAGAGATAAAGACAAGAGATGCATATTGTTGTTATTAAGATAAATATATACAATTGAGTGGCGAAGAGTTACAAAATAAAAACAAAGAATAATCCTTAATCTGGGCAGTCTTAACATTATAGCAAACAAGGCTCCAGAGTCCAGACTGCAACCAAATCCATTGTGTGAGACAGTGCAAGTGTCTTTTTTAACTACTCGCACATATGCGACCTGCAAATCTGATGACTTTTCAAAATTTATTTTTCATGTTAAAAAAAGAGGAAGGAGCAAGTCTGCCAGAGTTGGTCAAAGTGTATTAGAGGGGGAGGGTCTGTCAGTTATTAGTAAACTGCATAACGCTGTGATCTGTACTTTGGAGTTTTGCTTTCGTGGCGTCACACTCATCAAGCGACTTTGAGTCTATGAAAAGCGCTATATAAATAAAATGTATTATTATTATTACCGTCCGCACATGCTGTTGCACAGCACTGTTACCATGCTTCCGTGAAAATCATGATGTTGCAGTCCATGTGGTGTGTCAGTGGTGATCCGTAGCCAAAGATCATCCATTTTGTTTGCTAAAGACCGTACATTGACGAGGAAAATGCTGCATAGTGACAGCAGATAAGGAGTTAGACTTAGCCTAACGTTAGCCCTCCTCCCACTCATCCCACTTTGTTTACCGTTGGAAAAAAAATACATATAGGCTGCTAATTATATTCACCCCGTAAAAACAAATAGTGCTTGCGTGAATGTTGTGAGCTCCTCTCTCTCTGGCTCCCTCATAACTTTCCCACACTGGGTGTTAGATAGTTAGATACCGTACTCCCCTTTCCGTGGAAATTCAATCACCTTAGATATGATTGCTATTTCAGTATTTAAAAAAAAAGGGAGAGCCAGTATGAGGTTGAGGCAATAATAATTCTTTGTTTACATTTCTAAATGTGCATTTGTTAAGCACCGTTCAATTAAAATGTGACTAAAATAAGACAGCAGATTGTAGTTCCTGCATTTATTACCAAAGCATTTATCAGTAATACTGTTAAAATGTTCTGCCTGTGCCCCAAATTTTTTTTTGTTAGTGCTCCTAAAAAAAGTTTGAAAAGCAGTTATGGAGGAAGGAAACAGTGTGACACTAGGCAGTGAGCGCTTGCTAAGGATAGCAAGGGGGGAAGTGAGTGTGTGCTCTCTGTGTGTGTGTGTGTGTGTGTGTGTGTGTGTGTGTGTGTGTGTGTGTGTGTGTGTGTGTGTGTGTGTGTGTGTGTGTGTGTGTGTGTGTGTGTGTGTGTGTGTGTGGTGGGGTCTGGTGAAGAAGGACATGAGCAGAAATAGCAATGCACATCCATTATGCAAGACTCTCAAATTGAGAGGCAGGTGCAGCGGTGAAGCAGGACACCCAACACACACGCATGAGAAGTTTTCAAAGAAATGTTACACAACCGTGCGATGTAGTGACAGCAGAGATGCAAACGTCACCACAGCTGAAGTAGTGTAAGTGAAAGTAGGGTCGCAGCTCAGATGCTTTACCTGGCATACATTATAAGTGAAGCACTACATTTAGAGAACTAAATTTACTCCCTTTCCCCTCATGAAACATTCAGGTGACTAAAGGCCGTTTTATGCTTGACGCGTTGGAGGTGGCGCGCGCATTCGTGACATCAAAATGACGTAATTTCCAGCCGGCGCATCCGATTTTCAGCGCGCGAGCTAAGGGCGCGCACCACTCTATTTTTTTCAGCGGCGCCCGACAAACCGGAAACAGAAAGCATGAGCCCTGAGCCCGAGCTCCTGGGAAACTGGATGCCAGGACTCGCCGACTGACTGCAAGTCTCTCTTGTAAACTTACTAGATTAAGATGAGTTCTTTTTTTGTGAATGAAAGGCTTGATCCGACCAAGTAGCTCACTGAATCAAATCGAAGCATTGACGGCACTGTTGCTGCCTGTTCTGCCGTTGTTTATCTTTTTCTTCTTCTTCTAGTCCTTAGAAAGAAAAACATCGGTAGCTTTTGCTCCTTAGCGCCACCGCTGTTCAGGAGAAGACTGCATCTAGTGCCGCGACCACCACGCGCGAGTATAAATACTCACAGCAGTCCCATGACGTCACGATTTCCGCACGCACTTTTGGAAGCGCTAGTATAACTTAAGCTTAACTGTGCTCTGACAGGAAGAGTAGCAGTAGGTAAGAAATCACTGAAAGGTTCAGCAATTACACAAAACGTTATTTTGGGGACGGAAATACTCTGACATACATTTTGACCAAATGAACGTAAGTAAGTATTATTAAGTATTATTTTTTATTTTTTTTTTACATAATCCGCAAATCTTTGTTTAACCGCAATTAATTGCTAACATCTAAGATCTGTTGATGGTAATTGTCAGTTTAATGTTAATTTAAGGAAAAAATACAATGTTATATGAAAATAAAGAGGTGTGGTTTACTTCATAGATACTTGTGTTACCTGGGTCACATGACAGTGATGTAACCAAAATATGTATTATGGGATTCATTCACAACTTACATTTCTTTGATTCATTCATTGGACTGAAAGAGACAATTATATTGTTAATCGCAATTATTTCTGAGACACACGCACTATTTAATTAACTGTATGTAGTATAGCTGCACCAAATAGGCTATAATAACCTATTTGGCTGCACTCTGTTGTTTTCCAAAAACCAGATGAGAAGATATGTTGATGACAGCTCCTTCTTGTCTAAATTCATCAGCAATACCATGTGCTTTGAATGTGGATTAAAACCTGTTTTTGAATCCAGGAGTTAAAACAATAACTTCTAGTGAAATGTCAACGTAGTGACTGTAATGTCACCCATTGGTTTCAGAAGTTATGAAGACGAAGCCTGGGTGAAGCTAAGGTGGGTCTAAAGGGGAGCAAGCGTACACAGTTGGTGCACTTGTAGTGCGTTCAGTCTGCACAAGTGTCACAAATGTTGGGCTGCTTGCAGACACCGCAGACTGGGGCAAAAGACAAAGTCTACATCATGCGGACTCACACCTCACTCAGCCCTTAATACAGTGGCAGATTTTGAAAAAATCTGGCAGCCACCAGCAAAGGCACTTTGACTTTGGTTTCACTAGTGGTGGTGGGTGCCACTTGACTACTTGCATTTTTTAAATTTAGCTTATTCATAGTGTGGTAAGATAAATAATAAGCAAATTCCTTGTTTGTTCCTCTTTTTGCCTTTTTGGGGTGATGACATAAAATATGACGACACACATTCAAAAACTTCAATAGAAGCTTTGAATGTAAAAATAAAAAGACATTTGGTACAGCCCTACAAAAGACCAAACATCAACATGTGATTGCCAAAGCCAGCCTGGTAAAGCGGAGAGGAAGGAGTGAATGGCGCCATACAGATCACTGTAGGAGGGGTTGGAGAGAAGCAATGATGTCATTCCAGGAGGCTGCCATCATTATGCATCTGACACACTGAACCGTTGCACAGACAGACAGCAGTGGATGAATCAAAGCGTGACCAAAGGAAATTGCCAGGAATTCAATCTATATATTGCACACTCAACCAATATTGGAACTCAAGTTGATCATTATGGTCATTGACTCATTAAAAATTGTACAACAAAACATGTCAAGACAAAGACCAGTACCTTTGGGCTGAAGATGAAACATATCGCACAACACAGCAGGGCTTCTACAGGGACCGTAAACAGCCAAACACAGCCTCTCCGAACTGAGAGCCAGAAGCATCAACAGATGAATAAACAAAGTCAAAACAAACCTTGTAGCAATCTAATCACACATCCGCACCGCTCCTTTAAAGTAACACTAATACACTGCAATTAGGTGTCCTGCCTGAGTGAGGAAACTAAATTCACCGCATTAATCAGCAACTGTGAAGCCAAGAGGAAGCACATACCTATTTTATATAAAATTGCTAAACTGACAAAACAAGGCCAGGAGCAAAACAAAAAACAATCACAGGCAACTTATCTGTCATCTCCCGTACTAGAATATCAAAGACAAAACATTGCCAGACAATTATAACAAAATCTCGGGCAACTACATGATAATGCAGCGGTTCTGCAGTTAGAGAGTGTGATAATGACTCATGCATGGGCACCTGCTGCTGGGGACCTGTGTGGCCACATCAGCACAAGCGTGCTAATAAAAGTCTGAGTCTGGTATAAGAGGGTGAGGATAAGTCTCCGACCCTGCCACCACCCAGGGGGGAGTGCACCGTTGAGTATTACAACACAGTGCGGAACAGAGAGGCAAACCTTACCAGAAAACTGTAAAACACTCAATTAGCCAATTTCACAGGATATGGATGATGATTTTCCTGTCAGCCGTGTTTGACAGGCTCTACTGTCAGACTGAAACATGCTTTTCTTTCACCTAAGGTTTGGCAACTGATGTCAATTATCTGCTAAGACTAAACAGGCAGGATGTTGCAGCGTGGGGCAGGATGGGAGTGGGACAAGGATGGAGACGGAGGGGACATGCAATTCCAGTCAAGGGAAAAACAGTTGAAGCAACAATGGAAGCTAGCATGGCACAATATATAACAATACAGGAAAGACAAGGATAACTCACCCCGTCCAATAGAGTATTTGATAGGTGAACACGTAGATCCTTCCGAAAAGGAAACTCTAGGTTCGCTATGTGGAAGATCGTGTTGTCTCTGTCGATCATGAATACTTCATTTTTTCCGTTGATCAACATCATGTACCTGTGGGATGAAAAGAAGAACCATCATGTACTTGTAATTACAAGGTAGCATCAAGTTGTATTCATGCTGGTCATTATCTTAGAAAGACACTCGATGCATGTAAGCATGTCCACCGACGACTCACCGATCACACTGGCTGTGGGTTTGATGATGCTGTTTTCTGAGGTTTTATTTAAAGAACGTTAACAATGGATATATCTGAGTAGGAATTAATTACTGGAAATTATGTGTGGATCATAGTGGCCCATCCAGAGTCTCCCCACTACAGTATGTTAGCTGAACTGGAATGTATAATATGCATGTAATGTAAATACTGCAAGTGATGTGAAAGCATAAAATTAGGGGGAAAGCATTTTGTGTAATTAAATGAACATGCAGATATTTTTTCCATTTCAGTTACATTAGATTGCACAGTTTTTTGGGGGATTATCATTAACTGTTTTGACCCTTGTGACACTTAATTAATACAATACCATTGTTCTGCTAAAATTTCCTTCCTCCACACAAACAAATCTGCGTATAATTTTCTTTGATTACTTTATTTGGAGGATGACTTAATATGGTAATCACACTTTAAAGCTGAATTGCTGTCAGCAAAGACTTGAGATTTGGGCTCCACACAGCAACAACAAAGACTCTGTATCGCTAATGTGCAAATTGTTGTGATAAATTCAAATTTAAAAAAAAAATAAAAATAAAAAAGGTTAAGCCGTAAGAGCTTTTATCAAAACAAAAGATCATCAAACAGATACATGCTAATTGCAACATATTACCAAAGCAACCACTTTTCCTTTTATCTAGCTTTGCGGGAAGCATTGTTGTCAAACTAAAATGCCTTTTTGTACAATGTGATTGCTCGGCAACAAATATACACATGACCAACTTCTACCTCTCATACACACATCAGGTGGATTTGTAGTGCTAAAAGAGTACTCACAAACATCATCTGAAGTATTTGAGGCCATGTGAATAAAATGCTTCATGCAATAAATTGCAAACAAATTCTCTTTTTATTACAGTTGTCCCTGGTTGCCTTGTACCAACTCAAAGAGCCTTCCCTTGTATGAGATTACTCTATCTTTATATTGCATACATCACTAGTGGTTAGGTGCTTTGTCTGCATGAGCACGAAGCTCAACTAATCCGTGGCCAGCCCTTACAGCTGTGACAAAGACTTGGAAGCAAACATAACAAAAACTAAAACTCCTTTCCACAGTCCCCCACAAATTAAACTTCTGCATGGATATAAAAGTAATAATGTACTAAGAGGACACTCTGTAACTATTAGCAACTTCAAAATCCCTTTGTCTGAATCCATTAAAGTAGTTCTACAATATATACAATTATTATTAATATTTAAATGTTTGATTTTTGTTGTGTATGGTCATACTTGGGAGTTATACCATGTTGGTATTATTAGACAAGACTGCATTACACAAGGTTTTACTGATTTTGTTCATCTTATTCTGTATATTTCCCCATTGCATTCTTCAGTTAAATCAAGTAGAACCAAAGGAGAAACTCCAAAGACATGTTATTGCTGGAAAACTACTTTTCATACACAAGTGCACTCGACTGGGGGATTCAAAAACCTGAGAGCATTGACTGTTAAAGTGTTAAAATAGCTGTCAAACATAGGCCAGTTTACCAGCATGAGTCACGATACGAGCATTTGGCTGATATTAATTTGTCTCCACTCTTCCTCTACATTATGCTGACTGGTGTGCCAGGTTGCTGGAGCATGAAGCAAAGACAGTAAGACCGTTAACCTTTTAATCAGCCTCACACCTCCATCTCCACTCTCAGAAATACTACAGTGGAGGGGGAATGTTTTTCAAATAACAGCTCTCATTCCATTTGAGCTGATCTTTTATAATACACTAAAGGCGCCCCATCTGGACAACAATCATCCAGATCATTTGAAACCTAATTACATTTCCGAGAAATCACCCTTCTCTGTTGAACTGCTCAATTTAGAAAGATTGGCCTAATATGTGGCATATGCTGTAATGTTTCAGTCTGATTGGGGTTAAATTAAAGTAAAGATGAGTTATTTGTATGAGGTCAGTTTGTTTATTAGTTAACATTTAGAAAAGTCACCGTTATATAAATAAGGGCAAAACTGCTTTAATTTATCAAATTGGGATAAAAATAAAACCTCAATATAATCACAGTCACTGTCATTATTTGTAATTGTAAATAGCAAAATATATAGGCATGGTGACAATATATAATATTCTGGAGAGGCACGAGTGCAAGCAAAATGTTCATACCAAATGTTTGTTTGATTGCTGGCAGACATGACAGGCAATTTCAAATGAGCAAACAAACAAAATCCTTGAGCCTCCCTTCTGTTGGTTCCCAAAGATGAGCTAAAAACATGGGCCACACCCAAAAACACAGGCACCATTGTTGCCTTTGTACTATCCTCCAGAATAGTCTTAAACTGTATCATGTTCACCGATGACTCACCCTTATTGGCTGTGGTCACTTATATCACAGATCACACTGGCTGTGGGTTTGATGATGCTGTTTTCTGAGGTTTTATTTAAAGAATGTTAACAATGTATATATCTGAGTAAGAATTAATTACTGGAAATTGTTAAATGTTTAATCGTTTAGTTCAGAAAATGCCCATTAAAATGTCTCTCTCTCTCCCAAGGAGACATCTTAAAATATCTTCTTCTATCTAAAAAAAACATCCAAAACCCACGATATTTTCCTTGAGAAACAACTTGAATAATTAACCAATTACCTTAATTGTTCCCAATACATTTTCTGCTAATCAATCATTTGATTTATCGACTGACTTTTTCCAGCAATAAGTTTATTGTATCCGTTTGTTTTCTGGTAAATTATTTAGACTGGAGTGGGCTTATCTTGTGAGGCATGCTGTTGTGAGCGTAGATGTACATGACTTGTCTGTAACAAAAAAATAAAAGACAGAAAAGAGTCTACTGGCCATTTACACTTTGCAGGCCGCATGCTGATCTTTAACACAAAATACCAAGTAGTGAACAAAGCAGGATGAACTAATGTCTTAATGACCAACTCCAGACGTATCCTAATCAATGCGACTGGTAACGGAGCATAATTATCTTGCAACTTATATAAGGGAATTTATGCCATTAAAATGAGTAGAAAGCTTTGATGGTTTACAAACTCGGAGATAACATAGGCTGAAGGTATGCACACCTTTTGGGAAATCTAAGTCTGACGACAGACTTGAAATTAATGACTTCCCACTGACAAAGCTATGTATGCATTTCGCATATCTGCTGTGACTCCCGACCGTTATCACAGAGGGATTAGATGTAATAAATATGCCATGAATACCAGCAGGTTCAAAGTGGGAAACTTGACAAGCTGCCAAAAATGAGTGTGTGTGCAGAATAATTCACCAGTAGACAAAAGTCAGCAGTGAAAGCAACATTTTACCAGGGTCGCACCAAAGGGTGAATCCAGTTCATCGTACAGAGCTGCGATATGTAATATAATATCAATTCATCTGCTGAATATCTTCTCAATTAATAGATTACCCTTTTCTCTTTAAAATGTCAGAAATTACCATCCAAAAAAAGCCCATCACAATGCTTCGAAAAGCCAAGCTGACTTCTTCAAATTGGGTTGTTTCGTCCGACCAAAAGTCAACCACAAAGTTTTTTTTCAATTTACAATGATAGGATATAGATCAAATGTCCCATCTTATTTATAATTAAATAATTAAAACTGGGACCAGATAATGGCATTTGTGCTTGAAAAACGATCCAAGCAATAAATCAATTTTCAGAAGAGTTACTATGTTTGCAATTTGTGTCAATCCACTAAGGCCGGCGACAGACTGGATGCGTGGCGTGAGCGTGGCGTTTCTGTTGCGTGTCAGCTGTATTTTTCTACGTCTTTTGTATTGGCGGCAAAATAGGCTACAGTATTGACAGCCATTTAAAAATCAATACATTTAATTTTTTTAATTTTACATTTATATCTGCATTTATGTCACAACCTAGAGACTTTCACACATCAAAATATCATTTATTAATATGTATTTGTGTCAAAATGACATAAGCATCTTCTTCTATTTTGCCTGGAAACGTTTTCAACACGCTTGCCTGTCGCGTGAAAAATAGGCGTCGGTTCTATTTCTAGCAGGCAAGCATTTTCGCCGCGCGTGAGACGTGCGTGTCACGCAGGCAGTTTACAAGCTCTAACCTGTTAACGTGGGAGCCAAAACAAAAACTGACACGCCACGCAGCTGACACGCTCACGCCAGGCATCCAGTCTGTGGCCGGCCTAATTGTTTCAGCTCTACTATACTATCCCAATAATTACATAAATACATGAGGGTGAAATGAGGGCCATAATACCAGATTGACTGAAATCATAGTTGAGAAATAATACAAATATTTGTGAAAAGTGCAATTTCAATATTAGGCTGTAATTTGGGTTTTCATGTAGAAAGATATTTCAAATGGCTTCTAATACTGTACAGAATTGCAACCCATAAACGACAGGAAACCCCATCAATAAGAAATCACAGGGTGTTTTTTGTGTGCTTTAAGGCACTTCTGTGCTTGCAAACTGCATTATGAAGCCAAACATTTTCTTGAGAGGGCAGTTCTATTTCACGTCCATTACTTTTGAGGCGCAGTATGGCGGAAAATGACAGCACAATTCAAAATAGCAGTGAATATGTAGTTATTGTTGTCATACCAAGTGAAGTTGGGTCGAGATGAGAAGGGACGAAAACCAACAGCTTTACAACATCTCCTGTCTTTGATTAAATGCTATACTTTTTAATACCTCCAGGAATAAATGCGTAGGTAGATGCCACTCCCTTTAAAGTAAGTTTGTGATCGTTTTTATAGAGGCTTTTGTTTTTCCAGGGGGCTAGATATATAACCTAATTATTTCCATTATACTCAAATGCTCCTCAAGAAGACTGGCCTAGGAAAGTGGTAATCATAACTTTCTGTACACTCGTCAGTTAATAAAAGAGATCAGAGCGATGTGTTTGACCCCCTCTCCCCCTCCAGTCATGACAGGGGAGGCCAACACACAAGCCTAGAGATATAAATCAGGGTCATCCAAAAGTCTTGTGGAAACTGCAAAAAAAAAAAAAAAAAAAAAAACTAAAAATGTGGGAGGAGAGGGAAAGAATGGTGAGTGGGCCAGATATAGCCGCACTTTAATTTTCGGGGTGGGAGTGGACACAATGAAAGCATTAAAAAGACGTAAAGGCAGTGAAGACTGCCCTCAATAAGAAAGAGAACATGAAATGCCTGCATGGCTTAGTTTAGGCCAGGAATCTTCGACAGGGGGTCCTCAGAGTCAATGCAGGGGGGCCTCCAAATTATTGGCAATTATTGAAAGTTTTTTTTCACAAATTAAAGTCTTAACATGAATCCAACATATTATTAGCAAATATAAATCACTGCTTACTGGCCTATAGGTGAGACAGTCACAATGGCCATCCACAGATATAGTTAACCCTAAGGATTCACTTTGCCACATGTATGTTTTACATTAAAACATGATTTATAAAATCATGCCAACAATTATTATGTATAAAGGCTTTAGGCTGCCCTACAAGTTATTGTAGGCCCAGTTTAATATGCAACTTAATTTTATACAATATATGTAGTAGGAGGTCCCTGCTCCGTCTCTCTTTTAGTTAAGGGGTCCTTAGCTTAAACAAACGTTGAAGACACCTGGTTTAGGCAAACCATGATTCTCGCAAGCAAATGGACATCTTTTACCTCAGAAAAGAACCAATGCCTGAGAAGATCAAACAGATAGACTAAGGGTAACAACAGATAAAATCTGTCAACCAGTGAGGATCCAACAGGTCTGCACTGAGCACAAGTGGTTCCCCTGCTGTCTAATTGGCCATTTAGCCATGGCCAACACCGTCAAGTATGTTCAGAAGAAAGCAGACGGAGACCATTAGTGCTAACACCCAGTGGTCTTTTTCTTCATCACAGTTCCTTCATCTCTCCCTTAAATACACTGTATTCTCTTTTATGACCAATTGGAAAGTATTCAATTTAATGTGCACCTTTATTCCCTCCCTGCCTGTGCTCTTCTTTCCGCTCCTGTCCTCTGATGGGTGCCTTGAGCTTCCAATTTCATCCGTTCCCCCCTGAGCACTTTAGCCCTAATGAGGCACAGACGGCCATTGTTTCAGCTTTGCCAGTCTAGTCCCGCATCTTGACTGACAGCAGCTGAACTCCAGGGGAGGCCTGAGATCAGATCCAGCAGCTTTGAACATCATTAGTGGTGCGTCAACGGGCAGGACTGCTGTCTTATACCCAAAGAGGCCAGGTTGATTTCTCATTTAGAAACACAAAAACAAAAAGATCCATACTGCACATGACACATACTACATTCTTCTGTTAGATGTGAAACCGTTCCGATGTTTTTTGCAAACGTTACATGTAAAAGAAAATGCAACAAATTGCATGAAGTCATTTAACTATAAAGGAATTTAAACATTTGTTCATAAAGAAAACAAGTTCATATCACATTTGATAATTTTGTGAATCATTGCAGCAGAGAAAAATATCCCACCCAATTTACCCCAAAGCAACTCTGATGTTAGACTGGGACCATCTCATCTATTGTGTAGGAGACAGCGCCGAGTGCTTCCCATAGAAAAGCGCAGGGAAGCAGCTGTGCACTTAATCAGAGGGGAGAAGAATGTTAACCAGACATACTTATGACGTATTTGCCAAACCAACCAGAAGTCTTTTCTTTTGTAAAACTGAAACATACTGTTTGAAAACACTTGTTTTGGCAAATGAACTTGTGGTTAACTTCCCCACCTCCAAAAAGAAACTGCTGCTACTAGAGCTGCAACGATTAGTCGTTTAATCGATTAGTTGTCAACTCTTAAATTAATCGCCAACTATTTTGATAATCAATTAGTCGGTTTGAGTAATTTTTGAAGACAAAAGTAAAAATTCTCTACACCCAGCCTCTTAAATATGAATATTTTCTAGTTTCTTCTCTCCTCTGTGACAGTAAACTGAATATGTTTGAGTTGTGGACAAAACAAGACATTTGAGGATGTCATCTTGGGCTTTTGGGAAACACTGATCCACATTTTTCACCGTTTTCTGACATTTTATAGACCAAACAACTAATCGATTAATCAAGAAAAAAATTCAACAGATTAATCGACTATTAAAATAATCGTTAGTTGCAGCCCTAGCTGCTTCCCTCGGTTTTACAATGGAAAGTATCCCAAACAAAGCTACTCTGTAACCAAGACATTAACCAAGAGAACAAAACAAAATCCAACAACAATGTATTCTCATGAGAAATCACAAAGCAAGACAAAAAGTAAAAAGCAGGACACTAACCTAGCCATAACCAAATCATAATCTAACCTTAACCAAAAGAGTCTGTGAGACTACAGAAAAATAACATCAGAAGTGACAAAAGCCATGTCTAAACTATCCATTTCTCTGCAAATGAAGAGTGACAAATAAAAAAGTAAGGGATGCAGAAACGTACAAACTGTCTCCAGACTGAGCAGCAGCTGAGTATGTACTTAACAAAGCTCAGCTAACCCACATTTTAGCTTTTGCAACTTGTGTCCCAGTGTTTTTTTTTATATGGAGCATTACAGAACAGGTGTACTGGTAAACATAAATGTGCAGTAATGCAGTTTACAAATTCCCTGTTAGACAATTTCTACTTTTGTGAGCTGAAATTTGTCCGTGCTCCCATTGCCATTTGAAGCAGCAATAAGTAGCCCAAAGTTTTAGTGACAATAATAACCTGAGTGTGAGGCAGAGTTTTGGTGCAGTCTGGTATACAAGCCATCCACTATAGACATCATATAAATTAACTAAATAACCAACAGAGACTGTAAAACACAAGTAATAATGCTCGAAAATAACCAGGCAACAGGACAACAGCTTTGTTAAACTCTCTTTAACTCAAAAGATCTAATCAGGCACATCAAAGAAAACATGGGATTATTGATTTCTCATTTTAAATGAGAGGTAGTGGTGGGAGATGGCTTTGAGTAGGAAATTAAGATAGTCTCTCTCCTCTCAAGTCCAATTTCTCTAATAAAGTCCAAATTGAACAGCACTGTTTATTTAAAGTCCCAAAGACATAATTGACCCAACTCCCTCCTCCTCTTCCTCTCTAGGGCTCAAACCAATCTAGCCCTGACAGAAGGCTCTACAACAACTTGTTTAAAAACCCAGCTCAGCCTATGTTTTCCCTCTTGGCAAATAAACTGATTTTGCTGTCCTTTCCAAAGCCCATTAGAAGCCACCTTCTTGGCAGAGTGTTTTTTCACTGTATGACTGGTCTGTGCGTCAGGGACGGCTGCATAACATTCTCACGTAAGAGGGGTTGGTTCAGTACTTTGTCACCATATTGTCTGTTATTGTGCTACTGAGTAAGGCAGTTTAACTGTCAGGATTGTTGGTGCATTGCTCGGTGGTCATAAGAGGCTGCAGTTGTCCACATGGGATTGAGAGGAAGTTCCTGCAAAAACTATGCTTTTGTATGAAGTAAAAAAAGTAAATGACTCATTTTGAAAGTAACAATGACTTGCATTATAGTAGGAAACTTTCTTATCCTGTCCAGTAACAATAGGTAATTTGGAGGAGACAAATTGGAGATGAAATACATAAGTGAAGACCTCATGGCAATATGCCAAGAGAACAATCTTTCCGGACCACCTTGAAGAGACAAATTTCCTATTAAAAATCCATTTCAGGTTTTTAAAAATGCCACTGTTAGAAAGTAGGACATTTAATAAGAAATTCTCTGCACACTCTGTGCGATGCATGGCGTGAATGACAAATTACACTGCAGCACTGCGATCAGAAAATCTCACTGGAAATGTACAAAACCTCAAAACTCATTAATATTATCTGTCGCAATGCAAGTAGTCCTGTATCACAGCTACTTTTTCAGAATTCAAACATTATCATTAGAGAATTTTAGGATTAACAAAGCCAAATAAATGGTGAGTAAAAGTGGAATCAATCATCTTCTATAGTGATTGCTTATATCCACTGACCCCAGAAGAGCCCACGTCCTTCTGTCTCGGCTTTGACGCTGGTGTTTGTTGTCCATCAATCTGAGATATTGTCCAGATTTAATGAAGACCCACACCTGTGTCTAAAGGATTTTCTTTACCAAACTGTCTCTCTCATCATTATTACTTTCTATGTGCAAATTCAATTTCACACCAAAGCCAAACTTGTAAGAAAGACTTGGCTATTTTGCTGGATGAATCAAACACCATAGCGGTTAAGGTGAGGCACTAATAAGATAGTGATTTTCTCACCTCAGTACAATAAAGTAATATCAGACCAGCAGCACCAGAACGGACTGTCCCTCAGAGCTTTCCCCATACAACAGCACCACTGTATTACCTGCAGGAAGAGCACAGCAAGACTAGAGTTGCGTGACTATCCGCCAAACAACACCGCAAGCTCAGGCTATGTTTAGACGGAAACGATCTGAAGAAAAAACGCAAAAGTGGCGCTGCATTATCACTTTTTATTTTGTTTTGTGGGGGAAATCTGCGTGCATATGGTGACGCAAAAGTGTGTGAAATTCGTAGTATGCAAACCAGGCAGCTAGGTGGTAGTGTGAAGCACTGCCACAGAACACCACTAAGTCCGCGCGCCTGCGTAGAACCTTCCTTCTACTTCTCTCCCTAGTAGCGTGAAACCAAAACATGGCAAGCTTTTGTTTGGACAGACGAGGAGGTGTCACAACAGGGCGTGGACTGGGAGTCCTGCCAGTCAAAATATATAGACATATGGATGTCATATCCACATGAGAAAGACGCTATCTGTAAAAGTCAGATATCCTCAAAACTGAAAGCGATCCGGACCAAGTATAGGCAGGCTGTGGATACCCAACGGCGGAGTGACCATGGGCGAGTAATCACTCTACATTTTGATTTATGTAATGAAATATGGGGTGGGTCGCCAGCCACTACAGCAATAGAGGCTGCAGACTTTTGCATTTTTACCCTTTAGACGGGAACATCTGATAAAATATTTTTTACGTTTTCACCTGCGAGCATTCTCGTGTAAACAGGGCCTCAGTCCGTAGGGAGTTGGGTTGGGAACCGGAGGGTCGCTGGTTCGAGTCCCCTTACGGACCGAAGTATGGACTGTGGACTGGTAGCTTGAGAGGTGCCAGTTCACCTCCTGGGCACTGCCAAGGTGCCCTTGAGCAAGGCACCGAACCCCCCCAAACCGCTCAGGGCACCTGTCAAGCAGTCGCAGCCCACTCACTCTGACATCTCTCCATTTTGTGCATGTAAAAAGAGCTGAGCATGTTTGTGTATTTCAGGCCTGTGTGTAGTACGTAATAACAGAGTAAATTGTAAGTATCCTTTCTGCAAATTCTTATTGCCTTTGTCAGACATACATACAGCCTGCTGCCTGTGTGTAAATTGTCCAAGAAAAACAATGATAAAGAAACAATACTGCCATCTAATCAAAGCAGAATGAAGCAACACAAGACCATACGGAAACAAAGACAATCACCATGTAAATAAGCTGAAGTTGAGGTTCTGAGGTTGTTGACAATGGTAGGACTTGAATAACAACTCAACAAGTTTCTGTCACGGAGTGTCAACAAACTTCAAGACTTGCAGATATTCTTTAAAGGAACACGGCGACTTATTGGGACATTAGCTTATTCACCGTAACCCCGACAGTTAGACAAGTCGATACATACCCTTCTCATCTCCGTTCGTGTCGTAACTCTGTCTGACGGCTCCACCATTAGCTTAGCCTAGCACAGATCCTGGAGGTAACCGGATCCAACTAGCCTACTGCTCCGAGTAAGTGACAAAAATAACACATGTTGTGATTTGTATAGTCACAGCGTGTACAAATAACGTCACTTGAGACACCGCAATCTTCTAACTGTATACAAACTGGGAACTATATTCTCAGAAAGGGAAGCAGTGCTACTTGGGCGGAGTGATCACTCCGCCCAAGTAGCACTCAGCAGAGCTGCAAGCATATCACTCTGCCCAAGTAGCGCTCAGCAGAGCCGCAAGCATATCACTCCGCCCAAGTAGTGCTCAGCACAGCTGCAAGCGTATCACTCCGCCCAAGTAGCACTGCTTCCTTTCTGAGAATATAGTTCCCAGTTTGTATACAGTTAGAAGATGGCTGTGTCTCAAGTGACGTTGTTATTTGTACACGCTGTGACTATACAAATCACAACATGTAAATAGGAACATGTTGCCGTTATTTTGTCACTTACTCAGAGCAGTAGGCTAGTCGGGGTTACGGTGAATAAGCTCATGTCCCAATAAATCGCCGTGTTCCCTTAAAGGAGTAAGTTATTTCTTAGAAAAGTGCATTAATGTGATTTTGAGAGTCCAAAAATAAAAATAAATGTATGCTGTTATACTTCACTGTTTATTATGATTTGGTGAAGTTTTACTGACAGCACATCTCCATGTTTCCTCTTTTACATGGTGTCCCAGTTGTCTGGAAAGACGTTCCAGTGGTAGAAACAGTGACTGGCAGGAAGGGCTGCATGTATAAGGGCAGCACTAACATTATGTATGGCAATAACTGTAGAGTTTCAAGTTTTCCAAAACACAAAAAAACAACAATGTTAGTACCACAACACTTCAAGACTTCATTCTTTAAAACAGCTAACTTATTGTAACTACACTTGTTGGGGATAATTTTTCTGCCGTGGAATAGTACATATTTAGCACTCCAGAGAGTATTTGATTGTTGCCTCAAAATAAACTACTGACCTGGCTACACTGGCAGTAATTCAACCCCAAATCAGAAAAAGTTGGGACAGTATGGAAAACACAAATAAAAAAAGAAAGTAGTGATTTCTAAATGTACTTTGACTTGCATTTCATTGCAGACAATGTGAACACAAAATATTTCATGTTTTGTCTGGTCAACTTAATTTCATTTGTAAATATACATCATTTCCTGTCATTCAGACCTGCAACACATTCCAAAAAAGGTTGGGACAGGAGCAATTTAGGGCTAGTAATCAGGTAAATTGGTTAAATAATGATGTGATTTGAAACAGGTGATGTCAACAGGTGATTGTAATTATGATTTGGTACAAAAGCAGCATCCAAGAAAGGTCTAATCCTTTAGGAGTTTGCCAACAAATACGTGAGAAAATTATTGAAATGTTTAAAAACAATGTTCCTCAAAGAAAGATAGGAAGACATTTGCTCATTTCACCTTCAACAGTGCATAACATAATTACAAGATTCAAGGAATGAGGAGGAATTTCAGTGCGTAAAGGACAAGGGCGCAAGCCTAAGCTGAACAACCGTGATCTCCGATCCCTCAGGCAGCACTGCATCAAGAATCGTCATTCATCTATAAGCGATATCACCACATGGGTTCAGGACTACTTTGGCAAACCTTTGTCAAGTACCACAATACGTAGTTACAGCCACAAATGGCAGTTAAAACTGTACTGTGCCAAAAGGAAGCCCTATGTTAACAGTGTCCAGAAGCAGCGTTGACTTCTCTGGGCTCGGAGGCATCTGGGATGGACCATCACACAGTGGAAACGTGTACTGTGGTCAGATGAATCAGTATTTCAGGTATTTTTTGGGAGAAATGGACGCCGTGTGCTCCGGACCAAAGAAGCAAAGGATCATCCAGACTGTTACCAGCAACAAGTCCAAAAGCCAGGGTCTGTCATGGTATGGGGTTGTGTCAGTGCCCTTGGCAAAGGTACTTGCACTTCTGTGATGGCACCATTAATGCTGAAAAGTACATAGAGATTTTGGAGCACAATATGCTGCATTCAAGAAGACATCTTTTCCAGGGACGTCCATGCATATTTCAACAAGATAATGCAAAACCAAATTCTGCACACATTACAAAGTCCTGGCTGCGGAGGAAGAGGATACGGGTACTTGACTGGCCTGCCTGCAGTCCCGACCTGTCTCCAATAGAGAATGTGTGGCGCATTTTGAAGCGCAAAATGCGACAACAAAGACCCCGTACTGTTGCCCACCTTAAGACTTGTTTGCAGCAAGAATGGGACAAAATTACACCTGAAACACTTCATCACTTGGTGTCTTCAGTCCCTAAACGCCTTTTAAGTGTTGTGAAAAGGAATGGCAACATTACAAAGTGGTAAATGCTTTACTGTTCCAACCTTTTTTGAAATGTGTTGCAATGTGTTTTTTTTTTTTTTTTAAAACAATAAAAATCATGAGGAACACATTAAATTATGTGCTGTTGTATTTTCTGCAATGAAATACAAGTCAAAGTACATTTAGAAATCACTACTTTCTTTTTTTATTTGTGTTTTCCATACTGTCCCAACTTTTTCTGATTTGTAGATAAAAATGTTTTATTATGAAGCCCCAAATCACAAATACTTTATCTCAGAGAGATTTCCAATCTGTACAACACATAACACTATCAATACTTGGTAGGTCACTGTTGATGCTGGTCTTTTTTACATAAAGCAAATATAAAATACAGCCAGCCTGATCCTTTAAAGCTCAACTTTTGGGTATCAATTGAATGTCCACGTACAATTATTCTGCATTACAATTAACTATTATTACATTAACAGAAAAAAAAATTGTTTAATATTTGATATTGGCAGCTTTCTTAAATCATGGAACTTGTTCATTTTTGCAGGTATTTTTGATGAATTCATGATTAAGTTTGAACTTAATTTGCTGATCTTGCTTTGATCATTAGAAATAAGTCTTTTATTCTGTACGTTGTAAGGTAAGTCACTAATAATAACTTCAGCTTTATATATTTTACTTCCTTAATGTGCAAATTTAAAGAGAACATATATCACACATATCTGTAAAATTCTGAAATTGACTGTAGTCATTAAATATTCCCCAGCACACTGCACATTTGCATCAGCAAGAGACAAAGTGCATCACAGCAGCCTAGTGGAGTATGAAGACCCTTTTTTACCCCTCAACACTAGCTTTTGGCAACAGAGCTATAAAACAAAGAGAAATTCACCCTGAAATGTGACAGGAAAGTAAAAACACCTTAATGCATTTCTCATTCCACATTGGACATGGTTATCCTGTTCAGTTTGTGACTCAATCAGTGACGCCATTTTACAAAACAGTCCCCATTTCCACCGTGAAATGAGCACTCAGGTTGATTAGCTATATGAAGGTACTATAATTAAGATCTAATGAGAAACAGAAGTCATGCTAGCATTCCTCTCAGTCTTCACTAACAAGCCAGAAAGGTAAATTAACATCCCTGATACATAGAACTGATGGACAACTCCCATGGAAACGAATGAGAAGAGAAGCCAATCAGTCAGACACAAAGAGCGATACCTGTATTGACATATGTAGACCCTCGTCTACATGGCTTTTCTCATTTATTGTGGAGAAAAGCCATACACATTAGACCTACCTTGTGCCATCAGCCTTCCAGCTGACTTTGTATGGATTCTGTTCCAGGAAACGAAGGTTTTGTCTGTCCATGGACACAGGCTGAGCACCAGGAAAACCAGACCTGCAACAACAATGAACACACACATCTTACATTTGTTTCTGACATTCATTCATTTGATCATCCACTCTCACCACTCTGACCTCTGGTATTAATCTATTTCACGCCTAGTTCACGCTTTGCCAGACCTTCCTCTACAGCGCTGCGGAGGAGCGTCTGGCTGGTCCACACAGCATTCCAGAATGGGAGTGAAACGTGCTCTGGTTTACTGGCATTTCTTTAAATCTAGGTGCTGCATGGAGCCCCGTTGCCGCTGCAAAATAGCCTCGGGAAGTAACGTGTTTTGGTGGAACGTGTACGTTCAAAAGTTGTTTTAGTCATGCAATAGAAAACTCAAGATCGGACAGATAGTCAGGGGAGACAGGGAGAGTCGTTGTTGCTAAGGCTGCCTGTTTTTCAGCTAATAATAAAATCTTGTAATCTTACAGCTTGTAAGTGTCAAAAATGTTTTTGTTGTCTGTATTATTTACAATGTTTTTACTATGACTGTTTGACTCATAAGTTAAACTTTAGGGCCATGTTATGACCATTTCTTAAAAAAAAAACAATATTCATACAGGCCCAGAAAACATCCTCTGCAAAAGTCCATGTGAAATTTTATTTTGTGCGAATACTTACTACATTAATAACTGCATTTGGATCTCATTATATTAAAAGATAAAAGCCCTTACAGGTATAACAAAACAGTGAAAACAGCAGTGTGGACTGTTCCTTGCTGTGACAAGATGCGGCAGTAGAGCCGCTGCATCAGAAAAGAAAAATCTATTCCTGACTCTGCCGCCTGTCTGAAAGTATCAAGATAAAAAAATAAAACAAGATAAGGGTGATTGTCGACAAATGAGTCACTCACAACACAGTACAGTACACCCACATATATGTGTGCACACAGATCCACACAACTTCCCAGAGGGGTATGAGGAGGGTAAGTAGAGGCTCTTACTTGTCCCACTCGGCCATCCGCTGACACATTCTTTGGATCTCTCCTAGTTTGGGTTGTGTGGTGACTTGTGTGACGCCTTTTACAGTGATGCCTTCAAGGAATACTGCACCCTGGGAGGAAGACAAAAGAAGAAAAACAGAAGGTTGAACTTGGATTGAATTTAAAGAGACACTCACACCCTCCTACACATACAGGAAAAACATTTTAAGTCCCTGTGCTACTTAACAGCTGCTTTCTTTGCTTTATGAATCCCTGTGTGCAAAGACAACAGGTGGAAATATTATAAATCCAGTTTTTCTTTTGACCTCTCCATTTTTAAAACCATTTCCATCCTTTAATTATTTTATGAATCCTTTGCATAAACTGTGTTTGTCTGCTTCATCTCCCAGGAAATTAGACTTGGCTGCCTCTCTCCTCACCTGCTTCACCCTCAAGTGCTGATATCATCTCCGATCTGCTCTGAGAGAAACATTGACGACATCTGTAGCACTCCTTTTTCAACTGAGAATAATCTTGCTCGTTCACCTCATTTCCTAATCTCACCCATTTCTCAATTGACGTGCCCTTTTCCCCCTCATTCTGCATATGAGTCTTGCTAACTGGTATAATGTGAATGTATATGCCAATTCGAACAGAAACAAATATGGTACGATAATATAGGTCACCCCAAGTGCCATTAGTGTATATGTTTTTTAGTGTGAATGGCTGAAGTGAGAAGAGAAAGTCCCATTATGGTCATACAAATATCGAATAAGGTTTTACTCTCAGTCTTCATAAGGTGTGAAAATGTAATTTGAACAAATTGCACAAAACAACCTTAAAATGTAAGGCACATATTCAGAAGCAGTGCATTACATTTCCAAAGCCTTGGTGAACATGGGGCTGGGCGACATGGCAGAAATCTTTATCATGATATTAATAAAGACATTTCCTGGCAGTCCAACTGGCATTCACAGCAATTAACTGTGTTCTACTGTAAAGCTTTACAAGAAACCAAACTCTTCATGTGTAATGTGTCTACACAGGAGGCGTTTGGACCTCTAACAATGAGTCAATTAGCCAAACAAGAGGAAACTAATTGGCAAGTGTTTTGATAATTAGTTAATCGTTTCAGTAATTTTTCGAGCAATCCTGCCAAATATTAACTGTTTACAGCTTCTTAAATGTGAGAATGTGTTGCCTTTCTGTGTTGTATGGGATAGTAAATTGAACATTTTTGGGTTTTGGACGGTCGTTCATCTTGGGCTCTGAGAAATTGGCTCTTTCTTTCACTGTTTTTTTTTTTTTAGGTTTAATCAATATTCAATCAATATAGAAAATAAGCAGCAGACTAATCAATAATGAAAATATTCGTTACGTAAAGCCCTAGTTTGTAAGATATAATGATACGATCATATCATTACAACATGCAATATCATTGCAATTAGCTATATATTCATGCCCCTTCTTTAATACTTCAAACATACTGCAGTGGAGTCCACCAGAGGCAGAAATCTGATTCATTTGACTTCTCTTCCACCTCAAATATCTCTAACCCGTCACAATGGGGAAACTTTCCCAACTCTGTTGTCACATAAACTCCACTCCTAAGTTGTTGATTAATCAAAATAGCAGAGCAGTGTTTCTACTTTTCACATCAAAACTAAAAAAGTGTTTCTTCCAAGCAGATTCTTTTAGACTATCACTGTCAATTATATTCTATTAAACTGTAAAGCTCTACAGGCTTTGTTTGATTTGATGGTGTGTCACTTTTTTTTCTACTTTAAAACAGATTTGATTACAGCCAACTGGCTGCAATCCAGTCCGACTCTGAGGCAGGCCACCCAACCAAGAGACAGTGTCTCTTAATGACAGTGAAGTAACGCAGTCTACAAGAGTTACTGCTGCTGCTGTCTGCTCTGGCTTCTTCCCTCTAGACCTATTCACTGTATCACCACACTATTAGATTTGCCTTGATTCAGGTTTGGTAGTAAGCTCTGTGCAATAACAGTGATAAATACATTTTCTCTGTTGGTATTTTGATATAATTGTAATTTGTACAATGTTCCGCACCACCACCAAATTTAATTTACTTTCTACTGTTCAAACTCTGTTGCTTTTGCCTTTCCATTAGCTCTGCACTGACTGCTTGAAATGTTGGCAGTACCACTTGAATTCAAGCTTCTTTAAACTACTCAATTAGTCTGGATGAGAGCATCAGCTCAATGTAAACACAAGGAAACCTAGTTATATGCAACTGGAGATGATTCAACACTTATAATTTCACCTTTACATATAGAAAAGGAGACACCTTTCACCTGACCAAATAAATACTTTGACAGCAGTTGAAAAGATGGAAAGTGTCACGTTCTCTACATTTGAACATTAAATGTATTGAATTATATAAAGCTGAACACAGCAGCTTCACCACTTAAAAGAGAAGCCTCCCAACAGACCCTCCATCCCCCTACATGAGGTCCATGTCGTGCAGAGAGGGACCAACGGATTTTCTACTTAACAGTCCATTTCCTGGAGCTCCCCGGAAGTCTTACCAGTTTTAGCTTCTCCTTCTTTCGTTTGCCAGGCGCTGACCCAGAGGAACTGGGGCCCGACTCCTGGCCAACAGCGTTACCGTCGTCATCCACGTCCCCATCGTCGTCGTCGTCAAAGCACCACTCAGGTAGCGCAGGGGCAGGGGGCGCGTCCTCTTCGTCGCCATAGCGACGGAAAAGCTCTTTGAGGTACTCTCCCTTGTAGATCCCCGGGGCCCGGGCCTGGGAGAATGCAGCCACAGCTGCCTCGATGCTGATAAGAAGCAGCAAACACAGACAGGGTGTCTTATAAAAAGCTGGGTTTTTTTTTAATAGTTAGTATAGTTTTTCTACTATTTTTACACACAACTGAAAAAAACTAGGGGAAAAAAAATGAATAAGAAACTATTGTGATAATCGATTAATCATTGAAGTAATTTGATGATTTTAGGTCTCAAATGTGAGAATTTGCATTAAACTGAATTAGGGCTGCACCTATAGGACAATATAGGTTATTTTCTTGAGCTCGTTGAGTCTTTAAAATAGTAGAAAAAGTGAAAACTCCCCATCAAAATTCCCTGCAGCCCAATGTAAAGCCATTACATGTCTTGTTTTGTCCAAAAGAAAAGCAGCAAATCCTATTATCACATAGGAAAAGCTCATATTTAGGGCAGATCTTTTTCAATAACTAGTCATATCCATAAAAAATAAAATAAAAATGTACCATTGTTGATCATTTGATAGTAATATTTTGCAACACATGATACTGGTTGAGGGCTGTAAATGTTCCCAGAGTATTCATTACACAGGAAGTAGTGGGCGGCGGGAGGGTTTTAGCCAGCCTACATGTCGACAGCTTCCAGGGATTCTGCCTTCTCAGACTGCTGCTCCTCCTCTGACTAAACACACATCCTCACCCTCCCCTCTGCTCAGCTGTTGTAAATTATTTAACATCTCTGTTGAGGGGCGACAAGCTCGGTCACTGCTAACCAGCCAGCTTCTTTGTCAAGCCTGTATTGATTTGAACCGACAGTGCAACTTCTCGTGGCGTCACACATACAGAAACTATCAGTAGAAGCTCAAAATGACGGGTGGGAGATTTCAAAGCCAGAGTAATGATGTAAGACACTAGGGGGGCTCTGTGTTGTATGGTTTGTGTTGGCATGCAAGTCATCTGCCAATATTGTGAAGCTGTACTCCTGGCAGTATGAGTGATTGAAGGGGGTCAGCCCTTACCTCCAGTCCATCTTCTCCACAAGGTATGCACACATCAGAAAGCCTGTCCGGTTAAAGCCATGCGTGCAGTGAACACCTTCAGGGGGGAAAAAAGAGGCAGCACAGAGGTTAAAACTGAGAATCCCACTTTAGATCTACATTTATATTAAATCGTAAGCAATAAGCGAACACTCTTAAAAGTGCAATGGTAAAATATGCTGCATGTCTTATCACTACATCTACACTACACCTATCTATGCTTAATGCCTTGACGCAATCAAGCGTCAGTATATCAATAGCCCTGTGGTAAATTAACACAATTTCATCCAATGTGTTCCCCTCTCACATCAATAACATCAGTATCTTGATATGTACTGAGCCCATGTTTTGAACAGGGGAATCAAGTTATAAACGCAATCTCTTCTTAGAGTGTTGGTCCTGACTTATACCCATATTAAAAACCAGCCTGGCAACAGCCACACACACATAGAAGAGACCCAGAGATTGATGAAACATTCAGGGGAAGTAAAGAGTGGATGAAAAGGGCACAGGGAAAGCAAAAACTGAGAAAAATGATGCTCTTTATTTTGAAGTAGTAAATGGTCTGTAAAGCACAAACTGAATTTGTGTGAAGAAAAACCCCTAAAGGTTATGGTTATATTTTTTTTACCACTTCAAGAACATGTTCATCTTTTTGTAACAAAGTGACATTCTCACAAAGAAACAGGTGCACAGCAGGGTTTCAAACTACACAAAATAAACATGTGGACATGTGAACCACAGAGACAACAATGCCTAATCACCAGCTGGCTAAAGACAGGACATTTCTGAGATGACATTCATACATTCTGCTCTGATATTTCAACAATTTGATTTACAAGCCAGGCAGCAGTTAGTAGGTAAGAACAGGGATATAATTTGCTAGAGTGCGTTATAAGAGAGCACCCTGCTGCCTGTACTGTGAAAGTGCAACTTTTAAATCAAATGCCCATGATAAGAATCTCACTGGCTGTCTGTGCACAATGTCCAAACAGAATATCATTCCAAACTAACTTTTTGATACTGAAAAGGAAGTAAGAGGAAGTTGCTTAAAAACAAGCCAAATGAAAGAGGGGGGGGGGCGGGGGGGGTGGCAATTCTTGCACTTGTTTATTTGGGAATTGAGATCGAGGGACACACTATTTTATATTTTATACATAAAGCATATTTGACACTAGCACAGTTATCTAAAAGAAAAAAAAGTAATGTTTCATAAACACTGTGAATTTAGGTTACCGATTTCATTTACAGACTGATACAGCAGACCCTTTAGATTGTTTTTTTTTTTACTTTTTAATTGCAACTTTGGTTTATTCTAAGCAGGACGTTTGTGTAAAAATATACTCAGTGCTCTCTGGTGAGCAATATATAGTGATTTCATGTTACTTATCAGCTGAGGTAAACACTGATACCGATGTATGCAATTAGCATACTTAGGGGCGTATGATTCAGAAAATGTTACGGGTCGATTCCGAATTTCAGGCTCACCATTCGATTCAGTATCGATGTTCTATTCAAAAACGATTCTCGTATGTACGTACTAGAACACATACATACATACATACTAGGGCTGGGCGATAAAACGATAACGATATGTATTGCGATAGACATGTAATCAATATCAATAAAAAATGCCCCGCACAAGCAGCAGAGCACCACGGAGAGGTACTCTCAGGGCCTTATGACGGTAAAAGCTAAACGGTACAAATAAATAACGGAGGCAGTGGCATATCATATAGGCAAAGACATGCTTCCGCTGAGCACCCCCCCACCATGTACGGTTTAGGCTGTACCGTGACTTTTAGACGGAGAAAAATAATAACTGTTACTGTACTGTATCACGTTAGTTTTTTATGTTACAGATGTAAAGTCTACCTCAGTTTTATTTCAATTTCTCCTATGTTTACAAAACACTACACATATTTTAAAACACTTCATTCACCAGAAGTGTTCATTGTGATTTTAGACTTATGTTTACATTTGAATTATTTGAGTGTTTTCCATGGTTGTGTTGACATTTCTGCTTTTATAACTGAGGGGATTATAATCGGAGGAAGGTTAAGCTTAAAATAAAAATGTTTAAATTGAATACATTTTTTTCTCCTGGTCCTTATTTTAAATAGGTCATAAAAAATATCAATAATTATCGATATCGACTGATATGAAACACTTATATCGTGATACAGTTTTCAGCCATATCGCCCAGCCCTAATACATACATACATACATGTAGATTTTTTATTTAGTTTATTTAGTATCTTTAATTATCCATATTATTCATGTGGATTTATTTGTTATTTTAACATCCTGTTATAATGTATGTGTATGTTGTGTGTGATGTCTGTAAGCTACTGGGACCTTGAATTTCCCCTTGGGGAATGAAAGTATCTATCATAGATAGATACTTTCTATCTATCTAATGAAAGTATCTATCACAGATAGATGATAGAAGATGATGATGATGATGATGATGATGATAAAAGTATCTATCATAGATAGATACTTTCATGTGATTTCAGTAGACATACAAAAAAATAAAAAGAATATGTATTGATTTTTGGAATTCTATGAAATCAATTTTGAATCGGAAGAGCTTGAATCGCGATTGTTTGCAAACTCCCACACTTATAAAACCAACAACATAGTGACTTGCAAGACACTGCTTTATGTTTTGATTTATAATAAGGATGTTGGGTTTGAGAGCCATGCACTTTTGGAAACATGCAAATGCACTCCCTATTTTTAACAATGATGCATGAGCATACCTTGGGAGGGACAATTAGCATACAGTTGGTACATGGAGCTATTCTGTGACCATCAGCAAAAGACTGGTTGTACTGTGAAGTTGTCTGGTGTTTAAGAGTGTTACTATATGAATATAAAACATGCATACTGGTAAAAAAATGTTTTAATAAAACAAGTAACCTCTCGTCCATTTTCAACAGTCCAATTTTAGAATAAGGCTGCTCTCTGCTGGACACGTAAGGTGATGCAGCTACTAGTCCCATACTCTATGGACAAATGTTACAATAAACATAAATCCAAGATCAATTTAGTAGCTTTTTCCATAATTTTCCCAAGTGCAAAAATTTGTTTTCATGCACAAAATAAATGTAGTATGTAGACTACATACAGCTTATTAGCATAATAATTATCTTATTAGAGTAATAATATTATGTCATGTACCACAGACGCAAAGCAAGAACACATTTAGTTCATGAGTGAGTACATGTGGAACACATATGGAATTAACAAATACTAGTTGCAGGATGCAGTTAGATTTTACAAACATAAGGTTATTTATGTTATCACAGGAATAATAATAATAAAGACATACATTGCTGGAAAATCTTAAAGCCTGTTTTAGTGAATCTCAGCTACTTCATTTTACAAATAACGTTATTTAATTACAAAAGTAAATAGTAGTAAGTACATAATACAACAGAATGGTGGCCAACATTTATAATGAAGGCAAAGCACTGCAACTTCTGCTACTTGGGCGGAGTGATTTGCTTGCAGCACCTGAGAAGCCCCGTGGTGAGGAGCAGAGAGTAGCAGTGCTTCGCCTTCTGAAAATATAGTTTCTACTTTGTATACGGTTAGAAGATGGCTGTGTCTCATGTGACATTGTTTTCTGTACACGCTGTGACTATACAAATCACAACATGTAAATAGGAAAATGCTGGCATTATTTTGTCACTTATTGGGAGCAGTAGGCTAGTTGGAACCGGTTACCTCCAGGATCTGGGCTAAGTGAGGCTAGCGGTGGGGGCATCAGACGAATTTACAACACGCACGGTAGAAAAGAAGGGGATACGGTGAATAAACTAAAGTCCCAATAAGTCGCCGTGTTCCTTTAATGCTACTATTTCAAATATCAGGAAATTACTGATTATTTAAAGGGAAACTTTGATTTTAATCCAGCTCTGTGTCATTTTTGTGTGTGCAGTGTGTTTAGATGAATGGTGTGTGCCTTGCCTCCGTGGCACCAGTACACAGAGAAGCCGTGGTCTAATGAAAATCGTGTTTTGCGTCATCCAGCGGAACCCAAGCAGAACACTACTGATCCGAGCTCTGTGCACTGGCGCCATGGAGGGAAGGCACACAGCAGTCATTTAAACACAGTGCCCACACTGCCATGACACAGACATATGTTTTTAAGCCTTCAATCTCAAACATGTTCACAGTCAGATAAACATCTCTGACTATTGAAGAAATGCAAATCATCTCAAAGAAGCATGTAAAGAGTTATTGAGTTGCTCTAACTGTTAACATGTGGATTTCTTACCTATTAATTCTGTGGGATTCTTCTCGACAAAGTGTTCACAGAGCCTAATGAACATTGAAGTTGTCTCTTTTGAAGGGCATTCTCCATGGCTAAAAAACAGAATGACACACGCTTCAGTACACTACTACTGAATGAACTACAACTGACAATTAGTTGAACTAATGAAAGTGAATTTACACGTACCCTTTACACTGAAGCTTCACATATTTTATGCCTTCTTTTTCAATGTCGTTGCGGTCGTAAAAACGCGTAGTGTTCGTCAAATCCACAAGCAAACCCATTTTCACCTGAAGAAAGACAACAACACAAAAGACAAGGTGAGACGTGAGTTTTTCAACTTCAAAATGTCACTCCGAACTTCAGTCTTTACAGAGTTACTTACCTTTAGACTTTTTAAATAGTTAAACAGCATGCTCGGGTGAAACCGGTTCTCCTCTGCAACTTGGTCATCATATCTGGGACCCAACATCGTTTTCATTGGCAGGAATTTACCTATGAGGGAAAATACAAGTAATGAACCAGTGGTCCTCAGTATAACACCCCTTAGCAAGCCAATGCATTGATTAGTTGGCTTATTATAATTATTATTATTAATAATTATTATTATTTATACTTTTTCTTTACAGGATGATGTTATCCTAATTTTGCAATGCCCAGTCTAATACACTATAATATTGTGTCAACAGTTGCCATAATTACCACACTTTATGATATCAAATCTAAAAGTCAGCAAATTAATTGCAAATCAGGAGAAAGTATGTGTTGTGGACTATTACATTAAGCATGAAATAGCACACAAATACTATTTGTTGGCATATCTAAATTGGTTAATAATAGCCAATAAAACTCTGGACCCATCCATGTTTCTTAAAGTAATATGTCTGGATTAAGTGTCACCGCCACCAGCTGTGCCTTGACATGTAAATTCTGTCTACACTACTGCATTGACATAGAGCAAACGTGGGATGGATGTAGCTAGGTCTGGCAATGCGGGAAAGTAAACATGCTGTTACACATGGCTTTAATGGATAACGAACACTACGTAGAAGTATGCAGCACAACGATGCTACAGCCACGATTTGTTTTGACACGTGATGCTTCGACAGCGAAGCTAGCCAATTTAGCAGCACTTTTCCGATGCACTTTTTCAATCAAAAATAAATTAACGAACCACAGCCCACAAACGCAGCTTTTGTTCTGAATTAAATTAGAGCTATCAAGCAAAAAGCACGTGTGTCTGCAAAGAAAGAGAGGTGCCAAGTTAGCTAAACAAAGCGCGCCCGGATAAAGTGTCTTGCCAAACTCCATTCAAAAAGATGGCTACCTAAGTTGGTTTTGCTACAACTGGCAAATGTATCTACAGTTTAAACAACGTCTGAGCTTCTGTTGTTTATTAATGTTATCCAGTGAGGTCGGCATCACACCAACCATCACTCAAGTAAATAAAATAACATTCATTTGGACAGCACTGCTCGCCAACGTCACTATGTTGTGATGCTAGCCTTGCAATTTATGTTTGACTGAAACTGGACAGCAATAGCTAGCTAAGTCATGCTTGTTATATCAGGACGTTTGGGAAATTTAAAAGCGGATCCTAACGTATAAGAGAAGACACCCAGTCATGTTTAACCCGCATGTTGTGCGACGAAATTACACTAAGTGGCTGGTAGCACTACGTACATTAAACTGGTTAATCTCACGGTATTATCTTTTCGTACCTGCCACAGGTTGTCCTCTTCTGGGACAATTCCGCCATCGAGGAGGGGGTCCGATGTGTGACATGTTCAGGAGAGGTTTCTGTGCAGCCAATTGTTGATAATAACTCAAACCTCGTATTACTAGATAGCCTGTGGCTTGATGCTCCCTCTCTCAGAAGGCGGTGATCCCCTGTTGTCGTTCACCCAAGCACCGCGGACTCAGGGCCCTTTAACTACTAATTCAGGAGAATCATCCAACAAATTTAAGCCCGGTCAACCTAATGACGGGCCGGCAGGTAAGTACACGAAACATAGGTTATTACGCCTCACGGCTGATTAGCATGCCAAAATGATGTTATCTTTTGTATCTGTTTTCCTGTAATCCAGAGAGTTAGCAATTAGCTAGCATAACGTCACTCCAGTCACCAAACGAGGGTCTGGTTAATGTGTGTAGTTCAGACGACATCCTGCGCCATACTGCCTCCTGCTGGTATATACGAGAAAGGACACAAAACTACAAAAATGCTAAATA
This sequence comes from Gymnocephalus cernua, assembly GCA_023631565.1. Taxonomy (NCBI): domain Eukaryota; kingdom Metazoa; phylum Chordata; class Actinopteri; order Perciformes; family Percidae; genus Gymnocephalus; species Gymnocephalus cernua. Next base: position 7,776,630 of record CM042440.1, read on the forward strand.
CCGTACTTAATTCCTCCGAAGTCTTTCTTTTGAAAAATGTGGACGAGTTGTGGCAAGTCAGTACATTTATCAGTCAACATATTGACTCAAAATGGCCCCTTCATTATAAACATGTACTGTTGTTTTAACAATTACGATTCTAAAAACCAATAAGAATTATTTATCTGATCTTATTGTTAGCAAAAACACACCCAAAACATTGATCATTACATAGATTACAAGCAGTACATTAAAATATTTTGTAATCAAACAATAAGACAGCTTGTAAAACACAAAATGTCTCTACTTTATTTCATGCCCATTGTGATTTTTCTGCTTCCGAAATGATATTTATTAACTGCTGCAGTGTCCTTTGTTAAAAAAATGCAATAAAAAATGAGTCAGATATGTGATAATGCATTAAAGACTATAGTTATACTTACTATACTCAGGCACATTTAAAAATGGTAAAACAATAAATGTTACACGATTTATCAGCTTATGTATAGTACATGTCATTGTTGCATTTGAAGCCAATTTGTACAGACAAAATTGCAATGAGTTACAGTTTTCTAGTATCACAAGCAGTTTACTACTGTTTTAACAAGTGCACATATCACTGATAACAGACAGGAAAAATATGGCTTATGAGAATGTTATTATAATACAAATAGCTAATATTGGGAATTTTACAGCAAAAGGCAAAATATCATTCTCACCGTTTACATAAATCCTCAGCATGTTATCACTGGACAAACCTAGGCTTTGTGATATAATATGATATGCAGTTATCTCCATATACGTATCTCTGCAAATATATCAAGTTGACTCAATACAGCAGCTACTACACACATTGTTTAGCTATAAATAACAGGTTTGTATCAATAAAGGATAGACAGTCGCAAAATGTACATTTACTTACACAAAACATTGCATTTTATGACCTGGGTTATAAAGTCTGATATAAGTTTACAATCATTCTTCTTTTACTCCACAGTGGGCACATTGCCAAACAGGATAATGCCACACACAATCATGGAATTCTTAAAGCTTAAACCAATTCATTCAGAGCTGATTGACTTGTCTTTACTCTTGGAATGTTGTTATGGTTTTGTTTTAATTTCTCTCACCTGCCCTGACCTTGTTCAAACATGTCCAAAGTGACATACACCGTCACCAGTGCTGTCTTTTCTTCTTTCACTGGAACACGCTTACAATGATTAATGGGTTTCGAGGCTGGGCTTTCCACAAAGGTCTGACTTCGATATGGGCTGGTTTCTGAAGGAAGCAGTGCTGTGGAATCATCAGGAGAAGATAGATGCTGAGTCTCAGCATGATTAACTGGGTCTTCATTCTGTTCATCCGGCGCTGGAACCGTGCCCGGGTCAACGTATTCATCTGTCTGGTCACTCGTTAGGTTACCATTACAGCCTGTAGCTAGTGGAGCGATGGACATTCTCTGAATTTCTTCTGTGTAAACCCTGTCACAGAGGCTTTCAGTTGGATTGCTGAAAGGCTGGAAAGGGCACATTCCCTATGGACATATCCACACAAACACACACAGAAAGTTGATTATTCAGGAGATAAACCTTGGTTACAGAATCATGACAGTGATCTCTCCATTCTCAATTCTCACTCTAATCAAAGACTTCACCATGAAACGCTGTTTAAGGAAAATTACCTCAAAGGTACCATGGAGGGATGGTGTCATTTTTGGTGGGAATTAAATTGTATATAGCCATGAGTACTGATAGGATATCAAGGCTGTGGCTACCTTTGAGGACACTGTAAATGTATTTTTACTTATTCTTATTACTGACTCAGAAAGCATGTTACATACAAACAGAACGGCAACAGACAACACAAACAAACAAACAAAAATGAATGTAAAAGCCAGGATGCCTCTGGACAGTAAATTGTTGTCCTTTTTTTTCTGAGAATTTGGGGATTTAGCAAGCAACCTGGGGGGAGTTAACATTCTACAGTCAAAGACTCAATATATTTAAAAATATGATTAAGGCTAATCTGAATTGTAAAGTGCCTAGATGTCTTTAAACTATGTTGGAAATCACAATTTAAAATAGGACTGCAACTAACAAATATGTTCCTTATTGTCTCAAATAGACAATGTTTTTTTTCTGTAAAAAAATAAATAGTGAAATACTGTGTTTCCATTATAAATTTGTCAGAGCCAAAGGTGATATATTCAAATTCATTTTAATCAACTTTTAATAATTTAGACTTTACTTTTTTTGGTGTCTGGATCAAAAGCTCCTGAGTGGGCTAAAGGCCAGTGGGTCATGGATACAAACCACTGCAATTTATTTATACACCACATTTATATGTTTTCACCTCTTGACGACTTAAAGCTGGCCACGACGCCACAGAACTGTTGCCAGGATTAGGCACCGGCTTCTCACTGAATTTCTTCCACCTAAAAAGCAGATTATTAGCATCATTAGGAATGACACAATTATGTAATTGTGTGGTCATAAATGTGTAGATTAGTCCATGTATGACCACAAAATGTAGTACAATATGCCTTTTATTACTGCCGACATGGGTATATCCTTGGTTCAGTGTCTTTTATCTGAAATCAATCCCAAAGTTTGAAACTTACTGAACAGCACAGCTTAATCCAATAGATAACACAAGAAGTATTATGATGCTTCCGCAGACACTGACTGCTGTGATGAGTCCCGGACCTACCAAAGAAACAATAAATTATGTTGCAGTAGTTTGTTGATCACGAAAAAGGACTCTCTTCTCCAGAATGTAATGCATGCAGTGTATTACTTTATTACATAAAACACGTTCTTCTCACTGATGGGTAAGGCATGTTCCTCAGATATTGTTTGAGTAATGTGAGTAATTATGGTGGTGGTTGGGATCGGATGAATCATAGCACATGCAGCTGGTTATATATATATATATATATATATATATATATATATATATATATATATATATATATATATGTGTGTGTGTGTGTGTGTGTGTGTGTGATGTCATACTGGTTTACAAACCCCAAACAAATATTTAGATATAAAACAGTACTTCTATTTCACACAGGCTTCATCTCTGTCTTCTGTCTTTGTTTTCTATTTGCTTCTAGCCCATTATTCTGCCCACATCTCACAGCACTGGAACTCAGCTTGCAGCTGGCATCCAGGAACCTTCAGTTTGTTTGGGTTAATAGATACTTCCCTCAGTTTGCCATGGGGGAAAAGAAACAGTGGCACTACTTTAATGGCCATCACTGCAAACAGAGAACCTGTGGATATGGGCCCCAGATAATCTTCTCTCCCTCAAGGCCCTCCATGTCTGTGTGTGGCTCTGATTTCAGGAGCAGGTTGTTGTAGCAGCTGTTGTGAGCCAGATCTGGGTTGGTCTTAACAGGACTATGTCACCTTTCCTGAATAGTGGTAACTGGTGAGACATAACAGTGGTACAACTAGAGAAGAAGAGTCATAGAGTGAATATTAGCCACTATAAGCTACTGGTTATACTAGAAAAGGTGTGAGTGGTGAGTGTAATGAACTGAGCAAGGTTGCATTTAATTTGCTTATGAATGTAAGTTTTTGTTCATAAGCGGGATGATGTGTTATTCTATCTTTAACAAATGACAGCCTCTCTTGCAGCTGCTGTGAGCACCTCAGCCGCCTGTACCTGACATGTCAAAGCATGCAGGCAACACAAGTGATACATCTGCCAAAATTACCAATGTGGAAAGTGTTGCGCTTCTAACTCAAGGCTTATCCAGAAATGCAATGAGTTATTAACCAAGGTAAACACCAACTACCCCCAGGCTCTCCCTGACTTTCCACAACAATCCACTCCTGAAGGTAAGAAAATTTAGACTATTCCCATGGCGAGAATGTGTGATGCTGTGCTGCCATTGTGCCTAACCTTCTCCATTTCTGAGTGTCTATTCCTTTGGACAGGACAGGTCTATCGGGTGGTGAAGCATTCTTTTTCATGAACATGTTTAGGATGGCGACATTTTCACTGCTTTGTTGTGCCGGTGCCACAGCAGGGGGTGCAAGTGTTGGCCTGTGTACCTCTCTTAACCTATAGAGCCTTCAGAGGAAAACACCTGTGTGTAATACAATAGTTATGCATATAACCTTCTCAGCCTGCCGCTAGTCAGTCTGGGCAAGTATGAAAACGTCTGGTCATGCTCATACAGTAGATTCAGTTTAAATGGCTGCAGTTGTGCTCATAGAACAAGGACTAAAACGTGTGTCTTCGCCCTACAGAGTACTCACCAAATCTTTTGGTTTTAAAGCTGTTCACACTGCTTTTGGTAGTTCCAGTAAGAGCTGTGGCCTTGACATAGACACTGTACTGTGTGTCTGGATTCAGATCTTTCAAAGAGATGACCCGCTCTGTGCTATCGACAGTAACATCTAGAAGAAAACCCATGAATGAAATGCCAATGGTGATAAAATTAATATCTCCAACGCATGTGCAAACTTCAAACAAGTCTGAGGTGGACCTACTGAGCTCTGGTCCTCCATCCTGTGTGCGGTAGAAGACTGTGTAGTTAACAGCGGCACCACTGCATGCCTCCTGTGACTTCACATGCCAGCTCACAAGGGCACTTTTGTCATTAGCCTGAACATTGACAGTAACATTTCCCGGATCTGTAAGGACGTTTTCCAAATCAGGTTGGTTAAACACACACTATAAAATATTTTTTTCAGAATCCTAATAAAACCAATCTGAATGATGTACCTGCCACTCTGGAGCAGATCTGAAGGGCTTGTGTGCCATGACCTGTCTTGTCATCAAAGAGGGGAGTTACTGTAATATTGTATGGCGTCTTATCCAGGAGGTCTGAAAGGAAAGGAAAACTTCTCTGAAAAGCTATTACAGTAAAGTGGCAAGTGACTGAGATTGTTAGCGATGTAGCTTTAGAGTGGCAACGCCAGGCGGTCCATCACAGACTGAAATATCTCAAAAACTATAACATGGATTGCCATTACATTCTAGTCTGAAATTCATGTTACTCAGAGAAAAAAACGTATACTGGCTTTAGGGATCCCAGATTATCCCCTAGTGCCACCAGGAGGTTGACATTTATTTATTTTATTTTTTTTAATTATCTTTAGGGGGGGCATTTTGAGCCATTATTGGAAAACACCAGTAGAGAGATGACAGGAAACGAGGGAAAGAGAGATGCAACAATTTTGTTTGGTTTTAGTGAAATGTCTGTGTCTCGACATTGTTGTCATGCAATGCTGAATAGTAATAACTTTGGTGACAACCTGACTTTTCATTTAGTGCCATCATCAGGTAAAAATGTTAATTTGTCCAAATCTTTTATATGACATTCCCATCCGCCTCAGTTGTATTTTGTGGTTACTGCTAATTAACCGCTAAAATGCTAAACTAAGACATGAACTTGGTAAACACAACATGATCTCATGTGAATATAAATAGCACGCCACTTTTAAAGACATGTCATATGTCAGATGTTATGACAAGGCCTTTTAAGCTTTTTGCGTGTCATTCAACGCCCTGTTCTCATTCCCAACTCATCAGTTTTAAACACGTGGTTAGCATTATGAATTCAAACAAAACTACTTGGTTAGGTTTAGGAAAAGATCATGGTTTGTGTTAAAATAAGTATGTTTTTTACGCATTAAGTTACGTACACAGGTTAAGTAGTCAGCGTAAATAAGTCAACGTTGACTTTTGGTTTCACATTGGACATGCAGGGAGCGGGGCAAGAAGGGGGGGGCACCACCTGATTGAAAACTCCACATTCAAAATGTAAAATGCATTACCGAGCAGCTTTTAAACATTTCCACCAGTGAATCCATTATCTGCCACACCCAGACGATGCAAGATAAGACACTAAATGATCTGATGGTCAAAGTTAAGTCATGGCCCATAAATCATCATGGGTTTGAAGATGACTCAGACTCAATCCACAAAGCTCATTCTATAGATTGATGTTAACACCTATTAAGTGTTTATTCAACATCCATTGAACACCTCGTGCCTGTTTTCTAACCTACTGGACAGTGTTGTGTTAGTGTCGTTGCTCTCCTTCCATTGGTATTGATTTCCATTGTGCGTCCAGTCGATCATGTAACCACTGACAGGCTGAATAGGAGCTTTCCAGCTGACCAGAATAATGCCTTCAAGGGTTGAGGTCTGGATGTCGGTAACTTGAGGGAGGCCTGCTAAGTGAGATTAAGTGAAATTAAGCAAATTGCTTCATATCAAACCACTAACATGCATTAGGGCACAGCATCATCCATTAAAATGAAGCAATATGATCCATAAATTGTGGTTACCCATTAAAAAAGCAAAATCAATAGCATTAAAACTCACTTTCTCCCATGGCTGGAACATACACTGAGTCTATAAACTCCACAAGCAGGGCTTTATTATGGACTGTGAGCTGTATTCTGTGTGCATCTTGGCTCACATCAACATCGCAAGTTGACTTGCCACATAAAGTATCCGTATAATTTACTCCCATCATGTGTTCCTTGTAGGGAGTCTGTTTGATAGTGTTGGTAAATGTGTCTTGACATGTTGAAGGAATTTCCTGCGGAGACAGTTTGAAGCACTTCAGATCAATAAGTAGGCCTAATATATGAGTATGAGAATGAAGGAAGTGGAGTTTTAAAAACATGCTACAGTTTGTAATGAGAGGCTTCCTTACCGTCCACATGGCATGAACTTTTCTAACTCCATTTTTTTCCAGTTCAGCTATCTTTCTCCACAGGCACAGCTTGACATCCCTCTCTGTAAAGGGTTTAAATATGCACAAAATAATCAGACTGGAATACACTGTATACAGAAATATGATGATGCAGCAACATGATAACTAAGTTAACTAAACAGTATCACTGTTCACACCTGCAATCAAAAGCAAAATGGCCTTGAACTCATGGTAACAGCTGCAAGCAATGTAGGGGTGATAGCACGATTTGTCATTTGTAGGGCTGTCCTCGAGTAAAGAAAGTCTTACTCAACTAACACTGATTGATTAACTGATTTTGTCGACTAATCAATCAATTGATTTAATCGACAGCTCTGTACAACTGAGTTTCTCTACAAAGAATCATGCAAAGGTACCACTTTAACTCTTGTTTTTACATGTGCTCATAAGTTTCTTGGAAAAAACTTTCTGCATGAAAAAGCATTAACAAAATGACTAATCGACTTACCTTACTCATAAATTATAAATAATCAACTCTGTGATAACCTATGAGTCATCAGGCTGTTTAAATGTGCGTCACACACAGACTTAACTTTTGACTTTGTAATAGGTGTTTCTTAAGATATTCACAATCAAGTCTCAACCTGCAGCACAGACTGAAATTCAGAAAACATTATTTCTGGCTCTCAATCTTCCACTATTTATTCACAAAAGTTTGCAAATGTATATTTTTGGTTTATTTATTTGAAACAAAACTAACGGTAATTTGTAAATGGGTGAACTAGATGCACATACTGTATATATGATCAGCAACACAAACCATCATTCTCTGCAAAGTCCATTATGTGTATCTTAGAATCGCAGTATATGCAGACATTTAAAAATACACACATATATACTGTATACAAACATGTTGTCTTTTCCCCATCCATTTGTCACCCATCTGGAAGTCACCTGTTGTTTGTTTTAGTTAAATATGAATGAAAATTCAAGTAAAATGTTTCCCTAAGACAACACAGAACTGAATCTAAACATGAGTAGTCATATTGCTATTTTTGGTTTTCCTGAGTAATACTAGGCAGTTGGTGTAACATTTGAGTAACATTTAAAAAAAGAAAAATTGTCCAGCAGAGCCAACAAAAGCAGGTCAGGGTCTAACACAACTGTAATTGTATTATTAGCAACTCAAAGCTCCAATATGAAGCCTACGCTGTAATTTCCCACTAAAAGCATATAAGGATGCATTTCTAAGTAAACTCATAAGATATGAACATCTTGAAGATGTTATGAATGTGTGATTCTTGATCTTCATGAGCACCTGGACCATGAGAGCAGATTAACAGTAGTGCCAAATAATTGTCTTATTGTAGCCAATTCATTCAAACGTCATCTACAGGACAATTACTAAACATAAAATCCAAAACATCAATAACAATGTAAGATATTTTAACAATATTTGTGCATAGGTGATTTAGTAGCCTGCTTTTATCAGTCCTCATGTGGATGCAAGCTGTTTCAACATTGCTCTTACTGTTTAGTTTGGTGGTCAGAACTATTTTCTGGCTCCAGTCGCTCCAGGGGGCCTTGTCTAAAGCACAGCGGGCTGAAAATGTGTAGTTACTGCAGGATTCCACTTTTTCAATGGTCACCTCCACGTGTTCTTCTTCCTTTAGAGTCTTATTGAGTACGCACTGGAAAAAACAGAAAGATTTTGGTTACAAAGATTCATTCAAATTCTCAGGAGGTCCCAGAGGGTCCAAAGCTGAATACATGATTACCAAGAAAGATTTTAAACAAACACAGCTTTGTTTAGTTGAAATGAGACGCTTTGCAAGGAGACAATGTGTTTCATACCTCTGAAGTTCTTTCATTGGCAGCCTGGAACAGAAAGGCAAACAGAAATGGCCTCAATCAGCCATGAAGAGGAATCCAAAAAACATAGAATCAAAAAAGCTGTACAATGTTTTACCCCTTTTATATTTCCATTGGGAGAAATAAAGCAAAAGAAATGGTACTGTCCTGCCGGCTTCAGTTTAACATTCTGTTCCTATAGCAACCCCTCAAAACATCAAGACTGCACCCCTTTTTGGGGGAAGAGAAAACTGAAGATCCTTTGTCAATGCAATTTGACATGTTTGGATCATAATTTTGACAAGTTTGTACCCATTTATTTTGTTTTATAGACATGGTTAATATTTATTTTGCGACCTAAACCTAGCTATCCATCGGTAGTAACTGTCACCACATCACTGAGAGATTTACCACAGAGTCCATTATATACTGAGGAGCAAATCAGTGACCAAGGGAGTAATTTAGGACTCATCCATTGTTTTTTAAAATTCTATTTAAATTAATTTCTACAATACATTTGGTCTAACTTTTGTTTATGGTCATCTTTTTCTGATGTGGGATCACTATTATTGACATTGTTGCATGTTATTCCATACTGTTTTTACAGTTACTTTCAGGAAAGACTTCAAATGTTGTATTTAGGTGATCAAAGAGGGACGTACCTTGCTGTATTTGACTTGACAGCGACACGGTTTTGGATAATATGCCCGTGTCCAATTAACAAATAGAACATCAGAGATGGAGGTTACGTCTACCCGCGGAGGTATAACTTTCACTGAGGGAATATGATTATGACAGCACATTACAATGCAGAAACATACAATGTAAAAACACAAATATATCATTAAGAAATATATTTTTCCTACAAAAAGTACTTTATGTTACTTACATATATGATCTGGGTCAAATGTATAAGGGTCAGAGTCAACTTCCCAATCAATAGTGTTAGCTCTCACAGTAAAAGTGTGATTACACCATGGTAGATCAATTGTATTGTTGCAGGTTGTTGAAGAACTCTTGCAGATTTCAAAGGTTTGTTGTTGGGTAGGTTGTTTGGTGGCCACTGACGAAGAGGCACTGAAAGAAATACATGGGTAACACTTTACAATAAGGTACACAAAAAATAGGTAGTTAATGATTAGTTACTGTTTTTGAAAGAGTAACGAATGATTAGTTACTATTTTTCAGAAGGGTAGTTACTGTTTTTGAAAGAGTAACGAATGATTAGTTACTATTTTTCAGAAGGGTAAACAGTAACTAACTACCTATTTTTTGATGTACCTTATTGTAAAGTGTTACCAATACATGTTTGTTATTAAGTCCATAAACCAAAAGGACAAAGAATTGTTCCTGCATTAGTTCTTACACAAAAGGAAGAAAATATGACACCCACCGGAGTACGTAGTTTATTTTCGATGAAGGGTTATGGTTAGGATTAACCTGATGTTCCCACTTGCATGTGATCTGGTCTGGTAAACCTTCATATGTCTGATCTTCATTATACAAAAAGCATGATATTTTGCTGGGTTTTGCTGTGAAAAAAAGCAAGTCACCAATGTCATATATTTGATTTTATCGCAGGCATCTACAGCTATATGAACAGTCAGAATATAAGCACTAATTATGCTTCTTACAGTATGTTTTGATGGTGGTGCCTCCAAGGATTTGGTGGGTATCTTCACTGTGGCACCGCAGTATAGCGCTTTGGTGAGTGAAGTTCCTCAGTGACAGGACTGTGTGTGACGAGTTGATAGTTTTTGACAGGCTTTTATTTACATGCTTGTCTTCGAGTGTCCAGAATATTTTGCCATGGACACATGAAGTCTGGCACACTATATCAATTTCGGATCCCACTTCAATGTATTTATCTTTGGGGACAACGTTGCAGGTGTTCTCATTTTGGCCTGCAGGAAATGGTAATGTTATTTAACGTTTCAAAAGGAAAATAAACTCTAGCTTAACATTTTAGGAAATGTGCTCATTTGTTTTCTTGCTGAGAATTGTATGAAAAGATTGATGCCACTCTTGTGTCTGTACAGTATGACAAAGATGCAGCTGGAGCCAGCAGCAGGTTAGCTAAGCTTAGCACAAAGCATAAATAAGCTTGTTGTGTCCAACAGGAACAAAATCGGTGTACCAGCACCAAATGAATTAACCTAGCTGTTTCCAGTCTTTATGCTAAGCTAAGCTGCTACTGGCCATAGTTTCATATTTAGAGTCCAGACATGAGAGGGGTACCAGTCTTTCCAACTTGGCAAAAAAGCAACTTTACTAAAATTTTTACTATTCGTGTAAGTCCCATATATTAAATTGTATTAGAAAAAGGAGCATTTACTGAAACTGTATGATGTTTTACAGCAACAAGACAAAGACAAAGTTCAAACAGCCCAGCAAAACACACATCATGTTCAGATGCTTTTAGTGTCCAAACAATTGCAATTATCTCATGCTTTCCTGAAAAACTCTATGTAAAGAAATAAACAGGATAAACTCCAAAAGATGTTCACCTCATACCAGCCACAAGTTTAATAATTTAGCACAAACCACGCCTGTATTCACTGATACTACAGAAGATGAGGTGTTAGCTGATACTGTATTTGCCTACTACTGTTTGTGTTAACATGATGCACAGGTACGTATGTTATTCTACCAACAGTGATACACCCAATATATAAAATTTCAAGCCACAACATCTTTGTGGATCTAATGCCAGCAGCATATGAAACACAATGTTCTCTTAGATGACTTGTTTTGTAATTTGAATAACAAAACATACCACACCACAGCATTGCCGGCTGCTACTACCACTCTCACGTTAATTCCCTCCACTGGAAATACACATTAGGTCACTGCTATCTTCACCCAGTATCCAGCTGAAGACAAAAATCTCTCAAGAGTAATTGAAAGTCATTCTGGGAAATGTTAAAATTAAAACAGGAAATGTATCAAATTTTGTTTTGATGCTCCTGACTGGCTTTGCAGAGAGCTTTCCCATGAGCATGCTTTAGTGAGTTGCTGAGGGTGGTAAAAGTTCTTTATTTGGTACAGAATAAAATGTATCCTGTTTACAAATGTAAGATATGTTCAACTAGAAAAACACCATGGTTTGTTGTAGGGATGCACTGATCCCAGCCCCAAAATCAGGTGCCTATGACTTGACCAATCCACGTTGAATACAGTTTCTTTGTCAATGTGACAAAATTCTGTTTCAGCTCTCTGGCCTTCATGTTGCCCTGGTTTGTTTTTAGTTTGATAACCTAATATTAGCCAGGGGATATCTGGTAGCCTCCAAATCTCTGACATCTCAGATTTGTTCAGCGATTCAAAAATGAATGAAGAGGGATTTGTGGGTGTCTCTCTGACTTGAAAGCAGCTGGATTTGCAAGAATGCTCCTCCTCCTGACTTTATCAGTTATTAAGAATTTCTCAGGGGGAATGTACACAGAGTAATATACTGGTATTACATTCCACAAATGCACTCAAATTAGTCATCCATGGTGGTGGCAAAGGTGGCGTGTATTTTGTAATGTGTCTTTCTGTTTCTAAATATGGTAAACTGACACAACATCCTCTCTAACATCCTTACAGTTTTTGGGTTTTTTTTGTAATCTTTTAGACCAGTTACTTCACTTGTGACTGGATCTTTTCTTCCAGTCTTCCCTTGTGTTCTTAAAAACAGATCTGCCAACAATAAAGTGTAGTAAAAAACGAGTTAGTTGGTTGGTTGGTTGGTAACTAACCTTGATGACTCAACACTTTCTGTTGCTGCTTCACAAACAGTTCAGGTGGAAATCTTTTCATCTGAAGCAACTAGGAAGACTTCAGTTTGCATTAGGCCACAATAGCACTGTTAGAGACTTTATTATAGCTACAGCAAAAAAGCCCATTAAAAACTATTAAGGTTCATTCAAAACAGGAATATAGGCTCCAAACAAAAGCCACTCATACACTACATACGTTGTAGAAGAGTCACAGAGCTAAACATCCGTTTTTTCTGAAATAAAAAATATCTAGGGATTTAGATAGACCCGAAAAGGTCTATCTAAATCTTTGTAAAGGTTTGTAAGATATTTCCAGAATTCTTGAATACTCTTCTAAAACAATTTGGATGGTGGATCTTAAAAGGATACTAAATCCAGTTCTGTGTCATCGTTGTGTGGGCAGTGTTTAGATGAAGTGTGTAGCTTCCCTCCGCCGGATCAGCCGGATGATGCAACAACCTCGGCTGCTTGGAGATCTGTGCACTAGTGTCACGGAGGGAAGCCACAAACCGGTCATCTGCACATACTGCCCACTCTGCCACAACACAAAAATCTACTAGAAAGTTACATCAAATTAGACAAGTTTGGGTGATGTTGTACAAAATGTTCTAGGAGATATGTAATTTCCAGCGAGTAGGATAACAGGTTAAAAATCTTTTCTTATCATGCAACAGTTTTTGCCCTTTATTTAATTTCACACCTGTAGTTCAATTAATTTGTTTGGGACCAAGAGAAACAACTTTACATTGTTGCCTTTTAGTTCTGGTCAGGTTCATGTTCACCCTGACTTTTTACAAGCGCACCAAGAGGAGGAAACATGAAGTTATACGGACTGACAGTTGATTGGACAGTTTTGGTTATTGTCATCCTGCATCAGGACTGTATCATCTGGACCCACATGGGAAAATCACATTCTGACTGACAGCAGGTCATGCACCATTTTAATGCTTCTTATGTGTATATTTTTGGTGTTACTAAGAGCTCATGAAGAAATAAAACAGAGTTTGATTGACAGCTTTCACACTAACCCAGACCAACTGTACTCATCACACCAGGGTTTGTTTAAACCTAAACAAACAGCTCAGGTTAGATGTGAAAGCTCCTTTGAAGATTCTGGAAATATCTTATAACAGCAGTAAGCTTTGATTCTCTGACGCTGTTCTGACTCTAGACCCAATGTAAAGGCCAATCAGCTTGTTCTGAATACAATGGAGGCGAGTACATTTTTTGCTGGGGTTACACAGCAGTAGCTGAGTCTGTAGGCACTTGGCTTGGCTTGGTCGCCGGTTCAAGCCCCCGTATGGACCACATCTCCACCTCCTGGGCACTGCTGAGGTGCCTTTGAGCATGGCACCGAACCCAACTGCTCGGGGCTCCTGTTCATGGGCAGCCCCCTCACTCTGACATCTCTCTTGCTCCATTAGAGCATGTATATAGTATAAGGTCCTGTTTGTGCATATGTGTGTGTATTTCTGGCCTGTGTGTAACGTGTAACAAGTTACAACACAGTGTAAAAATGTAATTTCGCCCCTGGGGATCAATAAAGTGTCTGCTTTCTTTTTTCTACAACCGTGCACAAACTATAAGGCGTCATCATGAGTGAGGTGACGGCAGTGTTAAAACAAACTCTTAAAAGCTGCTGCACAAACCCGCTGCAAAATAATTAACCTCGGGAAGTGTACGTTCAAAAGTTTAGTCGTGCGAGAGAAAACTCAGATTGGACAAATAGTCTAGCTAGCTGTCTGGATTTACCCTGCAGAGTCCATAGTCCTCATAAATCCACCGGAGTTTAAAATTACAACACAAAGAAAGCGGAAAGAAACGGACATCGGCGGATTTAGGCACCGGAGCATTCATTCTGAAAGTGGAACGTTATAGACTATGCGATTGCAAACCGCTCATTGGCCAAATTCCAGTATAAAATATTTTTGTCTGAATTATGCACAATGTATTTCCACAACTATTGGTAAACTGTTATAATATTAATATTTAGACTCATTTTATCACGGATAAAATTGATTCAAAACTACCATCCCACTACAGCTGAGGCTCTTATTCCTGTGCAGATGATCCACAAATAAACTTCAAACTGTGTGCTCACCTTTGATCTGTTTGGTTTATCTTTGGATGAGTGAATGACTCCAGAAAACCTTGGGGTCCTGCAGGTTGTTGTGCTTCGAGGAGCTAATTTCAACAAATGTATTTTCCCAGATGCTTAATCCATAATCATATATCATAATTGTTTTGTTTATTATATTTTGTATTAACAATCTGAATCTGTAAAGTAACTAGTAACTACAGCTGTCAAATAAATGTAGCGGGTGTAAAAACTACAACATTTCCCTGAGAGATATAGTGGAGTTGAAGTATAACGTTGCATTGAATAGAAACACTTAAGTAAAGTAAAATTTACCGTACGGTATTTGAGTTAAGGTACTTAGTTACTTTCAGCACCTGACTATATTACTTTATGTTCATATATGGTAGACTTGTAGACACCTAAAACAATTAGTATTGTATGTTCAAGCCACCTGTGTTAATATGAGAATAAGAAATACTATATTTAAATGTCAAACAAATATTGCTCAAAACCTAATAAGTGATGATTGTGGTTATTCTATGTATTCGTGAATAAGAAATACGACCTGTGAATTAAATAGTATAGAAAATAGATTTTGATGCAGTTGATGATGTAGGCTAGGTGAACAGTTTTTTAGTCTTGGACTAAAAGACCATCTGTAACTGTGAATAATAAGGATGATTTAAAATTGGATGAAAGGAATATTATATTATGACTAGTAAATAATTTCTAGTTCAACTTAATACAGATTTCTATTGACCCCAATTAACTGCAGTGCACATTATGTTATGAAACAAAACAAGAAGCAAGCCGTTCACATACATCCCAGAACATTCTCATGAGCAGTCAGCTGCTCTGCATTTTAATATTATGCTTTAACTTTCACAATAAATATCAAATAGGCCTATAAGAGGTTAACTTACCTTTACAAGTGGAGGGGATTACACCCAGGATAAATAGGACTAGAAAGAAATACATTTCCTTTATCTCATTACCAGAAAGAAAGAAAATCGCCTTTTAAAATCGCCTACCGTCAGAGCTGTGAGACATTCAGCATGCGCAAGATAAAATAATCAAAATCGTCTTTACTATGTCTGATAATGTCGACTGTCCCCTACACTGCACCGCATTTTCTCACTAACTTTGTATTTCAGCCATCAAGTAACAGGAAACTGAAGCCAGCAATAAACGGGAGGTATTACCCAACTGGAAACACAGCGAGCAAAGAGGAAGTAGGCTTAACTTGACCGCCTCTTTAACCCTTGTTAATATGTCTTGTTTGTCCGGAGCAACGTGGGAGTAGACAACAACCCTCTCCGCTTGTAATGCACTGAGGTGATTCAGTTAAGAATCAAACGACTGTCATAATTCCTAATTTTCTCGCGCATATTTGGCTACACTAGAGTTCCCAGAAGAGAGTTTGTAGCCTATACAAAGTATACAAACAAATTCTATGATTAAGACCGAAAACAATTCTACCAAGCAGAATAGACAGTTATTGTCAAAGATGAGAGGCATACGCTCTTCATTTAGTGATGTTGACCGATCATTGCCTGAAGGGAAATTATAAAAAATACTTTATTTGATACATCATATAGCCCATATATCGTGCTGTCACAACCAAAAGTGTACGAACTAACTCATAACCATCATAGATGCAATGCATGCAAAGCCAATAGGCTACAAAGAGGAAGAGTGTCAGCAAACTCATGTCACACACAGTCACATGTCAAAAGTCCCTCACCATGGAGTCACCTGTCACAAGAAGAAGTCGACA
Source organism: Gymnocephalus cernua (assembly GCA_023631565.1). Classification (NCBI taxonomy): domain Eukaryota; kingdom Metazoa; phylum Chordata; class Actinopteri; order Perciformes; family Percidae; genus Gymnocephalus; species Gymnocephalus cernua. The sequence continues at coordinate 7,792,760 of CM042440.1, forward strand.
GGGTAGTTCCCCTATAAGCAACAACTGAATTGTTTTTAATGCACAAACTGCTGTGATGCCTTTACCATCATCTGTGCTTACTTGTTGTGCTTGCTCCAATTGTGTGCCATGTATGTAGGATATGTCTTTACTCCCTCTTTTGCTTAGGCCTGCTGTAATTATAAATGTAATGTAATTTATTTTAATTTTTAACCATTGTATTTTAGGATGCCTATGATAACTGGCCGGTGACTACAGCTGGAAATTAGCCGTAGAGGCTAAAGCTGCTCCTTTTACTGTTCAGTTAATTAAAGGGGACTGTACAGACATGATAAACTAATAAACTAAACTAAACTAAACAATATAAGGGCTGAAGGGGACATGTATTTCCAGCCACTTCCCCATTTAAGCTAAGAAGGATTCAGAGAAGAGTGAATAGCCTATTAACTGAGTTAATTAGTACTGTACTAATTGAAATTTTTAAAAACACCAGTATTTGAATGTGGCATGAAATGATATCTGCTGCATTGATACACCTATATGAGCACATTTGCTGCTAGATAGATAGATAGATAGATAGATAGATAGATAGATAGATAGATAGATAGATAGATAGATAGATAGATAGATAGATAGATAGATAGGCCTACTACAAATTACAACTCATATTCTGCATCATTTCCACTACACCATTTGTGCCACAGCAGATCGCCTTCGAGGCTCTTGTTGAGAGTAAAATAGCCTTGTTGCCCTACTTCTGTGTTCATTTATCGCCATCTAGTGTTCAATGTAGGCTACATAATTTACAAAGGCCAGACCTGGTAGACTGGCTATTAAAAGTAATCGTAATCGTTCTAGTATTCACTACAAGATCCGTTTAAAAAAGTAAGATGCCTGTATAACTCAGACAGCCTATCCCTTGTAGCATATATTCCATTAGTTAGCTGAACGTTTTTAAACAGGTGTAAAGCAATATTTAGAATCACGTGTAATTAGGTTACGAAAATATCCCGGAAGTAGAGCCTCGGTCTATGGTCTCTGCTTAGCTACATCCATGGCTAACATTAGCTACATTTCTGCTTTGCGACCGTTGAACTTTAACTGTTTTCACTCCGTTTAATTAAAGGCATGTATTAGTTATGCAAACATATGCATATTATATAATACCCACAATATATAGTTGACACATTTGACAAAGTAGCGTATGAAGTACTTCCGGAGTGACCGTGCCACCTAGAGATCTTGTCCCTGCCGACCTGTTACCGAATCCCGCTCTCATGTCCGCTGCGGTGGTAGTAGCCGCTGTTGTCGGCGGTGGGGTACTGCTGCTCATGCGTCGTTTGTTCCCCCGGCAGAAAGCTATGAAGTTGCTCCGGTATCCGGCCGACACTATGCGAGGAAAGACCGTCATCGTGACCGGGGCTAACTGCGGGATAGGGAAGGCCCTGGCCGGGGAGCTGCTGAAGCTCCATGCCCGGGTCATCATGGCCTGCCGGGACCAGCGGAGCGCCGAGGAGGCAGCTAAGGACATCAAGAAACAAGCGGGACCAGAGCGGGGGGAGGTGGTCATAAAACACCTGGACCTCGCTTCTCTTAGATCAGTTCGACAATTTTGTAAGGACATTCAAGAGGTAAGTGACATGATACATGGGGTTGGGAAGTTAGCCACCGTTTCTCCAGCTGACAGGGGGACAGTTTATTTGTTTACTAGATACCGACCAGTTTAGCTTTTTAAATGACTGATGTAGCTAGTTCATTCTAGCGATTGTCATGTACAATACAAAGGAAAGCATTTCATGTAGCCTACTTTAGCGGCAAGGGGACTGTCCGTGGTGCTGAACTTCAGTAGGCTATTGCCCCTTAACACACAGACATTAGTTTGATCACCTATTTGATTATAAGGATGAGAGTCCGACAGCATAGCTAAAAGGTGGCTCCCTTGGCAGAATAGTGATATCTTTTTTTCGTAAGATGTAACGTAGGCTAACTCTCAGTCACTTAAGCTGCGCCAACTTCATTTGGAGGCATCATTCAGTACAAGTTAGTTTGCAAAAATTTAAAAGTGTGAAGGGTTGCAACCAACAATGAATCAATTTGTGGTGTATTAAACACTAGAAAATAGTGACAAGTGGCTATCACAAAAGCGCAATGTAACATCTTTAAATATCTTGTTTTGTCCAAACAATAGTCTAAACCCCTAAACTATTCAATTTACTATTTTGTAAGACAAAGAAAAGCAGACAATTATTCCACTCGAAGACCTGGAGCCATCAAATATTGGTCCTTTTGGCTTAAACACACACACACACACACACACACACACACACACACACACAAACACAAACACAAACACAAACACACACACACACACCCATAGAAAATAATAACATGGGAAATAATTGAATTGCTTCTGCTTCCAAATGAGACTCTTTAATTTGTCTCACAGTTGAAGCCAGGTCTGTTTTATTATTTTAATAAAGTAATTAATTAATGCTTTAACAAAGGCAACCAGGTAAATTGCAAAGGTCTGTTAGGTAAGCATGTAAATGTTCAAAACAGCACTAGCATCACTTGTAACACAAATGTAGAATACATCATCTGCTACAGGTGGCTAATTACTACTTATATTTAAATACAGTATATTACTAGAAGTAGCTTTGGATTTAACAAAGAAACATCTAAATCAATGTTAAAGTATTTTAGTCTTTGATGTACGTTTTTAAATCTGAATTGTGGAGTCTTAAATGCTTTAATTTTCTTCAACCGTTTAGGAGGAATCCAGGATTGACATGCTCATCAACAATGCAGGACTCTACCAGTGTCCCTACACTAAGACGGAGGATGGTTTTGAGATGCAGCTCGGTGTGAATCACCTGGGTCACTTCCTCCTCACTCACCTCCTGCTGGACCTCCTGAAGACTTCGGCTCCCAGTCGCATCGTCATTGTTTCCTCGAAGCTTTACAAGTACGGCCACATCAACTTTGACGACCTGAATAGTGAAAATAATTACGATAAGGCCTTCTGCTACAGTCAGAGCAAGTTGGCCAACCTACTGTTTACACTTGAACTAGCTCATCAGCTGGAGGGCACAGGTGTCACAGTCAACGCTCTCACCCCGGGCATCGTGAGGACCAGACTGGGCAGGCATGTTCAAATCCCTCTCCTGGCTAAGCCGCTGTTCTACCTCGCCTCGCTAATCTTTTTCAAGAGTCCATTGGAAGGGGCCCAGACTCCTCTCTATCTGGCCTGCTCCCCTGAGGTGGAGGGAGTGTCAGGGAAGTGTTTCGCTAACTGTGAGGAGGAAGAGCTGATGGCAAAAGCTACAGATGACCAGGCAGCCAAGAAACTGTGGGACATAAGCAGGAGGATGGTCGGACTCGCTGACTGAGCAGAGTCTCGTACTGTGGACGGTACTTAAGTGTTCTCTGACAAACTACTTAATCTCTAGCAGCCCCACAGACATTGCTCTGCAGGAGATGGCTTGTGAAAAGACTGATTGCCATGTTGGGGATATAATCAATAATTGAATGGTGTTTGTAAATTTAAGTGGTGAGTTTGTATTTTGCAGTCAGTTATCCAGAGAATGTCTAAGTTTTACATTCAAAAATGTAAAAGTTATGGTTTAAATGAAGATGCATCGCTGTTTGCAATAATTTCTCCTTTCATCTACCTGCTCTGCAATAACTTCCCCTGTCTGAAGTCTTCATAATGCACATGTCTATGTGTAAAAAAGCCAATAAAAATAACCCGGTTAACCATATACATGGCAAAGAAATCTGTGTTCTCCTGAAGAAATTTAGCTGGGGAAATAAGGTTTCTTTAATCCCATTACCCGTTTGGTAAAAGGGTTTCTTGTTTACACAACATTTCAGAAATCATATTACTGCAGAAAGCCATAACCCAGTTACTTAAGTGCATGTAGACTACAAGAACATCCACAAAGTTTCAGGGAAGCCAAAAAGGCTTCCCTGAAAGACACTCAGGAATGTGGGGGAAATCCTAAGCACATTGTGCTTAACAGTAGCTTTTCCTGTCAAAACTACTTTAAAACAGTGAAGGAAATTCAGAACCATTTCGGTGTAAACAGATGTTGAAATTATTAAAACTAAATAATTAGTTGTGTCCAGCAAACCTGGTCAGTCTTGTTTATGAATGAAAAACCTAGATAGCACCTTGCTCTCTTCCTTGTCTTTCTTTATGCCAGTGATTTGCGGACACATCAACATCAAACTCATCTCCCTCTTTGCATCCATCAAAGCCAAGCTGAGTTATCACTTTCTCCTCCATTGTGAGATCACATTATTGCTTGTGCTGTACAATTCCTCAGAAAAGCATATCTTAAGCATATTTTAGCTATTGTACTTGAATGCTAAATTTGTGCATACTTTAGCATGTATTTTGCAGTGCAACAAAAGAAGAGGTGGGCAGCTGTTAATCTACTTTCCCTCTGTTGATGTGTTTGAAGTGTAAATAACTTCTGCTGTATCTGGAGGAGATTTAACAATGAGGTTGACAATGCAGATCAGTGGATGCTGCTGCGCTCTGGCTCCCTCCTGTGGTTGGATTATTATCTCTCACCTTTGCAGGAAGGACTGGAAGAAGGTATAGCAATAAATACCAAGTAAAATTCAAATGCATAAGAATAAATACAAGTCCATTTCTGGAATCACTGCCCCATACAGTATATGGTAATAAAACAACATCAGTTTTGCTAAGAATGCTGAATATAGAGAGTGGGCAAAATTTAGGCCTGCAACTAACAGTTATCGATTAATCTGTGGATTATTGTCATTGTTTGGTCTATGGATGTCAGAAAATACAAAAAAAATCACAATCACAATTTCCAAAAGAAATTAAAATGCCTTGTTTTATCCTACTAACATCCAAAGATATTCACTTTACAACAGAGAAAAGTCTTAAATCTGAAAGACTGAGACACTAATTGGTTAATTAACTAATTGTTTTTGAGCTATTGCAATATATTGGACCTAAACAGAGTTGGATCATCAGGTTTCTCGCACAATTTATGAAACTTCACAAGTGGAATTTATTCTAGGGATATATTTGAGCTTTATATTGTAAGGTGTAGTTGTGATTTCTCCCACTGTATATGTAATATAAGACACTTGTATCATACAACAGAAGAGCAATTACTGCCACGTGTTGGGGATTAGCTGTTATTTAGTGTGCTTTATATCACAAAAACTCACAGCATAAGTAGTATTTTCTTGATGACTCTTTAGAACACAAAAAAAAACTTCCTTTCTGTTTTGAGTTTGCTGATCTTGGCCAAAATCCGTCTCTACAAACCTATTTTTAAATGCACAGCAGTGATAAAGCAGGGCTTGGTAGTGACTCAGCAGACACACACCACATGGCTGCAGCAATGTGAGTTTGAATGATGGGGGTTCACTTCAATCACTCGACTTGAATCAGCAGACATGTAATTATCTTAAAACAGCAACCGATCATATGCAACTGTATTGCATTTCAAATCCCCACACAGCTACATCTAAACAATAAAGGAAGTCTTGGGAGAGTATATGTATAACCTGTGCTTTATTAGCTGAACAAAACAACCAAAATATATAAACATGCATTGTCGTCAAAAAAACAGGGTTACAGTGGCTTGATGGGGTGTGGGCATCCAAAACTGAGGTAGAATGGGGGCAGGAAAACCTCTCCATGGGATATAGAAGAGCAAAAATAGAATAAATACTGACTGCTAAGACAGACCTCAAAACGTTCCATCAATAACAATTATAACATACCCACTGATACTGTCAAATTCAATCAACGGAAGTAAAACATTTCTCATTTAAGTGATATATTGGTTTTGTTGTCTTCCAATGTTCAACATTCACATTTAAATCCTCACAAGGCCAACGCTGTTTCAGTCCATTAAAAATAATGACTGAATCTATGTGCAGTTTATACAGGCGTCAATTCTCAATTAAAATACCTCTCTGAGTTTTCGAATATATTTGGCAGTTTTTAATTTATATACAAGTTTTTAGGTTTATCAAGAAGATTTGCATTTTGTCTGATTGTTTTGGATGTATTTCTTGCTGACAACTAGATTCATATATATGACTCAAACTTTAGGTACAAGTATATAATTATACATTTGTAATTTAAATACATACACATTCTTAGAAAGGTTATGGGCCGCTTGAGCTCCTCTCCTCCCATTGCCCCACATCCAACTCTTACAACATGACTTACTTGTTCAGGGCAATTGTAGTGTAAACTGTTGCCATCCACTGCCATAAAATCAAAGCTTTTAAATAATCAGCAATAGTTCCACGCTCATGATACTGAATTATTTGGTCCCTGGCTGCTATTTAAACCATTTTCTATTAAAATGATCGTCCCAACGGAAGGGTGTAGCTGGACATACCAGGGCCTTGCCTCTAGTGTCCTATCAAAGAATAAACCTGATGGAAAAGCCCTTCAGTTCAGAAGTGTTCCATAAAGTTGGGCCTTGGTCAGACTGTCTTTCCTGGAAAGTCCCAGGGACCCAAAGTTTTGGTTGTACGGAGGAGGAGGGGGTGGGACGGGTGGTGGTGACTGGCTCGCCTGCTGTGCAGGCAGGTTGTGCATTTCCACTTGGTAGTGCTGCAGTTCTGCAGCCATCTCCAAGGATCTCTGGTTCAGAGACTCGGTGGAGCTGTTAGGACTGGGGTCTACATAATCTGTGCTCTGGCCGCCAGTTGCCATGTTACCCTCCCTTTCTTTGGAGCTTCCTGAGTGGTAGAGGCTGTGCTCCGACCCCTGGCTGTCCTCGGCCCGGTACAGGTGGGCTTGGCTATGCGCCTGCCGCAGCCCTGGGCTGCATTCGGGGCTGGGGCTGGTGGCTACCCACACTGGGTCCATGGCAGGGTCCATGACACCTGCTCCGTGATGGTAATAATCAGCGCCCTCCTGGAAGCTGCTGTAGAGCGGGCCAAGTCGGATCTTGGAAGGCCGGACGGAGAAGTGCTGCTCTGAGAAGCTGTAAGGTGAAGCCCGGCCTGGGCTGCGGTAGGCGTGAGCACTTAAGTCCTCCACACTAAGTTGTCTCCATCGGCCAATCAGCTCCTCTTCCTCAGGGGCTAATGTGCTGCCTCGACGACTGTCTCCGTAGGCAACACTTGGGGATGAAGAGGGAGGGAGCGGCTCATAGGGCTCGCTGAAACAGGAGGACATGGTGCGGCTGTAGACAGGCGAGCTGCCGTTCTGGTGGTGGCTCAGCTCCGTCTGCTGGAAGGGATGAGCGTTGGCAAAGCCTCGTGGACTGTCTCTCTCCCAGGATGAGTCACTCTTTCTCTCATAGTCCCCTGCATCTCTCCATTCCATGTAGAGGGAATGGTGGTGCGGGGAGGATGCTGCACTGCTGGGCGGGCCATTGCCTTTGTCTTCAGAGCCCCCTCCGCTGAAGCTGGAGTAGGAGCTGGAGCCTGCACCCAGTGCGGCAGGGAACTTAGCAAAGTGCTCCTGGGAGAAGCCAGCCCTCAACCCCACCGAGCCCTCCTCTGGGTTGCTGTCGGTGGAGTTTTGGGGCCCGTATAGCAGCTTCCTCTGACCGTGGAGGTCCATGCTAGGCCTCCGCTCGCGGTGCCGATCTTCAGGGCAGTACAGGGCTGTGTCGCTACTGTACAGGTCGGATTTGTAGGCTGCGCGCAGCCCCAGCCGCTCTCCTGGTCCCAAGCTCTCCAAGATAAAAGCATGGTCCTGAGTTTGGGGGCTGGGGGAGCGGGACGCCTGGCTGCTGCTGCAGGCCTCGTCCGGCTTTTCGAGCACTTTGCCAATGAGAGAGGCCGGGACAGAGTCGGAGTAGGTGTGACAGAGAGGACCCTCCTCCATGTGCATGGTCAGTCGCTCCTGAAAATCAGCAGGCAGCTAGAAGTGTCAGAGAAAAAAGAAGGGCAGCAAAATGCAGGTAATACAAGTGTCGCTGCTCCAACAGATGGAGCTGTACTGTAGCATGAGCTCACTATTTGCACTGATGATGATTGTTTGAGGATGGTTTAGCAACCTACAACATTTATAGGCTTTGAAATTCTCATAGAATATTCTAATCACCTTATTCTATTTAGTGTTAAACACTTTTTGAACAGTGTACACTCTATTGCACTACAAAAAACTCCTTGGACTGTTGGATGTGGTCTTGGTCGCAATCTCTGTATCAGTTTGCCAGAATGTGTGGTGAATCATAGCACTACGATGTAAATAGAAAATAGTATATGAAAGCAGAGACACGTCATCAGCTGACGTCATGCTCTTATGTTTTGTAAATGCAGCTCTGCAAGCTTTTCTTCTTTGCCAGACTCCCACAAGCATCTTTTTTCATGACTTACTTGCTAGATCTTATTAATTTACTTATTTCACTGGGTAATAAATATCACATTTACATATGCAAGTGGCCCAACAGTTGTCCCTCTTTTAATTTGTTTCTAATTGATGGATTTATTTTAGAACTTTATATCTAAGACTAACAGAAAACTAAAACACTGTAAATTGATGTTCCTATTTACTTTGCTCCTATGTAATTTTTTTCTTGACAGTATGCACATGTCTCGTGCATGCTTTTGTTGTTCCATTTCTTGTTCTGCAAGTTGCTTGTGTATTGTTTGTATTGCTTAGTAAAAGCTGGAGCAAAGAAAAAACATAATTTTGCTTTGTGAGTGTGTTTCTTGTTAAAACTTTCTTCACAAATAGTGCTTACAAAATATTGTGTGGGCCGTTTATTCGTCTTGGATGGTTTGTAGACACGGGTCGTAGTGAAATTGTGAGAAATTGGTCCTAAATTTCTAACTCTAACTAATGTCAGTATTTTGCCGCAGGTGTTCTTTGGTCGGTGGACATGTCTCACAGTGCAATCTAGGACCACCTTTTTGGATTGATCCAAATTGCGCATTGAAGGGGCCTTAACATGAAAACTCTGTATTACATAAATACTCAATTAATGTATATTGGTATGAATATATGTATCTCATACTACAGTATAATTTCTTAATAAAATGTATCGCAGTTTCTGTTTCCTCTGCTGCAGTATGTGTGTCAGTATGTCACGTAGTACAGTAGTATGTATGTCACCACAACAAACACATCTGCATTTATCTGACTTTACTAGAATAATTGTCATTTTCAGTGACAAGAGCCTAACAAAGGGAACTAAATATATGTGAAAATAAAGGCAAAACTAAGTCATCTTTCTTGGGAAAGAAAGACGCTCTCTTGCCTCTCCATAGCAACAAGCATTAAACCAACTGCAGCACATCAACAGGAATCTAGTCAGTTGTTCCTAATTGGCAATGAGAGGCGAGCTAATTATAACTTTTTAGACAGAGTGAAGACTAACATGAAAAGACATGATAATGATAACAGTTTCATTTTTAACTAAACTAAATGCCACTTAATTATTGTTCACACATTTTTAATTTGGGCTTGTTTTGAACAGGATCACGATTAGCTTTTATGTAGCGTATAGAAATCCGAGCCCTAGAGCTGGGCAATATATCGATATTATATCGATATCGTGATATGAGACTAGATATCGTCTTAGATTTTGGATATCGTAATATCGTGATACGACAAAAGTGTTGTCTTTTCCTAGTTTTAAAGGCTGCATTACAGAAAAGTGATGTACTTTTCTGAACTTACAGACTGTTGTAGCTGTTCTATTTGCCTTTACCCACTTAGTCATTATATCCACATTACTAATGATTATTTATCTAAAACCTCATTGTGTAAATATTTTGTGAACGCACCAATAGTAAACACTACTACTACTCATTGCGGTATCGATATCAAGGTATTTGATCAAAAATATTGTGACATTTGATTTTCTCCATATCGCCCAGCTCTACTGAGCCCAATCATTTTATACCCTGGTACTATCTGGTTGTTTGTTTTGCAGCAAAACAAATGACCGAAGCACTTCAGTAGGCGATGAAGAGCCACTGCACTCCTCAAAATGCTGCAGCACTATTCATCAATATGCTTTCGATTAGCTCCCACCCACAGGAGATATGGACATACACAGAGTGCATGTATAGCCTCTGACCCCCATGATGTTTGTCCGTGAGCCTGCATAACAGTTTTTCACTCTATAAAAAAATGCTATACTGTGTACAGCAAGAGTGTGTATGTGTTTTTGTGTAGGGGGATATTTTATGAGCCTTATGCAATCAAATGCTGTGCATTGATATTTCCATTCAGCCATATGGGCAAAAACGTGGAGAGGCATTCTTTAACCTTGTGGGCATTTACCAGCTTTAAAAGCCACCCTTGTCACATGGGCGAGGCACAAGGCCCAGGGCTGATGCAGCAGAAAGCTGGCCTGGTGTTAAAACACACATGCAACTCTTTTCACAGGCAACAGCAGGATAGCATGATGAGGCTGCAGTGTGCTCTAAATTTACATTTCTGCTGTTTTAGCTCCTTGAACAGTTAGCTGCCCCCCACATTTGTGCACAATTTGCCTTGAAGTGTTTCCGTTGTTCTTCATGCTTAATCATTGTAAAACAATTACATGATTACTAAACCCCTGTGCAGTATAATTACACTCAGACTGAGCTGCATATTGAGTGACAGGCAGAGAAAGACTTGAGAGCCCTGGTTTACTTCCGACTACTGTCTCACGGATCGGTGCAAACATATTTTTATACTGTTACTTTTCATATCAAAGCCTGCATCTAATTTCAGTTCACTTCCAAAAGGATTTAAAAGGAGGAAAAGCAAAGGTGATGGAAGTGCTCAGATATTTAGTTTAGTAAAAATAGCAATACAACAGTGGAGAAATACTCTGTTACAAGTTAATGTCCTGCATTTAAAGTAACAGAAGTAAAAGTACAAACGTATTACTTTTGTACTTGTAGTAGTACTCATTATGCAGAATGGCCCATTTCAAAACAACATATATATATATTTGTTTTTTTATTATTGATGCATTAATATGTAAGCATTACTTTAATGTTGCAGCTGGTAGTATAGTTAAAAGAACATGGTTTCCCTCAGAAATGTAGTGGAGTAGAAGCATACAGTTGCATAAAATAGAAATCAAATACCTTTAAATTGTATGTAAGTACAGTACTTGAGTAAATGTACTTACAAGTAATTACTTTCCATCACTGGTTTATGTTGGCAATTTGTAAATGTTAAATATTAATCCCGCTTGACATACAATAAATGGAGAAATGTAAAAGAGGAAAAGAAAAGCAAAGCTTTAAACCTAAATAAGTAAGTGACTGTTGAATTTGCCTCAGATATTTGTGACAGAATTATTACTATAATAATAGTATTTACATTAATCTACATGAAATATAATGTTGTAATAATTTCAATAGATTAGGTTAATATAAATGAGCAAAAACATTTTCACTTTTTATTTTTCGCCGTAACCACACTAATGGCAAATATAACATCATTTTCCATTCACCCATGACCATATAAATCGAGGCTGTCAAGGCATAACTTTTTATATAGTAAATAATAATAAACGGCACGTCAGACACCACCTACCAAGAGCCTGGGTCTGTCCGAATGTTTCTTCCTAAAAGGGAGTTTTTCCTCGTGCTTGCTCCTAGGGGATTTGTTGGGTTTTTTGTAAATTATAGAGTGTGGTCTAGACCTACTCTATCTGTAAAGTGTCTTGAGATAACTCCTGTTATGATTTGATACTATAAATAAAATTGAATTGAATTGAATTAATATGTCTAGACTGTATCTTTTCTCAGGTAGCATGTTAAGCAGTGTTAAATTAGCTACCAACTTTTTCAAACCTCTTTCACTTCTCTCAGTTGAAGGTTATTTTGCCAGAAAACAGCTTCCCTTTTCTAATCTCCGGCCTGGGTGCAGTGACCTACAGCAGTCACCGCTCCACCATGTCTTGTTTCTTATCTCTTCTGCCTCACAAAAGGGCAGGATGACCTTCAGTTATAGCCGATACCGCACATTTTCTTGCCCGTCTTTATGTCAAAAGCTGAAAATTCATCTTAGTGCTGCTCAAGACACCTCCCTCACATTTCCTCTTCCTTCACAAATCACAGCTATTTCACCAAATCTTTCCCTTTTACCTGGCTACCGTTTTATTGAAAGATTCAGTGCAAATTGAATTTCAGGTTAAGAAGGTTACCCATGGTTTCTTGTAAAGTAAAAATGTAAATGTATTCTTCTGTTACACTCTGTTAAACTTCTGGGATTTGATGTGACCAAATTAACGGAACAAGGAGAAAAAAAAAAGTCTATTTAGAAAATGTGCACTAAATTCAACACAACAAAATTAACATTTGAGCTTCATTACAAAACTGAATGCCATGTAACCAAGTCAGTGTATGTCTCACCTCCGAGAGCTGCGCCCTGTAAAGAGATTTGTTGCACTGGAGAAGCTGAGCAGCCAGGTTACAGTCCTTCCTGTACACGTCCTATGGAGACACAATGAGAAGACAATAAATAACATTAGGGATGGGTATTCGCTAGTGTTGGCTTGTATTTGCATCATCCCCACGGTCCCCACCATTCCAACCACACAGAACTGAAAATCAGCTGCAAATGTCGCATTTTTATTGCTTTTGTGCAGAATTATGAAGTATAAAAGTGTCTCTCAATTCTCGTGTTTCATAAGTTGTTCTTTTGTTAGCCAAGTAAGACAAAAACAAGTACATTGAAAGTATCTTCTTATAAAAAGTAAAATTAATTGTAAGGACACAATTAAACAGTTTTGTTTAAGGCAGGTTAACAAAGGTGGAGCTACTTTGCTTTATTTTGTTCTCTAAAGATGATAATATAACAAGGCTCTTACATTGTCTTCTCGTAGCTTATCAATGGTGAGTTTTGCCTCCATCAGGTGGTTGTTGAGAACGATGATCTCTCTGCTCAGGGCTCGCTTCTCATCGTCGTGGTGCTGAGACTGACAACATGAGAGCGGTTTATAGAAATTACTGGAAAAACTTGGATTTTCACATTGATTTGCAAAGTTTTCTGTCTACACACAACACTCATTCACTTTTTAAAGATTCCTAATTAATCAAATCCATTAATTAAACACAAAACCAAAACATTTAAATAATACACTCTCTTTCTCTGAATAAGATTATGTATTAGATTCTGGCTCTAAATATAAACACAGGATGGATACACTAAAGAAACACTAAGCAACTTCACACATTGAGAGTGTTTCAGTGGCAGCAAGAGATACTGTAGCTGGATTTTTTTGGTTCCTATGGGTAACCAAGAAACCATGACGTCGATAAACTGAGCAGTCCACAGAAGAAAATTTTGTTTTCTTGTTGGCTGATGGAGACAGAGTTCAGGTTTTTCTTTGTGAAGCACTGCTGAAGTTTTAACTCATTACTTACTGCCTTTCAAGCTGATTTCCTGCCAGTGTTTGAGGTTAGTATTATATGACAGCTATGATGAATTAAATTTGGCCTTGTGGCCAAACGTTATGTCTTCACTCTTCCGGCTTTTCATCCGTTGAACAGTGTAGCTGTGCGAGTAGAAGCACACTCAAACTATATCACTGTGTTAATCTGTCTTGTAATTACATTCTCTATAGTTGTGCAGGGCCACAGGTTAGATGGGTTTGTGGCACCTCTAGAGTAAACAAGCTTTACGATTACAGAGAGACTTACTCAGCTCCTCTTTCACCCTTGAGGAGGAAATACGTTAGATGAATCAATACCAGCTGATGGGGATGCTTCACGAGAATAAAAAAAAAGCTGTTGCCGTTTATTTACTTCTCACAAAAAGCCGGATGACCCTCAGCTCCTTATTGACCTGGTACCTCTGTAGCATCGTAATCATGATGAGGGCTGTGGTGATTATTATCTTGTGCTGTAACAAAGCCATTCGCTGAGCGTTTTCATCAGTCTGTTCAACAGCTAAGAGACACCTGATTGTCATACAGTGTTCTCCGGCAGGCTTAGTTAATTGTATCTTTCCACCGGCAAAAGCAATGTCTGACAAATGAAGTGACTGAGGAACAATGGGTTTGCTATCACTCTGCCATTGGAAGGAGGACAGCCAATTGTAATAGGCCATAATTAACGTCAGTGGTACCAACAGAAGGGCATATTCATATTCAAATTGCCTCTCCAAGTCTTCTGCACCATGTCTGAACCTCATGACTTACTTTGTGCTTCTCTTTTTTCTGTGTCTGCAGTTACTTAAGTGTAAGCATTGGGAATTCATATGACTGGATACACCACGCACACACACACACACACACACACACGTGTGCGCGCACACACACACACACACACACACACACACACACACACACACACACACACACACACACACTTACATTTCTGTGGATCTTTTCTTCCAGATCTTGGTTGATCCTCTGCAGTGCTGAGTAGCTGCTTTGTATTCTAAACAACACATTAAATGACATTGTACACTTGCAGATTAGTTTGTACGTACACATACAGTATATACTGTAGAGCAGCAGCCGGAGACCTCTCCAAGCTGAACATAAGAATATCGGCAGGCTCAGCAGAACACAAGCCAGGGCTAAATCGCATGCCACGGTTTCAGTTTGTAGTTGTTTTCACATCTCACTGACCTCACTCTTCTGATTTGATGATTAAGAAAATGTTTTATTCTGTTATTTGTGATCCAGAAGCCAGAGACATACTGTATAAGGCAACATAATAGTGTGAATCCCTCACTCCCTATGCCCAGTGGATCCCAATCTGGGTGTCCCAAGATAAATTTGAGGCATTACAAAATGATTTAAAAAATCTGTTACACAACATTTTGTTTACTTTCCTCACCAACTTGTTTTTTATTGCAACATTCGGGATATATGCACTTCTTCGTGTTTCTAAAAACAAAAATCCCTCAAGTGAAACAGTACAGACTATTTGATTCCAGTGCTCACAATTAAATGTATGTTAACTTCTTTTGAGGGGTCACAAGATCAAGAAAAAAATATTTTGTTGTCTAGCAGGTAAAACAAAATAATATCAAATAATACAGTTTCACAAATTACCCAGATAATAAACAGCACTGCACAATGTGCTGATCTCTCTAAAACTTGAAACGTGATACCATCGATGATACCTGCAAACTGCACTGTCATGGGTTGGATTATCTTAATCTGGGCTGTTTGTCTGAGACTACACAAAACACAACACATCTGCATCAATGGTCTCTAGAAAATCTCTATAAAAAATACTTTGAATAATAATTTGTGTTTGATATGATGTTTTCACAAACATATTTTAATCATACATAACTGTACAGTGCCGGTCAAAGAGCAGCAATTTGCAAAACACGTTTTTAGTGGAGGGGGACTTTTATGGCATACCACAAGGATCTATTCTTGGTCCATAATTATTTAGATTCTTCATAACAATTCTCCATAACGTCACTGTCGGGCAGAAGCCTTGTATCGTTCGTATATTTGGTCATTTAAATTTTTTCCGTACATCAATGCTAATGGTCACACTTTATGTGTCTGTGGGTTTTGCAAATATTTAAACAAGGAAATTTCATCTGATTTCGCTGAAGGAAAATAGCTCAATATGTTTTCAAATTAGCCATTTTTAATTTCCTGAAAAGCAACAGTTTTGGACATACAAGGTTTTCACCAGACAGCAACGATAAGTAATACACAATACACACTCCTGAACTTGTACCAAATGCTGACAAGACAACATTTGTTTCATTCATAAGATCCAACATTTCTATGAAGAAATACTTATTTGTTATTCATACACTAAAGAGTAATGATACCTTGGCTGGGATAGCAGTTACTTTAATACTGTTTTATTTTACAGATCTTTTCTATCCTTATAATCTACAGGGACGTTTCCTAGATTGAATTTCACAATTTTGGTACTAATTATAAGAAAAATAGAGACAGAATGTGTCACTTGGTCTCTTTGTATTGCATGTTTCTCTTTAGATGACAGAAAAAAATATCTGTTCTGTGCTTGATTTTTGAGATTCTCATACTTCATTAGCAGCAAGAAAAGTATTGCATACTGTCCTTTGTATTTAGGCTATAAGGGCCTCCTCCTAAAACCTCTACAGTATATTACACCCCCCCCTAAATTTTAAAGCTGCTGTTCAGTGGACCAAAACGCAAGACTGGCTAACTTTAGATACCCATGGGTAAATACTGAGTTTTGAAAGTTCAGTGCCGCACTTCATAGCATATAAATGGAGTGAAAAACAAAGGATTTATAGCTTGAAGGTCTCATCTCACTGGATCAATTTAAACGTTTAACTGTGGGCCTTTTTGGATAGGATTGTTTTTGATGCAGTTAGTATATATTCATGTGTCTGTCTGTCCGTGTTTTCCCTGCTGTACTCAGGTTTGTACGTAGGTATTTTGTATGTCTTGTGGATCTCAGCACTTCTTCCACAACTATGTTGTACAGTATGTATGCGCCTACCTGCGCAGTTTATCAGTAAACTTGTCCAGCTCCTCCTGTGCTCGCCGCAGCTCTGTCTCCAGGTACTGCCGCGTGGAGTCAAACTCACTCTGCAGTAGCTCCAGCTTGTGTGTCGTGTAGGAAAGCCTCTTCCGTAAATCCTCCTTTTGCTCCAGCAATGAGCTGCAGACACACACACAGCAGATGGTTGTGTTCAGGGCATATGGTGCAGGAAACAAGCTTGCAACTTGGGTATTTGCTTTACTAAATGGACTTATAAGGGTCTACATATCTTTTTAATGCACCCCTGAGCGGCCATGCAGCGTTGATTAGAACATCATGAGAGGGTGATAAAAGCAGAAAAGTTCCATGAGAAAGTGCTTTGTATGAAAAAAAACATGGGACCAAAACACAGATCTCCAATTAGGAATCCAGGCGGGGGTAAGCAAGGACACCGAACTTTTTGAGTCATTTGAGCATTAGATCTCTTTTTCAGCATTAAAGCTCTGCAGCACATCACAGAAACCCAATCATCAGTGAGATTGGTCCCATCGAGAAAAAAAAGAGAGGGTGTAATCTGTGATGAAATATGAGCCAATGAACTCTAATACATCACATGAATAGAATGTGAAGGCTCAGATTTACGGAACAGCGATACCCCCCATATGTAATTCAGCCAGACAGCACAATGATGACTATTTTCAGAGTATGTGCATTACCTGGGTTTCAATCTAATAAAAGGGCAAGTGTGAGTGGGAAAAGAGGAAATGTCTGTTGCTGTGATGGATCTGAGTGTGCACGGCTGGGCTTAATGGACCCTGTATTGACGGACAGATGGAGGAAGGAGGGAAATGACTCTATCTGCAGCCAGATAACAGATAGCAGAGAGTGGATGGAGATGTGGTCACGTTGCTCTTTTCACTTCCTCTTTTTGTCTCTCTTTTAACAAGATCATAGATACACGATGCGGGGGCTGAGGAAGACTGAAACAAATATCAGGGACAGGTTCCTTTCAATGTTTTCAGGTCACTAAGTGGAGGTATCGTGCAGTTTCCAGCTCATTAATATGCATAAGAGCTACAGTTGGTAAGAATAAATATCAACTCTCTAGTCATTTCTCTGTAATTCTGTCTAAATATTAGTCAAATGGTTTGTCTTGCAAACCACTTTAGCTGGATTATATATTGTGGACAGTCACACAAACAACACAAAGGGATTACTGATATGAATTGATTCACAGACATACCACCAAACACACAATTCCCAATGGTATGTCATGGGTTTGTTACATATGTAGTGTATAGAGTGCCATGCATTGGCTTGCGTTTCTTGTTTTCTCTTGCCTCTCTACGTGACGTAAGCACTGGCATATAAGCCCATGTGGGCTGGGCACCTTGATGATCAAAAACAAAATATTCATTAACTCATTCATATAGTAGAGATGCAGCAGATATGTGCTGCAGAAAGATACATTTCTCAGAGACAGAACTGCTCTAGCGGCAGGAATCTCATGAGCTGATTTTAATTTCAGTAAGCGGAGTCAAAGACTTTTTGGCTTTAAGTAATCATATCTAAACAACAAATTACACTATTTGTTTTGTTGTTTGTGTTCGGAAAACTACACACGAGCCATTTGTGATCTGATACTCTATTATTAAGGTATGACTAAGTTTAGGCAACTAACATTTCTTGGCTAAAGTGACTGT
This sequence comes from Gymnocephalus cernua, assembly GCA_023631565.1. Classification (NCBI taxonomy): domain Eukaryota; kingdom Metazoa; phylum Chordata; class Actinopteri; order Perciformes; family Percidae; genus Gymnocephalus; species Gymnocephalus cernua. The sequence goes on from CM042440.1 coordinate 7,810,816, forward strand.
TAGAAGGAATATGAACAATGGCTTCAACATCAGTTTCACAGGCTTTAAAGGCACCACCCTCCCCCTAAGAGGGTTTATGACAGTATGACAACTAGAGGTAAAAAATAATATTAATAATAGTAATACAATATACAAAATACACTAAAGGGCATTTAACATTAATTTTATTTCACCATAGTTCATGTTAGGGTTGTTAGCTAGCTTGTGCTTCTGAAATACCGTGATACTTTCTTTCATTTACGTTTTTTTTTTTACTCAACCAAAGGAGAACTTCTGCCTTCAGCACATCTCTGCAGCAAGAAATGTTTGTACAAATAAAGCTCCACTCACCACTAAATACGGCACTATAAAAAGGCAAAATGATAAATAAGTAAGTAAATTAGAAATTCAAATTTTACTAATTTTTTTTTTCAGGTGCTTGCCATGATTTGACGTGGAAAGCTGCTGCATCTACAACCAAGTAAGGGAGTAAAACAATACTTGCCTACGGAGAGATTCAATGAATGTCTGAACTGACTGAAAGGCATTTCAGTGCTGCATTACCCAGCAGTCCCCACCTCCTGCTTCTCTTTGATTGACAGACATTAGCAGGGGAATACAGGTGTTTGTTGTTTGATAGAGGATGAGTTTACGTGAAGTAGCTCCAGGGATGAAAAATCCCCATTAGTGACCTCCACTGTGAACAGAAGCTGAGTCAGACATAATAAGTGCTTTCATTCCAGTGAGATGAAATGATGAGGCAACATGACTTCTGGGCTTGGAGAGGCGGGATGAGGCTGCTTTAGCACCACTGGGCGACACCTCGTGGGTGGACGAACGGACAAACAGATAAAAACGAGGACAGATGAAAAGATGGCGTCTGAGAGTTACTGTCTTACCTCTTTTTTGGATGTTTGGCGCCATTTCGGGGGACTTTTAAGGCGGTTTTGCCAATGTATATCTTTTTCATGGTTTGTCTGTGTTCCTTCCCTCTCATGTGTTTATAGGGGTTGACCACAGGGAGCCGTCATGTGTGTTAGTTTCCCAAAGGACACCAGCTAAGTGTGGCCTGCAGAGTTACTGAGTGCTCTACCTGTGTTGACCCTGCCAAAAAAAGCAAACACACAGATTTGCAACTATTACTAAGTACTGTTCAACCAGGGATCCTGTTTGAAGGATAAAGTCGATATATTTTGCAGTGATAGTCATTTTGATGGCAGAATTCCCCACAGTTTTGTCCTTGGCAGGAAAAGAAATGCTGAAACAGCATTAAACTCTGTACTTAATTCAGAGTAACAGACCATTTTGAAGCTCTTAAAAGGTTAAAATCCACCCTTGGTGATGTAGCTTTTGGGCTAATTTTAGTTTTTTTTTGTGTGTCACACTGTGTTTTTTTCTGGCGAAGATACAGGGGAAGTGAAAATGAAAGTATCGAAGACATCAATGGTAAATGTCAGGCTTTGGTCTCAGTCCTTCAGACTTAAAGAGCAAAGCCTTCTTTCTGTTTTGCAACAAATCAACAATCACATGAGGACAAATCTCCTGAGGGAGAGGCAGGATATATACCACAGCTTGCAATTTATGTTGGTTAAATTACATTTTACAAGTTATTTGTTAGTTTTTACTTAAATGCCGGATTCCCACTCCATGAATTACACATTTGGGGAAAATGGTTTGTAATGTTAAAGCCCTTGAAAACAAATCAGAAGCATTTTTCTATAACATAACAATTTCATGACTAAATAAGCAACAATAAACATTTAAAGTTCAGTAGGTATAATCTATTGAATTTTTGACTGACAAAAACAACCAACTCCATACTGCAACTGTCATCACATATCGATTTGAATGTTTCTGATTAGAACACGGAACAGCACAGTGAAAAACTTAAAAACAAATCTCTCATATGAGATGACTAAGACTGGTCTAAATTTAGCAGAAATAATTTTTTGCTTCAGCAAGAAGCTGACTGAGAAAACGTTTTCAGGGCCCTTAAAAAATGTATTTGTAGGTGTTATGCCTGTGTTTGTGTTCTTGCGGAACACAACCCTGCTTCATATCACTGGTGTTTGATGAAAGGCCTTCGCGACAAGAAGATATCAGACTTATCAGTACAAACATCCCACAAACCCTTTTTGCAGACTTTATCTCTTATATGTCCAAACACAAAAGACATGAACTGACACATCCTCCCAATCTTGAATGAAAAGTTTGACAAGTCCAATGCACCGAAGCTTCTTTTTCGAATATTTCTACCGTGCCCCCAATCTCGTGTGCCTCGATGGTGTCCACAGCACAGGTGCAGCTGTCAGCCTGAGGACAAGTAGTGTGCGTTATTGGATGAGACGGCCCGTCAAAGCTTGATCAAAGCTGTTCTGATCCGAGGGCTGGACTGAAAGGAAACAATGAAGGTGACTGCAGTGGGTTATAGCCAGGGAAAGCGTCACGTTTGATGTTGTATCCGTACATACTGTACATACGCATGAGTAAAAACCTGATGACATACAGAAACATGTTGATCCACTGGCATGCAGTTGTTGGGAGGTGATTTATGCTGCTGGCTGAGAAAGAGGGAGACATGTACTCCTCCAGATGGTGACAGCTCACCACCGCCACTGGAGCCTTCACTCCAGCTGCTCCCCTCTGAGTCATAGCACACCAGCTCTGGATGTGTGTGTGTGTGTGTGTGTGTGTGTGTGTGTGTGTGTGTGTGTGTGTGTGTGTGTGTGTGTGTGTGTGTGTGTGTGTGTGTGTGTGTGTGTGTAAGAGGTGGTGGGTGTGAGCATGTTTTTGTGCATGTATTAGGCTCAGGTTTGTGTACATGTAGGTGCCTACGTGTTTGCCTATATGCATGCATCTATACGTCTTTGCACTTGTTCATGAGTGTGTGTGTGTGTGTGTGTGTGTGTGTGTGTGTGTGTGTGTGTGTGTGTGTGTGTGTGTGTGTGTGTGTGTGTGTGCACCTGGATGTGTTTTTGTGTATGTGTATGTTTGTGTGCTGCAGCATAAGTTGTGCCCATTCAATCCCCTATTTCAAAGAATGAAATAAACCAACAGTCTCTTTCATAAAACTCCAAATAAGGACAGCTGCTAGCGACACATCTCAGGCCACGTCAGGTGTCCGCTGTCAAACCGCCAACGCACAACAACTCTCACTCCCTCGCTCATTCGTTTGCTTTCTTCTTCCTTTAGCCCGATTCCTCACACTGCAGCAAAACCATAGACGGGGCTCGTTGAGATGGCGCTGCCTGCCACCCACTCGTGCCACGCTGACATTTGAGAGGAACTCAGTGCATTGAAAAGAAGAGGAAGGGGAGGTGGTAGAGGAGGAGGATAAGGACATTAAAGTTGGGGAACGGAGAAGAGGGAAAAGCAGGAAGCGTTTTGTGGGGGGGGGTGGGACGTCAGCCAGAGTAGTTGCAATTCAGTTAAAGACAGCAAAGAGAGAGGGAAGCATCACACAATTAGAGAGGAAAAGCAAACAGAGTAGGTGTGAAGTCTCCACTGAAAATCACAACTTCTCTTTCCTCTCCTCTTCTCCGCCCTTTCTGCCTTGCTGATCACATCTACAGTGCAGATAGGCTCTCAGGAAAAGCCCTTATAATAGGCCCAGACCTCAGCATTAGAGCAGGGGGACCCAAGTGGCTGACTCATCCAGCAGCAGCAGAGGAAGAAGGCGAAGAAGACGCTCTTTCTGCCACGCATGCCTTCAGATTATCAAGGTAGCGAATCTGCAGCAGTCACAGACAAATGACATGTACAGTATGACTCAACCACCTCATAGAAAAACAAATCCCGCTCAAATTAGGGTATTATTCTGTGAGTGTGTGTGGGTTTATGTCTCTGCTGTTTCTCTGTCCAGCATTGATTAACTTGGGAGCAGACAACAAAGTAGACACACACCAACTACCAACATCATTAGCAGCAGCAGGAGATAATGACCTGCTGAACGGATTTCATGTGCTGCTGATGGAACTTGTGTGTGCAATCATGACAACTATCCCGAGAGGATTTTGGGATCAGCGTAAGAGGTGATGGAGGCCAGTTGAGCTCCAAATACAAAATAAACACAGCTTCTTCTAAAACCCCAAAAGTCAACACAGAGAACAGATTGAGTCCAACGTCAACGCCAGTTATAATTTTGTCTGAAAATGGCACTGCATTAAATATCTAGGGGTTTTGCTCCAGGTACCACAAGGGAATACAATCAGAGATGGACAATTTTAGCATACGTGAATATTTTTCAAGGGAATATTTCAACATTTTGTGAAATAAACGTATTCGCTTTCTTGCTGAGAGTTAAATGAGATGATTGATTACCGCTCTCATGTTCGTACAGTAAATATAAAGCTATAGCTAGCAGCTGGTTAGCTTAGCACAAAGACTGAAAACAGGGGGACACAGCTAGCTGAGCTTAGTCCACAGGTAGCTAAATCTGCCTACCAACACCTCTGAAGCTCTGAACTAGTTACCAGGTTGTATCTGATTTGAATCTTGAACTAACGGTTAAATCGTTTCATAATGAATCTTAAAGGGATACACCACCGTTTGTTGAAATAGGTCTTATCATGGTCTCCCCTAGCTGTAGATAGGTGGGCCAACACATGTTTTTTTGTCTTTTGTTGGCTCACTTTTACTCACAACATGCTAACCGGCAACATAGGATTCCATTCACTATGCTAAGCTAACTAGCGGCAGCGCTGCCGGTGTTGCACCGGACTAAAACAATGCATGCACAAAAAATGCGTTGGCCCACCTATCTACAGCTAGGGGAGACTGTGATAAGCCCTATTTCAACAAACGGTGGCGTATCCCTTTAACAAAAAGAAATTACAACATTACGGCACCTTTAAGAAAAAGCAAATTAACTGCTTATTTCCTGCTGAACTGCTTAATTATTTCCCCTAAAATACTTTAAAAAGCAGGAAATTATTTTACTCAAAAGTAGTGTTGTTGACAATATTAGAGACAGTTTAAGATTATTTTAGAAATTTAAATAAAAAACAAAAAAATCAATATTCAAAATATATACAGATAAATTCCAAAAGAGTAAAACCAATTTGACTATTGAGCACTATGAATATGTTGCAGTGAAATTAATGGAATTCCAAATACAAATGTAAAGCTTCAGTTAACATACAACGGAAAACAACATTGTATGACACAAATAGAATATTTCATACATACATATATATTTCATAGGCTATGCAACATGCTGTTACTGAAACTAAATCTTTCTCTCGACAGTGTTTTACATAAATTATTCAAGTTGATAAAAATACAAGTTTGGAGTAGAGTAGAGGCAAGAAACCCCCCAGCCACAAAAGTACACATATAACACATACACACACACTAAGCAAATTAAACACACACACACACACACACACACACACACACACAAGCTCATGCTGTTCCACAAAAAACAGCGTCTGCCTCTAAATGAGAAAATCATGTTACGGTGCCAGTAAATCCTACCGAGAGCTGTCCTAGCAAAGCCACAAAAGAATCCACACACTTAATCTGACACTTCTCACTCAATTTGAAACTCAAAAGTTTGTAGTTTCCTGATGATTGCTGTGTGTTCCAAGCTAGTGAATCTGAATTGCTTTAGCATTTAAATTTTTCCATAAAGTAGAGGGTAGAGAAATCCCAATTCTGCCCACTCCGTTTCATTCAGCCGCCTCATTTTTTTGGTGCCCGACTTTTTGGTTGAACAATAATTTTCTTAATAAAAGAGGTTACTAAATATTGTGGCATACACATACAGTAAATAAGGCCGTTTGCCATCTTTTCAGCCACAACAAAAGGAGATGGGACAAAGAAGCATGAGCAGCTTTCAAAAGCGTTGAGCTCATTAAAAATAGAACGGACCCAAACACACCAACGTGCATACACACATACACGACACGCCGACCACCATCACAACATATTGTTTACAAGTGGAGCTTGAATGGACAGGTAGTGATTAGACCACCTCTGCAAATCTGCTAGCCTGTTTCTCCTATGTACTGTGTTTCCATGTATGTCTGTGTGTGTGTGTGTGTGTGTGTGTGTGTGTGTGTGTGTGTGTGTGTGTGTGTGTGTGTGTGTGTGTGTGTGTGTGTGTGTGTGTGTGTGTGTGTGTGTGTGTGTGTGTGTGTTCATAAGCATTTGCCTCTTACACATATGGCAGGTGGCTCAGATGTACTTACAGGTCCATCCATGACTCAAGAGGCAGCCTAAAAAGCCTCAACTCAGAGATGCATTAATGGAGCTTTTACACAAAAAAATCCTCTATACTTAGAAAATATAGAAAGCAATATAGCACTAATAGCTTTCCAGCATAGTGCCATTAATGTACTGGCATATACAAAAACAGTTTGGGATCATCACAGGCAAACAAGCAACAGAAAATAGAAAGAAAACTGCATATACAGTGTGTGTATAATTTCCTTTAAACCTCCCTCACAGTTTGGCACTCCTCATTCGGATTGTCACTGTTCTTTTACATTTAAATGGTTTATGTTTGGTTAAAATGAAGGTTTAAAGCAATTGTTAGACATTTAGGGGAATACGTTTATTTGCTGAGAGTTAGATAAAAAGGTCCTTACTCTCATATCTGTCAGGTTAATATAAGGCTTCAG